>CM077193.1:2873143-3538143 GCA_039654625.1 Rhinogobio ventralis | reverse complement strand
GCGAATTTCCCCTGGATTTACCCCCAGCACAAAAAGCTGGCACAGCTGGCACATGTTCATCACATTACATGTTCATTTCAGAAAGTGCCAAATACACTAATATAGAAATTAACACACTTATTCATAATACCGTTTGTGTCTTAAATTTTGATGTCTAATGTCTAAAATCTCATAATAAGTCAAGAAAGTCATCAAGGTTGATATTGCTTGTCTCATTTCTCAGTTATGGTTATGGTTGTGTACTGCACATTTTGTTCAATAACCCTCTGGCCGTCTTCATTTAGGGGTCACACTTGGCTCTTTATTTTTTGTCCAGGAAAATCAATGTAATATACTTTTGTTCAATAATATTTTTTGGATTATTATTTAGAATTTTGAGGGAATTTTATGATACTATGCAATATTTATAAAATTTTTATGAGATATTTTTTCCATTAGAATTAATATAGTTTTTTTTATTTTTATTAAATAGGTACCTACTCAAGAGAGTACACGATTACGGATGCAGCCCGTGTCTTGTGTCAGGTTCAGATTGGTTCCCTTGTTTCATGTGTCATGTTCTTATTGGTTCACTGTTGTCAGGTGTGTCTTGTGAAGTCATTAGTCTTTGCATATATTTATAGCCCTCATGTCACCATTGTCTCTTGTCTAGCTTTGTTCCTTGTAAGTGCTGTCGTTGAGTTTTAGTTCAAGTTTAAGTCCACGTTTCAAGTCCAGCCTTTGATTATTTAGTTTATTTGAATAAACTGCACTCGGGTTCTTCAACTCTTCTTGCCTTCAGTGGGCTTCATTACAACCATGGTTAATGATGGGAGAAGCAAAGCTTTTTAAAGCTACGAATCAATGAATCAATTGCTTCGCAAAACGATTCACTGTTTCGAAGCGTTCGAAACGCCACACCCTGGAGACCCCGGCTGGTCACAACAGCGTAAATGCAACAAAATCTCCGGCCAAACAAGCATAAAAACACTTTGCAAATGTTTTATTGAAAATCAAATATATTAAATGTAATTAACTAATGATCTAATAAGAATAAATATCAAGTGTCTGTGTAATATGTGTTCATTTATCAATTTTATTCCATGCATGGCTCAGCTAAACAGACCAATTCAAGACTATTAACTACTATTATTCATTTTAATTACACTAAAGTCTATTTAAAACGTCTTAAAATGTGTAAAACTGAACAGAGATCAGGTAAAACCCATAGATACTTAGGTTAGGGGTGATCTGCATGATTCATGGGTTCACAGAGATCATCGCCCCCCAGTGGTGAACCATTGAAATTTCGAAACGTTTCAAAACAGTTGTGACGTAACGAAGCCTCGTTTACTGAAATCACGTGACTTTGGCAGTTTGGTACACGCTCTGATTCGAAATAAAAGATTCGTAAAGGTTTCATGAAGCAGTGTTTCGAAATCGCCCATCATTAACCATGGTATTGGGATAGAATCAGATTATCATATTCATATACACATGATATTTGAATACCATATACCATTTCCATAGTATCAAATATGCAAATCTTTTTTTTATCAGTCACTCACCCTCCAGGGGCTTGTCTGTCTGGAACGGGGCGTCTACAGCACTCAGGCTGCTGGTGGAGTTTCCCAGTAAGTCAGGCAGAGAAGAAGCCACAGATGCCACAGATGGCTTCCTCCTCCACTTCAGCACCGGAGGAAACTCATCTGGTACAGGGAAAACTTCAGGGACAGGGAACTCATCCTACACCAGCAAATGGAAGTACAGGACACACTGACTGAATTGAGAATGAATTGCAGCCACTGAAAACGCATACATCCCTTTTATATAAACAATCATTTACTCCCTGCATTCATCAGGCGGTAATATTGCGAATTCAGAGAGTTAACTGAATACTAGTGTTGTAGTCAAGAATTAATTGCTTAATTATATCACATGTTATAAATCCAGATCTCATACACAAACAATATCTTGAATTTTGTGAGCATTTGTGACACAATCCCTAATTAATTTCTGAACCGGCACAATAAATAAATAAAATTAGAAATAAGTTATTGATTGCATCTGAAGCAGTACGTTTTACATCCAATCACATTAATGATGTCAATAAATAAATCCGACAATGCACCGGCAATTTAGTAATATCCCAGCAGTTGTGGTCTTGACCGGTCTTGAAACTAAATCCAGAGTCCTCAAAGTCTGAGACCAAGGAGAAATGTGGTTGAAACTGAGACAAGACCAAGACCTTCAAAAAAAATGGTCTTAAGACTGTTCTCGAGTACTACAACACTACTGAATACATATCTAGTTCAGTCATGAAACTCTAGAGGGCGCCGACTGATTGGTTCTTTACATGCAATCTGCAAGCAATCACATCATTACCAGCTGATTGGCCTCAGCTGATCCTGCAGCCAATGAGATTGCTTGCTCAACATTTAAATAGTCTGGTTCAGTGTTTGCTGTAGGCTAGTCCTTTCAGAGCTCCTCTGAGACCCTCCACCTCCCCAGCTCCACCTGCCTAGATCTGCTACAGGATTTATGTATGTCTATTCATGCAGCAGCAGCAGATCTTACATGCTCATAGGAGTGTGTCTGTGTATCAGCAGTAGCAAGTCCATACTTGACTTGCAGCAGCGTAGCAGATCTAGTCCACCAAGACCAAATACATTAACATTGCCATATTCAATAACATGCTAAAACTATTTTGAAAGTTAATTTATGTTCATCAACATACCAGAGATAAAGAGTTAGGCTCCTCCATGTACTGCTTGAGGCTGAGGATCTTCTTCCCATTGACCTGCAGCATGACCACAACACACTAGTCATTAGGCTAATGCGGTTTACATAATGCTCCAGCCCATAGGTATGGAGTAAACTCTCACCTGTAGATGTGTGCAGATGCGTCTCAGTACATCATAGACGCTATCTCTGGACAGTAGAGACACAAACACGTACTGTGCAAAGAGAGGACAAAAACATATCAGAACGTTATAATACATGGTGGATGAGGCATGTCAACCAATATTCCTGCTGGAAAACCCAGATAAAGCCAGCTATTGGTTTTGGAATATGTTAGTTGGTCATGGGGTCCAGTGCTGGTTGAAGGTCTTGGACTTTCAAAAAATAGCTACCGTTTTCCAAAACATGGCTTCTTCATGATTCAAAAGCTGGCCAACCATATGGTCAACCATCTAAACCAGTTTGGACCACACACTCTTATAAATAATGTTTTTAACAGTGATGCCAAGAACCATTTTTAGTTCCCCAAGGGATCAGTTCCTAAAATAACCAACATTTTCTTGGTGAGAAGAATATTTTAATAATCTAAAGAACCATTTTTTTACTTTAAAAGAACCTTTAGTGCAATGGAAATGTTTCATGGATGTTTAAGGTTCTTAATGGAATGCCAATAAAGAACTGGCACAAACTACTCTGGTTTAATTTCACAATGTAGCCACATATAATCTCTCTACCAGGAAAAGGGTCATATTTTTAGGGAACACCAAGAGTGTGTGAAAGCCGATCTCATGAGGGACAGGAGCTTTATGGATTAATTCAAAACAACTGCATCCTTCAAGTGGAGTCGTAAAAATACTGAAATTATGTTTGCAAACGGCAGTGGATAGCAGTGGAAGTTTTATTTCAATATGCTTCATGCGAATTAAAGTCACCATGAAATCAAAATTTACCTTTTTTTTATGGAATATTGCAGTATTCATTATTTTGAATGATTTATCCATGCAATCACATGATTTATCCTGCTGTCAATCACATGAGATCGACCAATAGCGAACCACAACCATCCAATCAATTCCCCATGGCCAAAATCAAGCCCCGCCCGAAATTTGTTCTTGTTTGAGAAGCCATTTGACTCAGATATGCATTACAATAGGGAGGAAAAGACTATTGCAACTTCCGTTTCATGCCGACTTTTATTTATTACTTGGGAGATGCCATATATACAGTCAAACCAAAATGTATTCAGACATCTTCAACATTCTCTCACATTATCACCGTTTATTCGCTATAGTTTAGAAAATGGTAATAAAATATGACAAGAACTCAGAGTTAAACGGTGTCAGAACAAATTCATGTTGATAATGTCAAATAACTTTGATAGAAAGGGATGTAATGGATTACAAAAAGATAATATCAATTTAGCTCAACCAATGACCAAGCAAAGCTTCATTTTGTTTAGTCTGTGGTGTCAAAGGTCGCATTAGCAATTAAAGAAAAAACACTTCAGCAAAACATGCTCAGCTCAAAGTGTCTGAATCATTTTGCTCCCAGATTTTTATCAATTGACCCTTCGCCACGCCCGAAAACCGCCACAGGTCAATCGTGGCTTAGCAACCGTATTATTTTCTAATTTCAATTTTGATTAAATTATTCTATAATCGGATGCATATTATGTCGTGGATATATCCCTCGAATGCATACTGCAGTCCCTTTTGTCTTGCTCTCTCAGATATTTCACCTGCTCGCCAAAATTGACTAATTTGCTCCTTGGGAATGTCTGACACCGGCGCATTCATACTGTAATAGACGTGCCAGGCGCGAAAGCTTGTCAGGTGTAGCAACAGTAACTAAGGAGGGCGGGGCTTAGCGAAGGGCTAATTTTACTGGTAGTCACTGTATGAAGAATTTTTCGGTCACAGTTTACTTTTATTTTGCTATCCTCACTTACATAAATGAACATATTTACATATTTTTGGTTTGACTGTGAATAAAGTATATAGGTTGTGTAAAAGAGATGCAATTGTATTCACTTGAAAAAAAGATAATTTGACACCATTCAATGTTTATGATTTAGTTGCTTCCGAATTTTGATTCCAACTTGAATGCACATTAGTCGCAATACCAACTGCCAATCTAGGATTTTACCAGGTGCGATACTCATTTTTCACAGTGGCTGTTTTGTTCTGCTTTTACTGTACAGGAAGTAAATGACTGCTTTTGAGAACTATAGAATTACAGACTATTCACAGGCATTAATCGTCAAAGCACTGTCCAATAAAACTTCTCCTAACACTCTTCAACATGAATACTGTGCTCATATCCGCTTTGACAAGTTTTTCAGTAATATGAGCTAACTGAAGTTTTAGCTGAAAAGAATCTGATGCCGGGTCCACTGACCCTCCCAACGGAAAGAAAAATCACATGTCAGCAAGTTTCCTCTAGAGATGAATGAGATTGCATAAAAAGCAAAGTGTGCAAAGGACAGAAATCTTAATGACACATTTTTCATTAAATTATTTTATCAAATCTTAGCTATAGCTGTGTTTATAGCTGTATACTCTTGCTACAGTATGTCAACAATTGTCTCTATTTGTATTGATAAGGAATTGTAGGAGAAACATCTGAGACAAACTTTAAATAAAAAATAAAAAAAGAAATCTATTAAATCTCCTGAGCAATACATTGTCCTCTGGAATCTGCACTTTTTCAGCTTTTTCTAGATGGCAATGGGATGAAAATTAGAGTAAATGTGACTTTTGTAAAAAGGAATTTCACAATTAATTCAAAGTGTTACTTGTGGAAGCTTGTTTCCACCACTGAATAACAAATAAAAAAAGGTAACTGTGACTTTTTATCTCGAAATTTTACGACTTTTTCTCAAAAATGCGTGATCGAAGTCAGAAGTGCAAGAAAAAAGTCAGAATTTTGAGATATAAAGTCAGAATTGTGAGATATAAAGTCAGAATTGAGTGATATACACTCACCTAAAGGATTATTAGGAACACCTGTTCAATTTCTCATTAATGCAATTATCTAATCAACCAATCACATGGCAGTTGCTTCAATGCATTTAGGGGTGTGGTCCTGGTCAAGACAATCTCCTGAACTCCAAACTGAATGTCAGAATGGGAAAGAAAGGTAATTTAAGCAATTTTGAGCGTGGCATGGTTGTTGGTGCCAGACGGGCCGGTCTGAGTATTTCACAAGCTGCTCAGTTACTGGGATTTTCACGCACAACCATTTCTAGAGTTTACAAAGAATGGTGTGAAAAGGGAAAAACATCCAGTATGCGGCAGTCCTGTGGGCGAAAATGCCTTGTTGATGCTAGAGGTCAGAGGAGAATGGGCCGACTGATTCAAGCTGATAGAAGAGCAACTTTGACTGAAATAACCACTCGTTACAACCGAGGTATGCAGCAAAGCATTTGTCAAGCCACAACACGCACAACCTTGAGGCGGATGGGCTACAACAGCAGAAGACCCCACCGGGTACCACTCATCTCCACTACAAATAGGAAAAAGAGGCTACAATTTGCACGAGCTCACCAAAATTGGACAGTTGAAGATTGGAAAAATGTTGCCTGGTCTGATGAGTCTCGATTTCTGTTGAGACATTCAGATGGTAGAGTCAGAATTTGGCGTAAACAGAATGAGAACATGGATCCATCATGCCTTGTTACCACTGTGCAGGCTGGTGGTGGTGGTGTAATGGTGTGGGGGATGTTTTCTTGGCACACTTTAGGCCCCTTAGTGCCAATTGGGCATCGTTTAAATACGACGGCCTACCTGAGCATTGTTTCTGACCATGTCCATCCCTTTATGACCACCATGTACCCATCCTCTGATGGCTACTTCCAGCAGGATAATGCACCATGTCACAAAGCTCGAATCATTTCAAATTGGTTTCTTGAACATGACAATGAGTTCACTGTACTGTACAGAGTCTGCCATCAAACCTAATGTTTTCCATCAAATTCTACAAGACAGAATTATCTGAGCTATGATTTCGACATTCATTTGACTCTATTTATATTTATCACCAAGGCGTTTTAGGAGAAACACCTGAGAAAACTTTAGCTCTATTACGTTTCATGAGCTGTAAAACAGCAACCTCTAAATAATAATTCATAGTGGGCCTGGCCCCCCAATCAGAAGCTTGGCCCACCCTGGGCCCACGCCAAATAACCGATTTCAATATTTCAGATTTTGAGAGAGATCATGGTTTTCGGTTGCTTGCCATCAAAATATCTGCTTGTTATTTAGAAACCAGAAAGCCTGATTTAAGTCTCTTTTTTCAGTTTAAGCATTCAAATGATTTTTAAATCGTTTCGCAAAAAGACACATACACCCAAAGCGTGCACAGAGAGCCAATAGACTGTTCTCTTTTGCGTCTCATGTTCACCCGTCATTTCTTTACAGAGAATGATCATTTCTATTGTTTTTCCACCAAACTATGCGATCTGAAGAGTTTTGAGCGCTCTCTCCCGTCTCACTGCCATCACACTATGGGGCAGAAATGTCATCAAAATTTGTGTAAAAAATCTATTTAATGAGTTCCTGTTATTTATATGTATAACATAAATCTATGATATATGAGTTATCATCATACAAGCAACAGTGCTGTCTTTCCGAACATCTGCACTGCACAGTCCAGGAAAAAAGAAGTTACTGAGTAACTTTCATAGACACATAGACACAACAGCACAACCGCTACGTCTCCGAGCACCACTGTGTTTTATTGCTCAAACATCCTCAATCAGATGAGTAAATGATTTATTTAGGCTATCATTCATAAATACAGTCGTAAGTTAAATAAATTAGCACTTTGAACGAATCAGTTGAATTCAACTCACTCATTAATACAAGGGCTTGCCGCCACCTACTGGCGGTTTTAGCTTCATATTTAAAAAGTAGCCTAGTATTTCATTTTTAAAGTAGCCTATTATGTATAACAGTGTAATTAGATTACTTTACCAATTACTCTCTTTCTAAAAACTATTCCATTAGGCTACTTATTACCAGAGGTGTAAAGAGTAGGAGTAAAAGTACAGATTCCTTACAGAGAAAATGACCCCATTACAAGTCACATGTCACCGATTCCAATACGACTTGAGTAAAAGTCTTAGAGTAGCTGAATATAATAAAGAGTATCAAATATAATAAAGTTTTGTAAAAAAATTATGAAAATATAATGTTACATTTCTGGGCCCACCCCGCATCTCAAAGCTGGAGCTGGGCCTGATTCATACAGAGCATATCATCTGATCACAGATCAGATCACTGCTGAATAATGGTGTTCCTTTCTAAACCAGTGTTACTTGTCTACACTAAAACAAAAGGTATAAAAGCAGTGAGAAATGCTGACTGAAGTCAAAGATTCAAACTGTGAGTCTCAGTGTTGCATCCATTTGCATTTTCAGTGTTGTGCAGCAGCGCCGCATGTGCTGACTAAGCTTTGTATTTCAATCTGTCGGCGGCCGGTGACCTGGAACCCAGTGGAAACGCACCTTCTGACTGCTGTCTGTGGTGATAGCCAAGCCATTAGGAACCAGACCTGCTGTCTTGTGTTTCTTCACCAAGCGCACCGACGCCACAGGAATGGCCACCTGAGAGGCGAGAGAAAGTGCCAGAGAAAAGGGAAAAAGTTCCTCGTTTCTAAGTGCATCTTCACTTACGAATTCTTGCACACAACATTTTCCCTCTCGAGGATGGAAACTAGACCAGCTACATCTAATTACTAAATAACGTGGTGCACAGAGGAGCGATATAACATTACGTTTAATTCAGCACAACAAACCGCAACATGGCGCGCAGCCGAAAGGGAACTAAACACCATTTGATTTATTACAAGTTTGTCATAATGTTCTGATGTTAAAATCATAATACCCGATTAGCCATAAACACTCCGTTTTGTGTTGTTTTCTGGGTTATTCAGACATTTGTGCACTGATCTCCAACCCTCTGACATTTAATCTCATAATATTTTGAATCTAATAGGCACAAAAAAGGTTTACTTTTTATTACATTCTTATTTTTCTATCATAACATCCATATAATATTTGTATTAAAAAATCATACTTTTCACAGGTTTTATAATATTTGTCAATGACACAATAACATGGTTTATTACAATGTAGACTGGAACTGATACTACCTAAATATATTCAGCTATTTATTGAAATTATGATATTAAGCTATGACAGGGCTAATAAAAAAGTCAATTTAAGTTTAAGGCCTGTTCACACCAAGAACAATAACTATAACGATAACTATATTAGCATCCACACTAAGGGACAATATCGTTCTGTTTATTATAAGCGCGCTTCAGCTTTGTCTTCTGACGCTTTAAATGCTCGAGCTCTTTAAAGCAGGATGGATTCTGATTGGCTGTCAATGTTTTTATCGTTCATCAGCTGGAAAAAATCATTCTGAAAGTGATTCCAATGATATTGTTTCTTTGTGCCGATAACCAGTGTTGGGGAGTAACTTGTTACATGTAACAGAGTTACGTCATTTAATTACAAAATAAAAGTAATTGTAATCCGTTACAGTTACTGAGATAAAATGTGTAATTAAATTACAGTTACTTATGAAAATGTTAACGATTACATCTGAATATTTCCTGTAAAGAGCTAGGATATGTTGAATAATATTCATTTGTTGCTTTGCCTGTTTTTGATGTGCACAATGTCAAAGGTTTCAATAGCTATGGTTCCATCCACTTATTTTTATGTGCATTTTGGGATATCGCTAGCCTGACGTCGTCATACTCAGTTCTAGTCAGAATGTGAGTCTGATACTGCTCCATTGGGCTGTGATTATTGGGGCGTGTTTCTACCGAACCAGGAAAGAAAATGCTTCCGCACTCAATTGAATAGACCTACAACCAATCAGAGCAACGGAGTAAGTGACATATATTGAGCAACGCATAGTAGTAGTGGGAAGTTCGGATCATTTTACGGACTCGGATATTTGAATCTCGTTCAGCAAAATCTTTTTTCAAGTCACTACGTTCATTTCAGCAGAATATAATTAAAATATCACATGTTAAATTCCCCAACACATCTAGTACTTATGCAAACGTTGACCACATTTGGAATAAAAAATAAACTATAAGCTAATGCAGCCAAGGCCAAACTTTAGTTCTGTCATCAGTGTCTGATCTGGGCCGTGACAGCCCCATATGCAATGCATGCAGAATTGATTTGTTCTCCTCTCGAGTCTTTGGGTTTGAGTCATTCGTTCACCAACTCACAGCCCCATAGGCTTAATGCAGAAAATCCTGTACAGAACCGATGGCATGTAGCGTATGCACGGTCAACACAAAATGAATGAATCGCTCTCTGAGACAACTCGTTGTTCCCGAGTCATATTTAAGATTAGTTCAAAAAGAACGAATCGTTCATGAACGACACATCACTAACGCATAGTTGTCAACAAATAAACTGCACAAATGCAGGAAGAAGAAGTTGAGTGTAAACGATCTTTGAACTTTCCCTCCTAGAACTGTCTTACATGACTGCGTTTCCAAACAGTTCCAAACAAGTTTATTGAGACGCATGAGTTTCTCTGAGACGCAAATTATTTATTATATACGAAAATGATTATACACTCACCTAAAGGATTATTAGGAACACCTGTTCAATTTCTCATTAATGCAATTATCTAATCAACCAATCACATGGCAGTTGCTTCAATGCATTTAGGGGTGTGGTCCTGGTCAAGACAATCTCCTGAACTCCAAACTGAATGTCAGAATGGGAAAGAAAGGTGATTTAAGCAATTTTGAGCGTGGCATGGTTGTTGGTGCCAGACGGGCCGGTCTGAGTATTTCACAATCTGCTCAGTTACTGGGATTTTCACGCACAACCATTTCTAGAGTTTACAAAGAATGGTGTGAAAAGGGAAAAACATCCAGTATGCGGCAGTCCTGTGGGCGAAAATGCCTTGTTGATGCTAGAGGTCAGAGGAGAATGGGCCGACTGATTCAAGCTGATAGAAGAGCAACTTTGACTGAAATAACCACTCGTTACAACCGAGGTATGCAGCAAAGCATTTGTGAAGCCACAACACGCACAACCTTGAGGCGGATGGGCTACAACAGCAGAAGACCCCACCGGGTACCACTCATCTCCACTACAAATAGGAAAAAGAGGCTACAATTTGCACGAGCTCACCAAAATTGGACAGTTGAAGACTGGAAAAATGTTGCCTGGTCTGATGAGTCTCGATTTCTGTTGAGACATTCAGATGGTAGAGTCAGAATTTGGCGTAAACAGAATGAGAACATGGATCCATCATGCCTTGTTACCACTGTGCAGGCTGGTGGTGGTGGTGTAATGGTGTGGGGGATGTTTTCTTGGCACACTTTAGGCCCCTTAGTGCCAATTGGGCATCTTTAAATGCCACGGCCTACCTGAGCATTGTTTCTGACCATGTCCATCCCTTTATGACCACCATGTACCCATCCTCTGATGGCTACGTCCAGCAGGATAATGCACCATGTCACAAAGCTCGAATCATTTCAAATTGGTTTCTTGAACATGACAATGAGTTCACTGTACTAAAATGGCCCCCACAGTCACCAGATCTCAACCCAATAGAACATCTTTGGGATGTGGTGGAACGGGAGCTTCGTGCCCTGGATGTGCATCCCACAAATCTCCATCAACTGCAAGATGCTATCCTATCAATATGGGCCAACATTTCTAAAGAATGCTTTCAGCACCTTGTTGAATCAATGCCACGTAGAATTAAGGCAGTTCTGAAGGCGAAAGGGGGTCAAACACAGTATTAGTATGGTGTTCCTAATAATCCTTTAGGTGAGTGTATATGGTGGCTTCTCCTATGTTTCTTAGGGATTTTTTAGCGGTAGCTTATCAGGAAGTGACGATTATGTTCTCTTCGACTCACTGGATGGAAGCGGTGCTTTATTTGCAAGTGTTTTATGCGATATTGCAATTTTGCGCATAAGTTACATTTGCAACTTTGGATGGAAACATAGCTAATGTCGAAACTGAGGAAGCATCTCCTATGATGAATGTTAAACTTTTAGCGCCATCTGGTGAACAAATCTCTCTATTAGTTTGTCCTGTTTTTACTACAGTATAATGATCTAGAATTGTGTTTTTAGAGGTTAAATGTTTGAAAATGATTAACAGTTGAAAATGTAATAAGATCAATAAGTAATCAAATGTAATCAGTTACATTAATAAAGTAATTGAAATAGTTACACTACTTATTACATTTTAAACAGGCTAACTTGTAATCTGTAACATTCCCAACACTGACGAAAACTATAACTTTTCGGTAATATTAAAGATATAGTTCTAAAAATCGTTCTAAATATAAAAGAATAGCAGAATTCACACACAACTTACGATAATGGCACAGGTACACAATATCACTGGAATCACTTTCAAAATAATTTTTTCCAGCTCATAAATGCTAAAAACATTGACAGCCAATCCGAATCCATCCTGCTTAACTGTGTGTTGTATAAACAGTAGTTTCAGCGTTTGAGGTGAAAAATGTCAAACGGTGTTGGAAAACGGGTTAATTGGTGTGAAGAAGACACCATTACAATCTTACCTTTATAGTTTGAAAGGTTCATTCAGAAAAAAACTTGATAGTCAATGTGTAATATGAGAATGCTCAATGCTAGAGCTGGTTGTGTGCGGCGTTCATCCAATAAATAACACTAGCACCGCAAATATGCAAATATTAAGAAAGTTAACCCAGTTTAGAAATGTACAGCGTGAAACCACAGCTAATGAATACCCAGGATTAACTGTTAACCCCAGGTAAATTATGAGCAGTGTGAAACTTGAAGATAACACAGGATTCCCAGGGTTCAATGACCCAGGTTTAACTAGTTCAAGTGTTAAAAGCCCTATATTGTGGTATTAGGCCTTGGTTCATTGGTTCAACTTCATTTAACTAGGGATGCACCGATATGGAAATTTTTGCAGATACCGATAACCGATATATGAATCTAAATACAAATGTTTATATAATTTTTGAGAGCCTGATTACAAAAACAAAAGTCTCAGCCATGTCCAAAGCACACAATTCTAATGTTTTTATTATAATTTTATGTAGCTTATATGACAGACTTACGCTGCACATGTTGTGCTTAACTGTATTTTCCTTTTTGGAGTGATTCCAATCATATTTCAAGCATTTCAAAGCCATCATGGCGAACAGTGTGCATCTGAATTGTCTCAGCTGAAGGAAAAAGTATTTATCAGCTTTTTATATATCGGCCAAATGTACTTATTGGGCCGATAACATTAAAAATCAACATATATCGGCCGATACTGATATGGTGGCCGATATATTGTGCGCCCCTACATATAACGTTCAGTTTTCAAATCATATGATAAAAAATTGCACCATTTTCTAACACAAATGCCACCGTTTCCTGGAAATGATCCTTCTAGTCATGTCTATCCCAGCTATAATCATAAGCCGAAGACGTGACGCTCACCTTGATGTCTTTTCCAAAGATGTTGGCATAGAAACACAGCCAGTTTCGAGAGATGTAGAGTCGGCCTTGCAGCAGGATGTCTCGCAGCAGGGCGCAGGAGTACACTGAAGAGGGGTCACAACAAGTGCACTTACACAAGAGAACTGCAGGTAAACTGATCCTTTCCAGTGCGAGTTCAAGAACAGCATCAAATTCTGACGTCTTGCTTCACTTGAACGACAGCTCAAAGCAGTTAAACTGTTGATACCAACGTCAGATAGATCGCAACAACATTACCAAACATCACGATAAACACTGGGGTCTAAATGACTGAGAACACACTGAAAACCTGGGATTACAAATATAATTCTAGGTCACCAACCAAGCATGTGATGCTCTTTTTACAGACGGTCAGATGCTCTTTGGCTCATGCTGGATAATATGAATATGATCATCAGGTTTTACATAAACTTGTGTTCATGCAGCTCTAGGGACACACTAAGTTAAATTAATTTAATTAATATGCATTTATGTACATAAACTTCTCCTGCCAGTTGTTCTGCTTGTGAATTGTAAACAATATTATAAAATATTTTATATAATAATATACACTATGGTTCAAAAGTTTTTTTTTGAAAAAAGACTTTGAAAGAAGTCTCTTCTGCTCACCAAGGCTGTGTTTATTAGATCAAAAATACTGCAAAAACAGTAATATTATGAAATATTTTTAGAGTTTAAAATAAGTGTTTTTCTATGTGAATATATGTTAAAATATAATTTATTTCTGTGATTTAAAGCTGTATTTTCAGCATCATTACTCCAGTCTTCAGTGTCACATGATCCTTCAGAAATCATTCTAATATGCTGAAACATTTATGATTATTATCAATGTTGGAAACAATTGTGTATAATTTTTTCCCGGATTCTTTGATTAATAGAAAGTTCAAAAGAACAGCATTTATCTGAACATTGTAACATTATAAATGTCTTTACTGTAACTTTTGGTCAATTTAATGCATCCTTGCGGAATAAATTCTTTAATTTCTTTCCAAAAAAAAAACATTATAATAATCATAAATGTTTCTTGAGCAGCAAATCATCATATTAGAATGATCTAAGGATCATGTGACTCTAAAGACTGGAGTAATGATGCTGAAAATTCAGCTTTGATAAATTACATTTTACTATATATTCAAATAGAATTTTAAACTCTAAAAATATTTCATAATATTACTGTTTTTACTGTATTTTTGATCAAATAAATGCAGCCTTGGTGACCAGAAGAGACTTCTTTTAAAAAAGATTAAAATTCTTACCAATCTAAAACTTTTGAATGGTATTGTACATTGTTATTTAAGTTCTTATGCTTGTAAATTGTAAAACATATTTTATTAAATAAATAAGAAGCATTTGGTAACACTTTACAATAAGGTTTCATTAGTTAATGTATTTAACTAACATTTTAACAATACATTTGTTACAGTATTTATTAATATTTGTTAATGTTGGTTAATAAAAATACAGCCGTTCATTGTTGAGCATTAAATAATGTAAACAAATGTTAACAACTTTTGTGTTTAATAATGTATTAGTAAATGTTGAAATTAATAAATGCTGTTCATTATTACTTCATGTTATCTAATGAAATCGTGTTACCAAGCATTTTCACTAGTGGTTTCTGATCTTTGCCCCCCTCTGTATTTAATGGGCATTTTATTAATAATGCAGGTGCGCAAATTTCACATAAATCAAACTACTTTAGGGCAGCACTATTGAAAGGATCATATCACAAGGTCACTTTACAAGGAACGGCAAGATGCAGTAAAGTGAAAAGATAAGAGATTGCGGTATAGAAGGAGAATGACAACAGACGTACCTTTCATCAGAAGCTCTTCTTTGGGAACGCTCTGGAAAAGCTTGTGGTACTGCGCATTGTACTTGCTGACGGTCTGTGAGGAAGCAGAGGAAAGGGAAATCAGCTGCTTCGCACAGCTCTTCTGCAGCCTGGCTCTTTCTCGTAAGGGATGCGAGCTCTGCACCAAGCTGAGCATGCTGACACGACACAAGCGCCGCACACGAGCCGAGAGGCAGCCTCGCACCGTGTGTGCGTACTGCAGTTACCCTGTCCCGGGACCCGAGAGCCAGCTCAGCTTCGTCCTCTTCCTGTGAGCGAACACAGCGGTTCTTCTTACTTCAGAAGCGTCGCTCTCTTTTCCTCACCCTCTCTCTCTCTTTCTTCACTGACCTGTCACATGCGCGCAGCAGAAACACCCACTGCACTTCGACGGAAAAACTTGTGGGCTTGTTTCTAGCACAATTTGCCTCTCTCACTTTTGCTTCCTGCAGCTCAGAGCGTTTCAGAGCACACAACAGATCATTTGGAGGATGTTCATTATGTAGATGGGCTGATCCAATCAGGAGTGCCCAATGAATGTTTAACCCTGCTTGCTGTGTTTATTATTAATGATTTACCCATGCACGTCATCATTTTTTTAATTAATGTGCCCTCGCAATCTTTAATCAGAATAACTTCTTCTCCCTCTTGCAGTGATATCTCTTTTCTACTCTGATGACAAGGGAGGGAAAACCTGTCACTCACATGAGATCCACCAATAGCAAATCACAACCATCTAATCAATTCCACACAGACAAAATCAAGTCCCGTCCTACATTTTCGCTTGTTCGAGAAGCCGTTGAACTCGGATATACGTCACAATAGGGAGGAAAAGACTATTGCAACTTCTGTTTCATGCCGACTTTAAGTCTATAACCAAGCCTGTGAAAACGGAGGCCAGCTATTAAGAGATGAGCATGTAAACCTCACTCCCCTGGCCTCAAGAGGCACGCTGGCGGCTGCGGCTGCGGCTTTAGTGTCTTTGTTAGCGTGCCTGCATTCTATTCCAGAGATGCTAGTTCGAGTCCCACTCAGAGCGGGTTGAGTAGGACCAGTTACATTGGTGCCGTGACCCGGATGGGAGTGAAGTTTGGGGGGGGATGAGTGTAACGGAGGCCAGCTAGTAAGAGATGAGAATTTAAACCTCTCTCCCCTGGACTCAAGAGATGTGTTGGCGACTGACGCTAGCGGCTGCGGCTTTAGTGTCCTTGTTAGTGTGCCTGCATTCCATTCCAGAGATGCCGGTTCGAGTCCCGCTCAGAGCAGGTTGAGTAAGACCAGTTAAATTGGTGCTGTGACCCGGATGGGAGTGAAGTTTGGGGGGGGGATGAGTGTAACGGAGGCCAGCTAGTAAGAGACGAGAATGCCAACCTCCCTCCCCTGGCCTCAAGAGGCGTAATGGCGACTGACGCTAGCGGCTGCGGCCTTTAGTGTCCTTGCTAGCATGCCTGCCTTCCATTCTGGAGATGCCGGTTCGAGTCCCGCTCGGAGCAGGTTGAGTAAGACCAGTTACATTGGTGCCGTGACCCGGATGGGAGTGAAGTTTGGGGGGGGATGAGTGTAACGGAGGCCAGCTAGTAAGAGATGAGAATTTAAACCTCTCTCCCCTGGACTCAAGAGATGTGTTGGCGACTGACGCTAGTGGCTGCGGCTTTAGTGTCCTTGTTAGTGTGCCTGCATTCCATTCCAGAGATGCCGGTTCGAGTCCCGCTCAGAGCAGGTTGAGTAAGACCAGTTACATTGGTGCCGTGACCCGGATGGGAGTGAAGTTTGGGGGGGGGTGAGTGTAACGGAGGCCAGCTAGTAAGAAATGAGAATTTAAACCTCTCTCCCCTGGACTCAAGAGATGTGTTGGCGACTGACGCTAGTGGCTGCGGCTTTAGTGTCCTTGTTAGTGTGCCTGCATTCCATTCCAGAGATGCCGGTTCGAGTCCCGCTCAGAGCAGGTTGAGTAAGACCAGTTACATTGGTGCCGTGACCCGGATGGGAGTGAAGTTTGGGGGGGGGGTGAGTGTAACGGAGGCCAGCTAGTAAGAGACGAGAATGCCAACCTCCCTCCCCTGGCCTCAAGAGGCGTAATGGCGACTGACGCTAGTGGCTGCGGCCTTTAGTGTCCTTGCTAGCATGCCTGCCTTCCATTCTGGAGATGCCGGTTCGAGTCCCGCTCAGAGCAGGTTGAGTAAGACCAGTTACATTGGTGCCGTGACCCGGATGGGAGTGAAGTTTGGGGGGGGATGAGTGTAACGGAGGCAAGCTAGTAAGAGACGAGAATGTAAACCTCCCTCCCCTGGCCTCAAGAGGCGTAATGGCGACTGACGCTAGCGGCTGCGGCCTTTAGTGTCCTTGCTAGCATGCCTGCCTTCCATTCTGGAGATGCCGGTTCGAGTCCCGCTGGGAGCAGGTTGAGTAGGATCAGTTACATTGGTGCCGTGACCCGGATGGGAGTGAAGTTTAGGGGGGGGGGAGTGTAACGGAGGCAAGCTAGTAAGAGACGAGAATGTAAACCTCCCTCCCCTGGCCTCAAGAGGCGTAATGGCGACTGACGCTAGCGGCTGCGGCCTTTAGTGTCCTTGCTAGCATGCCTGCCTTCCATTCTGGAGATGCCGGTTCGAGTCCCGCTGGGAGCAGGTTGAGTAGGATCAGTTACATTGGTGCCGTGACCCGGATGGGAGTGAAGTTTGGGGGGGGGGGGGGGGTGAGTGTAACGGAGGCAAGCTAGTAAGAGACGAGAATGTAAACCTCCCTCCCCTGGCCTCAAGAGGCGTATTGGCGACTGACGCTAGCGGCTGCGGCCTTTAGTGTCCTTGTTAATGTGCCTGCCTCCCATGCCAGAGACGCCGGTTCGAATTCCAATTAGGACCAGTTACACCTTGGGGCCTGAAGGCATAATGCTAATATTTGTGTGCAAGTATCTCACACTGTGACCGTGGGCATTTCTCAATACAAAGTACACAAAGTTCAGACTTGCAAACGTCAGAAGGACTAGCCAAGGTAAGGCTGCTCTCGATAGGGTTAATGAGCACTGAGAGCCTGGATCAAATTTTCAAATAGGCTCTATCTTTATAAATAAACCACAGAATTGAGCTTTAAACAACTACATTCTCGCCTCAAAAACTCTTAAAACTACATTTCGTGACACAATAACAGTATTATTTTTTTAAATTATGCAGGTTTTCTCCTCCGCCATTGACACTTGCTGGTTGGCGCGAGATGCATTCTGGAATACCCGACTGTCTCAAGTCCGCACAAGTCACCTCTTGATGCATCCTCGATAAAAGGGGCGGATCAAGGACACATCGAGGGATTTGAACTGTACTTGTCTAGATGTGAACTTTGAATTGGATCAGTACTTGGGCAGCGACTGATGACCTTTCACAAGTCCACGAGAACACACGTCACATACAGACAAGGAACGCATACTGAGAAAAAGCACTTGACTCAAACTTCCTGAGTAGCAAAGCTGTGGTCACAGAATCTATTCTGAAATCTACCAAATTAGCAAGCCACCAAAATCATTTGTACAGACAAAAAGTATTTTGAGACTAAAGATATCAAACCAAATGGCATTTATTTTTAGGAAATATAGCACAACCTGTACAAAACATACTGTGACATTTTCTCTTGTCAAATGTTAGTGGAATGTGTTGATAGTTAATGTGATCCCTTAAGACACCTGAGTAAACTTGAGAACTGACTTCATACATTCACTAAAAATCACTACGACACCAGGGAGCTAAAAATAATGGCAAAAATGCTGAGTCATTCCTTCAATGCAGTGCTTTTTCCACCTCATGATATGTTAAACTAAATATTATTTGGATCAGATTTTTGGAGGAGGATATTTTTATTGTTCAGAAAACATCATTGATTGTATAAAAGAAGATTTATTTATCATACCTAGTCAAGATCATTTTTTTTTTTTAATTTTATGACACAAAGTCGAGGTTTAGTTGGTTAGCATTGCCCTATTGGCTGGTGGATGCTGTAACTACACCATCTGGGAGCAAAACACATCTTACTCCATTGACAGCCATTCAAAAATATATATACAGGAAGAATTGAGATTAATGTAAATGTCAATGGAAAGCTTTATGGATCTCCTTTCTTGGTTTATGACAGAATAAAGTCATATATTATACAAACAGAACCTGGGAACGTAAAAAAACAAGTTTCATCTGATGGAAAATGCTTACAAACTGTATATATATATATATACAGATCAGGCATAACATTATGACCTAATATTGTGGACCACACGGGCCAGTCTTCGCTCCCCACGTGCATCAATAAGCCTGTTCCTTCCTTGGAGCACTTTTGATAGATACTGACCACTGCAGACCGGGAACACCCAACAAGAGCTGCAGTTTTGGAGATGCTCTGACCCAGTCATCTAGCCATCACAATTTGCCCCTTGTCAAACTTGCTCAAATCCTTACGCTTGCCCATTTTTCCTGCTTCTAACACATCAACTTTGAGGACAAAATGTTCACTTGCTGCCTAATATATCCCACCCACTAACAGGTGCCGTGATGAAGAGATAATCAGTGTTATTCACTTCACCTGTCATAATGTTATGCCTGATTGGTGTGTATATGTATATTGACATTCAGACATTTTTAAATATGGATTAAGTATCAAAATATTTTAAGGGCACTGTATAGGTTAGACATTACATAATGAAACTGAACTGTATGGCATCTGGTACTTACAGATCCTCGGTAGCATTTCTTGACGTCCTCATATGACAGATCATCTATTAGATGCACCCTGTGATATAGAAAAAAATATGTAAGAGGTTCAACCTGGATAACCAACATGATTTAGTTTAAATGAGTAGCATAGTCATGTTAAAGTGAACTTATATACTTCCCCCTACGAGTTCGGCATTTATTCTGTTAAGCTCTACTACAAAACTGTGCAAACACAGCCTTGTTAACCTCAGGGTGAACTCATGACAACTTAAAAGCTGATGACCCTCAGCCCTCCAAATGTGCTCATGCTCAGGCCAGAGGCAGAGAGCCGTCCCATAACATGAAGCTTATGACTGTTACATACTCCAGACAAGAGCTTGAGACATTCACGTGACATACGAAATTGATTTTTCAGTTACACTTTATTTTGATGGCCCCCTTTAGATATTCTGTAACGTTGCACCTACATGTCAATTAACTCTCATTAGAGTATTAGTAGAATATTAGAAGATGGTTAGGGTTAAGTTGACATGTACTTGCAAAGTTACTTATAGTCAGCAGAATGTCTGTTGGGGGAGCATAGCAGATATTTGGCAGTGTCTACTAATACTCAACAGTTTGGTTTTTGTTAAGATATCATTTATGAATCAGATGTTTTGCAAACTTCTGTTATATGGTAAACAGGGTTTGAAATGAACACCCGGCAAATGTGGGTTAAAACCAGGACACAAGGCCACTTTTTGCCTTTTTTTAACTGATGTCAATAGAGGACAGGCTTATGCACTGAATTTAGTATGTTGAGTTTTTTTACATTAGACTGCTGAGTGAAAAATTTTATTTGAAACAACATTGGTTGTAATGTACTACAACAAGTTACACTGTACATACAGCAAGTTACGCCTACTACAAGTTACGTCTACTACAACAAGTTACACTGTACATACAGCAAGTTACGCCTACTACAAGTTACACCAACTACAAGTTACACCTACTACAGCAAGTTACACCTACTACAAGTCACACCTACTACAACAAGTTACACCTACTACAACAAGTTACGCCTACTACAGCAAGTTACGCTGTACATACAGCAAGTTACGCTGTACATACAGCAATTTACGCCTACTACAAGTTACACCTACTACAACAAGTTACGCTGTACATACAGCAAGTTACGCCTACTACAACAAGTTACACCAACTACAAGTTACACCTACTACAGCAAGTTACACCTACTACAAGTCACACCTACTACAAGTTACACCTACTACAGCAAGTTACACCTACTACAACAAGTTACACCTACTACAGCAAGTTACACCTACTACAAGTTACACCTACTACAACAAGTTACACCTACTACAACAAGTTACACCTACTACAAGTTACGCCTACTACAGCAAGTTATGCCTCCTACTACAAGTTACGCCTACTACAACAAGTTAAGCCTACTACAGCAAGTTACGCTGTACATACAGCTAGTTAAGCCTACTACAGCAAGTTACGCTGTACATACAGCAATTTACGCCTACTACAGCAAGTTACGCCTACTACAACAAGTTAAGCCTACTACAGCAAGTTACGCTGTACATACAGCAAGTTACACCTACTACTACAAGTTACGCCTACTACAAGTTACACCTACCAAAGCAAGTTATGCCTACCAAAGCAAGTTACACCTACTACAGCAAGTTACGCCTACTACAGCAAGTTACGCCTACTACAACAAGTTACACCTACTACAACAAGTTACACCTACCAAAGCAAGTTACACCTACCAAAGCAAGTTATGCCTACCAAAGCAAGTTACACCTACTACAGCAAGTTACAACTACTACAACAAGTTACACCTACTACAACAAGTTACACCTACCAAAGCAAGTTATGCCTACCAAAGCAAGTTACACCTACTACAGCAAGTTACGCCTACTACAACAAGTTACACCTACTACAACAAGTTACACCTACCAAAGCAAGTTATGCCTACCAAAGCAAGTTATACCTACTACAACAAGTTACGCCTACTACTAAAAGAAGGCTTTTAGTAGTAGTAAATAATAATAAAAATAAATAAATAAATAATAATTTTTAAAACTGTAAATAGTTTAGCTCTTAAGTTTATTTGTCAATTAATAATAAAACCAGAAGAAGATGGAATTACTACTAGGCGTGCAAGAAGTCATAATTGGGTAACACTTAATTTCAATAGACATTCTACTAACTATAAGTGCCTCTGCAACTACATGTCAGCTACCAATGACAAGTAGTGACGTCAGTATGAGATTATGACACCAACTCTCAGGCTCAAAGAGAGAGAGCTGTGGTGGGAACACATGCAGGCACGTGGCCAAGAGTGCAGCAGAGAGTCCTCTGGCACAATGGCACATCTTCCTGTATCTCACTGTACTGCTGCTGACAGGGCAGATGCATCTGTTATGCTTTTATCATCATTCAGCATAACAGGGAACCCCACTACACCCACACCTGTGAACAGAAGCATGTTCCTTTTCACACATCATTGTTCCCGGGAAGATAATATTATGTCCCCTTAGGCAGCTATTGTTTCCACTGCACTGTGCTGCTGAATCCAATAAAACATCTATTATAGATGATTCTATATTCCTTTTGTTGCCACTTGAACACAGACACAAAGCAGTGCTGACTGAGTTACAAACATTTGCATGCTTTAATTAAATAAAAACAAACAGAGATACCCAGCAGTATCTCAGCAGTGTGTGTGGAACAAGCTGTGTGTTTTTCACAGCACCATGTGATGTGACTTCCTGTGTGGCAAGTGAGTCGAGACCGTTCAGAATGGCATTCTACCCACTAAATGTGAAAGAATGTGCAATGAAAACAACTCCCTATTTCTACAGAAAAGACTCATTTAGCTGGAGAGGAAGGCTGAATTGTGTGACCAAACTACATTCCCCATCATCCTCTGTTGCAGCACAAGAATAATAAAATAGATAAAACATTGGTTAATGTGCATCATTTACACATGCATTCAACTCAAATTGAGCTACAGTTAAACCATTAAATAAAAAATATTTATCTATTTCGATAAATGTTTTAATGTAGCCTATTTTTGAACAAACGTATGTCAATTAATGAAAGATTGAGCTGAGGCCCTGTCTGTCTGCAAATCTGCATATTGTGTTAGGGATCAGTGGCCATTGGCTCTTGCACATGAATATTTAAATAAGTGGGCCTTACAAGGAGGCGTTTGAGGACTTTTAAAGGGATAGTTCACCCAAAAATGACAATTCTGTCATCATTTACACACCCTCAAGTTGTTCAAAACTTGTATGAGTTTCTTTCTTCTGCTGAACACAAAAGAAGATATTTAGAAGAATGTTGGTAATCAAACAGGGATGGTCCCCATTGACTTCCATAAAATACTTGTAATTATAACACAACTTACAAACAATTAAAAAAAAGTAGAAACATCAAAATAGAAATGCACACGAAAAAAACAACTATTTTCACTATTGGCCATCGGCCGATTGTTTACAAACAGCCAATGATCAGGGCCAGTTATATCCTGTCAATCAAAAGGGGGCGGGAAAAATGTGTCAGGGCTGTCTACACTGCATTAACAGTTAAAAATGTGATGTTAAAGCAGGCTCTATTTGACTTTATATCACTGTAGTTCAAGCCAGGGTTGCCAGGTCTGCAGTTTTTCCCTACACCAAACATTATTTGTCATGCCTCCCATCCAATAATCACAAAGAGCTTTGTGTTTTGTTACTTGTGAAACAAAGTCTCAGCTTTCAAATTCTGTCCATTTTATCACGAAATTCAAACAATAAATGCTGTTTTGACGCTCTTAGATGTGTCGTGGCAGATCGCTGTAGCGCCTCAGTTCATGCGCAGATCTTTTCTTCCACTTTAATAGTTATAGCATGAAAAAACATGCATGAACATCGAAAGTTATGTTGAAAGATACATTACAACTTCCCGTAATGTAATCATTTAATCAGAGTTTCAACCGCGGAAAGACCTCCATAAAACATCTTGTGAAGAATATCTCACACACGCTCCTCATTTACTCTGAATGAGTGACGTCATGCGTTACCAAACTGAATTGTGGGTTCAGTTGCGTCGCGTCACTGGCGTTGCTTGCGGCAGAAGTTGAAAACGTTTCAAGCGGCCAACGCAGGCGTCAGCCAATCAGATCACCTATGCAAATCCCCTAGTGCAGATGCTAGCCAATTGCGTTCACGTAACACCAGAAATGGAATGTGATTGGCTGTTGTCACTATGATGACGCCGACACCCCATGTAAATGCAGCGTTAACGTAGTCATCCAATGTTTGTTATTTAGCTATAAAAACACTAAAGATGAGCGTATTTACTGTTAATTATATGTGTACGCTTGAATAAATTTGTCATGAAGACAAGTGTTTATGAATGTATGTGCACCTGAGTTGTATACAAACATTTCAGTTAATTTAGTGTAACGATTATATCTGAAAATATATAGCAGTTGAATGTAATAGCTCTGTTGTTAATTTTAACATCTAATATTATAGTCATATACCAAATGTTTGGATCCCTGTATAGTTTACAGCATTAGTTGGCAGAGATTTTTTCCCTTTCCCTCTGGGCCTCTTCAGTCAAGGATATTCAGTTTTGAAATGTAAAATTGTTTTGCTTTATCGGAATGGGATGACACTTGGTGACTTTTGTTGCATTAGCTATGTGAACGCACAAAAAAATCATGGACATGATTCGGATATGTTAAAGGGTCTGAAAAAAAGAAGTCACACTCAAAAATGATTGGGAAATGCAAAAACTCAGAGAATCTTTTGGTGGTACAAACTACTTTTCTTCATTGCATTATCTTACAGAGATAAAATGTTGTACCTGCTTTAAATAGGGTTGGCTCTTTATGGACATCTATGTAACGTGTCTCGCATTAATAACCATTCCTCCTGCTGCTTCAAACTACTTTAAATAGATTCAATCGTTTCTCTTTGTTCTTTAAGCAAAAACAGATCATTAATCAGAATCCTTGCCTTTCACAAGCCTTTAAAGTGACAGTAAGAAATAAATAGAGCAATATTACAATTGCCACCGTGTGTTTTGTGCTATCCATGAGTCACGCGCTCTTGTTATGCGTGGCTCTGGCTCACGGTGACTGCAGCGTGTCCCGGAGGTGGAGAGTTACCAGACTGGCAGGGTGTCTGTGTGCCCTTGGCTGAGCTTCTGCATAGGCAGGCTGATTAACAGCCAAAATGCATAGAGCCAGAAAGAGAATATGTCCCAGCGGCAGTGTACGGTCAATAATTCATCTAGAAGCAAGTAAAAGGGGACATAGATCGTCAAACTTGGGTTTTTACAGAGGAAACACAATACAGCCTCTGTGATACTGAGCTGTTCAGTCAGTCAGCGGATGAGTGTGTGAGCACATGATATATAGTGCTCAACTAAACACACTACACTCAGTCACAGAGCAGACTTAGAAGAAGTGCACTACACATATAATGGAATCTGCCACCATGTGAATTACTGTTGGATTAATTCCCAACATTCCCAAAAATTAAGTTCTGAAAACTTCAATAGAACCCTTGTGAAAAAGAAGTGGACTTATTTATATTGAGTGTGTACTTGTAGTGTACTTCAAATGTAAAAGTATATTTAAAAATTATGCAGGTAATATAATATTAATGAGATAAAAAGGCTGCTTAAGTGTACTTACTTTCATGATTGTGCTTAACACATTAAGTAGACTTGCACTTTGTAATAATGTCAGATTAAATGTTTTGGTAACATTTTATTTTACAGTGTCCTTGTTACATATGTTACATGTACTTACCATAATAACAGTAATAACAGTAAATTATGCATAATTACATGCAACTAACCCTAAAATCCTACCCTAACCCTATAGTAAGTGCATGTTGTTAATGAATATTACTCAGTACTTTGGTTACACTTTATTTTAAGGTGTCATTGTGTAATTATATATATATAAGTACTGAGTAATATTAATTAACTACATGTACTTACTATAGGGTTAGGGTAGGATTTGGTTTAGGGTTAGTTGCATATAATGATGCAAAGTTATTACTATAGTAAGTACATGTAACATATGTAGCAATGACACTGTAAAATAAAGTGTAACCAAAGTTTTACTTTAAAATAGATTTTATTTTTAAATCATTGTTTTAATACAATTTCTTTGTGCTCTTATTTTGAAGTTTTGACTAACATACTAAAGCACATGCAAAGTACTTGAGTATAATTTGAACTTTAGTGTGCTATTCAATATTACATTTAAAGTTAATATTTTAGATGTACTAAATTGCAACCTCACTAAAAAAAGTGTAATTACAAATATATTTAAATACATGACATACACGTTTCAATAAAAATTATGGTAACACTTTAGTTTAGGGTCCAATTCTCACTATTAACTAGTGTCTTATTATCATGCATATTACTAGGATATTGGCTGTTTATTAGTACTTATAAAACACATATTAATGTCTTATTCTGCATGATATTCTACATCCCTTAATCCTAAACTTAACAACTACCTTACTAACTATTAATACGCAATGATTATGAGTTTATTGAGGCAAAAGTCGCACTTAATAGTAAGAATTGGACCCTAATCGAAGGTGTGACCAAAATTAAAGTACATTAAAACATTAAAATATACATTAAAGTATAATGTATTTAGCCTAATTATGGAATTTCATACAAAGATGTGTTAAAAAAGCACTATGAAGTTTTAATAGGTTTAAACTATACTACATTTTCGTTTAATTGCATGTTTCTGAAAACATCACATTCATTTAACACTGAAGTATATTGCTTTAAAGTATATTATTATCTGTAAAAATAAGAACTGTATTTAAAAGTATATGCTAAAGTGTACTTGGTAACACTTTAGTATGGGAAACACATATTCACTATTAACTACGACTTTTGCCTCAATAAACTCCTAATTACTGCTTATTAATAGTTGTTAAATTTAGGTACTGGGTAGGATTAAGGGATGTCGAATAAGGTTATGCAGAATAAGGCATTAATATGTGCTTTATAAGTACTAATAAACAGCCAATATCCTAGTAATATGCATGATAATAAGCAACTAGTTAATAGTGAGAATTGAACCCTAAACTAAAGTGTTACTGCGTACTTCTTTTTCACAAGGGAAGTTCTTGAATAAAACAAGCTTAAGGGTCACATAAGGGGTATATATTTCATAATAAAACATTTTAATACGTTTGTTTTTATTGTAATATATTGTAAATTTGCATAAATGCATATAATATAGTGTCAAATTTGTTGACTTTACCATTACTATAAATATAGTAATAATAGTAAGGAGTGTTAAAAATTTTATTGGTACAACTTAAGATTATTGATGCTCAGCTGTAAGTGGGTAATCAGCTGAAAGACTTAAGTGTACCGTCATTTTTCATCACAGAGTAAGATTGTAATAAATTGAGAGCTATTTGTGAACATGCTTATTCATCAGGAGATGGTATCTAATATTTTACCTGAATATTGCGTTTGCAGTCTGACGTGTATGTGAATGGGATAAAAAAAGACTGTTTAACACAAAATAATATGCAAATATTAAAGGGGTCACAAACTGAGAAATAAAATTTTCCTTGAGCTTTTGACATATAAGAGGTCATCATACTAAGAATATCCTGTACGTTTCAGAACTGAAAACTTCCTTGTTAGTCCAAAACAGCTTTTATTGAAACCAAGCCCAGAGAACGACTCATTGTGGAATGTGCCTATCGGTGGAAGACCGCCTCTGCAGAGAAAGAGCAACACCTACTTCATCATTGCAACTTTGGCTCCGCCCACTGGAGTGTTAGTGAGATGACGAGGAGAGAAGAGCGATACAGGATCACTGGACTAAGAATAACATTACCTTCCAAAGGATCCTAATGCTAGGAATGTGCTTATTTATTTTCAACAATGTGAATGTCTCAGTTGAGCATTATTTATTTGTATTTGCTACATTTCACTGTGGATTCTTTGGTAAATCAGTCGCAATTTCGGCGCAGGCTTTGCAAATAGATTTACAATATGGACTTGACAGTAATGCCACAACAATGTGAGTAACCGTGTTCATTTGAATGCCTGATCTGTGATCAGTCATTTCTGATATGTAATGATTTATATACAGTCAGATGTTCTTTGTCTATGTGACAGTAAATCAAACCAGTGACTAAACGCTCAACTTCACATTGTTTCTCTTAGTAGGATGAAAATAATCTGTTATTTAAACTGTGGTTAAATTATATATAGAAAGCGTTTAAAGAATGCTCCCTTTACAATCGCTGGAGCTGTCAATCAAACAGCGCGAGTTTATCAGTGAGTTCTGGACTCCCGCCAAAACAAATCTCTTATTTACATTGTGTTTACACTGTTAGTTATGATGAAAGCATTCATTAGTGTGCAGAAATCGAGTTGCAATGACGAGATCACTGCATTCATGCGCTCAACATGTCTGTGATCAACTACAATGCCTATCACTGTAACCTTTTATTCCACAATCTAAATGTCATGCTATAGATCTATCTAAATATAATGCTATAATCAACACTTTTCACCATTAGTTAACCATGAGAGCTGTAATAGTAAAAACGTGCAAAAAGTTTTTGAGAGAGTTACACATGTAATACTTAGCTATTTCATTTGCAAAGATGCTAGCCAATCACAGCAGTGGGCGTTTACACTGAAGTCTCACAGCAGCCAATCACAGCAGTGGGCGTTTACACTGAATTCTCACAGCGGCCAATCATAGCAGTGTGTGTTTACACTGAAGTCTCACAGCGGCCAATCACAGCAGTGGGCGTTTACACTGAAGTCTCACAGCAGCCAATCATAGCAGTGTGTGTTTACACTGAAGTCTCACAGCAGCCAATCACAGCAGTGGGCGTTTACACTGAAGTCTCACAGCGGCCAATCATAGCAGTGTGTGTTTACACTGAAGTCTCACAGCGGCCAATCACAGCAGTGTGTGTTTACACTGAAGTCTCACAGCGGCCAATCACAGCAGTGGCTGTTTACACCGAAGTCTCACAGCAGCCAATCACAGCAGTGGCCGTTTACACTGAAGTCTCACAGCGGCCAATCACAGCAGTGGCTGTTTACACCGAAGTCTCACAGCAGCCAATCACAGCTGTGGGCGTTTACACTGAAGTCTCACAACGGCCAATCACAGCAGTGGGCGTTTACACTGAAGTCTCACAGCGGCCAATCACAGCAGTGGGCGTTTACACTGAAGTCTCACAGCGGCCAATCACAGCAGTGAGCGTTTACACTGAAGACTCACAGCGGCCAAATCACAGCAGTGGGCGTTTACACTGAAGTCTCACAGCGGCCAATCACAGCAGTGGGCGTTTACACTGAAGTCTCACAGCGGCCAATCATAGCAGTGTGTGTTTACACTGAAGTCTCACAGCGGCCAATCACAGCAGTGGGCGTTTACACTGAAGTCTCACAGCGGCCAATCACAGCAGTGGGCATTTACACTGAAGTCTCACAACGGCCAATCACAGCAGTGGGCGTTTACATTGAAGTCTCACAGCGGCCAATCACAGCAGTGGGCGTTTACACTGAAGTCTCACAGCGGCCAATCACAGCAGTGGGCGTTTACACTGAAGTCTCACAGCGGCCAATCACAGCAGTGGCTGTTTACACCGAAGTCTCACAGCGGCCAATCACAGCAGTGGGCGTTTACAGTGAAGTCTCACAGCGGCCAATCATAGCAGTGTGTGTTTACACTGAAGTCTCACAGCGGCCAATCACAGCAGTGCGTGTTTACACTGAAGTCTCACAGCGGCCAATCACAGCAGTGGGTGTTTACACTGAAGTCTCACAGCGGCCAATCACAGCAGTGGGCGTTTACACTGAAGTCTCACAGCGGCCAATCACAGCAGTGGGCGTTTACACTGAAGTCTCACAGCGGCCAATCACAGCAGTGGGCGTTTACACTGAAGTCTCACAGCGGCCAATCACAGCAGTGGGCGTTTACACTGAAGTCTCACAGCGGCCAATCACAGCAGTGGGCATTTACACTGAAGTCTCACAGCAGACACGCCCCTTTAAACAGAGCGTTCACATCAGAGGGATAAAATCAGGGTAGGGAAAATGCCTTTTATTTCTAAATTATGACAATTTTTTATGTAAAAATCATACTAACATTATAAGAGCACCCCATGAAAGATTAAAAAAACAATGCAGTTCATGACCCCTTTAAAATAGTTCATTAAAATAGTTTTGTTTAAACTATTTAGTGTAGGAAACACTCAAAGGATATTTATTAAGACTACCTCATCTTAAATAATCTATTTTCCAAATCATGTCACAGCTGGAGCCTATTCCAGAATCTCACAACTGTTGGAAAAACCCACACCAACACGGGGAAAACATGTAAATGTCACACAGCCTCAAGCCCTGGACCTTCTTGCTTCAATCACTACTTTCAACTTCCAAAATAGCGTAAAGCCAGATGATATAAAGGCGATCGAAGCTGAGTATACTTTCACAGTCAAGTCCTAACTTGCCTGAAATGCATGTCATCGTCCTTCGAGGGCTCTGACTGATCGTGAGGTGTTAGGATCCCGACATCTTCAGCCGGATCCTGATGATCGCTCATGGTCTTAGGCCTGCAGTACACACAAACACACACAACAACACGTCATACACTTCTAATGAGCATTTAGCCTTTTCCCATAGCAAAAGAGCACATGCTATTTTTGGGCTACAATTATAAAGGTGTGATAAATGGACCAGCGCTGCTGCTGCTGCTGAAAACGTTGCACTGCACTGCATGATGTTTTGGCCTATTCTTCCCTTGTTATCTTTAATTGGAATGCTTCATTAGCCTAGAGTTTGAATCATCTCTGTGTGCACTGACAGACTGTTTCCTGTGTTTGAAGGTCACACCATTTGATCCGCTGCTTAAAGCACCCCAGAGACTTAATGCATGCTGCTACGTGGCACATACGCAGCTGGTGCGCTGCTCCTCTAAATCGCTTAACTAGCAGTTATCCTGCTGGCTTTGTGCTAATGCACCTACAGGACAGAAATGAGAGGAGGGCAAAGTGCAAGGTATGCAAACCTACCATGCATTAAATACAAAGTTTTTGGGCTTTAAAGGGTCATATCATACATATTTCATCATTAATATTTTTTCCATCATAAATTACTTTTTTCCCACTCTCTGACCCTTAGAATGAAGCAGGGCTTTTTGTGCTGCTGTGCCTTTAAGAAACGCTCCCATCACACGTGAACATCTGAACTCTTTGCTCCGCCTAAACACAAGCTACTGCAGGTTTGCTGTTATATATACACCGATCAGGCATAACCTTATGACAGGTGAAGTGAATAACACTGATTATCTCTTCATCACGGCACCTGTTAGTGGGTGGGATATATTAGGCAGCAAGTGAAAAAGTTGATGTGTTAGAAGCAGGAAAACTGGGCATAAGGATTTGAGTGAGTTTGACAAGGGCCAAATTGTGATGTCTAGACGACTGGGCCAGAGCATCTCCAAAACTGCAGCTCTTGTGGGGTGTTCCCGGTCTGCAGTGGTCAGTATCTATCAAAAGTGCTCCAAGGAAGGAACAGTGGAGAACCGGCAACAGGGTCATGGGCGGCCAAGGCTCATTGATGCACGTGGGGAGCGAAGGCTGGCCCGTGTGGTCCGATCAAACAGACGAGCTACTGGAGCTCAGATTGCTCAAGAAGTTAATGCTGGTTCTGATAGAAAGGTGTCAGAATACACAGTGCATCTCAGTTTGTTGCGTATGGGGCTGCATAGCCGCTGACCAGTCAGGGAGCCCATGCTGACCCCTGTCCACCGCCGAAAGCGCCAACCAGGCCACTTAATTTCATGTCATTTGCAAATAAATGAAAATGCATTATAGTTTAAATTTGCATTAAATGCAGTTAATTGAACTTAAGTGTGATTTTTATGACCTACTCAAGCAGGACTTAAGTACATCTTTATATGTAATTTGATAATTATTTCTACAGTCTTTAAGTGTCCTGCCAAATACACTGGCAAGCATTTATAGTATACTAAAATATACTTTAATGTCATTTCTATTGAAATATGTATGTCATATATTTAAATATTTATGATTACACATTTGTAATGAAGTTGCAATTTAGTACATTTACTTAATGTAACATCAAATAACACTACAGTTATCATCAAGTACTTTACATTTGCTTTAGTGTGTTAGTCGACACATCAAAATAAGTGTACTTATTTAAAGCACAAAAGATTATTAAAACAATGATTTAAAATGCACTTAAAAGCAAAACATTTAATCTGACATTATTACAAAGTGTACATTATTATGTGTTAAAGGGGTCATGAACTGGCTTTTTTTTAAAATTTATACTGTTGTCTGAGGTTCGCAAAAAATTTTGCGAGGTTTGCTTAGTAAAAACCGAGCGTTCCAGGCTCAAAACCAGGGTAGAAAATAGCCTATTACTTATTCATTATGATGGTTTTGAATGTAAAAACCATCATAATGAATAAGTAATAGGCTATTTTCTACCCTGGTTTTGAGCCTGGAACGCTCGGTTTTTACTAAGCAAACCTGCAAGCTATGAGCCCAGCTGTCAGTATGAAGGCCTAAACGTCTCGTAGATGAGACTGCCTGGGTTATTTTGTTACGATAGTTATATTTTAAAACAGCCAGTCACTGTACCCTAGCACTCTGGGAATAGGCATTTAAAAGAGACAGATTATGGAGTGATATCAGAAATTACATTGGGCAATGGCAGCACGAGATGTTCAGAAGAAGGCAAGAGCTAAACTTCTACAAGCTCAATAACATCCACAGCAAAGAAAGAGTTTTGGGGTTGTTATGGACAATTAAAAATATGAACATGCACGTTGCACTGTTGTGCGGTGGACTTTCAGCGAATTTCAGTGAATGAATAGAGTCGCCGTTTATTTAATATCGAGGCTCCATAGTTTGTTTCTTGTATGATTGTTAGGCCTGCTGGTAAAATTGCACTGTCTGCGCATTTCACTATTTAAGATAAGCCCTGGCCCATACAGGACAATGAACCAACAACACCTCAAATACAAAGGATACTCTAGCCTGTGACAGCGTGGAAGTTATGTTTATTTAGACACGTACATAATCAGTAGATATCAAACGTAACAATGCAATACTATCACATATAAAAAACATTTTTTACTCACATAAGTATGTTGCATCATTCCTGTCAGATCCAGAAGCCACAGCTTTTTTTTTAAATCTCATCCTGTCTGCAAATCCAGTCTCTTGTTTACAAACGAATCCACAGTGAAATGAAGCGAACAAATGCAATGTCTTCCCCACGTGAGCTGGAACTTCATTAAAAATAAAGTTCAACCATGCATTCCTAATATTGGAATCCGAAGGAAGCTAATGGCATGTTTGAAACATGCCATCAGCTTTATTGCTTGGAAGTTCGATCCGGTTTATCTCTACGTAGGCCTGTTATTTATCTAGCATGCCAGGCACGAATCGGTGGGCGGGGCTACAGAATTAGGCGTTCGTCTTCTTCGGTGAAGGCGGTGTTTCACTGCTCTCTGACGTCACAGGGACGCACATTCGCAGATCAATCGTTTGCTGAGCCAGCTGTCAATAAAAGCTTTTCTTTGACTAACAAGGAAGTTTTCAGCTCTGAAACTTACAGGTTATTCTTATATTACAATGACCTTTCATATATCAAAAGCTCAAGGGAAAGTTGATTTCTCAATTCATCACCCCTTTAAGAAACATAGTAATGAAAGTGTACTCTCTCTTAAGTGGCCTTTTATTTCATTAATATTATATTATCTGCAAGTACAGTTTTTACCATTTTTTTTTAAAGTTTTAAACACTTCTTTTTCACAAGGGATGGCTTAAAATTATTTAAAGTAAGACAAAATTAGCTAATCAAGGTGAAATCATGACATCATATTTCTTTCTTTTTAAATTTGTTTACTCAAGAACGGTCTTTTTTATGTAAGAAGCAGGTTTCCATGGATTTAGAAAACCTGGATATATGAGTGTGGTTTCCAAACCTGGAAAGTTCATGGAAATTAATCAAATTAAGTCATAAATGTTCCTAATTTTGTTAGATAGAAATGGCTGAAATTTGCTATTTCTCAGTTAAAAAATAACAACAACAAAAATAAACTGTAGTCTGGGATCACAGTCATGTAAATTCATTGTTCATAAAGAATTTAATTATTTTATAATTGTTATTGAATTATTTTAATGTATTAATTTAATTCTGTAAATTAAAAGCTTAAAAAATAAGTACCAGAAATATCTTAGCCTATACCTGTGGGGCCTTAGAGTCAAAAAGTTTAAGATATAATGATATACATTACAGTATATTATTTGGACACTGATGAACATGTCATAGCTACATTTGTGAAGAACTTTTAGGGGAAGCCGTGCTTTATGTGTAGTCTTAAAGCAATCATCACCGGTACACAGGGTAATCACCCCAACACATGTCATTTCCATGTCACAATAACAATGTTGATGTATTCATCTGTCTGATGCAGCTTCAGCAGCTCCAGGTTCAGAAAGTGTATAGTACTATGAACTGTTTTATATCATGATATGAAGTCTAGAGCTGTCCTAAATGTTAGATCAGTGCCCTGCTTTCTCTCAATATTACTGCGTATTTACTAGGCAGGATAACTGCTAATCCATTTAGCGAAATCAACTTTAGCCAACAGGCACAGAAGCTTCTCTTAAAGACACACCACCATTTTTAGCTTCCTGGCAATGACATTAATTGGCACAAACAAGGCTTGAGAACCCACTTAAAAAGTACCACTCTTCCAGTACAATAAGCCATAAGATACAGCCGTAGTAACTGCTATAGTTTGCTAATGTGAATATTTAGAGCGGGCAGTGACAGGAGGTTGGCTGTATTTGTGTCAAGGGCCCTCAGGGCTTCACAGCAATAACAGAGAGGCAGCTGTACCGCAGGAGGATCATGGGCCGCTCTCATGTACGTCTGCAGGCGGTTGACACACAAGAGAGCTTCCTGACGGATACTTTACGCGCCATTCGCACGGCATTATCCAAACAGTATTGTGAGGACATGCTAGTGAGATTATTTTGTTGGAAAACACCTACGCGATGGTTTATGTCAGCAAGAGTCGGGTTTAAATGAGGACAACAATTCTTTGTTTCATTTTGACAATACTGGAACACTTTGAAAAACATCCTTTTCTTCTCTTAAATAGGGGTGGGCGATAGGACCAAAATCTTACATCACGATATGAGTCATTTTTAGTGCTGTCAAATCAATGAATCGCATCTAACATAAAAGTCTGTGTTTATATAATATATGTGTGTACACACACACATATATATGTATATATATGTATATAAATATATGCGTGTATAAAGTATCAATTTGACAGCACTAGTAATTTTATTTCACGATAACAATATCACGGTATAGTTATTTTTGCTTTGAATAAGGTTTTTTATGATATCAAAAAATTTTATACCATTGAAATTTCATAATTCTTGTCACCATTTTCAATATCACAAAAAAGTAACTAATTACACACATATAGGAAAACAAACTACAATAGAAGACATGATATAAACCTGAAAAACTTCAACCACTAGAAATAATACTGCATAAATTGTATTCAAATGTATAAATATAGACTGCATATTCACTGTGTAAACTAAATATATATTTATTCTTATTAAAGTAACACAATTTATTCAGTCAAGAGCAGTGAGAGATTTTATCTTTTGCTGTTTTATCAACATTAATGACATACGACAGCAGGTTTATTAGGCTGCTGTCACTTTAAGAGCTAATGCACGGATCTAATATGCTGATACACATGCGTTTTTTTTCTCAACTCTTCACGTTCACTTAAGACTTTAATGATGCTTGCAAAGATGGGCATTTTGACATTGTATTTAACCGTGAAATAAGTTCTCTTTCGCTGCTTATTGCACTTCCATGGTTTAAAATCACTTGTTTTAAAACCGCAATGCTTAAAAACATGCAAATAATTCACTTTCGTGACTACGTAGCACAGTAACGTCACATGAGCGTTGTCTCTACCGGTTGACAAATTTCTACCGGTTAATCGTGATTCGCGTCCACCACTAATGGTAATCATAATTTCTACAAAAATACCCTAGTAGCTGCATTTATTGTTACTATACTGTAAAACCATAATACATTCATAAGAGGTGTCACCTTATTTTTGATTGGTTAACAACATTTTTGGAATCTTGGTAAAACTTTTTGGAAAAACTTTTGGAATTTTGGTAAAAACTATGGTTGTTGTGGTAAATTCTTGAAACACTGAACTCTCACATACATCACATTTGGTGATGTATTATTGTAAAGACTCTCCCTGTGAGTGACCTACATTAACGTCTTATCTCAGTCTCCTCTTGGCCTGCTCCACTGCCCTCTCAATTTATAAACACATAGCGGGTTATATATAGTTCGTATGGAGCGGATGCTGACTAGTTAAAATGTTTTGTGTGATAAAAATATCCTGTCCAGTGTTTGGTACAGCCTAAAGGAACTATTAATGGTGTTTAAATGTGTATTAAAACCTACCCACGGTGACTATAGGCGTTAATCAGGGTAGCGTTATATTTCATTTGTGAGAGGAATGAAAACAAGGCTGTAAGGGATAGAATACAGTGCGTTCAATGGATTGTATTGTAGAAGTAACATTTGAAAATCATTAGACGAACATCCAAGTAAAACGTTTCAGAAAACTTTCCATGAATGATGTGTATAAACAGCATTTTTGTGCTAACATTTTGAAAACATTACGAACAAATGTTGTATTAAGGTTACTAGACACTTTTTTGTTAGACAAACGGCCAAAATGTTTCATAAATCATGAACGACGTGTGTTTTTGTGCTAACATTTGTGCTAACATTATTAAAGACCATACAACTTTGACTGGACGTTATATTAATGCTACTAGAAGAACGTTTGAGAGAACCTGCCAGAACATTAGCTAAATTTCTGAGAGCGTTCCCTGTTAGCTGGGTTTTACAACAGCTTCACGCCGCTAAGACTTTATAATGGGAGCTACAAAAACACATTTACTCATTTGTAATGAATTAACATTAAACAAATCACACCAATCAAAAAAATCAGCTATCTTTACCACAAATCAAACCATGCAGTGATCAAACAAAATTGATCCCTTTTCACATTTCCGGGTTTCTCAGAAATGGAAGTCGTCATAGTTGGGTAAACTTCTATAGCGGTGAATGAGAGAATACATTAAATATATATTTTTGTGTGTGTGTGTTCTCATTTGCTCACATAGCAAAAAAACACCTTCACACTAGTGTTTTTACAGTTTTGAAAAGATGGAAAAAATAGATAGATAACGGCAGGCAGAAAGACGTCAATTTACCATCACTCCCACAGCTGTTAGAACAGCAACAGCGTTTTTTATTTATTTATTTATTTTTTTTTAATTTGATGCAAAGGTAATATAATACAACGTATAGTGTTATAAATGTACATAAAACATTTTTTAAAAATGAAAATATAAAAAACTTTGCAGGATTTACGATGCTGGTGACCGTTAAAACGCGTCATCACAGTCTGTAAAAGTCCGTTGACACGTACCTGAGGAAATATCCAAACCCTCGCTCGACGTATCCCATAGAGGTGAGTCAGTGAAACATTACAAGTGTTATAATAGTCCGTTTTTATGATTGTAAAGGGTCATACGTGTGATCGCGAGCGTTATGTAGTCAGTGTGATGTCTTATGAGAGCTGTAGCGTCACCAGCATTAGCGACTCATGGTGTTATTAGAAAGCTCCTGGAGCTCTCGCTGGATTTGCTCCACGGTATCAGCGCGCACGCACGCACGCACGCACGCACACGCTGTAGAATCTGAATAAATACCCATTTGCTCGTTAAATCAGCTATTTTTCTAGTCCAGCCACTTTTGACAACGGCTGACAAAGTAAATGTCGGTAGACGTCTATAAAAGTGTCTATATGTTGTCTTTGAAATGTTTCATGGAACTACTATCATAAAGAAAACAAAATAAGTGTATTATTAGCCTACTATTATTATACTTCATGACAGAAGCATTTAATTTAGTACAACAGTTGTTGGTAATGTTATATATTTCTACCTGGATATTAATTTAAGATTTGAAAACAGAATAACAAATAGTAGGCCTACAGATTGTGTAAATTAAGTTAAAACAGATGTACACAATAAAGCATATGAATGAAATCCAAAGTGAAAATGTAAAAGTATATCCAAAGCGAACACAAGCAGCCTGAAATGACTGAAATCACATTTTTCCGACTATACAGATCAGTTTTTAACAGCTTAAAGTTAAGCATTAATAAAAGACATAGGTCAACAGTTAGTCCACACACTATTCTGCCTCTGAGCCTCACCGGTCCCGGGCGCGACAGGTCCTGGTGCTGTGACCATGGGGGCGTCTCTGTGCCTCAGGCCCCTCCGCTGAAGGAGCCTCAGAACTGGCTGCGTATATAATGCATCCCATGAAATCCCAAATGTCCGATGCAGACTTGCTAAGCAGCAAGAGGAAACGTGTACTTCCATGCCCTTGCAGGACATCAGAGGAAAAGTCATTGCCTCAGCTTCTCCCTGCCTCCCTCCCATCCCCCTCCCATCCGCAATAATCAGATTTTACATTCACAATCCACAAAATCATCTAGTGTAATCTCCACTGCTGCATCACGTTGCACATAAAAAGCTCCTTTTGTCATAGACAAAGAACTTTACACAAGCTGAAAGGGCTTAATGGCTCTTACTGTGCAAATACTCAAATGATTCAAAACAATTACCCTTTCAAACATTTCATTGTCACAGGACTGTCTAACAGCATTAGAGCAATAAGGCAAGTGAATTAAAATGCTAGGGATTTGGAATTTCATGCACCCAAAATTTTTTAACAGTGAAGGATTTGTAATGTTTCCAGCTGTTTATTGAGCCTGTCAGTCTTAAAACGTATAAACACTTGTTTTAAATAGTTAACAGTGCTCCCACAGTCATAAAAGGTGGATATACCACAATTTTAACTGACATACCATGGGAAGTAGATATCAGTTACTGACAATTTTATAGTGCATATAGGGTTTCATTGGATATAAATCTCTATAAAATGTTTGTGGGAAATCATGAAGATTTATTGGTCAAACATGTAGCAATGGGATAAATTAATTAGATTTTTTTAAATCACTTACACAGTGGGAATGAGTGTCCTCTAGTGTTAACTGGACCATATCATGGTCAGTATGGGCCGGTTTATAAATTATAATAATTGGTATTAAGTACACCTGGTATTAAGATGTGTTTTGGTCGATCGGATCACAAGTAGACAAGGGAGACACATTCCCATTTACACCTGGTGTTTTAATCTGTCTCTTTTGTCCACTTTTAACCACTTCTGTCCTGATTTCTTTGAGGGGAGGGTCTATGGGCGGGTAAATGTATGGGCTTTTTCAGATCTTTCCATCTAATGGGCAAAATAACCATTTACATATGAAAACGACCGGAGACGAAAACACAGAGAGCATCAGCTTTAGTTTCTGCTCTGACAGCCGCAAGACCAGCCGAACGCTGTGAGTGTGTGTTAGAAATCAGGAATGGTGAGAGAACATTGTGTTTGGTAAATTTCTCGCCTTCAAGCCAATCTTGGGTCTTCAGACGACAAAACTTAAATCCCGTTTTAGACCCGTTTACACCTGTATTTAGTGTCGTCCACTTGTGATCGACCAAAACGCTTCTTAATACCAGGTGTAAACAGGGACTATGATAACTTACCTGAAAACTATCTTCTGATTGGAGGATAAGAACATCCACCTTTATCATAAAAGTAAATAAAATGTACAACAAAAAAAAACATACAAATTATTTTCTTTAAATGATTGTAAAACAGATCAGAGAGAGCCACACAAGGACAGATGTGATTGTCTCATAAAAAGATTTATTTTTTTTGCCTAAATGTACAAAGGCAAGTTACAGTATTGTATAAAAAAGAAACGTGGTAATGTACACTTTACATAAGAGAACAGTCCAAGAAAGAACAGGAGGAATTGGGTGATACAGCAAAAAAAAACAAAAAAAAAATCCAAACAAAGCCATTAAAAAAAAAAAAAATGTAAACATTCTTTGAGTACCGGGGCCTGATACTTGGTGATAAGACGTCTTTTGAGAAACACTTGGGATAAAGCGCAACAGGAAAGAGGTGGTAGTCCATCGTGAAAATGACGTAAAGCATGCAATAGTGCACTGCATCCTCTTTCCAACAAATCACAGCATGTCAACTGAGCACCATTTGAAACGAAATGCATGGGACAATTTCAATGTACTGAGAATCTTTCGTCACTGACAAAAACCACGAGGATCAAAAAATAATTGCTCAGGTTTGAACTCTTGACAATTCAGAAAGTTGTTCTGTGCAGCACAAACATCCCAATGTACCTAATATCAAATTACATATTTGGATGTGTAACAGCCCATTTCTCTTAGTATTCCGTGTACCATGGTGCTTTCCTGCTTTTTATCCATTGTGACTTTACACATGGGAGGGAGTGAATGAGTCAACATAATCCTCCGAATACCTGTGTGTCGTTTCATTCCAACAGAGCCTGTTGAAATCTACCCATTCGTGTAAAAATATGACCCCAAATCAGCATTTTCAGCAGAAAATGACTAGGAAACCGCCTGAGAACCACCATTAGCTGACTAGTCGAGATTTTGGATTGAGAGACCCCCGAGACTTTTTTGAGAGTTTCAAGGATCCTACTGACTGTTAAAAAACCCAGCAAGCATTGTGACAGCAAGCCAAAACAAAGCTATGGCAGATAAAGCAGAGGACAGTGCCGAAAAACACACCCAAGAGACAGATTTCAAAACAACAAAGTAATCAGATGGTTGCTTGATTGCATTTTAAAACAGTCCCTCTGTACATCATATACAGACATCACATGGTGTGCGCAACCAAGAAAGTCGACAGCGTTTGGTGTGAAACCAAAGTTGCTTTGCCTGAGGAGACACCGTTTAAAGCCACATTTCTAGTGCTATAGTACACCATGCTGGACGACACATGAAATACACAGAGCATGATGGGCTATGAAAGCATGTTCGGGTCAAACGCTCACTTGGTTTCATAAAACACGCTGGAGTTTTCACAACACTTCCACAATAAGTGTTCAGGGATAGAGCGGCCCCATGCAAGAACGAAACTACTGGGCCTCTGGTGTCACGCACCCCATACCGCTGTCGCAGAACGGCCACCACGTAAGCGTCTCTCTAAAAGAACTTACTATGCCTTGTCACATTAACAAACATCCATTTTAAGAACCACAGCGATAAATCGGCAATTCTGTTAGCAATGAGGTAAGATAGCCAAGACGGGAAAGAGGATATTCGGATTCAAGTTGAAGGATAACCGAGAGAATTCCCTGGAGTAAACGGACCTCAGCCAGTGCTGTTCTTCTGAAAGACTGTGGCGGAACAGTGTTCACTAAAATTAGATTTCGCGAATGAATCTGGAAGTGAAGTATCTCGGGCAGTCATGCTAGTGTCTAACTGATACAGGACGCTTACCATGAGAGGCCAGATGGTAGAGCTGAACACGTCTCAAAACAGCATGACGGTCACCGGAACTTAAGCAGAGTGCTATAACTTATTGGTTGTTTAAACAGAAATGTTGATGTAATTTTTGTTACACGGAACCATGCTGATGATAGAGAAGCGAGGCGTGGGAAAAAAGAAAGAATCTTAAGAGGGAAAAAAAGCAGTCTTGAGGCATGTGGCGAACCGTTTAGGAACTAAGGGCCAAAAGACAGAGTTATGAGACAATGCTAGATATTATCTGAAGCGTTCACTGGTGGTATCTAGAGAACAATTCAAAAAACGTGGGTCAAACTGTTTTTTTTTTTCAGTGAGGATGCCAACTAAAATAAAAAAGGAAACAACTTTAGTTATCTCAGTGTGATAAAACTATTTTCAGTCTTTGTGTTCTTATGTCCCCTCGAGTCCTCGCATCAGCCTGGCCACAGCCTGCGTCGGGCGAGTACAATGACAGTCCTTGCTTTTCAATCCTTCCTCACCAGTTGACAGGCAGAGTTCAGTGGCCAGCTGGGCTTTGAGCAGGGCAGGATGGCTTTGAACCTGGTCTCAGTCTGTAGTGGGGTACGAGGTACAGATACTAGGAAAACATCAATCTGCCACACATTCCGGCAGAAAAACTAAAAATATAGAAACACCATTCAACTGATGTCTAAATGAACTCCATATACTTCCCCATGTGATCCAGTCACATGATTATTTGTAAAGAAGGGCGAGACAATCAGGTTTCCCTAAAGAAAACACAAGAAACCACTGGTTAGAATAGAGCATATTGATTTGGCTTTCAAATGAAATCTATAAACAATTAATTATAAAAAGTAAATGTATTATTTTTTATATTTATTATTATTAAACATGCCTAATTTAATGCACTCTCCCCATTTCCCTGATGTTATTACATGTCTTTCCACCAGAGGTCAGCATAGGCTTCATTTGTTTAAAGCGGTGCAGGAGTTAGCAATGCTGCTGTGCTAAAAACACTAGCCTCAATCTAGGGGTCCTTAAATAATCATGCTATGAAACAGATGGGAGGTCTACAGAACCTTTAGTGAAGGGCCTTCTCTGTAAGCTTGGGTATCAAAAACAAGCTTTGACATGAAAGCAGAAATGGGGATACACATGCTGCTGTCATAACTGACTGATTTATGCGATTTACTCTCTGTTTGGCCACAATCCATCGCTCCTGCTGACTTTCCTTGATCTTTGTTTCCTCTTACCATTCTCACCTCCGTGCTGGTGGGTACAGGGAAGGGGCTGAGGCTTGCTGACTGGCAACAATCGCTGACGATGAAAGGCCTGCAATTAAGGAACATCCAGTAAATATGTTGTTTCCTTGTAGAATTGGTACAGTTTTATGAACAGCAATATTTAGTTGTTTTCCCCCCTAAACACATCACATAAGCCATTTGAAATCTCATTAAGAAATGCCTGGTTCACATTATACCCCCCTTCCCCCCAAATATAAATCTGATTAGTGTGGTACAGAAAATAGGCTAATCATTATTAAAAATAAGGCCACAACGCACAGCATATACTACCTATATAAAACGCATATAATAAAGTAAAACTTTATTATAAACATGTTATGTTTTGGACATACTGCGTGAGCTTCATTCACAACCATCTCAAAATAATCAGAATGTTCATAAGTTGATGTAAAAGAGTACTGCTAACCTGTGGCATAAGACAGATCATACTGCCCGGCTACAAGGGGATAGCCTAGATGGTGGTGGTGGGGTTGCATTAGGCGTTGGGAGGGAGATGATCGAGGCCGATCCATTTCTCTCTCCCTCTCTCGATCCCTCTCTCTTTCCCTCTCTCGATCGCTTGCTCCTCGCTCCCTTTCATGGGAGGGCTTGTCGGCAACGGTGGGCGATTTGCTCTTGTACTGGTTGGCATGTTGGTGTAGTATGTCCAAGGCTTTGGACTCTGAAGCTGACTTGCTGCTGACTGTGGGGCTGGAGCGAGACTTCTCTGCTTCCTCTCCACCGCCCATTTTACTGCCGTAAGGGGAGAAAGGGTATCCCGCTGGCAGATAGGACCCTAAAGATTAGGAAACCATACTGTGTTTCTACTTTTTGGAAGTGCCTTAACACACATAAAGACCCAAAACATACTTTATGCAAGTATATGAATGTCAACTCTTTTACCAACTCTTTTTACATGTCATTGTGTTATAAAATGTCAAAACCAATTTATAAAGCAGCGCAAGTGTGTGTTGCATTCTCCACGTTGCCACAAGGGGTGCTATAATGGGGATTATGTCTACAAGAGGAGATTCTTGCTGAACAAATTGAACTGTTGTCATGTCTAAAGCTAGCTACCTGAACGATAACGCAGCGTATTTGAAAGCAGCGGTATTTGAAAGTAACTCAGTTGCCACCTTGAGTACTGACGTTTGTTAACCTAATGCAACGCAAGAAAAATGTGTCTTCCAAGTGATCCTTTGCACCATTCTGTATTTGTATGTTGTTGGCCAAACCATACAAATCAATTGTTAAACTCAGATGTTATTATTTGACTTACCTGGGTAGTTCTGCATCATGACGGAGGACATGCCTCTGTATCCAGGATGGTTGGGATCGTAGCTTTGTCCAAAAGGATATCCATGCATGTAATGCAGGTAGGGTTGGTGCTGTGCCAAGGGGGAGCTGAAAGGCATGTGGGCATTGGGCCGGGGATCTTTCCCTCCACTTCGATGGTCCTCAGTGCTGGGAGGACATGAACCATCAGTTCCATCTTTACTATCTTCTTTGGAGCTGCTGTCTTTCGGCCTAGGCCTCTCATCTCTGCCTTTTCTGTCTCGCTCCCTGTCTCGCTCCTCATCTGGCGGTCTCTGACTGTCAGGGTACTGGAAACAGAAAGAAGTTACAGTTATGGTTTTGAAAGGTAATGAAATTAGTTCACCCTTATGAAATCTGTGATTTTATCATTTTGATTTAAATTCTCACAACAATACTTAGATCTTGCGTTTTGCATTAGAAGACTTTAATTGTGCTTGTTTTTGTCCTTTTCAGACTCCCTGGTCACTGTGTGACATGAAGGTCAGTAAAAGATGACTTATTTTTTATTTGTGTGTGAACTAATCCTGGAACTGAACAACTGCACTGTTTGCAAGCTAAAGAATCACATGTTTGCCTCACCTGTCTGTACCACATGGCTTGCTCCATACCCAGCCTGGCAGACTCTACACTTGCCTTTGAGTCATCCTTTCCATGATGGCCAGCTTCACTGAGCTTCATTTTAAGCCCCTCAGCCTGCTGTGGCTGCAGCTTGACCTCCTCCCCTTTAGGGATGATGACTGACTTGACAGGTTCGGAGTTAGTGTCTCTCTGCTTGCCAGTGGCCTGTGGCTTTCCCAGGTCTGAAAGGCTGGGGGCTTTTGTTAGGCCTGGAGGAACAGGGCCCTTCTGTTTCCAGTCCTCCTTCATAGAGGCTTCCCTGTCCTTTACACCTGAATCAGGCTTTTTCTCAGCAGACCTGTGCTGCTCAGCCATGAGTCTCTGCCTCTCCTCATACTGCTGCCTGTAGGTTGGATTAGTGTTCATGAGGTGGTTGTGATAAACCTGGTCTGGGTATCCATATGGGGGAACATAGTATTGGTTGTAGTAAAGTGGCTGCATGTACATATTGGAGCGCTGCTGAATGACTGAGGCTTGCTGCTGTTGGTGTGGCTGACTTGAAGCGATCTCAGCTTTGCGCTCATCCTGCACGTCCACCTTCGCCTTCTCCTCTGGCAATTCTTGTTCATCTTCTTTCTTCAGTTTCACAGCTTGCACGTCTGGTAGAGGCCCACCACCAGTGGAGCCACCGGGGCTAGGGTGGGTGTAACTGGGAGAGTAGTAGTTGTCATAGTTAGCATAATACGAAGATTCCTTAGAGGATGCCTGAGGCGGAAAGAGAGCCTTTTTCGCACCGTCCCTGCCTGACTGATCTTCCGTCTTGACTTTGACCCCTTCCACTTTGCCTTCCCCGTCCTCTCCGGCATCAGATATGTCAGAGTATGCAGGACTATTCGTCTTTACCGAGGAACTATCAGCCCCATTCTGGGTGACAACATGAAGAGGAGTGAGAGGCTGTCCGCTGCTATCCACACGACTGGCCACCCCGATGGATGGACTGGGAGCATTATCAGTGAAGCTGTATATCTTATCCGCCTCTGCCTTCATGCTAGCAAGGCGGCTTTGATGAGGGTCCGAGGAGCCATTAAGATGACCCTCACTTCTGCTTCCTGGGTCAGAGGATTCAGAGTATGGACTTTTCCCCTCTTCAGTTTTCCCGCTTTTTGCTGGGAGCTTGGGACTGTCTGCGTCCTTGGCCAAATCTTTCTTTTTCTTATCCTTTTTCTTTTTGTCCTTGGAGCTGCTCAATGCTGGATTAATTGGCGACGAGTCCCCAGCTACACCTAACTTAGATTGCATGCCTTTTAGCTGGGGACTCTTGGGGATGCCCTGCAACAGGTTGGGCATCCCAGGGGGATGGTTGGGGCTCCCACCACTAAATGATGTTGGCTGCAGAGAGTACATCTGCTGAGAAGGTATGGATGGAGCCACTGTCCTGGAAGATTTCATGTTCTTCTGGGACAGCTTGTCAGACTTGACATTGCTGTTGGGCTTTTTGGACTTCCTATCCTCTATGCCATCATTGCTAGCCTCATCAGCCGTGACGCAAGGCCCATCCTCACAAACCTCCATAGGTGTGCCACAAACGTCTGCTTCAACATCACCATTCTTTTTCTTTGTCTTAGAGCCAAACTTTCCAGGAGAGGGAGATGGACTCTGAGCATCAAAGCCTCTTCCTTTAGGCGTGACAGACCGTGCTGGGGAGAGAGAGCCTTTCTGTGTAATCGAAGCTCCGTTGCAACTTCCTGGCTCTGGGTGAAGAGAGGATTCTTCCCCATACTCGCTGTCCCCATCCATGTCTAACTTAATATCATCGTCATTATGAGCACGAGCCTGATGGTACTTCAAGCCATTGATGTGCTTGTACTTCTTGTTGCAATTGGGATGTGGGCAGTCAATCAGTACAGGTGAGGGGCAGGTTCGGTCTAGTGGAGGAGGAAGGGATTCAGTTTTGATGATAGGAATTGGGAGTGCAGAAGAGGTCATTCCTCCATTTGAATTTGTGCGCATACGCTTATTGCCTTTAGAATCCTCAGAGCTGGAGTTTGGCTCCATGTCTGATGCAGGCTTGCTCTTGCGCTTACTGGCCGAGGAAGGACTGGCTTTTATGTCCTCTGTGTTGCTGTTGGGAGGAGTCCTGCGCTCAGAGGAGTTTTGGCTTCCACGTCGACCCTTGCTGTTGGAACTTGCTCTTGTTTTGCTGTTGTTGCTGCCCTTATTATCAGACGAGTTGCTGTTCTCATTTACTGGGGTGTTGCTATTGGGTCGCATTCTTTTACCACGGCCACGTCCATTTCTCATTTCTAGGTCACTTGTGGGAGACTCGCAGAACCTAAAAGAAAAATGTACACTATTTATAAGACCTTCACAATTAAATTAATTAAATGCTGTCAATGGATAAATTAGATCACAGTTGTTATTGTAGATTCTTGCATTAAGCCAAAGGAGGGATTCTATTCTTATCACCTGATAGGCTTGGTGATGTGTGTGTTTTTAATAGTGTGCCTCGAGGGTTATGATTAGGGATGGGCGATATCTTTTGCGATATACCGCGATATTAACGATAAAGCCTAGTTGATTACGCGAGTCACGCAACCCATTCACAGCTCACGTGCAGAGCGAAAACAACTATGGCGGAAGCTGCGGAGGAGTTTATCGCTAAACAAAGAGCTACCTCTACAATCTGGAACCTGTACAAACGGATATATTTTCACTCGCTGAGCACTTGGACTGAGTGCTTGAGAGATTCGCTCTCCGTCAAGCGATCCGTAAAGTACACTATTTCAGTTCATCTAAATGAATGCACAGGGTATTTGACGTACAGTAAACTGTCACTTTGCTGAGAGCGATCAGTTTTTCCTCACACTCAAAGAGAGAGCAAGTGAGTCTTATACCACGCAGAATTGACGTGCAACATGTAAACAATATTCTTTGTTGTATTTTCCTGTAAAATAACGACGTTCATTTGGAATTATTTAGCCTTTATGAACAAGAAGAAACTAATGCACAAACGGCAATCTCATTGGCTGGCGATCACCTATTACTGCCCCAGTTTTGATTTCAGCAAATCAGTTCGAGCGAACACAGACAACGTGATTAATATTCATGAACCCAGAAGCTCGTCAATCCTTAGTACGGTTTATACTGTTATTAGTTATAGAATTCGTAGTATTATTATCTTACCAGTATTATAGTTATAGTTTTTTACAGAAACACTGAATGACCAACAATGTCTTAAGCACCACCACCACCAGTCCTTAGTTCAGTTAAAATGACAATTATGCATTCATTCATTTTCATTCGCACATGATTACTAAGTTTTAGTTCAAAATTACTTAAGTTCTATCATTAAATCATTATTTGCAACTTTTTTTGTAATCTGAAGACATGATTGGGGTTTTACTTTTGCTGTCTGCACTATTTTTGCAACTGTTTGCACCATGAGAATATGAATAAATACAGAATCTGTGTTTACATTTCAAACTTGTCATTGATTTGAATTATAATTGTTTGTATTGTGTGATGTTTTCCAGCACAGTTGCACTTTTACAGAAGAAAAGTATATCTGCAACTTTTCCATTTCTGAAAAGGCTGGTGTTTGGATTTTCTTTCATGTAATTTGTTTATTACAGGAGCCTATTGATGATGGGTATGTTTTACTTTAGATCATTGTTTGTTTCTGAGGCTCTCAAGAATGCATGCAGCTCTCACTTGTAGCCAAAAGCATGGGGAATGGTACTACATTTATATCGTCATTGATATCGTTAATCGCAATAAATACCAGAAAATATTGTGATATATTTTCAATATCCATATCGCCCATCCCTAGTTATGATGTGATACACCTGGCTTACTGCTAGTCTAGAGGGAGTAAGGGCAAGTGAAGTGAGAGGAAGAGAGGGGGGCTGACAGTCAGAGACCAGAGAACAGGATCCTGATTTGAAACGTGAAAAAACATTTCACGTACCTTGGAGGGGCCCAGTCATGACGTGTACAATCCAAAAGTGTTCCGACATATGTTTTGTTCCTCCAGGTAACATTGACCACCAGCATACCTGTAAAAAATAAAGACGACCCTTAATTTAATGTGAGAATATCTCTGTAGGCTCAATGAGACACTAATACTAATACTAGTTATAATTCTAATGCTCCTCCACCTCATTCACAATATTCCATGCACAGTCCTGGCAGAAGCCAATTCCCATTTAAAGAGTTCAAATGGAGACTCTCAAAGCAGTCATACTGTGTACTTCATGATTACACCATATAAAAGCTGTAAGTAGTAGAGTGTGTCATTTCTGGAAGGAAAATTGTTTGATGGTGTCCTCCATCTGACTTTGCAGTACTGTGAGCCGCCTCTGCAAATGGTTTAGCAATTGTGTGAAAACAGCTGAAGCAAATGAAAATGTTTGTGTCTGGCAGTGATTCAGAGGCTTCGCTACAGAAGCTTGGACAGGTAAGTGCTGGATATTTCTGTTTTACACTACCATAATAGCAGACAAAATCAATATTAGATTACAATTAAATGCCCTTAATAGCTCATGAGAGGCAGTATAATGTTGTGTAACATTGATATGGCTTCAGTCAGACTAATGTATTTAAGGTAAGCCTCTTTGATGTAAGGTTCAGTATACTATTTTGTACACTAAACGAACATTTTTAAAGTAAAACATTTCAAACATTTTATTTTGTAGAATGCTGCTTTATTTAAAAAAAAATTGTCTTGTTTTCCACCATCCCAAGCATTATAGCATGGGCATCTGAATGTGAGAGCTGAATTCATGACCGTTCCTTTGAAAAATGTCAATGGAGGTCAGTCGAAGAGCACATTAGCGGGGCCCCTTCCTATTTCACTTGCAGTCATTAGTGGTTCTCTGGCCACCTGTCTGAACCCAGACTAAATGAGGCTAAATGGCCGGCATTTCACCTCTGATGCTCTTCAGACGCCAGAGTGGAGCAAACAGAAGCCAGGCATGTGCACTGCTGCACTCTTACACTCCATTAAAAACAGCTCTATTTGTTTTTAAAGGCTACACCGGCTCTGTCAAGATTTATTAGCAGGGATTTAAATCCATACATTGTTCACGTTATATTTAAAATGCAAAACCTTGACTTTTAAAATAACAAAACAACAATACATAAAGAATTCAACAAAACAGTTCCCGCATCCTGGTCAAGATGGTTTAGAAGGAGACCAGCTAAGACCAGCAAACCATCTTTGACTGGATTACGTTTTTTTTTTAAGTGATAATAAAACAATTGCAGAAATAACAAGTCATAATGAAAATATCTTTAAAAATCGTTCATCGTTACTTAAGCCTAGTCATATTTTAAAAACAGAGTAGTCATCCAATATGTCCACCCAAACTTTCCATTTCACTTGGAAATACATGAGCACAGAGTCCAGAGATTTCATGAGTTCTTAAAAAGAACAAGCATCTAAAATCATCAGGAGGTAGGTTTGATTTATTTTTAAGATGCATGCACTTCATTGGCCTCATGATGAAATCCAAGAAGTGACAGGTATGCAAATGAAAACAGAAAAGCTAATGACACAATCAGCTATGTTTTGCTTAAACCAACAGTCAATTCTGGCCATAAAATAGCAATGGCTTACTGAGGTGGCCCTGGAAAGAGGGTTGAATCAGGATACTGGCATATTAGCCTTGCTGTTTGGCACGGTTGTGTTTGCTGGCACTGAGCCCCTCATAGTCTGTGGGTGAGGGCTTTCTGGGCTCTACTTCAAGAGCAATAAACTTTCAGAAGATTTAGGGCTGACATTTGGAGGCATCAGCATGCACGGCTTGTGAGAGTGGATGCCACACCAACACGACCCTGGTCTGCTTCCAGCGTCCTGCAGAGGGGATTTGTGTCAGAGTGATGCCTAGAAATATTGCACCAATCTGCCTCTGACTGTTTCATCATGAACTGAGAGCTGTCTGCCCTTAACCTCCTGCCATTCTGGGATTCACGCACTGGGCTGAAACATGAGCAAGTCAATATGTCCATCCACAAATAAAAAGGTTGCAGTGCACTAGATAAGATTTCCACAGACTTTGGCTGAAATAAAGCACGGCACTGTTAATTCAAGGAAGTCAGAAGAGGACACTGCGACTCAGCAACAACTTGATCTGAAATAAGTCATGGAAGATAGATGCTCTGTTACAAAGCCCAGCGAGCTGCCTAGGCAACATTTGTTGTTTTACTACATTCCTGACACAAATGCTGCTAAATTATGCTCCCCAACAAGATACCTTGTTTTTTGCTGAAATCTCAGGTAGCACTGCATGCATCCATAGTGAAACTAAGGGAGATCTAACAAAAGTAGTGGACTGACAACCACTGTAATGATGCCAGTCAAGTCAAATGGGTGCTGGGTGTTTGAAATCGTGTACTGTATGAGTAGGTACTACATTTGAATTTCCTTCGCAACCTTTAAAAAAGTATGTTCTATGTAGTATGAATGAAATTCAGACATACTACATTCGCCATGTTGTTACTGTCACGTGACCAACCAGCGTCAGTTGCGTCACCTCACTTTCATTCATAAATCCCCTCCCGTGGCCTCATGGGATAGTAAAGCATCCATCAAATGGAAGTAGTAGGTCATCCGGGTACTTTCGTCTACTGGGTCTTATGACAAGGTTGGTCAAATCTGGGCTATGTCTGAAATCGCTCCCTATACCCTTAAATAGGGCATTATTTGAGGGGACAGCTATTTGTAGTGGTGTCCTAAACCATAGTGGACATTATCGAGTGCACTCATTCAATCCCACAATGCACCACAACTGATGTATACTCAACGACTAGAGAACACCCATAATGCACTGTGAGGGTCGTGCCGAATGAATTTCAATGTCTGGCCAGAAGACGGCGCCCGCAACTCAATCATCCATCCATCCATCCATCCATCCATTTTCCAAACCAGTCCAATGTGGCTACAGCGTAAATTAAGCGTACAGGTGTAAATTCCTTTTCAATTGATTGTTGAATTAATTAATTAAGTTTAATACATGGTTTCCATGACAGAGTTTAAGATAAATCTTTTCATCTCACTACTGGAGCTGCCAGTTTGCCAAGTTTCAAATAATTTTTAAACAGCAAGCACAAACTATGCCGGCGTACTAGTGTCTGAATTTCCTCACTCGTTTTCATTCAATACCTCAAGTGGAATGAACTTGATATAGTTGATACTTGATATTGCCTAACATAGGCAATAAGGAATGAGGGTATAGGGGGCGATTTCGAACACAACCCTGGCCTTCAATATTCACTTTTTCCTGCAATTTAGCACAAACCCTGATCAAACTCGGGATTACTAGAAAGCTACAAGCAGATGTAGCTTTCTAGTAATCCCGAAGACCTTGATTAGCATGTTCAGGTGTGTTTGATTAGGGTTAGAGCTAATCAAAGTGGATCTTGAGGGCCAGAGTTGCTACCAGAGGTGTCTTATTGTGCGTTCAAGTAATGTCGGAAAGATCCCATTTATGAGTTGAATGCACATGCACATCTTCATCATCAGGTGTGTTTAATCTAAAGTCTACGGCAAGGCACATCACTCCTGCATTAACGATTCAAAACCAAAATAAACTTTAGGACTTCGGAAGTTATCTTTATGAGAAGTGTGGGTGGACTGTCTGCAACGTCTTCAAGAGAGTGCAGCACAGCGGAAAGACATCTCAAAGTGTGTGAGAGATGCGTTCCCTGCCACGGGATCTTGCTGCTCTACTTCCCACCTACACAAAGTGTCACCACGATACAGATCTGCCCAACACCCCAATGAGAAAAATAACACATCAAAAGGAGAGATGCACACCAGTGGAACCAGCTCTCGCATCCCAAAGAGAAAGAGAGAGGGAGTGTATAACATCTGCACAACAATGGCTCCCTCTCTGAAGTGAAAGAGCAGATGATTGGAGCCCTGTGTTTGAGACCCGTCCTGCAAAAAAGACCCGAGCTGATGTTGTGGAAGTGTGGCACTGGTTGGGAAGGGCTGTCAATGGCCACACAAACGGTCTTGTTTTTCTCTCCCTCTTGACCCTTCAACTGCGTTCTCTCTCCATGTCACACACACTAGAGTGGCCACAGAGGAGCAGGGTGAATCACACACACTGTGCCCATGGCAAGAGGAATAGAAAACACTTAGACAGCCAATGCGCTCTGAATGTTGATGAAGCAGCCCTTTATGTGGCGGCACTGGGAGGATGGCAGCAGGCAGAGTGTGGGCGGCACATATTCCACTGCCTACCCAAGGCCTAGATATGCTCTCATTTAGGGATTCGAAGGAGATTTTTCCTTTTCATTCTCGACAATCAAGACTGAGGCTGGTGGAAAGCAGAACACATTGACGTTTCTGCAGTGGGCTATGATTAGAAGGGATAAAAAAAAAACCAAACCTACAGATCTGGCCAAATCCAGTTAGAATAAATTTAATTGCATGTGTGAGGTGCCGTGCACTGCTCTGAATGAGAAGCTGAAATCATTATGAGGCAGGTGTTTTCAAATTACATATATAGATAGATGTACTTTATAGATCCCTGAGGAGAAATTCAGGAAGAGACTAACATGTAAATTAGGACAGGAACAAATGTACCAAAATTATTTTGGTATGTGTGTACTTTAAGGATTACTCTAGACCGACTTTCAAAAGCATTTCAGCTCTTGTATCCATTGAAGCACAAATGTTTGGGAATAAACTCATGCTGTGCTGACATACAGCAGAAGCGTACGCACAGAAAGCCGGCTGTCGCACAGTGCGAGTACTGAACTAAGTTCTCTAATTGAGCTTTAACTGTCAAATACATGCAAGGTTTACATAAACACAGTCGGTTATATCTTAAGTGAATGTAAACTGTTTGGATGCGTGTCAGTATATTGGATCCGTGCATGAGGAGACCACAGCCTAATAAACCTGCTGACTTTGTGTCATTAAATGTTAATCAAACAACAAAAGACAAAGAGAAAATCACTTACTGAATAACTTCAGTAGCATCAGTGTATATATAATGAAGTCAATGCAGTTTTATTTGAATATTCAAAATAGACCTTGCTGAAAAAATTAAAGCACTGTTTATTTAATTTGTATCTTATATTGTGTATTTATTCTATTATTTGTAATTTGCATCATTGTTCTATTTTTAATAAAGACAAAATAACGAAATAAAAGTTTTACTTTTATCTTTTTGTTACCTTGTAAGGCTACATTTTTTAAAATGGGGACATTAGTTTGGCTGAACTTGCAAAATAGTCTTAAAAACTAACATGAAAAAGTATCATATGATATTTTGCCATATCGCCCATCCCTAAATCAACCCATCATTTTCCAAACACAGTCAATTAATCTCTAGACTCTAAATTGTTTTTGTATCCCCATGACTTAAAATTGGACGGTTTTGTTAATCCCAGTAACTGTAGTACCACTGTAACTTGCTGCCAGTGTTTTTGTCTTCCATCAGTAACACTTGCTGGAGCTCGAAAAAATATTTAGGCATCTACTTCTGTGAATAGTATTTTGGCTGAGGACAATTTTTGCTACTCTTAATTGGTTTCCTTCTTTTTTTTGAATAAATGAATGAACTCACACTGTGAGTGTGTTAGAAATCAGGAATGGTGAGAGAACATTGTGCTGGTACGTTTTTTGTCTTCAAACCAAATTTGGGTCTCCAGCTGACAAAGTTTAAATCCCGTCTGGCTAGTGCGCTTCCCATAATGTTCACGCATTAGGTCAGTAGACGGAGAGAAGACGGTCTTTTGTGGCTGTTTGAACACATTCGACCACATGAGATACGAAAGCAATCCGGGCGAATGTGTTTTCCACTATCTCTGGAAGTGGTTGAAAGTGGACAAGCTCAAAACGCTTTAGACCCGTTTACACCTGTATTTAGTGTCGTCTAACTTGTGATCCATTCGACCAAAACGCATCTTAATACCAGGTTTAAACAGGGACTAAGTGATTTACAATGGGATCAGGGGTACCTTCTCAACCACCACCAGTTTGTATGCATACAAAATATCATGATTGGCTTGTTTTTATCATTCCACTTGGAAACAAAGATACTGTGTTGATACAATGAGCTCCGAGGAACAACTAATCACTGGATTCCCCAAGTTAGTGATCAGAATTTTGTTGGAGTAAACTAGATATGCATGAGCAGAAGTACAGTATTTTGAGTTATATCTGTGAAATAATCAGAATCACAATCGATACAAATATCCAAATTTTCTTTATAACCAATCACAGACCTTATTTAAAGGGTTGGTTCAGGCAAAAATGAAAATTATCCTATAATTTTCTTAGGTGTATATGACATTCTTCTTTCAGCCAAACACAATCAGAGTTATATTAAAAAATATCCTGGCTTATCCAAGCTTTATAATGGGAGTGAATGGATGGAGCAGAGTAAGCTACAATAAGGTCCAGACTTTGAAACAAGTTCAATCAAAAAAAGTCTGGCTAATCAAAACCTTGCATGGCCTTGCTAGTACAGTACGTTTTCTTACCGTCCTCAGTTTCTTGCCATACAATGCCCTCCAGGTTGACGCTGGTGCCCGGCTCACAGGGTCCCAGGCACTCCGGCTCTGTGGACAGGGCCACGTCAGATGTGTTGACAGCCACCGAGCGTGTGCGCACCATAAGCTGCTCGCAAGGTGAGGCGATGTCACTGTTTCCCATAGAGGCGAGGAGGTGAAGCGGCGGAGGGGCCGGCGTGGAGACCGGAGACTCCATCTGAAGAGAAAAACAGCAAGAGAGAGACAAAACAAGGAAGATAAGCGCTGGTGGATCTCAGACAGGAAATAAATGACACATGGAGAGCATTTGCACATGCCCTTCAGGTAGACTATTTTACGAAGGCTGTAAGAGAGGACCTGACCTGCACCCTGCTGGACGCCGCTGGACCTCATTAAGAGCCAGAGATGCTTTGAGTTTCTTAAGCCTCACTCCAGGGGAACAGGGCCCACACAGCAGGCTCACTGACACCACATCATCTCACAGCGTGAGCACAGGCTCGTTTGTTCAATTAAGGTACAGTGGCTGTGTGTTCAGGCGCTCTAATTGACCCTACCTGCATTCAGGGGCTGTGATGGACACCAGCCAGGTAAACGGACAGAAATAGACCGGTATGAATATGACATGCTGCTTCACAGGGCACATTATGGTATTTTCCTGTGAGAGATCCAACTCCTACATCTACAGTCTCTGAGCTCATACATTATTATTACTACTACTCTGATATGTTTAGGAACAATCATTACTTTTGCAATTATATTTGGTGTCTCTAATGGCACAAAAATACCTTTAAAAGGAAAAAAGAAAGATAATATTCTAATACTCCAATAATATTCAAGCATTGATATCATCTATGACACCGGCAACTGTAAACATTGACTTTCTGAACTCTTAACTGACGAGATTCAATCCCTACTCATGACCAAAACAAAGGAAAACATGCCATACAGTTTAATTAGTCCTAAAGAGATATATTTAGTAATATATATCCTCCTAAAATTGCACTATGGTGCAATCAAAAAGAAACGAGAAAAGATGACTAAATATATTAATAACCAGGAATCATTAACGTTAGGGCATGTGTCTCACCGCTGGCACGCAGAGGAGTAAACATTGGCACGAAACGGAGAGAGAGGAATATTATATGATTGTAATTACATTTAGTTGTTTACTTTAGAAACACTGAAGTCAAGGTCCAAAATTAACACTTGCTAAGCAGCAAATGAGAGGCTATCATGAGCAAATCTAACATTATTAATGGTCTATAAAACATATGATTTACATTTAATCATTTAGCAGACGCTTTTATCCAAAGCGACTTACAAATGAAGAGAGCAATAGAAGCAAATCAAGCCAACAATAGGGCAACAATATGCAAGTGCCAGTTCATCTAGCACAGTACACACACAGCGCAAGGTTTTTTCCTAACTGAGAAAATATCTGCTGTCACATGTTTTCCTCCAGGACTCCATGTGGAATATCCCTCACATGATGTCAAGAGAAAATATGAGAGAGAAATGATTGCGTAGTGTAAACCAAAAACAGCACTGCAGTGGGTCACGAGTGTAAATGTTTGGGAAATGCAGTCGCTCTCACACTTACAACACTGATGGGAAAGTACAGTCAAAAATTTGGGGTCAGTAAGTTTTGTTGGCGGTTTTGAAAGTTACTTGAGCAGCAAATCAGCATATTAGAATGATTTCTGAAGGATCATGTGACACTTTAAGACCCCCTGTGGTGAAAATCAAGCTTTTAATGTTGATATATGTCCATGTGATGTTTTTAATATGCTTTCAGACAAACCATGTGCACATTCATCAGTCAACAACATCACTGTGGAGTACGTTCTCAAAAACCAACGGTGTCCAACCATCACAAACATGTTACCAATCCCATCAACATGTGGGCGGGGCTTTAACGATGTTATAATGAACTATATGCCTTTATGACGTTTAAAGTGTTTCTTGCTGATTTTTTCAGAAGGCATCTGTCTGACTCTGAGATGGCGAATGGGAACATGGTGTGTGTAACATTAGCAACACCAGTGTTGAGGAGCAACTAGATGTAATAAATGTAACTAATCCGTTACAGTTACTGAGAAAAAATGTGTTATTAAATGAGTTACTTATGAAAATGTTAATGATTACAAAGCGGTTACATCTGAATATTTTCTGCACGTTGAATAAAATTCATTTGTTTTGTCTGTGTTTTTGATATGCACGATGCCTCCTGCCATTTAAAGGCCGTTTAGTAAAGCTGTGCTTTTGATTGGTTCTCTTGTTTGAATGTGCAGCGCACCACATCTGCCAATTACATCAGTCCACATCGCCGCTGAAAGCTTCAGGCTACAACCCGTCTGAGAGATGCCACCATGGCGAGTGATAAAAATGCATTCCAGTGCTGGAAATTAGAAAATTAATCAAAAAGTAATCAGTTACATCACTTTAATAAAGTAACTTTAAATAGGGTAACTTGCAATTACATTTCCAAACTTCCCAACACTGAGCAGCACATTATTAGCTGTTTGATAATGTTGTCAAGCTAAAGGCTAATCATATTAATTACTGTTATGTGACTGACGTACATAAAACCAATCTGATACATCGACTTGTAGACGATCCTGCATAATTCACTCTTCCTCTTCTCCTGAATCAGTTTCTGGTTCAATCATATATGGCTGAACTAAACTAATATTGTGTAACGTTTATTACAGTTGAGCGAGTGGATCAGGTAATCTGATTGGGTGGAGGCGGGGCTAATTTGCATATTTATGAGTCAGAGTATACTACATGAAGCAAAGGTGTCGAGTTACATTCAAGCTATTCAAACATATGTTTTTATGTATGCATTTTTGATTAAATAAATGCAGCCTTGGTGAGCATGAGACTCTCAAAAGACAAAAAAAGTCTAACCGATCCCAAACTTTTGAATGATGGCGTATTAATATAAGGCCTCATGTATGATACAAAATACCATGGGCGTCGGAAGCAAAAAAAATGTGGGTGGGTCCTCTCCCAGAAAAATATTACTGGAGTAGATGCCATTTACATTAAGTACAATATATCACCTTGTTTACTAAACGGAAAACACAATATTATTTATAGTAACAATAGTGTAGGGGTAAGACGCATGGCATCAAGTTGAGACGCAAATTGACCCGAGGTTCAAATCCGCCTTTTGCCGAACTCGCTCTACTCCCTTTTCCCATCGCATATCAGATCGGAAAGGCATTTATTTTCAATAAAAATCAGAAAATATTAGAAAAGTGGAAATAAAGCGTCTAACGTGTTTAATAAGTGTTTATCAGTTAGGGGTAGGTAAACAGACGTGCTGAATTAGAGACGGTAAAAGTGAGTGGGTCCAATATCATTGGTCTTAAAAAGTGGGTGGGTCTTATCCCACCCACATACAATGGTTGCGACGCCCATGCGAAAAAGAGTATGTGTTAAAAAGGTTCCCAACTCCTGATCTAAATAATGGAACCTCATGATGAGGAGGAAGGTCATGTGGAAAAATAGTGAAGCATGTCTGAATTGTGCCTAATGGCCTGTTATCACTAGTGATTGAGATAATAACAGGTTCAGGAGCTCCATGACTGTTTTAACCTCCTGCATGAAACATCACACCAGCGAGAGAAGCTCCTGTCATCTCAACCGCCTGCTGATTTATGATCATGCGTGACTCGCCAGAGAGGTAGCTGGTGCGCTGACACAACAGACGAGCAAACATCCAGCTGTCAGCTCTCCCAGAAAACACACAGACATGCTCAAACACACTACAGGCCGTTCAAATATACTTACAGCCCTAATATCCTCCGTACCACATTCATCAAGCAATTACCTCACAGGATCTGGATGTTCTCTGCTATACATCAATGAGTGCATTCAGGACTTTTAATAGTGACGAATAACGAGAGTGCATCTGCCGATACTGACACACGAGCCTTCAGAATGTAAATGAAAAAAACCTCCAAGTGGTTTTGATGCCAAGTGCCACAATCTAGCTGAATTGCCTTGGCAGAAAACAACTGTCATGCGCATACAAAGACGGGTAGGAAAAAGTGAAGGCCTTCAAATCGAATAACAAAATTCCAGTTCTTCAACCTAATCTTTTCCTGAGATGAGAATTCAATGCGATTTCTAAATCTTGCCCAAACGTCAATCATCTTTGGTTAAGCACAGATGCTTTTAATACTCTTGCAAAACACCAGCATAACCTAAAACAAGATAGAAGAAATGAAAGACATGGAGAAATGATGATAAAGAGCCTATTCTTCAGCAGTCCTCAGACGGCACACCCACGCTCAGGCCATTTGTGGATCGACTAATGCATTTATGCGCAGAAACCTCACAATGTTTTAATCTGAATGCTAGTTTTATCAATCCACTTGGAAACAGTCGTGAGGAAAAAATAATCATTGGATTTGCCAAATTTACCAAGTTAATACCAAGTAGGTAGGCATTAAATCTTTGTAGGATAGTCCCTGAATGCGTTTCATTAGGAGGCACTTTTAACAAGTTCAAATAAATATCTAAAAGTGAACCGTGGTTGGTTTAGACGGTGCTTTAGTGTTTAAGTGGGTGGTTGTTGACTAAAATAAACTGCAGTGTGAGGAAGACTTTATGCGGTTGAGTTAAATATCTAAGTAGCGATGTTTGACTACAAATCAAAACGTATTCTCTGCATATATTACCTGAACTCTGTAATAGGTAGGTAGTGGCTGACTGGGTTTTAAATATAAATATAGCCTATATATAATGAGAAAATGACAGCAATTAAGATAGACATTAAACAACAATCCAGAAAAAAAAATTGCACAATACTGACTTGAGCTTCACTACAAAAACACCAATAGAATGGATTTACCAGTAGTAAAGTGAAAATAATGAAGCGTTTATTGATCAAACAGGCACGGGTATTTAATTCCAAAATCTTCATAAAATGGCTGATTAATGAGCCTATAAATTTGGATACTGACTACTGAACGACGATAATATACATGTATTACGATTTATTAGGTAATAATGAAGCATAAATGGCTGATATAATTCTATACTATTTTGTGTAAAAAAAAATTTAAATTAAAATCTATATTTTAAATTTAGGCAATACAACATTATGTTTGAAATCATGAAATGCAAATGTTTAAACATCTATTCAAATGTTATTAAGTTATTAGCGTTTTTAAAGCAGACTTTAATTGAGCGTTAAATGACAGCAAAGTAGGGCTGGGCGATATAACCGAAAATATGATCACAAAATGTTCATATTCATCGATATCGATATTTCTCACGATATATCATTTGATAATGCTGCCAGCTTGAACAGTATCCCGACAATGAGTGAAGCCTGGAGAAACCAGAGGGTTCATTAATTAAATATGAATATGGTTTATAAACAAAAAAAGAATAACACAACTGTTAAAACAATAGAAATTGGGTTCAGAGATGCACCGATCGACCGGAATCGTCCGATTTTCCTTATGATCGGTCCGGATCGGTGACCGGCCAGTGAGTCTCACGTCTTTCTGATTGCGAGCCGGTTTTTGTTGGCAGCGGCACAGACATTAACGTCAGCTGTGCGTTCTCGCCGTCTTCTCTCCGACAGTGAAGTGACACACACCCGCCTCCTCTCACTCACTCGTCTCATTCACTCCGGTTAAAGAGTGCTTGCATTGCGCATCATTTTAGTCATTCCCGCAGGTTTCGCGCTCGGACCGAAAGTGCGCACACCACTGATCAATATAAGTGACGCACACAAAGCCGCCTCTCAAACAGCTTGTGACTCGCAAGTACCAAAATGAGTGGCTTACTGCGCTTAAACGGTCAAATACATACAGACTTATGTCAAAATGCTCGTCTTGGTGAGTATTCAGTTAAACACAGTTGGTTTTGGAACGGTTGCGAAACACATTGTGTGTCAGTATATTGGATCCGTGCATAAACTCTTAAAGTGACAGCAGCCTAATAAACCTGCTCATGTTCATCAAAGAACAAAAGACAAAGAAAATCACTCTGCTCTTGACTAAATAACTTTTGTAAGTTTAATTGTAAAATATTAATCTTAAAGGTCCCATGGCATAACATTTTTTTAACAAATGTAAGTTTTTTTAACATTAATATGCGTTCCCCTAGCCTGTCTATGGTCCCCCAGTGGCTAGAAATGGCGATAGGTGAAAACCGAGTTCTGGGTATCCGGCTCCGTCTTTAAGAAAATGAAAGCTCAGATGGGCCATTCTGGAATATTCCCTGTATGTCGTCATACGGGGAAAGGTTACCTCCCCTTTCTCTGCTTTGCCCGCCCAGAGAATTTGGAGAAAATGGATTCATTTTATTTTTTACATTTAATTCAGTCGCAATGTCGGCTTTACAAACAGACTTTTACGATACGGATTCGACAGCACCGCAACAAACAGTAAGTAACAGTGTTCATTAATGCCTGATCTGTGATCAGTGATTTCTGATGTGTAGCTAATTATTTAAGTTCACACAGACTTTCTTTCTAAATCGTTTAATACCGTTTATGCATCAGTGAATCAAGCCAGTGACTAAATCAACTTCACATTGTTTCTCTTAGTAGCATGAAACAAATCTGTTATTTAAATTGTGATTAAACTACAGAGAGCGATCAAAGAACACTCTTTATAATGTTTGGAGCTGTCAATCACATGTCGCGAGTATATCTGCACACTTACCCAAACTGCCGTTATAATGAATGACGCGGTTATGCTGCACAACCAAGCTCTTACTGTATTCATATCGATATTGTGTTTGCTGTTAGTTGTGGTGAAAGCATTCCTTTCTTACCTTAATACTTAATGCTTTCAGTGGGCGTTTACACTGAAGTCTCAGAGCAGCCAATCACAGCAGGGGGCGTTTACACTTAAGTCTCAGAGCAGCCAATCACAGCAGTGGGCGTTTACACTGAAGTCTCACAGCAGCCAATCACAACAGTGGGCGTTTACAGTGAAGTCTCACAGCAGTCAATCACAGCAGTGGGCGTTTACAGTGAAGTCTCACAGCAGCCAATCACAACAGTGGGCGTTTACAGTGAAGTCTCACAGCAGTCAATCACAGCAGTGGGCGTTTACAGTGAAGTCTCACAGCAGCCAATCACAACAGTGGGCGTTTACACTGAAGTCTCACAGCGGCCAATCACAGCAGTGGGCGTTTACACTGAAGTCTCACAGCAGCCAATCACAGCAGTGGGCGTTTACAGTAAAGTCTCACAGCAGCCAATCACAGCAGTGGGCGTTTACACTGAAGTCTCACAGCAGTCAATCACAGCAGTGGGCGTTTACAGTGAAGTCTCACAGCAGCCAATCACAACAGTGGGCGTTTACAGTGAAGTCTCACAGCAGTCAATCACAGCAGTGGGCGTTTACAGTGAAGTCTCACAGCAGCCAATCATAGCAGTGGGCATTTACACTGAAGTCTCACAGCAGTCAATCACAGCAGTGGGCGTTTACAGTGAAGTCTCACAGCAGCCAATCACAACAGTGGCCGTTTACACTGAAGTCTCACAGCGGCCAATCACAGCAGTGGGCGTTTACAGTAAAGTCTCACAGCAGCCAATCACAGCAGTGGGCGTTTACAGTAAAGTCTCACAGCAGCCAATCACAGCAGTGGGCGTTTACACTGAAGTCTCACAGCGGCCAATCACAGCAGTGGGCGTTTACAGTGAAGTCTCACAGCAGCCAATCACAACAGTGGCCGTTTACACTGAAGTCTCACAGCGGCCAATCACAGCAGTGGGCGTTTACACTGAAGTCTCACAGCAGCCAATCACAGCAGTGGGCGTTTACACTGAAGTCTCACAGCAGACACACCCTTTCAAACAGAGCATTTAAGCCAGAGGGCTAAAATCAGGATAGAAAAATGCCTTTTATTTCTAAATTATGACATTTTATGATGTAAAAATCATACTAACAATATAAGTACACCTCAGGAAACATTATAAAATAATAAAAAAATCCACATCATGGGACCTTTAAGTTAAATAATCGTATTTAATAAATCTTATTTCTCTAGTTAGGTTGCCTTGCAACGTATTAAAATAGTGGCAGCAAACATCTCAAAGATTTAAAGAGGTCCAACCCATACAAAATATTTTTTACTGTTAGATAAAATAAAGTTCAGAAATATAAACTATGGACTGATGTAACTAGTCATTATGCTACACAGATTAATATGGGACCGTATTCTCATACTCTCTGTATGGTGATGGAAAATGCGCTTCTCGCCTTGGTTGGAACCGACCAACGACATATTTTGCAGATCGCCTGTGCCAGTTCCCACATCATCTGCGTTACTCTTACATTGTTTTTCAGATGTGTTTGACAGTTGTGCTCGCATCTTTTGTAGCGTCTCATGCATGATACGCCGTTCTAAAACACAGCACTCAAGTTAAAACATGACCTCCATCTCACATTTGTGTGAGCCGGCCCTTAGCTTTGTCGCTTTAAGGAAACACAAACCACTTCCATATAATTGATGTTACAATTTCCTTAGTGTTGGAGGGTAACGCAAGTTCGCTTTCGTTTTCCTCGCCGGCTCCCTGCACACTGACTGGCTGTTGCTGTGTTTATTTCTGCTGTGTGATAAACTGCTGGAGTAATTCATATCGAGAGAAAATCTCATCCCTATCGACATAAATTGCATCACAATCTCGATATGATATTGTTAATCGACCCAGCCCGACAGAAATGGTCATCTAAATCTAAAAACACACAGAAATGACAATGCATGATGAAATATCCAATGTTGTTTGAGCTAGATTCTTGTGTTTTTAGTAAGAGAAATATAGTATTATTGTAATGACATAAGGAAAAAAAGTGCATTGGCTCAATCTGGCCGTCTATCACTAACTCTAAATGTAATTTAACTTACAAACTAGCTTTTTCAGGAGGTTATCAGAGTGTATAAAACCCTTACAATGTGAGCAACAGTCCACTTTGGCATGGAGGACGAACTACGAGGCCGTTCCACAAGAGTGGAAGTACAACTCAGTCCTAAAGAATGCAGAAGCAAGCAGAAGCCATGCATACTTAAGAGTTCAAAGCTCAACTCCATTTCATTCGCAGAGAAACCAATAACTTCACTAAGCCAGGAAAAGGCGAAGCGGCCACAGGAGATGAGACGAATCTTCACAGCAGTTGCCAGATGAAACAGCTTAATCTGCAGCCGACTGTGGAGATGCACCAAACAAACAGGGTCTGAGGTCTCTCGCCGACATCTTTACAAACATTGAGATAAGACAATGTGATTAGAGATGCGCCGATCCGATACTCAGTATCGGTATTGGCTCCGATCCGCCATTATTTGCCGGATCGGGTATCAGTCAGACAAGACCGATCCAAATCCGGTACTGTGCGTATAATATTCAGTGTTATTGTTAAGCCCCAGTGCCCCACAAAAGGCACAAAAACATTATAAAGCATCATCAACGCTTCGTGCACTCTATTATGTGTTCTGAAGCCATTCCATAGTTTAATGTGAGGTACAGATGAATATTTAAGTCATTAAATTCAAGTTCACGTAAATGCTTCCCTCCGCGTCTCTCCATTCAGCTTTAAACTGTGTCTCGCATTCGGTTACAACTGTCAACACGATGAAACTCTCAAAGATGATTCAATGTTCCTGTTATTATACTTGATCTGTAGATAACGCTCTATGGTTTCGCATAAAATGACTTTATCTTGCTGGAGTTTATTGCGGTTTCTAAATCGTGTTGCTTTCTCCCGGGTGTCTGTTAGATCACAACACTGGAGTAGAGATTGTATTGTTCTTCACACACAAAAAGGCTCAATAAAATATTGCATAGATAGAAACACTACGCGCCGATATCTCTTCCCTTTGTGTTTTGAACTTCTCAATGCGGACGGAGCTGCGCTGTGACTCTGTTGCTTCAAGCGCATCATTCTGCACACGGGATGTGCATACACGCTTTGTGCCGCGCTGTATTGGAGCCGTTCGTATTATAATACTTTTGCACAATGAAAGATTATTAATAGCCTTTCTTGTTCTGCCCTATCTATCATAAGCTGCTGCCTCATTAAAAAGCTGCACTATACATTTAAAATAAATTTCTTAGTATATAGGCCCCATTACTAAAAATATACTTGTTTTTCATGAATGTATTTTAATTTGTTGTTTTTCTTTATAATGAAGTTGTCTGTATTTAGTAGATTGTGTTTAACACACAAAAGAGTGATTATCAGTTCAACACACTGAGGTGTAGAAATTCTACATTGAATTTTTAAACAAAACTGCACTGGTATCGGATCGATCGGTTCTGAAAAAATGGTATCAGTGCATCCCTAGAAGAGATTGGATTATCACCCTTCCAGTATTTCTGCATTCCTGTTTTTGGCTTAACCAGCACTGCTCGAGATTCAAACGCAGGGAGCCGAAATACATCAAAACCACAACAGCAGAGATTTATTCTTGGCTAATTAAAAAACAATTATCCCCACTCCCCAGCATCCACTTCACTGATGCTTAGCCTTCCGTTAGAGCCGCATACAAGGAAGTGATTTTTATAAATGATAAAGACATTTTCCGCAGGCAGAGGACGATCTACTACAGAAAGCCTGGCTGTTTGAAACAGGACCTCTGCTTTTCCCCAGAAGACATCCGTAGAAAAACTAATAGAGGGGGAATAAAACAATTGCCTTTTATGACTCCAAACACAAAACAGCAAGAATCAATCTGAGAATGATAGCAGTGCCTGAGGGTGAAATGTTGAGATGGAATCGATGGAGGCTAATAAACAGGCAAACGGCACACGTGCATGATGGGCTCTGTGACGTCTTTGACCCATCAATCTCAACTGGAAACGGACAGAATATCTCAAGCTGTTTGCCCACCTTGCTTGATAACTTTGAAAATCCCCCCAAAAACATCCATACAAAGAATGAAAGTTCATCTAATACAATCAGACAGTATAAATAGGCCAATTACACATGATCAACAGAGAGACGGGCCAGTTTTCATTCAAACTGTTTATAGTACTTGAGTCGACATGAATAATATCCTAGATGAAGGGTTTCCAAACCTTTTGAAGCCCCTTGCAAAAGGTAGGCCTTCCTAAAACATAACATTAAGCTACAAACAGTACCCATATATACATTTACATTGCATTCAAGGTACACATTTTACATTTTGTCAGTTCTTGCTTTCCCTGGGAATCGAACCCATTAGCGTTGTTAGCGCCACGCTCTACTGTTTAAGCTACAGGAAAGCTATACTGGGATAAAAATAATAAGTATTATATTACCAAAAGACAACAAAATTAGTTGTTTCCAAAATAATTGCAGGGCTCAACACTACTACTATACTTTTTACTTGGCCTGCCAAAATTTTCACTGGCCCCATCACAAAAAAATAATAAACAAATAAAACAGGCCTAGTTATTTTCGTCGTTGTTTTTGACCCATAACCTTAATAAATAAAGTTGTGACACCAAAAACTACTAGCCTAACTCATATAAATTTCAAATATTGTTAAAGACAAGTAAACTGTAAACAAGTAAAAATAAAATAAGAACAAATAATCAAATTACGAGCAATAGAACAAACACACAAATAAAATAAACACTGCTTTTCAAGTTTTTCCATGCTAGTCTAACTAATTTTCGGGTAGAGAAAACGAATAATCAAATATCTTCACTACATAAATTAAATATAGATTAATGCTTATTCAAGTTACAAAAGTTACTCAGTCAAGAGCAGTGAGTGATTTTGTCTTTTGGTGTTTGATTAACATTAAAACATATAAAAGATATATTAGGCTGCTGTCACTTTAAGAGCGAATGCACGGATCCAATACACTGATACATTTTATTTCTCAACTGTTTATGTTCACTTGAGCTATAACAGACTATGTTTACTAGGATACTCGCGATACTTGATGTAATTGTGTGAGTATGTCTGTTCAAGCCCACGAAGAGTAGCCTAGAAATCTAGACGCACCCTAGCGGTAGCAAATGTAATTTGCAGCCATGGTCGTCCAGCAACTCTCCGTTGGCTTGCGAGCTTGAAAAACCAAACTCTAGTCAGGCCAATCACATCGTGTATAGAGTCGGTGGGCTTAACATAATGACGGCAGAGTTGCGACGGTTCCGAGTGCTATCCGAAAACAAAGAAGCTGGCGAACAGCTTTGGCCGCGACTCTGGAAGACTTGGAGTTAAACTTTTCTTTGAGAAAAGAACAAAGAACAGCACTGAAGACATTCTTAAAAAAGGAGGATGTGTTCGGAGTTTTGCCGACCGGATACGGCAAAAGTTTAATCTATCAACTAGCTCCGCTTCACCTTCTTCATTGCTCTGGTTGGTTGTAACGCTGTCCTATTGCGTGCAGAGGGAACGTGAAAGACAACCGTTTATCCTGCTCCTCGGATTGACGCAATCAGTGCTGTCGATGGAGGGGAGAAAAGTGGTGTCAACTCTGCCATTTCAACCAAGGAATGACTCTACCTAGGGGAGTAATGGTACACATATTCGCACCAAAAATACGCATGTGTAGCAAACGAATACAGTGTTTTTTTAACCACTGCACGTGCAGAACATAATTTCAAACTCAACAGTTTCCCCCCTAGGATGGGACAATATGTTTATATCGATATACTTTGACATTGTGAACACATCTGAAAAATAATGAAGGACACAGAGAGAGCTGCTGCCAGAGAAGTGCAAGTCATCCTAAACATGAGACGTGCCTTATTTCAAGCGCTTCAAACTAAATCATAAACCTACATGGCCAGCCCTGCTGTCAGATGCGTGTTGTTGAATGCGTTTGAGACATGTTTTACTCAACTTAGACTACAATTCATGGTTGCCTCTAAATGTTACAAATGCACACACGTATTTCCATTTCATATGAAGGATTATCCTGACAGTGAGCAAGTCTCTTTTTAACTTCGCAGACTTTAACGAATGAGGGCCGGCGCGTGCATCAAACAGAAGCGCAATAATTCTAACCGTATTCTAAAATATTTAGCTATTTTGCATCCAGAAGTGTAAGCGCTTCAAATCTCTTCCCTCATTTACAACAGCACCATAAACTGCAGTGTGTTGCTGCCGGATGCAACAATATTGACACTTTTTTATTTAAAGACAGACAGTTCAGTTCCCCAGCTGTACTGAAAACGTACCAATTTGTGACCGAGGTACGTACCGAACCTTCATTTTTGCATACCGCTACACCCCTAGCATTACCCTGGATTATTAGGTGAGTACCAAAGGTGACCATCTAGACATAACGCTAAACAGCTTTCAAACATAAAAACCCAAGTCTGATATTAAACGGACTCTAGTGTGAAACTGCCCCGCACAAACACATGAAGCAAACCTGAATTCAACTCTGATAGCAGCTGGACAGTGGCTCTGAGGCAGTAATCTGTCAGCTTTACTTAACTGCTTCTGCGCTTTCCAAGATAACTGATGACCTATGCTGATCAACTGAGCTTAGGCTTATTTCAAGCACTGAAAACATTATGTTGTCCATCAGTATGCCTACATATGCCCTTTTTGTTCTCTGAATTTAATGCTGAGATAAATGCTTTTAAACTTGAAGGCTGTTGGTTTAAAAACAGACACGGTTGGACCGTTCTATAGAAGTGAGGGGAATGGACAAATATAGTATCATTATTTCTGTGTTGCAATAATTCAAATAAAGATTTTATTATACTGTACTGATTACACCAGTAGTTGGCAACAAGTGACTGTTAAAAATGTGTTTGTCATTGAATCATTAATTCTTTATTAAGTCTTTATGAGTGAGTCATTGAATCACTCACTCAACCCGATTTTGTTCTTTAAATAATCAATTCAGATTAATTAAACATTTTACAAAGAGTGCATACATTTCAATCTAGTAAATTACATGTTATTTTGTTTAGTTGTCTGTTCATAATCATGGGAGAATCATGATCTCGATTTTAATTTAAAAAAAATTGGGATTCTCAATTTAAAAACAAAAGACATTTTTAAAATAGGGATAAGTTTGGCTGTACTGCTCACTGACTTGCAAAACGGTCTTAAAAACAAAGCAAAAAAGAATTGTGGTAAGATCATGGATCGTGAAAATCGTGATGTGATATTTTTGCCATATTGCCCACTAGGGCTGCATGATAAATTGCAATTAAACCGCACGCGATTTGGCAAAGGCTGCGATTATTTAATGCGCAGCTTCTCAGTGAAGCACGGCTCTGTGATCAGGGGTAAATGCTGCTCCATCTGCAAGCCAGAGGGCGCTCTCGCGCAGGGTACTCCAAATATGTGCCGCAGAAGTACAATAGCGCACGTCATTCATGGAAATCCCTATGAACATCATACTATCGGTGAGCTGAATAAACAGATTGAAACGCTTTGATTGATTAAACATGACTAAATGCTTCTCGTGTTTGGAAAGATGTTTGACGCGTGTTGCTTTTTCAAATGCACGTTATAAGCGACTCAAACTCGCAGTGGTTTCAGATGGAGCAGCGTTTAAGCCAAATCGTGATAGGCGTGATTTCATGTAAATTGCGATTTATCGTGCAGCTCTATTGCTTTCCTGTAGCTCAAACAGTAGAGCGTGGCGCTAGCAACGCCAAGGTCATGGGTTCGATTCTCAGGGAAAGCAAGAACTGACAAAATGTAAAATGTGTACCTTGATAAAAGCTTTGGATAAAAGCATCTGCCAAACGCATAAATGTAAACATATCTGTAAAAGTTCAAACTTCCCTGTAAGAATCTAAAAGAGGTGGGAGGTCTTCCCAAAGGGGAAAAAAACAACACAATGGAATTGAACGACGTGGTTTTTAAGCCATCAAAATTCAATGCTAATTCTGCAGCAAAAGCCGAAGTCATTTGTCTGATGCATAAAAACGTATGAAGGTAATAAAACTAAATTATGCTAAAATAAAACCACTACCACAAACAGCCACAGTGAGCATTCGCTTGCACTTCACCTTCTGCTTTGAGAATGTGGTTGGTTAGAGGACTGGCTTCTGCACAGCAGGTGTTTTGAGCGCCACTCTCTCAACATGGCTCGTCGTGTCTGACCATCCCCCATCCTGCCTCGTTTGGCCTCCTCCATGCAGCTGGTTGGGCTTGGGCTCATGCCCAGTATTGTTTACGGGCCTGTGGGAGGCTGGAGGGGAAGAGGGAAGGCCCCTGAGCTGAGCGAGAGTGGCGACCTGCATTCCTCATAACTGCTGCCGGAGAAAATGGACGCCTGAGAGCATTTATTGAAGCTGCGAGAAGAAAGGATTTACAGAAGCATCGAAGATGATTCTGCAGTGATGTGTAAAAAGCCACCGCCGGAATTGTAACTTCATTATTAATACTTCCGTTTATTGAAAAAGCAAGATAAAACATTACAGATTTTAGGGGCATTCACTAGGGTTGCACCCGTCCTGTTAAATACGGAATCGTCCCATATTTACAAGCAAAATGGCGCGTCCCGTATCAAACCGATACGGGATGTGATTTGTCCTGTGTTTTACATAGGTCCACATATAGTTAAAAAAAAAACACATAAGGATTTTGCAGTGAGGAGAATACTAACAGCAAATATAAAGAAATCAAATGTCACAATAAGTAGTACAGAAGCCCATTTGCACGAGATTGCGTTTTTAGCGGCTTTGTTGCCATAGAGACGGAGTCTCGAGAACATGCGCTGTAAACTTGAGCGCTCCATTTGCGTCCACCATTTGAGCGCAAGAGGATCTCCAGATATAGGGTTGAATAGAAAAAGGGGATCAGTGGGTCTGTCCAGTAACTCATGATGAAACTCAGGCGAGCATTTCAGTCGCTCAGACTTACAGCAGCATGCGGTGACACACACATCCGTGCATCTAAAGGTATAGGCCTATTGTTTTTTTAATGGATAATATATTAATATAATATTCCATATATTATCAGAGCTTGGCAGGCATTTTTTAGACATTAGACAGGTTAATTAATAGATTATAGCCTAATTAATGTTATTTTTAATTTATCATTTAGCTAGGCTATATTAATCATACATAATAAATAATCCTGTCATATAACGTTTATGACATAAAAAAAAATATTTAGATAAAAATGGGACAAATAATTGAATAATAATATAGTCATAATTTAAGTAAATTAATAAAAAACATTTTTGAATTTCAGAATTGTCAAAAAAGTGGTTCAGAATGACTGCTTAAAGGGACAGTTCACCCAAAAATCATTTACTCTCCCTCAAGTTGTTCCAAACCTGTATACATTTCTTTGTTATGTTGAACACATATGGAAGAAACATTCCTACTATGGAAGTCAATGGTGCCCCCAAAGCAGCCTGGTTACAAACTTTCTTCAAAATATATTCGTTTGTGTTCAGCAGAACAAAGAAACTCATACAGGTTTGCAACATCATGAGGGGGAGAACCATTTTTGGGTGAACTATCACTTTAAAGTGCACCAAAAAGGCTACTAAATATCAAATGCGTTCTGTTGCAAGTTCACATACTTGATCTCATGTTCACTTATGGTTTATTGTTAAGCTGTCAAGTTGTCATTGTTGAAATAATCAGTTCATGACTTATTCTTTATTTGTGTCCTTGAAGTCCTTGATGCAACTGTTTTGGCAACCCAAGCACTCACACTGACAGCGATTAAATCACCAGAGGTTATCAAGCTGCCGTACGTCGTCTGTGTTAGAGTTTGGCTGCCATTGACGACAGTACTGCTAGGTTGCTGTACAGTTTAAAAGAGAATGCACACTTTGAGTTAACCGAGATTGTGTCTAACATACCTTAAAAATATAGTTAGCATATATATACTTCTTCCTGGAACACAAACTAAAACTACAGTTCACTGAGAAGAGCTCATCTGATGATTACGTAAAGGACGGGAGGGTTGATATTTCACATGAATCGACTAGTAAAGGTTACACTTTTGTATGTAAACTATGCAAACCAAAGATAAAACACCGTCTGCGTCAAAGACTTAAAGCACAAATTTAAGGACTCACATACAGGTGACTAATTATCCTGCTTTATTGCACTCTATATTAAATGTCTATTTCTGTTTTAATTACAATGATGAATCAGTTTCCCATTAATTACATAGACTAATCTGTCTCGTCACAATTTCGTAATGAACCTAAAAGATCACTAACGTTGCGTTTTGCACCATTGCTTTGGCAAATCATCTTGTCAATCGAACTGAAAACGCATTTGCGATATAGCTTAGTGCGCTTATCACACGGCAACGGCTATGATTTATTTCCATAAACCATCACTGCATGTGCTGTGAGTTTAATACGTTTTTGACTACTCTTGTATATCCCATTTAAGTTGCATACATTTTGTTCTTGCAATAACGTTACATTTATTGCAATTTTGCACTTTTACTTTGACAGTCAGTTTGCACCGATATGAAAATGTTGGCCGATACTGATAACCGATAATTCTTTATATTTGAAAGCCGATAACCGATATATTGGCCGATAAATCTAAATCTAAATTTTTATATAATTTTCAAGAGCCTGATTACAAAAACAAAAGTCTCACACACACATTATAATGTTATCATTATAGTTTTATGTGGCCTATATGACAGACTTGCGCTGCACGTTGCACTGAACTGTATTTTCCTTTTTGAAGTGATTCCAATCATATTTCAAGCAATTCGTGGTGAAACAGAGCACATTTGAAGGGTCTCAGCTGAAGGAAATAATATATTATTTATCGGCTTTAATATAATATATCGGACAAATGTTCTTATCGATAACAATAACATTAAAAATGAAAATATAATCGGCCGATACCGATATTGTGGCCGATATATCGTGCATCCCTAGCTAAAAGTTACAGTTTCTGTTAAGATTTTCGGTCAATATCTCCCAGTTAATTTACAAGTGGTCTGCTCTGAAGTCAACAATGCACAGCATTAGATGTATTTGGCTTTTGCACTATGTTTTTGTGTGAAACTCGTATCACTTTCATAGGCTATTGAGGGAATAAAGTCCCCTTCATAATTAACTTCACCCATTTACAACCCTGACTGAGAAAGCAAGTGTCGAATGGAATAGACAAAGCGAATCACTAGGTCACATCGTTCCAAGGCAGTTTTACATTTTTAACTTTGACAGTCCTAAAACACCACATTTTGCAATTTTTTTATAGACCCCTAGAACCCCGATTTAGACTCATTTCTTCATTAACTGAACCATATGAAAGATGCATTAACACATAAATAAAGAGTTGCCGAAAGCACTCATTCTAGCGGTTTAATAATGTGGTACCGTTCTAGAATAACAGACTTGAAAGAGGAGCGTTCTTGTCAGCTAGTGAGAACAAAAAAAAGAATCAGCTTGTTTGTTTGAGACGCAGGAGATCCAGCTAATTTCATGTTGCTTTGAGTGCTCTGTCAAACCACATCTTGCTTTCTTTTCTTAAATGCAAAAAGGGTGTCTGGAAGACCAAAAGAAAGATCCAGATGTCAAGCCAAGCGCTAATAGTGTGCAGCAGATCAGAGAGAGAGTGATCAAGAGTAAAACCGGCGTGGGGGAAGGGGTAGAAAAGCAAATTCTTTCCCCTCCTCCATAATACCACCTCCTGGTGTGACTAGTCATTCGCTAACAACAGTATCTATTACAATAATAATCCACATTCTTGTCAAGGTCACCTGCTCTGGAAAAGGCTGGGCTGAGAGGAAATCCAGATAAGCAGCTCAGAAGCACAGCCTCTGCTTCGTCATACACCTTTTCACAACAAATGCAAAAAGCGCAACACGACTCGCTGCCAGACGCCAGAATAAACATCCAGCGCTCCAGCAACTTCAACGAGAACTTTGGCCTACAACCCTGGAGAAAAACAAGACTATTAATAAGACATTTTCCCAAATGTCCATTCTTACGATCCGTTTTTGTTTGTTTTATGCAGGTTAAAATGGTCTTGTTATCATGTCTTGGCATGTTTTTAAATGCCTTTTATGCATTGTTTTACCCTTGTCCCAGAGGAAACTATGACAATCTGTCATAAAAATATGAATTACATCATGTTTACAACTATGATAAGCGAAAGAAAAATGGAAAACAAACCATTTGCAATATTTATAGTGAAAGTTTTCAAAATCTGTGCCAGAGTCATTACCATCACACCAATTTTGCCACTGTTTTGTAATGCTTGTGTACTTCGAGATAAATACGAGAACATTGTATGTTTGTTTCAAGTGTAAAAAAATGAGCCCAAAAACTCTCTAAAACCAAATTGAGGTGTGCTGGGAATTCATGATTTTCAGAAAAGAAAAAAAGAAAAAATCATCTTTGGATCCTTATATGAGGTTATGAGTTGTGATGTGACTGAACTAAGACAGGTCTAAGAAAGATTTAAGAGTACTGCAATTATGCCATTATAATAAGATGTGTATCTTATGTGTATCTTCTAAAGTAGATCGATTTGATTGTTTTTACCCTTGTCCCAGAGGAAACTATGACAAGCCGTCAATTACATTTCATGACGTTTATGATAATCTAAATAAAAATGAAAAACAAACCATTTCCGATATTTAAAGTGAAAATGATAACGTTTTCAAAATCTATGCCACAGTCATTTCCATCACACTGTTTGTGTACTTCGAGATTATTTTATTGTGTGTTAGTTTCAATCATGCACATAACGTTTAAGATGCATAAAAATGCTCTCTAAAATGTTTAAAACATCATTTTCAAAACTGTCAGAATGCCTTCAAACACCAAATTGAGATGTGGTGGGAATGTATGATTTTCAGAAAAAAATGTGTATCTTATAAAGTTCTGCCGTACAATCGCACACGGTGACAGAACCAAAACAATGCTCTACATACCCACTTACAGGACAAGTTGTTTTTCATGCTGCTAGATTTCCCTGGAGAAGCACAAGCCAACTATTTATGGACGTAAAGCATTCTGCTGCTTCCTCTAAACAGAGGAAAGGCTCTATGTGGGTGGTACTCCGTCTACCAGATACAACATATATACAGAGCCAGGGGTGGAACAGCTTTTTCACAATCCTCTGAACTCTCGGAGCTGAACTTGGGTCTAGTGATTGGCGACACAAAAGGAAAAACATCCATTCAAGCGCAAACCTTCATTCTGAATTGGCTCTCAAGCCACAAATGTCACAAAACAGCTGGAGTTGAAAAGATTAGTGTTTTACTACAACACCTTTGTTGGGATTTTGTACTCCAGGCAACGGAATAATTTGTTGAAGGGTGATTAAATACTACAGCTGAAACTACAAATATTTATGATTATTCTTTGCTGTTGTGTATGAAAGCCTCTCCAATAATAACAGCATTGAGCAAACCAGAATTCAGCTTTTTGTCAGAGCAGTTTAACATTCATTTAGTAGTAATTAGAGGTGTAACGATATACCCGTGTCATGATTCGATACAAATCGCGATACTGACCTCGCGGTACGATACGTATCGCGATATTTTAAGCTTTTTAAGATATATTTTAAAAATCACAAGAAAGCTTGTCAAAATGACTACTCCCACACTGTACTAAATGTTTAGCCCATCCAAAAATTTTAATTCTGCATTTACTCGCTCTCATGTTGTTTTCGTGCATTACGCAAGCATTTGAACGTCCGTGTCACTACAGTATGTGCGTCGCTGTAAATCTGTTCATCATGTAAAGCCATCGTGTGTCTCTTCAGAAGACTTGGATTTGGATTAGACCACTCGATTCGTTATTTTTATGATGCCTCTATGACATTTTTTGGATCTTTTAAGTTTGAGAGGAATGGACTTTAAATGGAGGGACAGAAATCTCTCAGGGCGAGTACACAATGTAGACAATTAAAATTTTGGGGTGAATTATACCTTATAAATACAGTAAGTTGAGCCTCGGATAAAACTATATCGCAAATCATACCGTTTACATCAATGATACATATCGTTGCATTTTTATATCGCGATATATCGATTAACAATGTATCGTTACACCCCTAGAAGTAGTAATAATGTAGTGTAGGCTTTTCAACGTGCATTTTTCAAACGAGATGAAACAGCCAAAAATGTTAGTCCGATACGCATGTACATGGACCAACAATTAAAAGAAATACATGGACAGAATGCATTCTGTGTCTACCTGTAGCCATGTTTCCATTCGTATTTTGGGATATTGCATAAAATAAAAACAATGGATGGAAATGCCAAGATGTGCATAAATTCTAAAAATGTGCTTACACGCTCAATTGAGGCGGATACATTTTTTTATCTGATAAGAAGACATGCACATGAACAACGATGGAAACATTTACTGAATAAATTCCTTGATTTGCATAAGTCATGTGACTGTGTGATGGGATGGCATAACTGGACTAACCAGCTTTTTTGGTCATTCTGAAAAGCCAAAGCCTCCATCTCAATGTGCATACCATCCATCCATCCTAAATAGTATGTGACATAAGTAATATTCAATAATATTTAGGGCGGATAGGATGCTCATTGGGATGCAGGGAAAGTCTTACACAACTGAGCTCCCAAACAACAGGCACCCGACTCCGAAAGCAAGATGACATGACCGCGTTTAGTCTGCACTTTGAGGCGCAAGTCATTTATTATATCAGAAAAACACCGACAAGGGCTTCTCCAACTGCAGCAACCTCGACTCGCTGGATGGAAGCGCTGCTTTATTCGCAAACGTTTTATGTGATATTCCAATTTTGCGCACAAGTTAAATGCGCAAGCTTAAGTTCAAGGATATATCAAACAAATAAAATACAGTCGTTTAAAAAGAGGCTTTATGGGATTCATTCATTAAACAGCATGTCATGTAATAAAGTCCATCAAAAATGAATGGATTGACAGATCTCCCAGTAAATAGATGAAAAACATGAATGTTTATCAGCCCTACTGGAAAAAAACTCACATGATGAGTGGTGAAAGTTCAGATTTCTTTGAATAAAACGTCACTACTCATTCTAGTGCATTTGCTACTGAAGTCTGGAGATGGATTGTGGGTCACAGTGGCTAAAAAACATTTCCACGCCAAAGTATAAGATACTCTTGGTCTCCTAGTGAATTAGTCTACTCAGTGAAAATCATTAACATTGGCCACTGTTAGGATACACATCCATTGCAATAGTTAAGACATGGTTACCCTGCAATAGATGCCATTCAAACGAGATGTGGACTATAGACTGTGCCTCAGATCAACAGCTAAAAACCCACTTCACAATTCTTTCAGTTCAAGCATCAATGCCAAAGCACTTCTATACAACTGGTTAATACAACCCTGAAAGCCTGATACAATGGTAAATATGACAATGTGCACCAATGTGATGTATTCAAGAGCATGTGAACCCCAATTCACACCATAAAGTAGGCCGTTCATACTAAGGAATGTGTGGAGGTTTTCAAGAGTCTTTACCATCCTATGAGTCGGGTTGGGTATCATTTGAATCTTAACGATTCCGATTCTGCTCATCGATTCCTAATTTCGATTACAATGAGGTAAAAACCTGATATCATTCACATTTATTCTAAGTCTTATTGAAAAACTTTTCATTGTAGCTAAACACTTACACAAGGAACTTCTGCCTATGGCTTAAACATACCATAGCAAAAACAACTAGCCTAACTAATATCAATTTCAAGCATTATTAAAGACAAGTAAACACTCAGTAATTAAAAACAAATAAACATTAGCAATTGCACAAATAAATACAACAAAGATATGATTGAAATAAACTGTTTTAAGATTTTCAGGTATTAAACTGTAATCAATTATGTAAAACAACTGCACTTTATAAATAAAATATACATTACAAACATAGTTACAAAAGTTATTCAGTCAAGAACAGCTTTGTCTTTTGTTGTTTGATTAATGTTATTATAGAGGAATATTAGGCTGCTGTCACTTTAAGAGTTGCACAGATCCAATACACTGTTACACATGCGCTTTGTCAATTGTCACTTAAGACATCACATAACCGACTGCGTTTACAAGGATATTTTGACATTTTTGTGTGCATTTGTCCGTGTAAAAAGACACGGAAGAGTCCAGTATACCGTATGAGAGGTGGCTTTCTGTGCACGTTTTGGATGCGCGAGTCTTCTTGCGCTTCAATGGTTTAAAGTCATATTAAAATGCACACAAAGGAAATCGATAAGAGGAATCAAAATGCACGCATCGTATCTAGTGATCGACCGATATTGGCTTTTTATAACCGATACGGATTATTTGCATGTTTAAGTCACCGATATATAGAACCGATATTTATTTATTGTTATTTCTGTTTTTGACCATTATAACAACAACACTTTTTTGCAATTTCACTCCCTTCTTACATACAAAACACACTTCTCAATGAATAGAGTCTGAAAGAGTGCAAAAAAAAAAAATATATAATAATAATAATAATATTATATATATATATATATATATATATATATATATATATATATATATATATATATATATATATATATATATATATATATATATATATATATATATATATATATATATATATATACACACACATACACACACACACAGTGCACTGTCATTTTAACATTACTGCTGTTGTAATCTAGTCTAATGTTTTCAAATGGAGAACATAAATAAATGACAGGTGAGTATCAACTCCCCATAAATATAAGCATTCGTTTTACACTAGTTTTAAAAGGTTTATGTGTTGTTTTATAAACTAAAGAGTGAAGAGAACGGAACGCAATGGAATATTCTCTGGAATACGCAAACATTGTCAGAAAAATAAACAAAACAGTGAATAAATCATCGCTATTACAGAGTCCATCTCATCTGGCACGTTATCAGAATTATTAATAATGTTTTTGTCTAGATTATGAAATACCTGCTGATGACAGAGCGCTGTTTTCATCTGTGCGTTCACACAGAACGTCTCTCGCGGAGATAAGCCTGATTATTCATTTCCACAGAGCTGTAATTACTTAGATGTTTATTATATAAATGCTTTATAGTAGACGTTAATATAATTGTTATAATAGTTTTAAATGAACGGATCTTGTGGTGGCCATGCTGGAGCATCAACACGGTGAGTGAAAGGGAATTCAATTCAGCGCTTTTATTTCCAACATGCTCTGATTCATGGCTGTTTTATTTCATTCATGTAAAGTTAGGTCTTATTGGGACATGATGGATTACGTGACTTCGTCTCTATTTTTAACGCCAAGTTTAAACTACATAACATAGCCTAATCTCATTTGTGCATTACTGGCTGTTATGTTAAATAAAGTCATTTTACCTTTGAACACCGTTGTTGACTCATCTCCCCTCAGACGCAGTGCTTTAATGGCAGTCAAAACGGCCACAAGATGGCGCCAGTTATCGGTGAATTTGATATTACAAAACCGATACCCGATTATGTGAAAATGCTTAAATATCGGAAAACCGATATATCGGTCGATCTCTAATCGTATCGGATCCCCGGTTTTTGGAATTTAGGAACCGGTTCTAAAATGGAACTTGTTTTTGCAAACCCAACCCTCCCTATGAGAGGTGAATTTTTTTGAATTAATTCATTTTACTTTCTACATTTACATGCAACCAAATAATCGGTTTATAATCAGATTCACTGCTTAACTACCATCGCACGATGCATCGTTGAAGAAATCAGCTAGCTAGTCACGACGGTTTCCCGAAAATGTATTGTCGGAAATTTGTCGTTCAATCACGTTAGTTAATGAAGTCACGCAGGTGGTGGAGTAATGACTTCCTACAATGAATCCGTTTGAGATCAAATTAATGCCAGATTTTTTTGCTATAAATTACAGACATGGCATCTGTGGACTAGTTAACTAGTTTTTCTCAGTTATTTAGCTTTATTTCCAGATTCAATCATAAGCTCGTACTAGAGCACGTACGCACATGCGCACTCTTCAAAAACGATGCTTTAAATCTCGACAAACTAAAATGTATGTATTCAAAATAAAGATACAGTTTGTCCTGAATGTCAGCTTGCTTATTTATCTCAAGATAAGGATTTATTAAGTCCACGTTATGTATATTAAGAAACTCTGCTTCTCTGGTCGAGCGCAGTCTTTCCAACCACTCAACTTTGCGATGCTGTTTGCTAATGTTTGTTGGAACTATGGTTTCGGGAAACACTGACTCGTGCTGATAACGACTGAACCTGCGACCATAGATGCTCTCGGGAAACGCACCCCAGTTTAATGCGAGAGACTGAATGTGCTACATATTGGCTAAAAAAAGCTACTGGCTTTTTTAGATGTGTCATCAAAACAAAAATGCCAACTGTGGTGGCCTCCTCCGTTCCTGTTCAGAATGGATCTAATGCACATGTAAACGATCAAGTGAATCTGACTGCAAAGTATTGGGTACATTCAGGGCTTTGACGAAAATTGATGTAATGTGTCATACTGCTATTGTTTGAGAACATGTTTTTTGTTGTATGTAACTGGCTTTTCGTAAAAGCTCTTTAAAATATGCACAACATGTATCCAAGGAAATTCAAGTTAAATCAAACCATCATATGGTGAATATTAGTTCCACCAGAATTGCTAAACGATCAAAAAAATATATATTTATGCGGAATTTTATACAGCCTAGCATATTGTAATGAGGATAAGTAGTTAACAATCATTAGAAATCCCGCTTTTAGTCTCAAAACAAGCCACTCATGTCATCTATCCTAATCAATAAGGGCAGTTATTGGCATGAGCTCAACGGTTCAACTATAATAAAGCACCAGACACATGTTTTAGATCAATACTCCGATCAGCATCGGCTGTACTATCATTGCTCTATTGGATCAAACCCTTTAAGGGCCTCTATCTGCATGTGAAATTCAATACACACAAGCGAATACATTTAAAGAGACAGTCCACCCAAAAAAAGATTACTTCTATGCATATTTTTTTTTAGATATTTTGCAGAATCTCTTCCATAACTCTTTTTGTTTTCCTCTCAAAGATAAGGGTTAAAGATAAGTTAAACATCAATCATGATAGCACAAATGAAATCTGAGAAGGTCGCAGTAGGGGGATTCAATTAACGCTGAAATCACTGTGCAGACTAACACTTTTAAAGACCAAAGGGAAGGGCAAGTGATTCATTAATAACTGCAGTAATCAGAGTAACCTTGAGTGCAGAAACTCACACAATATCAGGAAAAACACACTGAAGCGAGACATATTAAAACTTCATCAATCGGCGGCAGTGAGGTACAACACTGAGTGACTAAACAGCTGAACATGTCATTACGGCTCGGATACAGATGGACACCGCAGATTAAAAAAAAGACACAAAACTGGTTCTGGCCAGACGCTGTAAACACAACTGGCATGTCCTCTAATTTCACCTCATTTGATTAGATATTTATTGACTCTTATGATGAAGCCAAGCTCTCAGTTTTGGGATTAAAGCCCACTAATGTTGTCACGAATCTGAGATTTATAACTTCAATTCGATACCTTGGAAAAAACTCAATACCATTTGATACCACAGGGAAAAACAGTCAAACCAAAAATGATTCAGACACCAGATATCATTTTTACTAGTGTGTGCAGGACACTATAGTTCATTTATGTGAGGGAGGACAGCTAAATAAAGTAAACTGTGACATTACACCCAAAAATAGTGGACTACCAGGAAAATTGATAAAAATCTGGGACCATAATGATTCAGACACTTTGAGCTGAGCATGTTTTGCTGAAGTGTTTTTTCTTTAATTGCTAATGTGACCTTTGACACCACAGACTGAACAAAATGAAGCATTGCTTGACCTGAATTGGTATTATCTAATTGTGTTCTTAAATCTAACAGCTGATTGGTTGATTGTAATCCATTACATCATCAACGTTATCTGACATTATCAACATGAATTTGTTCTGACACAGAGTTCTGGTCATATTTTATTACCATTTTCTAAACTATAGCAAATAAACGGTGATAATGAGAGAGAATGTTGAAGGTTAAATTTTGGTTTGACTGTAGATCAATTTAATATTATCCCATTTTTTGTCCATTCATTGAAAATCTAGTCACTCGATATTTTCAAACTTCAAAAAGCACATGACACATTGTAACAGTAACGCATATGAATCAAGCGGTTTAATCCAAGTCTTCTGAAGAGACACAATCACTTTATTGATGAACAGATTTTAATTTAGACACTTATTCACATATAACCATTGATCCGGTATCTCACCTAAATGTTTGCTCACTCAATGTATTTGTGATTTTACAATGTGGTCATTTTGATTTAATAGCTTACAGATAGGAATGCACAATATATCGCCACCATATCGGTATCGGCCGATATTATTATTTTTTAGATTTATCGGCCAATATATCGGTTATCGGCCTTCAAATATAAAGAATTATCGGTTATCAGTATCGGCCGATATATGTTCATTTTTAATGTTATCGTTATCGGCCCAATAAGAAAATGTGTTCCATATCTTAAAGCTGATAAATAAAGGATTATTTCCTTCAGCTGAGACACTTCAGATGCGCACTGTTCAGGTTTGAATTGCTTGAAATATGATTGGAATCACTTCAAAAAAGGAAAATACAGTTCAGAGCAACATGTGCAGCGCAAGTCTGTCATATAGGCCACATAAAACTATAATGAGAACATCATCATTGTGTGTTTGGGACATGACTTGGAGAGACTTTTGTTTTTCTAATCAGACTCAAATTATATAAAAATCTGGATTTAGATTTATCGGCCAATATATCGGTTATCGGCTTTCAAATATAAAGAATTATTGGTTATCGGTATCAGCCAAAATGTATATATCGGTGCATCCCTAATACAAACATACACAAAAAAACTTAATACAATTAAGCATACAATTATGATGATATTCTCATTTTAATTTGATGTAGCTCATATGACAGACTTGCGCTGCACATGTTGCTCTTAACTGCATTTTCCTTTTTGAAGTGCTTTCTATCATATTTCAAGCAATTCAAACCCATCATGATGAACAGTGCACATCTGAAGTGTCTCAGCTGAAGGAAATAATACATTATTTATCAGCTTTTAATATATAGGCCAAAAATTCTCTCATCAGGCCGTTACCGATAACATTAAAAATGAACATATTTCAGCCGATACTGATATGGTGGCCGATATATTGTGCATCCCTAAACTCTGTGTTAGTCTCAAGTTATTTACTAGACCATCATGTCATTTACTCAACCTCATGATGTTGAAAAGCTGTGTGTTTGTTTGTTTTTTCTACTGCAAAATTAAGGACTTAGCAAAATTCAGCTTTTGGTTGTCAAGAAACCAAGATGTCAGAAGTCATACACCAGTGAAATTACTCAATTGAACACACTACTTACAAATATGAACATGTATATGAAGAAAAAAGCTAATTAAATTACCCACACAAACGTAGCCTTCAAGTATTTCTCAGTAGAGTAAACATTGCACTGTTTTTCCAAGTAATGCTTATCTTTTTTTGTCAATATTGTTGTTTGATTGACATTACATGATTAATGATGAAATAATAGATCGGATTCACAAGATTCAATATTTACTTTTGACAATTCAGATTTTTGTTTACATTAACTTAATACTGTCTCATGTACATGCACACACACGTACGTTACACTGGAAAGTGGCATGCAGGGACCAAATTACTACCGACATTTTCGTATCAACCTGGTACCAAAGTACCAGCCATTTCTAATTCCCTACTTAAAGGTTGTATAGATTACATTTATGGAACATTTTTTGTTCCTTTCGAAACTCTGTATGGAAAAGAGCAGCCAGAACATTCTGCTAAATAACTCATTCTGTGTTCCATGATAGTTTTGGGTTTGCAATGAAATGACAATGAGAAAATTAGTTTTTAATCCTTTCAGAAACATCTATATTTAAAGCTGTATTGTAAAAACCAACTCTCCAACAGCTATTGATTATAAGTGTAACATTTTGTCTCAACAGTAGATACACTGTTTTGTTGAATTATGTGGATAAACTCAGCATTCAAAGCAAGGGTGGCACACAGAGCTCAGGTCATGGCTGACATTGATTATGGAAACATGGGAATATGAATGTATGAGCCTTTCATCTCACATGTGCTCTTTGCACCCCTGAAGCAGCAAAACATATCGCACAGCACGTTCTCTCGACATAAAACATCCATAGCATTACATGATGTAATGAGTAGCTGAGAGAGACTGTGAAAACAAAACACACACACACTACCCTTCAGCAGCGAGGCAGCTTTAGTGTTGCTGAACTGCTCGATTCATTCAGGGGCTCCCATGACGAGAGGGTGTGAAATAGTGAAATAAACAGCAGATGAATGTGAGAGAGGGGAAACTTTTGAACAAAAGCACACAATTCGGCACACAGCAAATCCCCAAAGAGAAATAAAAGCTTTTCTTTTTTGACAGATGAACAGCTTCCACTTTGAGGAAGGATAAATTCAGTATTGGTCAATTTTTATATTAGTCTATAATTTAGTTAGTTGATATGTAGTTTGTAGTAGGGCCAGTGGTAGTAGTTTTGTTTAAAATAGACAGAGATCATGATTCTGCCACAATTCTGATTCACAAAAACCAAATAACATGTAATTTTCTAGACTAAGTGTCAATTGCTGCAGTCTATTTAAAAAAATAAATAAAATAAATAATTATTTTTAATAAATCAGTTGAGTGAATGATTCAATGACTCACTCATAAAGACTTCATTACTGGATGAATCAGTGTTTCTGAACGAATCTCTTGAATGAATGAATCAATGACTCACTCATAAAGACTTCATTACTGGATGAATCAGTGTTTCTGAACGAATCTCTTTAATGAATGAATCAATGACTCACTCATAAAGACTTCATTACTGGATGAATCAGTGTTTCTGAACGAATCTCTTTAATGAATGAATCAATGACTCACTCATAAAGACTTCACTTGTTTTATTACTGATGAATCAGTTTTTGAACAAATCTCTTGAATGAATGAATCAATGACTCACTCATAAAGACTTCATTACTGGATGAATCAGTGTTTCTGAACGAATCTCTTGAATGAATGAATCAATGACTCACTCATAAAGACTTCATTACTGGATGAATCAGTGTTTCTGAACGAATCTCTTTAATGAATGAATCAATGACTCACTCATAAAGACTTCATTACTGGATGAATCAGTGTTTCTGAACGAATCTCTTTAATGAATGAATCAATGACTCACTCATAAAGACTTCACTTGTTTTATTACTGATGAATCAGTTTTTGAACAAATCTCTTGAATGAATGAATCAATGACTCACTCATAAAGACTTCATTACTGGATGAATCAGCGTTTTTGAACAAATCTCTTGAATGAATGATTCAATGACTAACACATTTTTAACAGTCATGTGTCTCCACCTACTGGTGTAACGATGTAATGATACAATCTTTATTTGAAGCGTCAAGTTACTTTCAAAAGATGAAATCTCTATTTTGATCACTACTATAGACATCAGTGTTTATATCCGAACTATAAACTCTTATCCAGTACTTCTGTGATCATTTGAATTATTGTAAGACAGAAATAATGATACTGTGTGTTTGTGAAGCAGTTTCATATCTATAAATGACAACGGCTCTCTCTGGATCAACACCGATCTGAAAGTTCGCTGTGATCGTCAAAGGTTTAATAGACAGAGCAGAATCACTGTCATTTAGGAATGAGATCACGTGGGTGTTTGAATCGAGATTGCCATATTTTAACGATTAATAGTGCAGCTCTAACTATATCATTATGATATCAAGACTGTTGTACCACCCTGAAATTTCATGCAACATTCAAAGCCAATATGCATAGACGTAGCCTGGATTGTCTCCTGCACAAAGAAATCCTAAATCATTCTGTCGCTGAAATCTTTAACAATACCCTCTAATCTTCTTAAAAGGATCTTTCCAGTGACACTAACCTCATTAGAGCCAGAGTAACTCGACACACAATGCCAGAGCACAAAGATGTTAAACACACCACACGACTAAGCAACCTTGAATGGCAGCTCTTTACACATTCTGCAGTACAAGAATGAGATCTTGTGATTTTCTTGATCAAACAATAAAAGTTCCACTTTTCATAGCAGCCCCAAGGGCTTAAAGCATTGTGCTTGTCAAAATGAAAGAACTGCCATTGTAAAGAGATTCATGATGGTCCAATGCCCACCCCCACAATGCTGGGTTACTTTATACAACAGCTGTTTTTGCTAAAGGAGAAGGCTAAATAATCTTTCATTTCAGCAAAACAATGTGCTGCACATGCTACGGATTATGCAAAATGTTCTACAAAAATTACAGCCAATCACTGCAAGTTACCCCCTCATTCTATACCGTGAGAGAGAGACGTTCAAATGATCAGACCACATGCCCTAAACAGACTACATCGCATCCCAGTTCATCATATCCACCCTAAACAGTCAGGTAGGTTTAGTGTGTCTCAATGCACTGGATTCCAAAATATTCTGGGATGATGAACTGCTTGCAATGGATTTTCCAAAGTGTGATTCAGGCTAATATTGTTCGCAACCCCTTAGATGAGGATGAAATATATTGGACCCATATTGGTTATTGGCTGATATTTGTGTTTTGCATTTATCTGTATTGATATTGGATAATGGACATTGAATTGTGGATGCTCATTTCCACCCATTTTTAAAATGTTCGATTGCTTTTTGCCATCATCTACCAATAACTCTAGCACTAAAAGGCTAGAAAACGGCAAAAGAAGAGTTAAGTTAATTTTTCTATAATACTATGCTAATTCTTCTGTCCTGTAATATATCAGATCTCAAAAAGAATTGTTATACATTTTTCATATGGTGCATTCCTTAATGTTTTTTTTTGGTCATTTATTTATTCGTTTCAAATGAATTTCTTAAAGGTGCACTATGTAACTTTTCCGTCCGCTAGAGGTCGCCTATTCTAAACAAAGGCGTAGTTTGATGACGCCAAGTTTGAGCGCAGAATCTTGGGACATGTGGTCTTCACCTCACAGCCGGTGGAAAAGAATCGGGATAGGACTCGGGCAGAAATCATGTTCATGGATGCGATTATTAACATTACTGTAGTATGAAGCAGAGCAGACCCGAGTGTTGTGGAGCTGAGCAAGGCCGCTGGAGCGACTGTTGATAAGAAGACCGCAACACACGCCTCGCGAGCAGCAGGACTTTTATTATGTCACAGTCGCCGGCGCCATTTCCGCTTTCCCGGTCATGAGTATGAGGTAACGCAGCTCTGTTTATCATATGAGATACATTTGAGTGTTGAAAATTATGTTATGACGTTACTCTGTGCGCTCGCTCGGCGGCTGCTATGACACTTGTTGCACACTGCAGTGAGAGTAAAGCGTTTCTGCTGAATAAAACCAGAAACCGAGGGTAACGCAGATATGACGCAATTGACAGGCGACTCCCTCACATGTCCCGGTTCCTTGGTTAAAATAGCAATTTTCTCACGATTTACAAATAGTTGGAAACATTTGGGATATTGCAAGTACTCAACTGAACAAAATATATAACACTGGCCTAGTGGGTTTTGGATATTTTACTGAAAAAATATTACATAGTGCACCTTTAACACAATATCTTTGAATTTCTTCTAAACACAAACGCATTCACTAACGGTTATTTTTTATTGCGTAATCGGTTGATTATTTTGACGAATAATCGAGTAAATTTCGTGGTAATAAAAATAGACCTAAGCAAACAATAGCCTTTAAAATTATGGATCACATAAAGTATCAAAAGCAAGTAATCATAATCATAAAAACACTGTTAAAATACATAATATTTGAGACATGCCCAACGCACGTAAATGACAACAGTTCATGTGGTGATCCAGTCAACAGTTCTGTGTGATGCACATAACCTACACGCATGTAAATAATTAAAACACATATATATTAAACCCGCAGGGCATATGTTTATTTAATTGAATTGCAGTCTTTGTGAATTCACAATAGCACTGTGCTATAGTATCGGGTATTTTTTGTGGTAATAAAAAATAGACCTAAGATCTTTTGACATACAGCATATTTTTTGAGACACATTAAACCTACTCTGGCTGACTGTTTAGGGTGGATATGATGAACTGGGATGCGGTGTAGTCTGTTTAGGGCATGTGGTCTCATCATTTGAACGGCTCTCTCTCACGGTACAGAATGATGGAGTAACTTGCAGCAATTGGCTGTAAATTTTGTGGAAAACTTTGCATAATCCAAAGCATGTGCAGCACATTGTTTTAATACATTGTGCAGCCTTAGAAAACGGTCTAATAATGCGGTTCATGAATTCTCGTCTGTGGAATGAGCCACTTCCTGTATTTTGCCAGTTAGTCGGCATGGACAAATTGCAACCGAGGATATTTTAAAACCAAGTACTCGCATTTAATCGAGGAATCGTGACAGCCCTAAACGTCTTATTGAAAGTCTATGTAACAAAAACTTCAATTTACCATATTTGATGAGCTCTGTGTATGTGCATTAGAGCCGCACGATTAATCGTTAAAAGATGGCAATCTCAAACACCCACATGAATAAGATTCGGCTCTATGTCTATTAATCCTTTGACAAATACGATCACAGCGAACATTCAGATGTGTGTTCTGATTGTCATGTTTAGATATGAAACAGCTTCACAAACAGTCTTTTCAACCACACAATATCATTATTTCTGTCTTACAATAATTCAAATGATCACAGAAGAACTGGGATAAGTTTATAGTTCAGATATAAACACTGATGTCTACAGTAGCGATCAAAACAGAGGAAATCACCTTTTGAAAGTACCTTGACACTTTAAAGGCCCACTGAAACGGCTGCAGCTGTTAGCAGCTCCTCCCCTTTTATGAAACAGCCAATATTGTTTCGTTAATACCAGTTTGACTAGAGCCTTTCTGTTTGGTAAAGCCAGTTTCCTCCTAATTTCTAACCGTTTCTCATCATAATCTCCTCCATATCGCTTTTAAATACAGCATTCTGTGCAGAATTTAAATGGGTCCAATATGTTTTATTGTATGCGCCGACTCACGCATATGATCCGCGCTGCGCTCTCTCTAGTCAACGGCTCTGGTCTAGACTATGTGTGTGTGCTGCGCGTGAAAACTAACATGAAACCAGACTTCATTCGCCTCAAAGCATATTTACACTGTCTGAATCGTTTCCTGTCGCATGTATAGTGCACTATGTGCCATTCACCATGTAGGAAATAGTAAATGTGTGAACAGCTGACCGATTTCAGCCGCGGCTTCAGCGTCTATTTATAGTGTAGGGGGCGGGGCTTCAGATTCTAGAGAGCATTTGATTGGACAGAAGATGTGACGAGAAGATGAAGTCTGCGATGATGTCATCAAAATCTGTGATCCATTTTAACGGAAGTGAGAGACGTTTTGAATGCTTATATCTCCTAAATGTGAGTTTTGGAACACACCAGCTTATTCATAACCTTAAGGCTAACATAGTCATACTAAAAGCTAAAAAACTTCAATTTTGATTTCAGGGGGCCTTTAAATAAAGATTGTATCATTACACCAGTAGGTGGAGACACATGACTGTTAAAAATATCACTGATTCATTCATTCAAAAACACTGATTCATCCAGTAATGAAGTCTTTATGAGCGAGTCATTGAATCACTCACTCAACCCGATTAAACAGAAAATAATTCTATCAAATGAATAAAATATTTTAGTTAACATTTTGTCAGAAGAATCGTGATCTCCATTTTAAACAAACAAATTGTGATTCTCAGTTTATGTCGAATCGTCCAGCTCTAATGTGCATTGATCACTTTAAAGCCTTAATTAAATCTGTACATAATATAAAGCGAGTGCGTTTCTGACATTTTCGCGTGAACTAACCCTTCAAATTAATTACATTTACGAGCAACACAACAATGCTTATCATGGTAGGAGCGTGACCCAATTAATACTTTGTATTTTCAGTGGTGCATGTAAGTGAATTGTGAAGAAGTCCTGATTCCTTCTTTGCCTCAGTGGAACTGGGAGCGCTGACAACCTCCTTAGTGTTTAGGAAGTTAAAGACTTCATCCACTTACAAAGCAACCCCCCTCCCCCTCTTTCATTTAGCCAGGTCATTTGTTCCCCCTTCTCTTTCCTCCGGCCCTCGAGTGGCCTTTTTTCCCCTCAGCAGATCCGAGCAGAGCACCTTCCAACCCCTTCGCAAAGCTACAAGCGGACTTCACCGCTGGCATTTAACACACAATCTCTCAAACCTCCATTTGGAAGCACTGCGGCAACTTGAGGCATTCAACAGTTCTCTCTCATTTATTCATTCCTTCCCTCATTTATCGGTCTCTGTTTGTTTATCCCCCTCTGTTCTGCCCTCTAGCTTTCTCTCTGCTCACATCGAGAGGTGAAATGAGGCATGCTGGAAATTTGCTGGCTGACAATGGAGGACAGCTGCTCTCACTGCTCAAGCCTTTCATGAGCTGAATTAGCAGTGCAAGCTCGCCGCTCTCCCTTCCCCCACCCTCGCTGCTGGCTTCAACACCCATCCAGACATACTCGCAGTCGCCATGTACAAAGCGTGGAAACGCACCACGAAAGGCCTTTGTTTCCCAAATCTGCAATTGCTCTAATTGCTGAGATTTTGCCACCGTGTATTTTTTAATCAGTTCCCTCTTGCATGCTGCATTATGAGCTAAAATAATTTGAAATGCTCTAAAGAAAAACCCATAGTGTTGCACCATCCAACACTATGACCCATACTAAAAACTAGAGGTAAACCAGTTGGATTTTGCAGACGATCTAATAATCAGTCAATAGCTCATAAAATATATTGAATGTATAAGATATAATAAATGCATCACTTTAGTTTAGGGTCTAAGTCTCACTATTAACTAGGGCTGGGTAAAAAAATATATAGATTTCTCGATTTTAATCGATTCTCATTTTCACGAACCGATATCGATTGTTAAATCCCAAGAATCGATTAGTCATCCTGTTTTTAGTTGATGAATGAACACATTGTAGAGCCTCTCCCATCCAATAAATCAAAATAAGCTTTGTTACTATTCATATGAAACGGTGTAAGATATCAAATGATGTCCATTTTATTACGAAATTCCAAAAATAAACCATTTTGGCGCAGTTTAATGTGTGCGTGACAGATCGCTGTAGCAGAAGCGGCAACGTGTGAACTGATCATCTCCTCCGCTTTAATACCAGTTACAGCACGAAAACATGAATGAACATCTGAAGGTATGTTAAGAGACACAGTACAACTTACCGAAATCTGTATCATGTCTCATGTCCGTGGAAAGACGTCAATAAAACAACTTGTGTACAATAAGTCACATTTACCTCAGAAAAACTCGCCATAAACTCGATAGTCCGCTAGAAAAATGCATTTTGCTAAATGTGCACCATATTCATTATCATTTTTAATGTTCTTCAATATTTAATGCACTTTGAATAAATCATTCAGGTTTATGACAGACACCATTTAAATGTTTAAATAAAAAAAAAAAACATTATGTAATTGTAAAGTTAGTATTATAACTTTATTATTATAAAAACGTCCTTGAGTGTAATTTAAGTGTTTGCATACAAATCAGTTCATTTTAATCTTCAATATTACAGTTTACAGCATTAGTTGAGAAAATTTGCCATGTACTGTATCTGATATATATCCAAAATAATCGATATCGAATCCAATCATGAAATTTTTGTCAATACCCAGCCCTACTATTAACTACAACTTTTGCCTCAATAAACTCCCATTTACTGCTTAATAATAGTTAGTAAGGTAGTTGTTAAGTTTCGGATTAAGGGATGTAGAATATGCTCATGCAGAATAAGACATTAATATGTGCTTTATAAGTACTAATAAACAGCTAATATCCTAGTAATATGCATGATAATAAGACACTAGTTAATAGTGAGAATTGGACCCTAAACTAAAAAGTGTTGCCTCTTCTAAGAAAAACTTGCCTACAGGAATTCAAATTACAATAAATATCAATGCACAATTAGCTGTCACAACATAAACTGCAAAAAAAACGCCCATGCATGAAAGTACTGCATTCTTACTTCAAGCACCCAAGATCCAAGCCATGTGAACAATCACCGGGAAGCAAAAAAAAATCTCTTTTGTACTGGTGTTTCCAAGAAGATTGTGCACTGTGGAAATCTGGGGAAAGCACAAGATTTGGCTTTGATTTACAGCATTTGGTTTTAAAGCCTTAAAATCATCTCCAGAAGACAAAGGGTATAGGCTCTTAATGGTGACTGGATGTTGGTAGCAAACATAATCCTGAAATGAATATGACATGAATCTGCATTTGTTCTTTTAGCCGAACGGCATGCACTTGCAAAAAGTTACATCATTATTAACACAGTGGAAGCCACCACTGTTTCCACAGATAAAAGACCAGTGTACAAGTTACAAACACTGGCATCACTTATCTGCTTAAGATCTGAAACCGGATTTGAAGCTTTAATTGGAATTTCCTTCCCAATTTTAATGATCCCCAGAAGCACAGAAGCTGTTCTGATTAAAAGCTTGTATACATGCAGATGCAAACGACCATCTTCCAACCCTTCCCCCACAGCAAGTTTAGGCCAGTGGGTTCCAGGGGTCTGAGATTTTTCCCAACCCTCCCCCCAAACACATCTTTGGCTCCTGGGATTAACAGCCAAACCAGTCCTAAACTCCCCTCTATTCAAAGACCGGAACAAATCAAGCCAAACCCATTTGTAATGTAATAATTTCAGCATAATACTGTAAATATTGCTTGAATATATGAGTGATTCTATCACTGGAGATACATTTGGCATTTCAAATCTTTCCAGTAGTACATATTCAATTTTAATAATTCAGTGCTTGCCAAACATAAGTTACTTCCTTTTCTTTTAACGAAAAAGTAATTTCTTTATAGTTTTGTTTGTCAACTCTGTTACAGACAAATTAGGCAATGTGTAGAAATAACATTGGTAACAGAGTTTGACGGTAACAGGATTGACAATTTTAACTCCACTTGCTAGCATACATGCTAAGATCATGACTAAAAGACTTTTAAACAACCCACTGTGCGATCAGTGATCAATTCTGTCTTCCTTTTGATATTGTGGTAACAATTTTGATGTTTTACAAAATACGGCCTAATGGCTGAAACACCATGATTATCTTACTTGGGTATTGCAATTTCGAATCTGGTCCTCTCTCTACTTTCTGATCAAAAACGTCATTCAAAAAGCACACACAATGCCAAAAACAGGATGTGAAGAATCCGCAGAGGAAACAACTCACTTACATTCAGGTAATTTAGGTCGTTAATATTGACTCAAGCTATCAATACTTCAATAACACAATTTGCAGAAGCTGCTAAATGGCTCAAATACACAAGCGGGCCATCCCGCGCTTACCTTTTCATTCTTCATCTTCTTCAATGCTCTGCATTCCCCGTCAAGCTCCTCTGGCTCGGATTTAATAGCTAACGGAGAGACAATCCCAACAGTTTCCAGAGCGTTATTCCCAAGTTGCTCTGTCACAGCCATGTCTGCATTCTGCGTACTGTCAAAGGGCGCGTTGCGTGTGCTTCCAAACGCCTGAGCGTTTGTAACTATCTCCTTCTCAATTGCCACGACTGCAACTGGTGCACTTTCATTTTTTTCTTTCTTGTTTTTCCCACCCGATACTTCCTTTTCCTTTTTGCTGTTCGGCACACCGCGCGAGGCCTTGGCGCCCTTCTCGCCACCCTTGCCTGTAGCGGTGTTTCCGCCTCCTGAACTACCTGTCGCGCCGGTAACCTCCCCTTGGGTCCGTCCCTGATGGTCCTTTTTTGCTCCATCTGTAGCTGGAGACTTGCTATTGTCTTTAGAATTTTTGTTGCGTTTGGATTTGGATTTGCTCTCTTTGCCCTGAGGGGCACTCACGGGGCTAACGAACTTGATATTGTCTGGCAGAGCCGCTACTGCGCTAGGTGGAGCTGCCATTCCCCCTCCGTCCTTGGTGCCAGACATCTCGAGTTTGTCCTTCTCTAGGTCAGCGTCAAGGTCGATAATCAGATTTCCAACCCCGATATCCCACTCATCACCGCTGTCGTAAGTGTCCACCGCATTCGAGTCCACACCTTTCCCGCCTGCAGTGCCACCACTTAGGGACATTTTAGTGCCAGCGGCCCAGGTTTGTCACAGTAACGTCTGATTTCTCAGACTGCCAGGGTGTGGGGAGAAGGAGAACAGAAGCCTCAACGTATTGATGTCAACTTCCCAGTCGCCCACATTTTGCCCTAGAGGAGAGACATACAAAGAGGGATTATCTGTCTTGAAATTGTACTCTGAAAATGAAACGGTACAGGATGAATATGCAGCACTAAACAAGGGGTTTACCACACAAGAGCAAATACATAATAGTTGGTTAGCAACAGTTTTCCTGAACCTTCTTTACAGAGTTTATAAATTGAATACAAAGAAAAGCGTGAGAGTTAGTGTCCCAAACAGATGCAATCAATATGTTAATTTGAGAAACTCAACAAAAAGGTGTGTTTTCTTGCCATTATATTCTGGTACACATTTGTATATCATTCTATTCAAATTTCAGTAGTACTTTATTTTACAGTTCTGGTATGCATGTGCACACCAAGTACTTATTATAGTAATAACGGAGTAATAACCATAAACCTAACCTTAACCCATGTGTGGTCCATGTAGTAGGGCTGCTCGATTACGGCAAAATCATTATCACGATTATTTTGGTCAATACTGAAATCACGATTATTTAACATGATTATTGGTGGGCGATATGATCAAAGTCTTATTTCATGATATGAGTAATTTTCAATCAGCAAAATTATCGATAGGCTACTTCAGAATAACTAATGTAGCTAAGTAAAAGATCCGCAAAACAGTTACAGAAGACAAGTAAACAGTCAGCAATACAATAAGAAACTTATTACAAACAAAACCGACAAATACAACAGAACAAAAATACACATCAGGAGATGGTATTCAGCCTACAACGGAAACTGAATAAAGCAATCAAAATGTAAAAAAACACTGCATAGCCTTCACTGTGTACATTAAATCTAGATTAATCCTTATTAAATCTACACAAGTTACTCATTCAAGAGCAGTGAGTGATTTTATCTTTGCCTTTTGTTGTTTGATTAACATTAATGACAAACTGAAGCAGTAATATTAGGCTGTCACTTTAAGAGCGAATGCACGGATCCAACACACTGTTACACACTCTTTACATTCACTTTAGACATAACTGATTGTTTATGAGGATACTTACCAAAACGGCATTTTGACATTTTTAGGTGTAGGCTATTTAACTGTTTAGGCTTATGCGCGTTCGGCTCCGTCTCGGAACAGTGTCTCTTTTGTGGCTTAATGTGGTTTTAATAACACCGTTTAATATCAAGTACATGCCGCAGTTTAGCAACAGTAGACTGCATTTCACATCACTCACTTATTCTGCAGATTTGGATGTTAAGTTTGGCTTAGGGAAAAACGGAAGCGCACTGCTGAATGTGGCAGCGGCTCGATAATCGGTTTTCCTTGATTATCTTGTTTTCATAATCGAAAATCAATTACAATTAAATCGCACAGCCCTACCATGTAGTTAGCTTGTATTACTCAGTACTTTCTTGGGTTGAAACACAGTAAGTGCATGTACTGTAAAATTAAGTGAAATCAACACTGCATAACATTTCTGTTACTATGGCATTTGATGATTCAATCAATCAATCAATATGGGCCCTGTTTACACCTGGTATTAAGATGCGTTTCGTTCGATCGGATCACAGGTAGACGAGGGAGACACATTCCCGTTTACACCTGGGGTTTTAATCTCTTTTGTCCACTTTCAACCGAGGGGAGGGTTGTAAAGCCAAATGAATTGGCTTTTTCAGATCTTTCGATCTAATGGACAAAATAAGTTTGCGCAATTTACATAAGAACTTGCACGGATACAATGGAAAAACAAAGAGAGCATCAGCTTTGGTTTCTGCTCTGACAGCCGCAAGACCAGCCGAACGCTGTGAGTGTGTGTTAGAAATCAGGAATGGTGTGAGAACATTGTGCTGGTACGTTTTTTCGTCTTCAAACCAAACTTGGGTCCCCAGCCGACAAGATTTAAATCCCGCGCTTCCCATAATGTTCACGCATTAGGTCAGTAGACGGAGAGAAGACGGTCTTCTGTGGCTGTTTGAACACATTCGACCACATGAGCGTCTACACCACGAAAGCAATCCGGTCTAATGTGTTTTCTGGAAGTGGTTGAAAGCGGACAAGCTCGTCCACTTGTGGTCCAATCGACCAAAACGCATCTTAATACCAGTGTAAACAGAGCCTAAGATTACCGAGTGAAATTTCCTTCTTTTGCCAGTTCCAAAATCTGCCAACAGTCACGAAAACAGATAATAAACAGTTTTATTTTGTCTTATTTATTGGACTTGTATATTATTGTGTATATTTTAGCATTATACTGGCCAATAGTAACTCAGCTCTCTAGATATCCTGCATTGGCCATTGAAAAACCTGTTATCACTTGACCACTACTTCAGTTGTTAAACGTCTATATCAACAATAATACACACAAAGCACAATGTTACACTCTGAACAATGAGCAAAGTTTAGATAACAATGGTAACATTTTTGCAAAGACATATTCCCTTCTAAACAGAAAACTGATCTGTGAAATTGTGAGCATTTTGACCTATATTATGTGCCAAAGAAGAACACGTGTCTGCTGATATTGGGCTGCATTCAAAGCCTGATGTCTGTGAACTAATTAAGGCAGCCATTCTTTTCCACAGGTCATCTCTGCTTAGCAGGGGTACGGCCAAATAAGCCAACACAAGTCAAAGGAGCATGCACTCTGACCTCTGACAGTGTAAATAATTAACACTCAAGTCTGCAGCATTTGTCCTGCAATGCCAAGGGGCTCAGAGCTGCTCACACACGGGCTGGAGAATAACTTAAGAAACCGCTCACGCTAGATCTGTAAGCATCCGATTAACTCATGTTACTCTATCCATATTTGAAATGCTTCGCCAAGCTTAACTGCAGATGAGTTCAGCGAGCGGAGGGCTTTGTTCAATAAGCTGGAGCTTATATTAGCCTTTCATTTACTTCCATATAGGTTTTCACAAGTCTCTGATCATCACAAAAGCCAAATAGTGGCATTGAATGTGAGCGATATCATTTCAGACACTGTAATTCCCCCATCAAGCATCTGGCACGAATCAATTGTGCTTCTAGCTTCAGTGCCTAATAAGTTCCTACTAGGGATGAGTAGATCAATTTCAAAATAGATACTTAGAATAATGATGTTTTACTTCAATGGTCAATCCTCAAATAAAATATATGCAGAGTGTTTCTTTCATTACACTAAACAATGAGATGTATGTATATGATGCATATCATAAGTTTGTTTACAGGGAACAACTTGATAACTTATTGTACTTTGTTGTTATAAATTATATATAACATTTTTGGTTTATTTAATAAATAAAGAATTAATGCAATGCTAAATGTCTAAAATTAGCCAACAGACATAATGAAATTATTTCAAAAGAAAACTGTAGCAGGGCTCGACATTAAGGACTGCCGATCAGGCCATTGCTGCATCACAAACGATTATCATTTACACGTGTTTTAAGCCTTGCCAAGCTAAATATTCAAGTGCAAGATGACACGAAAGAGAACTCTATTCAATTGTAATCTGAAGCACATGCCCAGAAAGCGTGTGAATGCTGAATTGAGCTCTCTTTCATATCTTCTTGCGTTTGAATGGACATATTCACACAAAATTACGTCAAAAAATGGTGGTTACCTTAGTCCCTGTTTACACCTGGTATTAAGATGCGTTTTGGTCGATCGGATCACAAGTGGACGACACTAAATACAGGTGTCAACGGGTCTAAAGCGTTTTGAGCTTGTCCACTTTCAACCACTTCCAGAGATAGTGGAGAACACATTCGCCCGGATTGCTTTCGTGGTGTAGACGCTCATGTGGTCGAATGTGTTCAAACAGCCACAAAAGAGCGTCTTCTCTCCGTCTACTGAACTAATGCGTGAACATTATGGGAAGCACGCTAGCCAGACGGGATTTAAACTTTGTCGGCTGAAGACCCCAGTTTGGTTTGAAGACAAAAAAACGTACCAGCACAATGTTCTCTCAGCATTCCTGATTTCTAACACACACTCACAGTGTTCGGCTGGTCTTGCGGCTGTCAGAGCAGAACCTAAAGCTGATGCTCTCTGTGTTTTTCAGTCGTCTCTGGGCGTGTCCATATGTAAATTATGAGAGGTTATTTCGTCCATTAGATGGAAAGATCTGAAAAAGCCCATACATTTACCCACCCATAGACCCTCCCCTTGAAGAAATCAGGACAGAAGTGGTTGAAAGTGGACAAAAGAGACGGATTAAAACACCAGGTGTAAACGGGAATGTGTCTCCCTCGTCTACTTGTGACCAAAACGCATCTTAATACCAGGTGTAAACAGGACCATAGTAAACAGTCTGTTATATCTCAAGTGATCATAAACAGTTGAGAAAGTAAATGGATGTGTATCAGTATATTGGTGCATTCATTCTTAAAGTGACAGTAGCCTAATATTCCTGCTGCCGTCTGTGTTTAATGTTAATCAAATAACAAAAGACAAAGAATAAGCTCACTGCTCTTGACTAAATAACTTTTGTAACTTTAAGGAGTAATCTATGTTTAATTTATACAGTGAAGACTATGCAATGCTATTTTACATTTGATTATACACTTTCTCTACCTGAAAAGCAGTGTTTATTTTATTTTTATGTTTGTTCTATTGCTCGCAATTTGATTATTTATTCTTATTTTATTCATATTTTAAATGTATGTGTTAGTTTTTGCTGTCACAACCTTATTTATTAAGGTCATGGATCAAAAACAACTTACACAATAACTAGGCCTATTGTATTTATTTTATTCATTACTTTTTTTGTGGTGGGGCCAGTAGAAAAATCCCTAGCGTTGGGCCCTGTGAGATTCCATATCATACTAAAACATAAAAGCTTCTTGAGTTCTTGAATCTAGTATTACAGAAACCTCCTAAATCCTAGATTTGAAAAGGTTCTCTTTCCTAAGTGAAATTACCATGGTTACTAAACAGATAAGGATGATAATTGTGTTGGCATTTAAATGTGTTTTCTACTACACCCTGATTCCCTGTAACTATGCCTTGTAAATGACAATAGCCCACCAAAAACAAGACGCAAAAGCTCATATTGATTGCAGGCCCTTCATAATCCCAGATGGTCATTCTTCCATCTAAAGACTGCAGCTGTTCTGCTGGAACACAGTCTGTAACATCTGCAGCTAACCTGTGCGCTGCGGTTTCATGTGTGATCCCTATAAAAGTCCAGGACATGTACAGCTCATTCAATCCACTGCTCTTTTAAACGTGCCATTATCGAATGATTGTTTTGCGATCATGAATCCCAATCTTTTTCAGCCTTTTGAAAATGCATGATATGCATCTTGATATTGATCTGCTGTAAAATGACTAAAAATGGCTCAGGGAACGATCATATTGAGCGAAGAGCCGTTGCTGCCAAGTAAGTTCAAGATCTAAATAAGGCATGCTTTCCTCAGTTTTTAAACTAAATGTACACAGGGACGTATGATATCTGATCATTTCTATTATCATTTCCAAAATGATTCAGACACTTTGAGCTGAGCATGTTTTGCTTCAGTGTTTGTTCTTTAATTGCTAATGTGACCTTTGACACCACAGACTGAACACAGTGAAGCATTGGTTGACCTGAATTGGTATCATCTAATTGTGTTCTTAAATCTAACAGCTGATTGGTTGATTGTAATCCATTACATCATCAAAGTGATCTGGCATTATCAACATGAATTTGTTTAGACACAGAGTTCTTGTCATATTTTATTACCATTTTCTAAACTATAGCGAATAAACGGTGATAATGAGAGAAATGTTGAAGGTGTCTGAAAAAATGTTGGCTTGACTGTAAGTGACATTGTTTCTCGAAAGAATCAGGCTCTATATTATAATGCCTTCATAATCTCATACTAATGAAACATGACAAGTTAACTTAATGAACAGTGGAATAAAATCACCACAATATTATTGACTAATTTTATCAATAAAAGAATATCAAATAAAGAAATCAGCCTTATTGACGCCTCAGTGTAACATTCATCTGCATTAGAAAGATCAAGCACAATCTCACCAAAGTGCATAACAGACCACTTGTAACGCGCAATAAAGATCGAACGCTGAACCGAGTGATGTGCGTAGCTTGAGCGGTGACAACAGTAAATTCATAATGAGTGTATGGATCTTTCTAAGCATTCACAAACATTACAGCGAGAGCTACAGCAATATATCTCCATCCCAGCTGTACGCTCCCAACGGCTCAGACCTATTGATTTCCCTGGACTATCCTGACACCGGATCAGAGAGCTTTCAATATCAAAGCGTGGAGCTGCTGAAAAACAGCTGTCTAGACCAAGAGTTTTTTAGCATAAAGTATAGAGAGTAAACATCTAGCTCTGGCCTGCAGACACAACTCAACTCTATAAACACTGAACAGCTAAAAGACAGAAAAAAAATCTGTCTGAGATACAGGAAATAGATTCGCCCTCCGGCTGACTGCCAGCTCATCTCCACACGAGTACTCTACAGCATTATTACTGATAAAAGCAAATCGTATTGAAAGCAGATGATATGAAATCTCACATATTCGACTGTATTTGGTGTCAAGCCACCATTCATAATATTGCGATATTCTTTTGGGACATGGTGTCTCAGAATATTTTTAAACACTTACCAATAGCATCTAACAGAGTGCTGCAGTCGTGACGTCAAACCCGCCAGTGGTTTCCTCCAGATTTTCCTATGGGTTTTTATAATGGGGTTTTTCAGTTTAGGAGTGAAATAAGCTGTGTGTGAAACAACACTTTGATGTTTTGTTCCAAAGCTTAAATTACACACACTCACAACTCAAGCGTTCTTATCTAGTCACTTATTAGAAACACACATAAACATAACGGCTTCAAAAATGTGGGTGTGTGCAATTTATGTTTACCACAGATTAGAGCTGCACGATTCTGGATAAACTGCGAATCACGATTTTTTAATTTCAAATAGAGATCGTGATTCTTCCACGATTCTGAACAGACAACATGTAATGTTTTCTTTTCTTTCCCTTTTTAACGCCATTCTAGTTTCTATGGCTATGTTCATGCCGAATAAATTAACGGATTTAAAAAACGGATTGAATGAATGATTCAATGACTCACTCATAAAGACTTCATTACTGGATGAATCAGTGTTTCTGAACGAATCTTTTGAGTGAATGATTCAATGACTCACTCATAAAGACTTCATTACTGGATGAATCAGTGTTTCTGAACAAATCTTTTGAGTGAATGATTCAATGACTCACTCATAAAGACTTCATTACTGGATGAATCAGTGTTTCTGAACAAATCTCTTGAATGAATGATTCAATGACTCGTCATAATGACTTCATTACTGGATGAATCAGTGTTTCTGAACGAATCTCTTGAATGAATGATTCAATGACTCACTCATAAAGACTTCATTACTGGATGAATCAGTGTTTCTGAACAAATCTTTTGAGTGAATGATTCAATGACTCACTCATAAAGACTTCATTACTGGATGAATCAGTGTTTCTGAACAAATCTCTTGAATGAATGATTCAATGACTCGTCATAATGACTTCATTACTGGATGAATCAGTGTTTTTGAACAAATCTTTTGAGTGAATGATTCAATGACTCACTCAAAGACTTCATTACTGGATGAATCAGTGTTTCTGAACAAAAATCTTTTGAGTGAATGATTTAATGACTCACTCATAAAGACTTCATTACTGGATGAATCAGTGTTTTTGAACGAATCTCTTTAATGAATGATTAAATGTAAAAAAAATTAACAGTCATGTGTCTCCACCTACTGGTGTAATGATGTAATGTAACAATCTTTATTGTGTCATGTTACTGTCAAAAGGTTATTTCCTCTATTTTGAACACTACTGTAGACATCAGTTTATATCCGAACTATAAACTTTTATCCCAGTTCTTGTGTGATAATATGAATATTTATAACACAGAAATAATGAAACGTGTGTGACATTTGCTCTCTCTGGGTCAGCGGCAGCACCAACGCAGGTTTGAATGTTACAGTTTCAGTGTGATTTGGTTTAACAGACAGGCGAATCGTTGTCATTTAGGAACGAGATTGCAATCTTTTAAGGATTGGCCTTTAGAAAATTCTCGAGGGAACACTTTCAAAATTAGTCTTCCGGGTTTTGATGTCAGACAGCAGCTCTCTATACCACCGCTGTGCAATATTATCATAGTATCGCACTGTAAACTCAGATTCAAATCTTGAATGGAGTTCTATTTAGAACACTAGAGTTCTTGACTCAATATTAAAGAACCCTGTATGCCAAAAATGAGAGGATATAAGGATATACAAGGACAAATGTCTTAAATTATTGCATAATCCTTTCATGTTTTTTTCTAGTGATAAAGTATGTTTACGAGCTGCTTCATTAATAAAAATGTAATCAAAATAAAAAAATAATTAATTAAAACTAAATCCATAAAAGGCTCTATTTAAATGAAGCGCCTGACAGAACCTTTAAGATTCTATATAGAACCTTTTCTTCTAAGATGATGCGTGGCCAATAAAAGCGAGCCATATCATCATAATCGGTTACCAAAAAGGAGTAAAATACTGAATGTGAAACCCAAGTTCAGTCTCAATAAACAATTTTCTGAACAAGGAAACATCTTCATCTCATCTCGAGGATGTCAGCAGGTGTCTGCTCCAACACTTCTTTCCAAGACCAAATAAAGTCTGGGTTTTGATTATTTCCCATATGCTATTTATTATGGTTTCCCTGCTTGTCTTTATTTGAGGCTACTTGATATCTGTGCTAATTCTTTAAACAATACAATAGTGCAAATTTCAGTTCCATTCACACACTGAATAGTGCACAATAGGTTTCCCTAGCTAGTACATGTAGTGCAAAAACCTATATTATATTAACATACCAAGGTATTTACATGGACATGGTATACCATTGTGGTAATATGGTAGCCACATCTGCAACCATCATTCAATGGTACAACATGGGCAATGTCCAACAATGCCAGGAAAACATACACCAACACATTTTTTGTTAGCATCGAGAGCCAAATTAAGACGTTTAGGAATGGAGAAAATTCGATTCATCAAAGATACTAAAATCAGGTTCTGAGATAGTATCCCTTCACACGTAGCTCATACTGGACATTCAAAGGAGATGCATGAAAACTAGATGAGTGAAAATTAGTTAAAGCCACAATATGTAGATTTTTGCCGCTAGAGGTCGCTTATTCAAAGCAAAGGCGTGTCTTGATGACTTGATTTGGTGGGGCTTTTATTCTGCCGCAGACGAGCGCTTCTGCTTCTTCCGCTCATGCGTATGTGCAGTAACGCAGCGCTGCTTTATCATATTACATACATTTGAGTGTGTTAAAGTTATGTTATAATGCTACTCTGTGCGTTCGCTCGGCGCTACTATGAGACTTGTTCACACTGCAGTGAGAGATCGATATTAGGCATGGTAAAACTCGCGGTAAATCAAGAACACCAGATTTAAACAATAAGACTAACTGTGTTGAGCTGGAGAACAATGATTAGTTTTCTGTCGATGAATGTCTCCAAACAGTTGCTCACCGGTCTAATAAAATACATATTAAAGCGTCTTTGGTGTTTCCATGGTTTCTACAAAATAAAACCGGAAATCGAGGGTAACGCGGGTATGATGTCATTGACAGGCGACGCACGGACACAGTCCATGTCCTGGTTAAAATTGCTTATTTCTCTGGATTGAAACTTTCTTAGAAACATTTGGGATAAGTACACAAGTCAACAAAATATATAACACTTGTTTGTTGATATTTTAATCCAAAAATGTTACATATTGTGCCTTTAAAGAGCTAATAATCCACATTATAAAGCCGCTACTCAGTCAACACTGGTAAAACTAGTAGAATTAATACAATTATTTAGAATCAGTGGGGAAATTAAGCAGATAAGAGAAATATGGTATCAAATGTTAAAGGGATAGTTCACCCAAAAGAAAATATTTGAAAGAATATTGGTAATCAAAGAGTTGATGGTGGAAGAAAAGAAACACTATGGAAGTCAATGGTTACCAACATTCTTTAAAATATCTTTTGTGTAAGAAACTCATACAGGTTTGGGTGAGTAAAAGATGACAACATTTTCATGTTGGGGTGAACTATCCCTTTAATACCACAGTACTGACTCGAGCCATGGAATTTGCATTGTAATCGAAGATACTTGAGAGAATACCACTTGTCCAAAAACATGGTTTGCGTCCCAAAAACATAATATAATCATGATGCCATGTCTAAAAGCCATTGTAATGACATGGTGCCCTTTTGTTAGTGTGTGAGGAAGACGTGTGGCTGTTGAAGGCTGTGTTATAAGGAGTCCTGGAGTTTAAAGCAGTGATTCGCTGGGAATCTGCTGATCCTCACACATACACACATCCTTTGACATTCATAACAGACTCGAGAACTGCAACTCCAGCATAAACAAACCACAGCCGTGTTAAGCACTGTCGGGTGTTTATGGACTAGTAACCCGTTTATTTTTGTAATCGAGTGAACCGGGACTCGATTGTTCGACTCGGCGCGCCTAACGCGCGGCTCGAGCGCATTGGTACGCGTTGCTCTTAAGGAAATGACTCTCTAAGATGGTCAAAGCATGTGTGAGCCATGACAACCGAGCTACGCTAACGGGCTAAAGCACCTCCAGTCTCCATCTGCACCAATAAAACACCACCCCCTACCCACACACACACACACACACACACACACACACACACACACACACAAAAGAAATGCATTAATCCAAGCGACACTTACCCCACACGCGAACCCCTATCCAGAGAATACTTATGTACATTCCATAGAGGAAGATGGAAAAGCCTCTGGATTTGTGTGCGGAATTCCAAAAATGATCCCAAAGCAGTGCACTTCCCAACACATCCAGCAACTAGAGAAAGGGAAGGCCAGCAGCCATCACACTCCTAAAGATCCCGTTCAGAAATGCAAACACTGCCCTGAAACTGGCATCGCAGGGTCGAAATCTCACAGCTTTCTTCAAATGCGTCTTTCTCAAACTCCCAGACGATAAATCCAACATCTCGGCACGTCCATTTTCACGTATATTCATTCATTTTCTCCCTTGAGTTGAGTCCTAGATCCCTCGCTCCTTTCAGTAAGGGAGATACAATGTAACTAAAGGGCAGGAGGAGGAAGCGCCATGAAATCCAGGAGAATGATCCGGGTGGATTGAACCCTAGGCGCGCAGTGCGCGGTAAGACGCGGACACTGGATCGCTCGTTCTATTCCAAGCATTCTTCCTGAAACTTTGTGTGTGTTTATGAGTCCAACACACTCCTCTAATCTTCTGGTCATAACTCTTATGTTTTGTATATGAAACGACAAAGTGATTTTACAAATTCAAACTAAAACTCAGGATGACTGGGACACTTTTTGGGAAAAAGTATCCTATTATATAAAAATATTCATTTTGGCTTCATTAGTGTTTATGAATTTTTGAATGACCTTTAATTAGTGCTTCAGTGCTGGCTTGTTTAGGTCAGATATGGACAAACACAACCGTTGGGTTAAAAAAAATTGATTTAAGAATGTAACCCAACAGTTGGGTTAGTCCACATTTGACCCAAACTTAGATTAAAACAACGCAGCTTTTTTTTTTTAGAGTGTTCAATGATGAAATGATCCCCAGTGTATTATTTAGACGATTGTGAAGTCTTTTCATGAATGCATAAACAGTTTTGGATAATAAAAGGACTAGTTCGAACAGACAATGCTGAATCATCAAATCACAATTTAGTTATCCTGCCTGACTTCTGAACATGATAACTCTTATTAAATGTCTTTTTAAACCCATTTTTCACTTTTTCTGCCATGAACTTTAGCAGTTTACCACACAGTGAAAGTGGAAAGGGACCAGGGGCCGCCAAGCCTAAAAAAGACATAAAAGGACCATAAAAGAATGATAAAAATGATCTGTGTGCTATATTACAAACCTTCTAAAGAAATACAATATTTTTTTTAATTTTTTGCCTATATGGTGCAAATAAGACCAGGTTTTGACATCACTAGCTATGTTTCCATCAAAAGTTACGAATTTAACTGATATGCAAAAGTGGCACTTTTGCTAAATTTGCGAATAAAGCAGCGTTTCCATCCCATGTGTTTTAAGAGAACAAAATCGTCCCTTCCTGGGAAATTGGCACAAAAAATCAGCAATAAAAATGGAAGTTGCTGTGTCTCTTTTTCCTCCATCATAAATGAGATGCGTCTCAGAGCGTCAGACGAACCCAGTAAACTTTCGTTAGTCCGGTTATCCAATCACATCCTCTGCTGAGGCAGTCACATGCTTTTTGTTGAGCATTGAGGGATTTATTCGAGCATTGAGTCTTTTTATAGGATAAAATGATCCGCCTCAATTGAGCGCACACGTTTTTTTATGCGCCATGCGTTTCCATCCAGCGCTTTTATGTGATATCCCAAAATTTGCATAAAAATAAGTGGATGGTGCCATGCATTAGGAAAAGAGCAGCATGAACATTGTGCTAAACATCTTTTTTCAGAAAGAGGAAAAAATCATACAGGTTTGAAATGACATATTTGAATTTACATTTTGGGTGAACTGTCCCTTTAAAAGAGGAGGAGTTAAATGATTAAACACTTGACATTTTGGACAGTACCATGGCTGGTGAGAAAATTAGCAAAATTGGACTATCGCATTAAACATTTGTGAATAAATCAGCGTTTCCATCCCACGTGTTCAAGAGAACAAAATCATCACTTCCTGGGAAATTGGCGCAAAATTTCAGCAAAAAAAATGAAAGTTTTTGTAACTGTGGCTTTTTTGTACGTTATGAATTTCTGGTGTTTGGGAACACAATCGTGTGAGACGCTAATTATAATTTTACCCAATCATTTTGATGACAAACTTGAATGACCAAACCACATTTGAGATGCTGTGATGCGATTGGTCCGCTGGTTAGTCCGGTTATCCAATCACAGCCTCTGTTGAGACAGTCGCATGTTTTTTTGTTGGGCATCAAGGGATTTATCATGTAAATGCGTTTCCATTGTAGTCTTATAGGATAAAATGATCCGCCTCAATTGAGCGCACACGTTTTTTTATGCGCCATGCGTTTCCATCCAGCGCTTTTCTGTGATTTCCCAAAATGTGCATAAAAATAAGTGGATGATGCCATGCATTAAGAAATGAGCAACATGAACATTGTGCTAAACGTCTTTTGTCATACAGGTTTGAAACGACATATTTGAATTTACACTCTAAAAAATGCTGGGTTAAAAACAACCCAAGTTGGGTTGAAAATGGACAAACCCAGCGGTTGGGTTAAATGTTTGCCCAACCTGCTGGGTAGTTTTAATTAACTAAACTCTTGTTTAAAAATTACTGTATTGCTTGCTTAAAAATTAACCCAAAGTATGTTGGAAATGAACATTTATTAAGGTGTTTAATAAATTAACATTATTAATAAGTTTAATGAATAATAATTAGCAGTAAACATTTATTAAATTGCTTGTTGATTATTGTCATTGCCTCCAGTAATTATGTGTCAGAGTTTTAATTTCCAACCCATTTAGGGTTCATTTTAAGCAGTATTTTTTAAACAATAGTTGGGTTAAATAAAACTGCCCAGCACGTTGGGCAAACATTGATCAACCGCTGGGTTAAAACAACCCAATCACTGGGTTTGTCCATTTTCAACCCAACTTGGGTTGTTTTTAACCCAGCATTTCTTAGTGTGTACCTTTAGAAGAGGAGTTAAATGATTAAACACTTGACATTTGGGACTACAGTAGCATGGCTGGAGAGAACATGATTTATCTGTAATGTTTTTGCTTTGATGACTAGTGACAGCATTGCCTTTGAGGTATGGACATAAGCCCAGACATATGCGTTAATACAGCAAACACATTTTAAACACTCAAAATAATGTCCAAATGCTATTTGTTGACGTGCAGGTAGGCTTGTTACTCTTTTACACCCCAGTGAACACTGGAGAGCTCCTCCAAACAATGTTAGTTTCCCCCCGGATGATAACAAACCAGCAGAATCTGTGCCGTGGGGAGATTTTTCTCTGGGTGGCAGCGTCGTGTCTGTAGCCACAGGTATGCTCATTTGCACTTTCTTTTATTCGGGGTTAACAGAGTGAGGCCTGTCAAACCGTGGTAAGAGAAGGAAATGCCTGCGAGGAAAGTGCTGACTGAGAACAGGAAGACCTGCTGCTGACATTCCTCCTACAACCTAAGCCTCTTTTAAAATGCCCCCTCATTCAGATGCAAAAACATAAGCTTTTCACAGGATAATTAGCTCCTTCACACTTGAATCATGCTTTTAATGGCTCATACTGTTTGTTTAAACAAATGCAGGGAATTAGTTTGAATGCTCCACAATATTGGTGTTTTATTGAGAAACATTTTTCATGTATAAATCCCGTGCATCGAAGCCCACCCAAGATCAAAACTCTGTGAAAAACTGAAGTTTGGAAGCTCTTCAGCTCTCCCCGAGAAACGTCTTTTGTACTTCGGCACAAAGGAGCGTCCCAGCACCCATCGCTGCTTCAGATGAGCCCGTTTGATTCATGCTCTCGGGCTTTACGCAAGGGAGGCTTTTCAGAAGGGTCAATCTTAGACTCACTGTTTGCATTTTGGGAAATTAATTTGGCACATTACAATATGATGGTCACGAGTTTGGAAACATTAAGGTGTATTGAAAGAAGTCTCTTCTGCTCACCAAGGCTGCATTTATTTGATCAAAAATACAGTAAAACTGTGAAATATTTTTTACAATTGAAATTAATTGTTTTCAATGTGAATATATGTTAAAGTGTAATTTATTCCTGTGATCAAAGCTGTATTTTCAGCATCATTACTCCAGTCTTCAGTGTCACATGATCCTTCAGAAATCATTCTGATATGATGGTTTGATGCTCAATTATGATTGGTGCTCAAATATTAATAATGTTGATTAATAATTTTGTGGAAACCATGAGACATTCTTTCATAAATAGAATGTTCAATATACCAACATTTATTTAAAAATAAATACATTTTCTGTCATAGATTAATTATTAATTGTATTAATATTATTTTATTTTAAAATGTAATTTATTCCTGTATTTTCAGCATCATTACTCCAGTATTCAGTGTCACATAATCCTTCAGAAATCATTCAGATATGATGATTTGATGATCAAGACACATTTATTATTATTATTATAATGTTGAAAACAGTTTTGCTGTTTAATGTTTTTGTGGAAAATGTTTTTTTCAGGATTCTGAGATGAATAGAAAGTTCAAAAGAACAGCATTTATTATAAATAGAACCTTTTAGTAATATTTATTAACTTCATAAAAGACCTTACCATCTTTTTTTGATCAATTTAATGTGCCTTTGCTAAAAAGTATTTTCTTTTTCTTTTTTTACTTTTGAATGACAGTGCATCATTTCCAAATGAATAAATAAATGCAGCTAAAATTGTTTTCAACATTGATAATAATAATGATTTCTGAAGGATCATGTGACACTGAAGACTGGAGTAATGATGCTGAAAATACAGCTTTGATCACAGGAATAAATTACATGTTACAATATATTACAACAGAAACCAGTTAATTTAAATTGTAAAAATATTTCACAATATTACTGTTTTTACTGTATTTCTGATCAAATAAATGCAGCCTTGGTGAGCAGGAGAGACTTCTTTCAAAAATATTTTGTTTCCAAAATTTTGACCGGTAGAGCATATAAATATAAAATTTCATTTATTTATTTAAACTTTATTTTCACGACGATTAAGTAGATTTCCTCCTTTCTCAGTTGTTAGTAGTGTACTGTAAATATAAAGTAAGTATAACTTGCATTTTTTGTAATGGAAAATATATTATATTTAAATATATTTATATGATATACATATAAAATACATTTTAATTAATACATTAATATTTATTTTAAATAATTGTATTATTTTAATTAGAAGAAACACATTAATAAAACAAATTGAAATTAAAAACATAACCATTTTTGCATTACAGGAACTGGAATTTGGTGGGAAACTGACTTTTCTTTTTTTAATTATTATTATTATTAATTTGTGAGAATTACCTAAAATGATTCACATATATGATATATGGACCCAGATAAAAACAAAGCAATCCCAGAACAGGCTCTCTATTCACCAGAACACATATGCAAGCGAACCACTCATCATATTGATGTGTTTACCCGTGTTGAAATGTACAGAAGAAGAGGGAAATATATGCTCAATGGCTACTTGAATGCAGTTCCCATCATGCAATCTAGCGTTAATGGAGGCAGTCATTTGCTCTTTCTGGTGCAGAGATGCCTGTGTCACAAAGAGGCCACTCAATCACTCTGAGAGCAGCACAACCCAAAACCTGAGAGGCTCTGAGCCCCACATAACAAGAGCAGCTCCAACATGAGCTCTCCAGCACAATCGCCTCTTTAGTGAGCAGAAAATTCCATGCTCAGCCAACCGGTTCTGGTTCAGTCGGCTTTATGAGCTGGAAATCCAATTGAGATTAAAAGGGAGCTGGTTAATTAAATGGCAAAAAAGACAACAAATATATTATACTGAAATGTATTAAAAAACAGATACACAAGTAGCTTTCAGCCTTTTATTGCAGAAAAAGGGAATGAGTGTGTATTTGCCGCACGGGTGCAGTTTTCTACTGATGTCACCGTTTGCACGGTGATTCCCGACGCGAGGCTTCCACAGGGATCCTCTGTTCCTCGTCTCTTGACCGCCATGTCTTTGTTCAGGTCACGCCGGCTGCATTAAACACTTCTTGGCACTTTGGTGGCTCTGGCTCTCCAGTTTCCCTGTGTGAGAGAATGGGGAGGGGCGAGGTTAATGGCGATTCAAGCCCCGGTGACCTTTTCAAAGCTCCCTGTCAAACAACGAAAAGCTGCCCCGCTGAGCTGAAGGCTGGGATCAGGAAGAGGGAATTTATGAATCTGTTTACACACACATTCACACATCTTTTTCACACTCTCTCATCGTACATATAGTGATTGCAGCGTGGTAAAAGTCACACTATCACGTCACTACTCAGGGACAGGTTTGAATCTAGATGATGCATTCACAGAACAGTCCATCTGTTGCATGTGAAGAGCAAGACATTCTGAGAATACTGAATGACAACCAACTAGCGTTCAGAGAGCTCCAGTTTTCTTCCTAGAATGATGCGCAACATTCCATTGCATGCAATTTGTTATTGGGAACATACAGTCGTACCATCTGTAGAGATGTCGTGAAATCTTGTTTATTCTTTTAGATCTTAGCATGATTAATCATTTTAAATTAGCTTAAAATCTGTCGAAACGTCTTTTTCTCTTTCAAATGCAGTTTTAATGCATTCAGTTAATATTGCTTTATTGATTTTTAACAGTGTTTCGCTCTTATTGCATATTTGTTGAGTTTCTGTAAATACATTTTACCATGCAAATGACTTTACGTTTGTTAAAAGTCCAGTTTGGATTGGATTTTTGCTCTGGTAGAGGAAAACAGATAGGAAAGAATGAAGCAAGTTTGTCAAATTAAGTTACCCTCGTCTAAAAACAAGACGATTAATTGCTCTCAATTTTACAGTATAGTTTTTTAGTTAGTTTTATCAGCATCACAGTAAAAGCTAATGCCATGTTTTCTCATAATATCATCTAAAGGGAGTGTGTGTAAGGAGAATAACAAAGGGCCCAAGACGGAGCCTTGTGGCACTCCACACTTACAGTCAGTGAATAACTATTTAAATTTCGGTCTGTTTCTCACACAAAACTATTATATGACTTTAAAGCAACACTAGGTAACTTTTGGCGCTCTAGCGGTAAACAAACAGAGCTGCATGCGTCTTGCGGAAGAACATTGTAGCCGGAGCTACTTCTGTCCGTTTATGTCTGTGTCGAGTCACGCAGGGACTGCGCTCCTCCGCAGCGGTGCGACCCGAACCAGACTAAAATAGTCTGAATAGAAACACTTATTATAAGTGTACCGTAGTGCTTCAGGATAAGACAAAAACACGGTTTGGAAAATGGATTCATGATGTTCTCACTCACTATTTAAATTTTGAGCACAAAAAAGTTACATATAGTGTTGCTTTAAATGGAAATTGGAATATAGTGCACAATATAAGTTGTGCTGACCACTTTTATGGTATTGTTTTGTCTTTTTTGAAGCTTTTGTTGCATGGAAAAGAACAGATTGGACATTCAACTAGATGGCTCAGGCTGAGAAGTCTATTGTTGCAAAAAAAACACACCACACGGCTCCAGGGGTTAATAAAGGCCTTCTGAAGCGAATCGATGGGTTTGTGTGAGAAAAACATCCATATTTAACACGTTATAAAGTAAAATATCTAGCTTCCAGCCGACCGCCTTCCTTATTCAACTTACGGAAAAAGTGTAACGCCTCTCACAGTTTTTCCGTAAAGTTGAATACAAAAGGCGGTCTTGCAGAAGCTAGATATTTTACTTTATAACGTGTTAAATATGGATGTTTTTCTCACACAAACCCATCGATTCACTTCAGAAGGCTTCAGAACCCCGGAGTGGATGGATGCACTTTTCTGGGCTTCAAATTTTTGGCTGCCATTATAAAGCTGGGAAGAGCCAGGACATTTTATTAGTATAACTCCGATTGTATACGTCTGAAAAAAGAAGTCATATACACCTAGGATGGCTTTAGGGCGAGTAAATCATGGGGTAATTTTCATTTTTGGGTGAACTATCCCTTTACGTTTCCAACAGTTATAGTTATTCGAATGAGCCCATGTTCTTTTTTCTTTGTTTAGTTTTTTTTACCTAGACTAAAAGCAGTCCTGTTAGATTACATAAGTTCTGGAGTTCAGTGCTTGATCTGAGCTTAGGCAGTTGATGGAGTTCCAGTAACGCTCCGTACCCACTGCACCTATTATTGGGCTGGCTCCCGTGCTGCAGTATGGGTAATAAACTGCTTCACAGCAGCCCCCAACTAGAGCAATCAATGGGAAATTATCTTGCCAGATCGATGTCTGAGCTTTTAGAAGTTGCCTCTCCAGCCAATGCAGAATACGGAGACTCAGCAGCTCTACGCAACCATTGGCTGGAGAAGTGCATCTCCATTAGACTGTGTTTGTGATGTTTCTTTGTAGTCATATTATGCTTAGATCTCTCTTCTGGAATAGTCTTAGCTGATTTCAAATGTGCTGCTATTGCTCAGTTTGATAAGAAAACGTGTTTTAATCAAAGAAAATAAATTCTCTCTGTTGTTGACCAAACTGATCTGTTCATTCATGTCTTGGTTGTGTGAAATCCTCTTCTTACTGCTGTGCGCTTCAGATACATGCTCTGAAAGATTGTTTACAAGGTTTTTGCTTTCCTAGAGCCCAGGTTTAATAGGACGAGACAAACAAAAAGACAGCATCTGATAAGCTGGCTTTAGCGTATGTCGTGTTCTGTGACTCAAATCTTGGTCAGGTTACAGATTTCATCAGTATGAGCTGCTTGAAGTGAGCCAGATTTTGCCGTTCTTACAGGTTGACAGATGCTCTCGCTGTACATCTTGTGCTGAACGCTGCCAACTGAAATGAAAAAGCGGCCAGCTAAGATCAAGGGGTGGAATTGAGAGTCTTTGCTTTTCCACAGAATAGAGATGCTGATGCCAGCCAGATCAGCATCATCTCCTTTGCTATCGATCGAGTGGCTCCGGTTTCAGAATTGAAGACTGTTGAGAGCCTCGCACAGGCGGCTCTTAGCTACAGTAATGCAGCGTTAGGAATCACAGAATCTCCCCTGAAGAATCTGACAGAACTGAAACTAGCCTGAAATTGAGATCTTGAGCATTTGTAGTTCTTGAAGATTAAGGGACCTATTTTAACGATCTAAGCGCACGGTGCAAGTGCACTTTTGCAAGTTTAACGACGGGAAAAACGGTCTGTGCGCCAGGCGCGTGGTCCAAAAGGGTTGTCCCTAGTCTCTTAATGAGTCATGGGTGTGTTTTGGGCGTAACGTGCAATAGACCAATCAGAGTCTCATCTCCCATTCCCTTTAAAAGCCAGTTGCGCTTGCACCATGGCGGATTCACTATTTACATGCGAGTGCAAAGACTGAACGCATCTCCAGAGAGGAATGTGTAAAAATGTGTGTGCGCCGCTGTGCGTCCCTGTGTGTAATAAGCAGTGTGTATGTACGTTGTGCACCGCCTATAACACACTCACACTATGGACCATTACATTTTTATGAAAATGATCAAAAACCCTGATGGTGGCTGGCAACTTTTTTTATAAAAACGCTGGCGGGGAAAGAGTAAACTGGATATGATAACTAAAAAACTAAAATTTGAGTGTATTAAAGATGTAATTCTTGGATGACCAGTAATTTCCAGGGTTCCCACTCTTTTTCAGCAATCATTTTCCAGGACATTTTCAATTTCACTACAGCGAGGATAAAAGACAAGGATCACTCCCTAAAGCTATATATTGCTCTCTAAGTCTTTAACAGGCGTACAGTTTATTACCATGACTTGACTATAAAATCAGTTTTTAATATGAGCTCTTAATCATAGATGTTGAATATGAAAGCTTGCTTACGCCACAGAATAAAAAATAAACAAGGTAATTGCGACTATTTATCTCGCTATTCTGACTTTTTTTCTTGCAATTGCGAATTATAAAGTCAGAATTGTTGCAATTCAGAGAGAAAAGGCATCTTTTTTCCTCAGAATTGGACTTTATAATTCGCAGTTGCGAGTTTAAATCTCACAATTCTGAGAAAAGTAGTAAGAATTGCAAGATATAAACTTGCAATTGCGAGAAAAAAGTCAGAATTCACAATTGCGAGTTTATATTACAATTACTTAAACTCACAGTTGTGAGATAAAAAGTTGCAATTACCTTTATTTTTTATTCAGTGGCAGTAACAAGCTTCCATAGTTTATTGCCATGACTTAACTATAAAATCAGTTTTTAATATGAGCTCTAAATCATACATTTTGACAAAATCTTTACCAGTGGAATATCAACTCCTCTCACGTGCCAAAACTCAGCATTCCTGAACATTGCACTTTCTGCAACCAGCGGTAATTGTTTTGGGCCAGTGATAAACTCTTTGTTTTTTGAACATGTTTTTCCAGGACATTTTACATTTTCTCTCATTTTCCATGTGTTTTCAAGGACTGGAAAATTTGTCATCAATTTTCCAGGTTTTCCAGGACGAGTGGGAACCCTGAATTTCTTTCTAGTAGACAGAATTTTTGTTTTCTGGTAGACTTTAATCTCATTAAAGCCTCGATTGCATGTATGACGTTTCACACTTGTCCATAGAAGACCACAAATGGCAGAAAATCCAATAGTATCATACATGTTCAGGATGGGTTTCATTGTTGGAGATCCCCAAAGGATCCGTACAGGAGGAAACACTCTCTTGTTTTTATTGTGTTCAATCATATCTGTTCTTGTAGCCATGGGCAGTGAAGGGTGGGAGGAGGGACGTCAACACATGCACTCAGTGGGGGTAATAAACACAGACAGCTGGAGCGTTGTGATCTAGCTCTAGAGGTATTATCCATGTTAATGAGTTAAGATGAGCTTGAATAAATGACTAGAAATAATAATGTAATAAAGATAGATAGTCTTTGTTTCCATGTTTCATTTGTGGTAGTGAGTCAAGTCAAAGCCTAATAAAACAAATCTGACAAACTCTGAGGGTCTCAATCATGGATAACGCACAAAAGTACCAATAAAGATTCACATCACAGTCTAGGGAAATCCAGCTTGTTTTTTTCCAATCTAACTCTAAGTACCTTAATGATTAGAGCATGTCATGAATGCTCACAGACACAGCTCCCTCACTGCACACACGTCTCCTGGAAGGAAGAGACGCTCAGCTGGATTAATCACATGGAATTTACTCAACTTTTTCCCTTGTTGCAGAATTGGACTAAAATGAAAGGTATGAATAGGTCCCTGTGCACTTTTTTCATCAAGTGTGTTAAACAGGAGCTGAGAGTGCTACACTTTTATTATCAGAAAAAAGTACACATTGCCCAAATTATCTACCAAACGAACACACTTTATGAATGAAAGCAGCCAGAATTCTGGGTAAATCTGAACAGCTTTCTGCTGAATGTACTTAAATACAGTAAAATGTGTTTGCCCATTATCAAAACAGCCACAATATCGAAAAACATGCAAAGGTCAGGGGAAATTTTGAACATTGTGGAAGATGATCATTATAATTTCTGTGGTGACAGAGGTGGGAGAAAGTCACAAACAAGTCCTAAGAGCCTTCCATCCAGTCTCGAGTCAAGTTTTCTAGTAGAGAATGAAGTTGTGATGGTTGTGTCTGATATCCTGCCATTGCAAATTGTGCATACAGCAAATCTCCTTTTATGAATATGGTCCATTTATCCAGTGTTTATAGCAACGATCTTAGGAGATTTTCTTCTACCTTCTCTATTTGGCGCTCTGTGTTTTCTTCTGTGCCGGTGATTCTGTGGCTAGCAATTTGTTTATCAGTAGCTGCTGCATCATTTACTAAATGTGACCTGTCGCAATGAGCAAAAAAAATTCTCTATTAAAAAAACCCTTCAAAATGATTGCTGATAGTTCCAAGATCTAGACTTAAGTTAAGGGGTGACCGTACCTTTTCTATTGTTGGCCCAAAATTGTGGAATAGTCTTCCTCTATCCCTAAGATCAGTCTGAATTTAAAAACCTACCTTTTCTCCCAGGCCTACAATTGTTTTTGAGTTTTAAAGTTGACATTTTTTCTGATTGGTGTTTTTGATGTAAACCCCCTTTATCATTGTTTTATCTTATCTGTCCCTTTATTAAATATTTATCTTTTGTCTTTCTTTTTCTGTGCAGCACAATGGTCAACTACTGTTGTTTTTATTGTGCTATATAAATAAAATTTGATTTGTTTGAATCAGACAAAAAATGACTGAGCTGTTTGAAAAAATAGTTTCTAAACCAAAATCACCTAGCAATCATACCTTAAAATCCCTGGTAATAACACCAAATTTGACACACACCAAAACAACACCAAATATCTATAAGAAAAATACACATTCAAAGTTTTTTTTCCCCATGATACCACAATTGTTTGATTAACAGCCCATATATTAAGATCTACTGTAATGCACGGATCTAATATAATGTTACACATTAGATGTTTTTCCCCAACAATTAACCAAACGTTCACATAAGACATACCATAACTCGCCATGACAGATATTTTGACATACTGTAATTCTGTGTATGTGTGTATATCGGGATCGTGCGCTGTCTGAGAGTCTGTGTGCACGCTTCGGATCTGTCAGTCAGCGCGAGTGAGATCGTTTTCATGGACAAAGGAAAGATACTCCTCTGCGAAAACGTACAAATAAAGATACTTTTAGATGTTTAATTGCTATTTGGAGCATTGGGACTGCTAGACAAGGGCTTAATGTACTCATTTTTGTGAAAACCTCAAAATCGACATTTTTCACTTGTTTTGCCTGTAGCTCGAAATTATCCCGTGTGCATTCCCACTCCTTTTGGAGTGGAATTTAATTACAGTTGTAATAAAGTAATTTTCAAGTCATGCAGTTCAAGTCCAAGTCAAGTCTTGAGCCATTGGTTCTCAAGTCAAAGTCAAGTCTAATAATTTTCTTCATTTAGTCATTCATGTCGCAAGTCCTTACATTTTCAACTCAAGTCAGTCTCGAGTAAAATCATGCTGCTCGAGTCCCCGCACCTAAGGCTTGTAGCCGAGAGCTGAACATGTTCCATAAAAAAAACCAACACATTTTCCCATTTTAGATGCAAACCCACACACAGACCAGGACAGGTATGTAGAGGAATCGCAGTGCTTGGACCGTTAAAACAGGGACACACTGTGTTTACAGCACTTTCCCTAATATGCTGTGACATTAATCAATTCCACCTGCCACACAGAGTTTGGAGTTTGCAGAAACAGCCAGCTGAGGATGGGAATTTTCCAGACACATGAAGAGAAAGACAAAGAAAAGAGACTGATGAAAAGAAAGAGGCAGCTCAGTCCTACTGGCTGCCAGGGAGCTCCAGACCAAGAGAAAAATCTTCCAGCCACCAGGGTCGCCCATACTAATGGGCCAACCAGAGAAAACAGATTAATCCTGCAGCCATTAATAATTCCTGCAACTGTTCCCTCCAAGGCAATTAATCACCTCCCCTCTCTGTCAGCACAAGAGCCTGGGGCTAAGCACAGATTCAGGGCTACTGCTGGAGACACGACTAAACTCATTCTCAATCACAACCATACTCACTCCGCTCCATAGAGCAATGCAGACATCATTAGCAGAATCTACCCAGATAATATACACAACATCCATCCATATTCTTAATATACATGATAGTAAGTGTTTTAGGTATCAAAGAATACCATGGTATTATGATAGCATGTCCACAATATATATATGATATTAACATGGTTCCATTGTTAGACCCCCATCAAAAAACATGCCATTAACACGATACCATATTTAAAAAACGTACCATGTCCATAAATCTCATACGATTACTGCAACACCATGTCAAAAAAAGCATGGTCTTACATGTCCATACAACCATGTCACCACATTAAAGGCACAATATGTAAGATTATTGGAATAAAATATTCAAAAACCACTAGAACAATGTTATATATTTTGTTGACTTGTGTACTTATCCCAAATGTTTCCAAGAATGTTTAAATCCAGAGAAATAAGCAATTTTAACCAGGACATGGACCGTGTCTGTGCGTCGCCTGTCAATGACATCATACCCGCGTTACCCTCGATTTCCGGTTTTATTTTGTAGAAACCATGGAAACACCAAAGACGCTTTAATATGTATTTTATTAGACAGGTGAGCAACTGTTTGGAGACATTCATCGACAGAAAACTAATTGTTCTACAGCGCAACACAGTTAGTCTTATTGTTTAAATCTGGTGTTCTTGATTTACCGCGAGTTTTACCATGCCTAATATCGATCTCTCACTGCAGTGTGAACAAGTCTCATAGTTGCGCCGAGCGAACGCACAGAGTAGCATTATAACATAACTTTAACACACTCAAATGTGTGTAATATGATAAAGCAGCGCTGCGTTACTGCACATACGCATGAGCGGAAGAAGCAGAAGCGCTCGTCTGCGGCAGAATAAAAGCCCCACCAAATCAAGTCATCAAGACACGCCTTTGCTTTGAATAAGCGACCTCTAGCGGCAAAAATCTACATATTGTGGCTTTAACCATCACATTAACTTTTACTCTGTGTCATGCTAACCCATTAAATAACTACGTACAAGTAGTGTTTCAGCCTCATTATGTTGGATTCACAGAAAATCATGCAAGTGAAGTATGGAGTTCCACAAGGTTCGGTCTTAGGCCCTTTGTTGCTCTTATATATGCTTCCCTTTTAAAGTGATATAATCAAGAAACGTATTGTTTTGTTTTTGAATGGCACGCCAACGTAAACTACCATGTTATTAACATAGTATTAACAATGTCCACAATGACCAAACATGTCAAAAACCATGAAAGTATACCCTAGCAGACTAGTTTTTGAACAAGCTACAGCTACCACTGAAATACAGCCAGCTGGTCTCTGTATACTCTGTGTCATGCTAACCTGTTAAATAATTAAGCATAAGTAGTGTTTCAGCCTCATTATGTTGGCATCACAGAAAATCAAAGTGAAGTATGGAGTTCCACAAGGCTCTGTCTTAGGCCCTTTGTTGTTTTTGTATACGCTTCCCTTTTAAAGTGATATAATCAAGAAACTTATTGCTGTTTTTGAATGGCACTCCAACGTATCAAATAATACCAAGATACCATGTCTACAATATATGTGACCCTGGACCACAAAACCAGTCATAAGTCGCACGGGTAAATTTGTGGCAATAACCAACAATACACTGTATGGGTCAAAATGATTGATTTTTCTTTTATGCCAAAAATCATTAGAATATTAAGTAAAGATCATGTTCCATGAAGATATTTAGTAAATTTCCTACTGTAAATATATAAAAAATGTATTATTAGTAGTAATATGCATTGCTAAGGACTTCATTTGGACAACTTTAAAGGAGATTTTCTCAAAATGTTGATTTGTTTGCACCCTCAGATTCATAGTCTCAGCCAAATATTGTCCAAACCATACATCAATGGAAAGCTTATTTATGCAGCTTTCAGACGACGTATCTCAATTTTTTTTTAAAAGAGCCTTATGACTAGTTTTGTGGTCCAGGGTCACATATATGATATCACCATGGTACCATTATCAGAAAGATTATAATTAGGTATACGTAATGATTCAGCTTTACAATGTAATACACATTATGGTAGCTGTAGCTTGTTTAAAAAAAACATGGTATTAACCATGTCCACAATGACTAAACATGTCCAAAACCATGAAAGTACCCTAGCAGACTGTTTTTTGAACAAGCTACAGCTACCACTGAAATACAGCCAGCTGGTCTCTGTATAGACAAATCTGGCAAAACAGTGAGTCAAAACTCAATCCAGGTGAGAAAATCTCACATATATGTTGACGGTGACTCACTAAACCCTTTGGAGGAGAGATCAGGCAGATCCTCCCAGCAAATAGTGTGGCACAATTAGTCACAGAGCTCTTTACATGAGATATGATGGCTCCATTATCATTCATTAATGAGAAACACTTGAGTACATGACCGCTCCCCCACACTCAAACACTGCTGAGCTCTCTGTTCCACTTCTCTCCTGTGAGGGGGAGGCAGGGCAAGAAAATCTTCATTAGCAGAGCAGCGGCAAAAGAAAGCGGATGAGAGAAAGGAGAGAGAAGCAGAAGGGGGGAATAAATTGAGGCTGATCTGGCGCTCTGTTTTTGAGGCACTGAGATTTGCATATATGTGCAGCAGTGCAGAGGGAGAAATGTGTCAGTACTGACAGCTTCCTGAGAATCTTTAAGCTTGACGTTGGCGCCTCTCTTTCTCTCCCAGAGACCGCAGGAGCCCTGCTAACAGCCGCTCGGGGGTCAGGACCAGTGCCTTTGTGCTCAGCCCTCCTATGGCAACCCAGCAAAGCATGTTTAACGGTCAGCTCAAGTGCAAAGCTGCTCTCTGGGGGGAGGGCGAGTTGAACCTTCCCTGCTGCAAGGGCAAATGGAGACGTGTGTATGTGTGTGGGCTGGTACAGAGCTAGACTAAAAGAGAACAAATGAATATTATAAGGACAAAATCATATACTGTACATACTTTCCAACGTATCTTAGTGAGGATAGATTAATATTCAATTTGATGTGAGACCGTGAGACAGGCGTTAATAAGTTGGTCCTGAGATTTTTGACATCTTTTGGAAAAACATACTGATGGACATCAAGGTAGAACAAACCGTACTGTACTATGCCTTTGGCGCTTAAAATCAAATATGGCCTCCACCCAGACTAAGGTCGATAGTGCTACCCTCTTGAAAAGACAAGCTTAATTTCCATGCTGGTCCTCCTGGTTAGTTTACATCCTGGTTTGGTGGTGATGAATCAACATAACCATGCTATTCACCAGCAAAACTTTGCTGGTAAAGCTTTTCAACCAGAATAGATAGCATTAAGCTAGTTAAGAAATTGGGACACCAACCATTCCAGGCTACAGCTAGCATGTAAGGACTCTTTAAAGTGTCATGAAACCCCCTTGTTTTAGCCTGGTCGTTCACACCTCAAGAGTTGCAAAAAGTCTCTGAAAATGAGCGTGTAAAGCCATGGAAAAGTGGGAGTGTAAAGGGGGGAAGAGGGCAGACAACAACCAATAAAACACAGACCTGCAACACACTCATTATACAGACACATGAATATTAAAATATGACCAGAGTTGTGGGCACCTTAAGCATTTTAAAAACCTAACCCTATATAACATCAAACTGCCAAAACCAGGGAGAAACGCAGTAGAACATTTCAAATGTCTAATAATATTTTCAGTACATTAAAGAGCACTACAGTCTCTAAACAAATGACACGTGTCAGTTTAACACAGAAAGAATAAAGGCATAGTTACTTTTTTGACTATTCTTCTACATCACTGTCTTCTCTGTATCAGAATAATCCATTGTGTCATTGCATTCATGATCTGACGTACGGCTGTAGTATCAGTGTCCTTATTTGCACATAAATTTCATTTGAAGATGACGTGATTAAATATGTGCTGTTGCTCCCAATTGCTTCCTCTTTGTTATAATCCCACTAACAGTTGAGTGTGGAATATTTAATAGTGAGGAAATGTCAGGAATGGACTTATTGCACAGGTGGCAACCTATCACGGTACCACGCTTGAGTTCACTGAGCTCCTGAGAGCGACCCATTCTTTCACAAATGTTTGTAGAAGCGTCTGCATGCCTAGTGCTTGATTTATACACCTGTGGCCATGAAGTGATTGAACACCTGAATTCAGTGATTTGGAGGGGTGTCCCAATACTTTTGGCAATATAGTGTATCTGTGCTAGTGTTGTAGTCAAGACCACCTAATCCGAGACCGAGTCAAACCAAGACCAGACCAGCACTCCTTAAATTCATAAAGATCCACATTACTGCCTGAGAAATTACTTATTTTTTATCAATAAACATAATTAGAATAGCATAGGATATATATAGAGCTGTTATACCAATCAAATGAAATCATTAACAACAAAATTCATCTTTGCACTGGTGGTGGTACAGAAGATGCATCTGAATTGGTAAATTACAAATGCATAAATAATGTTGAGAATAATGTTTTAATTTTTTGTTTTGTTTGCAGTCATGCTCAAGTTTGTGAAAACGGCTCTCTTGCTCTTGTGATATTGCTTAATTATATAACGTTATAATATAAAAAAACAACATCTTGAATTTTGTGAGCAACTGTATTAATTTTGGTGTTATTTTTGACACAATCCCTCATTTCTGAACCAGCACAATGAATAAATCAAAGTAGAAATAAATTACTGATTGCATTTGAAGCAGTAAGTTTTACATCCAATCACATTAATGATGTTAATATTTAAATCAGACAATGCACCGGCAATTTAGTGATATCCCAGCAGTTGTGGTCTTGAAACAAAATCCTGAGTCCTCTAAGTCTGAGACCGAGACAAGACCGAATACAAATGTGGTCGAGACCGAGACAAGACCAAGACCTTCAAAAAATGGTCTTAAGACCGGTCTCGAGTACTACAACACTAATCTGTGCATGTCTCAAAAATGTGTTTTAGGGTTTCATGACCCTTTAAGATGGGTCATAGAGTTGTGGGGGGCTGGGTTGATCCTCACGACCCCTCCATGAATCAGCTATGCTGGTCTTTTCAAGGGAAGAGATCCAAACCTTTCCCCACCATTAAAGTGAGATATGTCAAGCTCAGCATTCATCAGCAGACACAGTCCTGTACCAGTCTCATGAGATACAACCCAGCACACATACACACACACACACACACAGCCTCTGAAAAACACATGGATCTAAATCCATCATTGTGCATGCAAAATCCATCACGGTTTGTTCTCTGTTACAGTTTGAGACATGGCTCTCCGGGAGAAATCATTCCCACTAACTACCAGGGGTCCTCTTCTTGTTGGCGTAAGTGAGTCACAAATCAAAAACCAGCAGGAGAGGTTTTCCGAACACTTCTCCAACTGTTCATCTTCCTGCAGTAATTTCTGTTAAGAATGAAAAACGACAAGCAAAATAACTGCACAGATTTTGCACATGAAGTTAATAAACTCTTATATTTACTCGAGTAGTGTTTGATCATGAAACGCACGGCATTATGGTGTTGTGGGTGGTTTTTAGCAGTTGCATAGCAGTGTAAAATTAGTTTTGTCCTTGTAATTTTTAATCAAATTGCCATAACTCGATCTTCCGGTGACGTATACTGGACTTCTCCAATAATTTAGTCTACTTAAACCCTGCCTCTTTTTTTACAAGCGACTGCAATCTCGCTTCCAATCAACAACCGATGGACTAAACCAAGTCCCCTCTTTTTCGATAAGCTGTTTAGACTTAGATGTACTTCACAAAAGGAGAGAAGGAGTAATTATTGGGAAAAAAATATGCCTCTAAAGGAAATGTCCATTTGTATAACTGTGTTGAATGTGCTTGAACTGAAAGACATAATAAAGCATAAAAAAAAGATGTACTCTACAATCGACTGCAATCTCGCATCCAATCAACAACCGATGGGCTGAACCAAGTCCCTTCTTTTTCGATAATCTGTTTTACTTGGATGTACGTCACAACAGGGAGGAAAATATCTGTAGCTTCTTCTATTTCTTTACGACTTGAATGTGTTCCCATGCATTTGCTAGGGTGGTTTTTAGCACATTTCTTGGCTGTTCTGGGTATTTTATACTGCGCTTTCACTTGTCTAGTCAATGCTTTACTTGTCTACCACAGTAAAATCTTCATTTGGGGACTTTTCTCCACAAAAAATCATTCATCTCCATACCATATGCAGAATTAGTTTATGCAACGAAGTTTAATACTTCGATTTAGGGATTTTAACAAACCCCTAATCCCCTGTATGAGCAATAGCAATGTCTTAAAAACCACCATTAGTTAAGTTAACAGCAAGCACTTCAAAAACAATCAATTACCTGCAGTGTAATGGCAAGAAATTGCATTGTAGTGCCTGTTAAAGACTGTTGCTCCTTTGATAAGACCTTGAGAAAGGTAACATAATCAGTATTTATAGCTCTTCCATGTGGGCTGAGCGCAGAGCAGGGGTAGGACAGGAAGCAGTTAATGGTGTGCTTGTGCTGACTCTTTGGCATGCTGGAGGGAGAGTGACATTGATCCACCAGCTCCCGTCCATCCGTCTCCCTGACAGAGGTAACAGGATTGTTAATAAAAATGGAAATTGAGCTGCACTACCCCCTCACACACACACACATACGCTCTGACCATATCCAGGGCTTGCGCTCAGCTGGCTTGCTCTGCCTGACATCTCCCTGCAGAGGCTAAGCACTGGTTGCACTCGCCGCCATGGTTGTGCTTCTATTTAAGCATTAGCCAAAGAGTGAACACACACACACTCAGCTATATTACCTGGCAGTGGGGGAGGAACACTGATAAACGGTTGGTTGTCACGTCATATATTAAAACATTTAAGGTTAACAATTCAATCCAGCAGGAAATGACTCACACGGTGCGGTTGGGTTTTACTAACACCGAGACACATAGTGTATAATTAGTTGACAGATAAGGTTTTTTTTATGACCAATGCTGAAATGATTCGTGTAGTGCCGATAAACGCTGGGTCCAAAATCCAAAACCACTAGCGACACTGCTTCTGTTCTGCAATTTTCTATCTGTCTATCTATATATGGTTTGGTCTAAAGTGGAAAGTAATGGGCTTAAAAGCTTCACAAAAAGCATTAGCTGTGTTAAGCAGCAATTTTGCATGTGGATCCCTGTCTTTTAGGAGTGTATTTGAGAAGGCAGCACTTTCAATAAGACAGATCACAGAGTGTGATTACACTTCAAATTGCGCAAATTGAAAATACGCCCAATGGAAACACATCAATTTCGCAAAAACTCCCATATATCGCAAAAAAGTTTTCACGCTTGCATGAGGTGGTTTTTCAGGCAATTCGAAAAATAAATATTTCACAAAACTGCAATGGCATTTTTTTTCCTTCACATTTACAGGTCACCTGCCGTATGTAAAAGTCACATGATCATTCTTTAAAGATTGCGCGGTATGTTTGGACAGAAGAAGTCCTTTATAAAACTCATAAAAACACAAAAGAATTATGGGAATACTGGATTCTAAACAACAAAGAAATGCCACAATTTATCAAGACCTTGAAGCAGATATGAGGGAGAAACACCTCATACGTGACGCTCTCAAGTACAAGGGGCTTTCCTGACATTAATGCTTGGATAACACGCCTACGTCTCCTTCGATTAAAATAATGGCTAGTGCGGTGGCTGCGATTATACGTAAACCTACCAACATCCGTCGCCATGATGTTTAGAACGACTGATTTAGTCGCATAACATCGGTTAATGAAAACACTGTCATTTCGCAATAGTTTTTTATTGATTTTTAGAAAATATGATATGATATGAAACATGATTTTAGGCTACATCTACATTAATCTCGATACATTTGAAAATGCCGTTTTCATTTCAAAATGCGTTTTCAAAAAAGTTCCTCATCCACATTGAAACATCTGAAAATGCTTAAATCACCTTACTGCGCATGCGTAAAACATACTAAAAGTTGACAAGATTATACAGAGAGAGCAGACATTATAAAGTTCTCACGCTACTCTTCTGATCATTTTCAGGGATGCAAACACATGTATGGTCAAAAAAAGAGAGGTAATCGAAGCCCTCGCCCCGCGGCAAATATCCAGATACTTACATTGCCACCAACCCCTGCCATCCCCGGCCCAGCCCTATAAGCACAGAGTAAAATTAAATTCTGAAAATCAAAATACACCGACACTAATTTGGAATATTCTGTTCCATTTTTTATTCCGAAACATAAACTCTTATTGAACTATCTAGCACCTCTTCTTGCTTTACTCCTTCTTCCTCTTCTTTATATATATATATATATATATATACATACATACACACACACACACACACACACACACACGAGTTTCCGTGAACTTTAATTTAACAATGTAAATATTCTTCTGTCCTTCACATTCAGCTATGGAATGGCTTTAGATGACTTTGTGCCAGCAAATCATAATATAAAAATGATTGCTGAAGAGGATCATGTGACGATATATATTTCTGATGATTATTTAATTATCAGGACAGGCCTAATCTGAGCAATTGTCTGCCTGTCTGAGTTTTGTCGAAAGACAGAGGGGGCAAGAAATTTGACGGAGGCAGCCGCCTTGTAATTCTCTATGCAGGAAAAACCATTATAAACCAAAAATATCCTTAAATCCAGTGATCTCACCAGTTGCCAGTAAGACGGGAAGGCGCGGCGCCGAACTCTGGTCTCAGGGAGAAATGTGTTGCAGTGGCAGCAAGAAGAAACACTAGTGTTCACGCTTGCGCGCATACTGCTGGTTTTGGCACGCAGTGTTCTGATTTGCTTATTTCCTATTTACTTGTTTGGTGGAAGCAGAATTACTGTTGGTGAAATTATAATCAGACCCTCCCAAACTGACGTGAAAAAGCGGGAGGCGCCAAAAAGCGCGCTGTTTGCATCCCTGCATTTTATTAGCAAAATATCCCACCACTCAGTATTGCATCCAGGTTGCACTCAAAATCGCATTGTCTAAAACGCAAATGTCATCATGTTTTGCCGCAGGGCAGCAACTACGAGTAAATTTTCAGTCATCTTTGAAGGAATCCAATATGGAGACTGTACAAAGGAACATTTATCTTTAGAAACACTATGAAAGTATAGCAGGCACAACAATGCCGGTATAACTATAGATATCTATGCTACAATATGTGTCACATGACTAAACATGCATCATCGTTTTCAAATTCGTCAGTTTTCAGTCCACACTACAACACGAAAACTGCGTTTTCAAATTTATCCACTTGGGAGAGTGTTTTAAAAACATCTTCGTTGACAAAAACGCTGTCTCAATGTGGACAGAAGGCCAAAACGGAGAGAAAAAGATGCGAACAAAAACTTATTAGTAAGGCCTTATACACAGGATAAAGGATGATCATTTTGCAGTAAAATAGTGATTTTTGCAAAAAAATAAGAATACAATGATTAGGGATGCGCACTATTCCTATGACATTATTGGTATAGCCTTATAAATAATCAGTAAAATATTTTACCTCTTTGAAGACAGATATCAACCATATTAAAAAACATTAAAATGTATTATTGCACATCCCAAACAGCAACATTGAGCTTTTGGTTTCTAATGTCTAAAGTCTTCTAGATTCTAAACTCATTTCAGTTTAATGCACTTTGAGCAGATGGCGTGAAAAACAGACTCATACAACACAAACTCTGTTTGAATGTGTACACACATATGAACAATAAAAATGCCTCTGAAGCCACTTTATGTAATGCCTAGTAAGTGCTTTATTCGTCTGCCACAATAATGTCTTTGAACTCTCTTCATTTGGTGGCTTTTCACACAATTATCTATTAATTATGTTATATGCCAATGAATAAATCAATTAAAAAACAATGGGCAGATCTAATAAGTGTTTTTTTTTTTTTAAACTTTGCATAGTTTTCAAGGATGAGAAGATGCAAAACGGTTTATTTTGCGATCTGTCAAGTGACGGATGGATTAGTGCCGAAATGGTCTTTAAAGTCAACAACAAAAGACATCGGAAGCACCTTTTAAAAGATAAGCATTTTTTGCTATCCTAACTATGCATGACTATACGATTATTTGCATTTAGCTCAACAGACCAGCAATCCACTGTTGGGTCTCGTTCCACCAGGTGAGAATCACAATGTTAGCATATCAATTAATGGCCATAGCTTAAAGATAATGAGTAATCAGTATAGGACACACACACACAATAGTCATGTTTGTGCTTTAAAAAGCACTATTCATTCAAGGGACAGGAAAGCAGCAAAGGATGATAAATATCGGCGGTTTGTTTATGAGTGTGAGATCAAGGATAGATGATTTTATCCCACGGAGCCAGTCTAAATGTAGATTCACTCAGAAACTGGGTCAATTTGGCTCCCTAAAGGCTGTGCGCGCAGACAGTGGAATTAACCGCTCTTGGTAATCATCAAAATGGGTTCTCGGGTTGGAAGGTTATGTGTTGGGTGTTAAGGAATTGACTGTGGACACAGTGCGGAGTTAAGGCTGATGGAGTATATTCCAGAAGCTCAGCTGCTTTGCTGGAGTGCAGGGAAGAATAAACAGAGTGACGCGAGGCAGAAAGAGCTCAGCAGACTGAGTGCTGCCTCATTGAGCAGCCCTGGAAACCTGCCAGTCTAACGCCACAAAGCATTAATACACGCAGAGTCCATCAGAGGAGTGTATCGCACACCTCTACACAGCCACTGCTTTTACAAGTAAACGTGTCAGGAGCACTTATGAGTGCACTCTGTGACATATGCTTTCTTGTTAGACTTCCAGTAAAAGTATCTAAATTGCCTTAAAAGGATAGTTCACCCAAAAATGAAAATTACCCCATGGTTTACTCACCCTCAAGTCATCCTAGGTGTATATGACATCCTTCTTTCAGACGTATACAATCGGAGTTATATAAAATAATGTCCTGGCTAATCCAAGCTTTATAACGGCAGCCCAAAATTTGAAGTCCAAAAAAGTGCATCCATCCATTATAAAAGTGCTCCACACGACTCCAAGGGGGTTAAAGGATTAGTTCACTTCAAAATGAAAATGTCCTGATATTTTACTCACCCCCATCTCATCCAAGATGTTCATGTCTTTCTTTCTTCAGTCGAAAAGAAATTAAGTTTTTTGAGGAAAACATTCCAGGATTTTTCTCCCCTTCATAGACTTCCATGGCAACCAACGGTTGAAGGTCCAAGTCAATGCAGTTTCAAAGCGCTTCGAAGGGCTTCAGAGGCTCTGCGCGATCCCAGACGAGGAATAGGGTCTTATCTAGTGAAACTATCGGTCATTTAAAAAAAAAATATATATATATATATACTTTTTAACCAAAATTTCTCATCTTGCGCTGCTCTGCGACGTGCCAATGATTGCGCAATCCCATCGGAAAGGTCACGCTAGACGTAGGCGGAAGTACCGCCCTCGTGTTTACAAAGCGCTCATGCGAAGACTAATACAAATGCCCTTTAGCAAAAAAAGGTTAAACAACGATGTTGGAAGATTTTGAAGTTGGAGATGGAGTTTTTTTGGTAAAGGGCGTTTGTATTAGTCTTCGCACGTTCGCTTGGGGCGGTACTTCCGCCTACATCTACCGTGACCTTTTTGACGTGATTGCGCAATCATTGCCACGTCGCAGAGCAGCGTAAGATGAGCAATTTAGGTTAAAAAGTATATGCATTTTTTAAAAAAGTTGAAAATGACCGATGGTTTCACTAGATAAGACCCTATTCCTCGTCTGGGATCGTGCAGAGCCTCTGAAGCCCTTCGAAGCGCTTTGAAACTGCATTGATTTGGACATTTCAACATTTTGGTTGCCATGGAAGTCTATGAAGGGGAGAAAAATCCTGGAATGTTTTCCTCAAAAAACGTAATTTCTTTTCGACTGAAGAAAGAAAGACATCTTGGATGAGATGGGGGTGAGTAAAATATCAGGAAACATCCTTTAATAAAGGCCTTCTGAAGCGAATCGATGGGTTTGTGTAAGAAAAATATCCATATTTAACACGTTATAAAGTAAAATATCTAGTTTCCGCCTTCTGTATTTAACCCCCCGGAGTTGTGTGGAGTACATTTATAGTGGATGGATGTAAATGCACTGGGCTTCAAATTTACTGCCATTATAAAGCTCGGAAGAGCCAGGATATTTTTTAATATAACTCCGATTATATTCGTCTTAAAGAAGAAAGTCATACTTGAGGGTGAGTAAATCATGGGCTAATTTTCATTTTTGGGTGAACTATCCCTTTTAAACGATTTGCACTTAATCAGGGGTGTTAGGGTTAGGTTAGGGGTGTGACGATACGATACACAATATTGGGTTTACGAGAATGGGACGAGGCGATATTTTAACACTAACACATCTTCAATGACAAATTATATGACTGGAAAAAATTTATTTTATTCGACTGAAAGTCACAATGCAGGTGCATTTTGAAACACTTGAACTAATCTATGGCTGTCAGATGATTATTTGGTAATCATGTAATCAGTCGATTATTTTGACGATTAATTGAGTAATCGGATTCCTTTTTTGTGGTGAGCAATAGCCTTTAAAATTACTTAAAAAACATATACATGTAACAATGCAATAATGTTTAAACCAACTATTGCCTTTCGATTAAAAACAATGGCTAGTGCGTTGGCTGCCATCTACGTAAACCTACCAACATCTTTCGTTTGTAATGACTTGTCACAAGAGGAAAAAATGAGGTTTTTGTCACATAATAAAACCGTTGTTATTTTGCAATAGTTTTTTATCGACACAGAAAATATCTTAAAAGTTTTGCGCAAATCTGTAATGGAAACGCAGATCAAATCCTTGTTTAATATTGGCCAAACGACATTTAATTCAAATGTTCACTAAAGCCACTTCTTTACTATAGAAATGCTACAGCTACAACATCATGTGGACATGCAAAGCATGCAAAAAAGGGTTTAAACTTTTATTTTGAAATTGCGGTTGAACAACAATTCGCACATTTAGAAACATATTGATATCTCCTCCTGTGTTGGTATAGGTTTATAAATAATAGCACTATACTATGCTATATTATGATTTTTAAATTGTTTTAATATATGCAGCCTTGGAAAACGGTCTAATAATGCGGTTCATGGATTCTCCCTGTTTTCAGTATTTTGCCAGTTAATGAACATGGGTAGATTTTACAGAGGAATGTGACAACCCTAAACTAATCATCTTGTAATGAATGCCACTTCAGTTCTACTTTTATGAATATGAATTATCATATGCAGTAAAAGGCAGAACAATATAATGCAAGCACTGTAAAAGGTTTCGCGGCAAACTTAATTCCGTCATGCTGATATCACAAGACAGCTTTTCACCTTGACTGACTTTTCACCTCAGTTGTCCTCAGTGTGAAAAGATGGATCTCAAAATCATTCAGTCACTTCTGGAAAGGGTTCAAATATGCAAAAGATGTTTTTTTTGAAGAATAGTGGGCAGTTTAACTGCTCAGGACAAAGAAGCAAATCGTGAACAACGGTTGCACTTTATTTAACAGTACGTGCACTTACCTAAGAAAGTACTGGGTAATATGAGGTAACTACATGGGTTACGGTTAGTTTTAGGTGTAGGTTCAGGGTTAGTACCTAGTTATTACCCAGTTATTGTAATTACTATAATAAGTACATAGCATGTACATCGGGAACAGGACTGTAAAATGCTACCTGAACAACTATAACAATACAGAATCTGGCATCATCCAGGTAACCATACACATAGAATCAAGCATGAAAAGGGGTCATTTTTATATATTCAGCTATTACGAAGTCTTTGACTACATGTAAATATCCGTTTTGTGAAATAGCTTATTCAGTGTATACACAGTTGAGGTGTAAATGTGTAAATGTGAGGTGTACCCTCATGATACTGAACTCATGGTACGATATTATCATTATATTGCGATACTCCAAGACATATGGAAAAAGGTTAACAAAAAATGTACTGTTGATTAAAATGCTAAATTTGGTATTACATTGGGGATGGAAATGAATAGGCTTGGAATAGGCTGGTAATGTGCATCAATGAGCCTTGGCTGCCCATGACCCTGTTCCTTCCTTGGAGCACTTTTGATAGATCCTGACCACTGCAGACCGGGAACACCCCACAAGAGCTGCAGTTTTGGAGATGCTCTGACCCAGTCGTCTAGCCATCACAATTTGCCCCTTGTCAAACTCGCTCAAATCCTTACGCTTGCCCATTTTTCCTGCTTCTAACACATCAACTTTGAGGACAAAATGTTCGCTTGCTGCCTAATATATCCCACCCACTAACAGGAGCCGTGATGAAGAGATAATCAGTGTTATTCACTTCACTTGTCATAATGTTATGCCTGATCGGTGTATATTGTTACAAACCTAGTATATTGCAACCAAGCCGAACTAGAAAAAATTAAGATTCAAAGCAGGTTTTCATAAACACTTCTTCCACCACTTCTTTGCCATTCATACCATTTCACAAAGATATATTAGGGACATTAGGGTAATAAAATGGGAAATAAAATGGGTCGTGAAAGCCATTTCACATTGACTTAGAGCATTCATAAAGGTAAAATGGGCTTAGAAATGTAAAAATACCACATTTTCTCTTTCCGACACATTATGGGAAGCAACACAATGGCAACAGCGACGTCAGCAAAGAGATGTCAGCAATCCTCTCTGGTGCAACGTCAGACTCTTCAAAAAAAAAAACGTAAAATTCCACGAGTGCTGTTTTCAAAGTGTGAATCTTACAGCCAGCGAAAACAAAGCCTGTGGGGACTCAGTATAAACACCAGCACTCGGGGCCTCTTCAGCTCGCAGAGAACTAGTCCATACATGGGGAGACCGGAGCGAGGGCCCCTCCCCCACAAAGACGGCAGATCTGGCTGCTATGTAGGGGGTGAGCAGATCAGACTGCAGATTATCCTGCTGAGAGAGGACTGGCTCAGCCGAGGTGGCTACAGACAGCTCTCCGAGTGTAAATACACTTCTTTCAAAAGCACAACAATAAGCTCAACAAGAGCTATGGAGATTAAAACAAGCTCAACACAAAGCCGGGGCTAGCTGTGGGAAGCACTGAAATGTAAAACAAAGAGTCATTCTAAGCGCTGTGTGATTTTGCCATAGTTTTTATCAGCACACTTTCAAGGGCACTGGTACTAAATATCGTAGATAAGATAAAGATCTGATAATTACCATGGGGAAGCGTGTGTTTGTGTGTAACATTAGTCTTCAAGACGGCCTTGTCCCTGTAGAGCGTACTGGGAAACATCAATAGGAAATGACTCTAATTATCAAATCAAATCTTTGAGGAAAATGTAGAATTACAATTACAAATCGTGGGAGCCAAATTTTCACTGCAAAACAAACAACAAAATGACTTTCCAGTAATACAGTTAAATGGAAGTCCACATACAAATGTCGATTTGCAAGCATTATTGTTAGCTACTGATAAAAATGTTCTGCTTGATTTAATTGCATAATTCTATTACGTAGATCAAACAAGAATAGTCTCTGTACAAACGACATTTTTTTTGTCTGTTGAAAGAAATTTTGGTCACACTTTATTTTAAGGTGTCTTTGTTACACTGTAATTATCATTTAAGTAATGAGCAATATTAATTAACAACATGTTCTTACTATAGGGTTAGGGTTTAGTTGAGGGTTAGTTGCATGTAATTATGCATCATTTACTGTTATTACTATAGTAACTACATGTAACATTTATAACAATGACACTGTAAAATAAAGTGCTACTGAACATTTGCACATAAACTTAATTTGAGCATTTCTCTAGTCATTTTTTGTGTGTAGTTAAAGTTTTATTTGCAATATTTTTACTCAAACAATATAACACTGAATTAAACCACGCTTTTAAAGTGTATGCTTTACTTAGAACATCTAAGTAAATAACACAATAGATATTGTGTAGACAACATATCTACATAATAAAAGTAACGCGGCACCTGAACACAGAGACCTCAATACATGGTACACAATACACAGTGATGGAAACATTCGATGGATCGTTTTTGAATATGTAATTTTATAAACTCCAAATGTCACAAAATGGCAAGTTACTAAACCTAACAGCAAAAGCAATGATAAAACAGTGTAAATACAGCTGGAAAACTGTATTTTTCAATCTACCTTATTAATTATTCATGCCCCAGTGCATGATGGGAACTCTAGAATCAGAAAAGTTGAGTAGGATTTCCTTAATTTTATAAAGTTGATATTTACGCTTTAATTTCTACAAACTTGAATTGAGTACTAATATAGAATTTACTTTTTTAAATTCTTGCCTAGAAATTAGTTTTTTCTGTAGTATTTACTTCACCACAGAATCATTTTTATCAGTGTGTTAAGTTACGTTTTTTATTTTTTCAATTCTACTTTAGAACGGTTCTAGCAGGATCAACTTCTCGTTATGCGTTGCTGACGTAATTGCTTGAGTTGATGAGTTGTAAGTGTTTCTATAACATCATTCTCATCGTATAAATGTTAAGATGATAATGATATTCTTTTGGAAAAAGTACATATTTTAACATTTAATCCAGTGCAATGTTCCAAAAACCATTGGAAATGCATTACTGTAAAGATTTCTTTGTTGGCAGCGGCTATTTACACAATGTAAATAGCAACTAGATTCTATTTATACAATAAAAATAGCGGTGTTTTCTTTGCAATAAGTTTGAATAGTAGTTAGATGCTATTTATACTTATAAATAGTGGCAGATACTATTTGCACCTCAGTGTTGTTGTACATTAAACGCTATGCAATAATAACAGTGTGTAAATTATCATATTTATTAAAATGATTAAATGATGCCTAATTATTGGGACAATAAAGCCCTCCCTACACCGACCCCTAACCGATAAACACTTCATTATTAAACACACGTTAGGCACTTTATTTACACTTTTCGAATATTTTCTCCATTTTTATTGAAAATAAACACCTTTCCAATCTGATGTGTGATGGGAAAAGGGAGTAGAGCGAGTTCGGCAAAAACTCAATTTGCGTCAACATTTTCTGCTTCTAACGCTATTGCTACTGTTGACAATGTAGCATCTTCTGCTTATGTCTGGCCCAACCAGACGTCAGTGGGCGGAGTTAGGGCTCGTTCACACAGAACACGGTTTTGCTTTGAAAAACGCAAGACACGGGCAGTGGAATGTGGAAAAAACGCAAGGTCTCGAGACATGTTTTTTTTTATAAGTTAAACTAGCTTTAACTTGAACGCCGCATTTTTAGAACGCGATGTCATGCGTGAGACGCTGCAAAAGACGCGAGAGCAGCGGTTATACATGAAAAATAATGGAAAAGTAGCGCAGTGGAATGGAAAAGCGTATTCTGTATGAACAGCCCCTTAGTGTAAATAGCCTCCGCATTTTTTGTTTGTTTGTTTTTAAAAAGTTTGAAAAATTAAGCACACAATTGTTTTCTGTGGCAAGTTATTCTGGACCTGGAACTATTCATTTAAATCGAAACAATGCTTTCCTATGGGTTTGTTCACATTGGGTGCAAAATTTCACCCATAATTTCTTGTTGGTCAGTTTTTGTTCAAAAACACAAACCCCAAAACATAAAACATTGAACGTTTTGGTCATGTGTCCAGACCTAGCATAAATGTCTGGTGATATCAGAGTACAAGCCACTTTGAAACCCACAGTGGTAACAAACAATCAAAGCGAAATGAGAATGTGTTTGAGGCCAGGAAAAAATTGTGTCACTGCCTGAATGGATACATAGTTTAGGGGTGACAGTCGTTGGATGATTTTGGGCAATGACCTGCTTCCTTTTGTCGCGTTGCTCTGATGTTATAGGTCTTAATGCGTTTAAAACAGGAAATCCAGCTTGAAGGTGAACAGCTGATGCACTGCAGCAGAGAAGCAGCAGCGTTTCCCTCCAGAGACAAGCATGAGTGCGCTTCCAAATATAACCAAAAAGCTCTCTAATTACTGCAGTCACGATCTAGGGCTGAATCTTCCCTTCAAAACACTGTTTGATTGCTTAACAAGGACATCTTTTCTGTCTTCTTTGCCACGCTTCAATTATGAGTCTGATTCAAATAGAAAACCATGGCCAGTCGCTTTCAAGTACTGGAGAGATTCTAGCAGACAGTTTGAAAAAGGATTTCTCTTTGATTGTGAAAGCCCAATTAGAGGAAGGGAATGCCTGCCATGTCGGTCTTGTTTGCGGCAGCCTTTTGGGGAAATTCCAGCCATATCTCAAGGCTCTCAAAGCAACACATTCCTCTTTCAGCTCAGGCAGTGGCTGCTGTCCAGGTAAAAGAGAGATAGTAACATTAAAGATGACTAACACCAGTGCTGGCTCTTTTTTCAAGCTCCCCAAATGATGCCGAAATGGTTTCACAGTGACAGCCGTGACATTCAGTGACTTTTACGCAAGGTTTAGAAATCGGCTATGCAGCCAAAAAGGGGACAAGTATGTTCTAACCAGGCTTGATGTGACAGTTTTTAGTGAAAAACATATTTTTCCATCTACTCAAATAGAAAAACTGTATGAAGCATCAAATACACCACAAAGGAGAAAATGTTTGAGGTTTACTATACAGCTATGTGAGACCGTGGATTGCAGAGGTATGCTATAACTAGATTTAATTGCACGTCCAATCAGTTCTCGCCATCATTTGTACATTATGGGGAAATCGTAAGAAAACAAAAATATAAGATACAAACCTAAACCTGAAAAGAGCTTATATAGTCATATTTTTCTTACACAAATGTACACAAAAAAAGAAATTTAAAATAGTTTTTATTATTTTAATGTTTCTGGATGTTTACTTATAACGTTAATAAAGTTTTTTTGCGCAAATTACTATCTCTATTACACTGCCTCATGTACAAAACAATCTGCAGTCAAATGCTCCGAACAAACATACCCGAATAAACAAAGCTTTACAGAGACTCAAGTGAGCTCTTTAAATGGGACACCTCAAATCAAACATTCTTTTATTCAAGCACATGGCGTATGTTAGCAACTGAGTGGGCATCTGTTTACTGTAACCAGTGTAGACAGCGCCAATGATTATAATGGCTTCTATTTGCATTTATCAGCCGTTAAGCAACTAAACGCTAGTGGGCGGGGCCTATGGTGTAAAGATGTATAACTATTGGTCAATGTCTTGATGTAGGGGTGGTCGTATGCAAATGTATTTGCTCGTGTGACGTCACAGATCCCACAATATCCAAACAAGCCATTTTTTGAGCTTGGTTAAATAAAAGCTTTTTTTATAATGAGGACGATGTTTTAAGCTATGAAACGTGCAGGATGTTTTAATGTTGCAAAGACCTCTTATATGTCGAAAGATGAAGGAAAATTTGATTTCTCATGTCATGACCCCTGTAAATACTGTACTTCACACTTCATGCAATTATAACGAATGGAAACTAAAGGTTTAAAACCTCAGAAAGAACACAAAGCACCCAAAAAGTAAAACAGAAGTGATTTATACTACTCATGCAGTATTTATGCGAGTAGTTATTCACTAACAATCTGTAAAACAGTGCACAAATCCATTGTGTAATCAACTTTTGTTGCTTTAATAATAATCAATTTATTTTTAATTAATACACTAAAGACCATAGCAATTTATTTTATATTTGATTATTCAATTTATGTATTATTTCTTACTTGAACGCTTCTGCATCTTATTTTCGTGAAAACGAAACTGAAACATTGGACATGAGTGCTTTGCTTCCGAAGGACATATATAATAGGAGTACTTAATTTTACAACAAAACAGTCAATTAATATGTATGATAGGCCTGTTTAATTACATTTTGTCTTGATGCATCGATGCAGAATCGTTCACATCAGCATCATGAGGCATCGTACAAATGATTATATTGCACAGCTCTTCAGGCAACAATTTCCATAATCAGCAGAAAAGGAGCAAAACACTGCCAACAAAAACAAACTCCATCACAGAGTTAATCTCGCGTAGCCAGACGTTCAGACTGACAGCAGAAGGTCTGAACTCCATCACAGCTTTCATTGGCCAAGGACCACCCAGAGACCGTCTGACTGGCATGTAAAGCAACCAATCACAGTTCGTTTTGTTCCGCGTCATCTTTAGGGGTGTAAAAATGTAACGTTAATGTCCCTACAACAGACCAGTGTGCAAAACTCTAGGACGTATTTTAAAGAGTCTATGCCGTGAACTTTATATATGAAAATCCAGCGTTTGCTGATCCTTATAAGCGCTCATTGTCACAGTTGTAAACACGAAGGCGTTCTTTTTCCATGAGGGGGTGTGGCTTCACTGCATCTTTGTTTTCCAGGCTGGCTGTTAAAGAACACAACACACAATTCAACAGTGTTTCCAGTCAAGTGTGCCATAAGCATCAGACGTTCAGCCAGCGGTCCGTGGGTGTGACGTCTGAGTCTGAGACTATCACAGAGTCTGTTTAGAGTCTGCAGATGCACCATAAATTTACGTGTAAAATGAATGTCAACACAATTCAGTGAAATCCACTCCCCTCTAATCCATTCATTTACAGTACCCTACCCTCGAGGGGCACCTCAGCAACATCCCTGGGGTCAAAGCTCGGGCTAGACCTGCTTTGAGAGTAACAAAAATCAATCCAAACATGGTAACATCATTGAGATCATCAATCAGGCCAACTGGACTGTTTGAATATCAACACTTTGGAAATGCCATTCAGAAAAGGTAATATGATTCCTTACTGGCACAAAAAGTCAAACTTAATCATATTATTCAGAAGGAAGCAGACAAGCATGTTTATTTATATCAGGTTTCAAAGAGTGTTTAACTGTACACTAGGTGCCTGTTACCCACCCAAAGACAAATCTACATATTCTACTAATTTCTATGTTGGTGTGTTTACTGTATATAATACAGAGCTGCTGCTGTTGGCAGGTCAATACAAGGCAGTGACTCTCACTGCATACTAAGCACGCTTGCAGCAGTAGCCAGGGCGCCTAGGCTACATATGGTGGGGAATGTGTTAATGCAATATTCATGGTGTGCATGAGAGCGGAGCACAACACAGCTTTGAGGACTCTCTGAAGTCCCTTTCACACTCAACAGAACAGAAACGTAGCGTGAAGAAAAGCCATGTGTGATACTCCAATGCTCTGGCCTTTTACACGAACACCAGCAAGCTTTATTACAGTTGTGACCTCAGACCACTGAGCGAATATGCAACTATTTGACACTGAATTTCGTGTAGACTCTTGGTATTAAGATACCGCATTCAAATGACAGCTAAGTTATACCAACAGGAAGCATAAACATACACATAACATTAAAGATTCAAAGCGATCCTATCAGTTTTACACAAATCTACCTAGACAAGTCAAATGAGGTTTTTTTCACCATCTACAACCGTGTACGTCAAGCTGTGTTGATGTATAGTAGTATTGTACCTCTCCAGTTAGATTTGCACAATGTGTAAATAGTCAAGGGATAACCCTGCCTTTGTTTTTAAGCCACTTAAGGAGTAATGCAGCATGAAGAGGGAAACACCCACTGATTTGAAGTGGTTACAACAAAGCTTTGATTTAAGGTGTTGTGCTTGGCAACCTAAAATGTGAGAATCTGATGTTGTGATAGGGCTGCGGAGAGCAAGGAAAAACAATAAAAAACAGTTGTATGTAATATATACACCAACCATATAACCATACATAGCACAGTTGCAAAAGAAATAGGCTTATTATAAACGAGAAGGAGAGAAAATGCTTCCCATATCGATGCCAAGTGCTGTGCATCCAGTCAAACTATTTTGGAGCAAATTCATGTCATTTGGTAGAAATTAGGACAATGCCAAAAAAGACAAATTACACAACATGCCCTCAACCTTAAAAGCCATGAACAAAATTACTTCATTTAAAAGGAAAATACAACCTACACTTTACCTGCAACAAGGAAAATCTAATTACAATGCACTGATTTGAAACTTGAGACATTTAGAAACCAAAATTGTCCATTTTCCAATTCAACCGATGCAGTTAATTGTATTATAAGTAACTATTTAAGCCCCTGGTACTGTTCGCGTGTCGTTCAAAACTTACCAAAAAACAAAATTTAAATTAAATGAATGTACTATATTTTAGTTTGATAATGTTTTTTTTAATTAATATTTTGTATTTTCAGGGGATTTTATGATATTAAATTATATTTATGCTGTAATTACAATCCATTTATTCACTTTTTGAGCATGGAAATAAGTCTGAAAATGAAATTTCCAACTTAAACAGTCAAAAATCTTGAATGCTTTGGAGCACAGACTTAATTTTGGTTAAGACGAGACTTGGCAGATTATTAAAAAAGTTTGAACTTGGAAAAAAATGTATACAATTTTACATTTATTGTTATGAAAAACGCAAACAAATACCATTTAATTTTTATATGAAATATATATTTTTCAAAACCAATTTTACTGTAAACCTGTGAGAAAATCAAAGCCATAAATCTAAACCAGCTGTGTACCAAATTTGAGGATGATATCTCAAAAACTGAGCTTTTAGCCACATTTTGTTTCCAATTGATGAAACGCGTCTCCCATTCATTTCCAATGCGCTCAATTTTTAATCATGTCCATAATTTAGTTTGTGTGTGTGTGTGTGTGTGTGTGTGTGTGTGTGTGTGTGTGTGTGTGTGTTCACACAGCAAGTGCCAAAACCTTTACCAAGTTCCGTACCATTCCAATGAAGTAAAATAAATAAATAAATAAATAAATAAATAAAAGTAATATTTTTTGTCAAAAATGACCGAACAGTACCAGAGGGTTAAGAACAAACGTTGTAGAACATAGATCGTAGTCTGAATAGATATCCAAGAATCCAAGTCAACAAACATTTTTTACATTTTGTATATGGCAAATGAAGGAAGAACTAAGGGAAGATAAAATAAAAAGGTTATTGTGAGAAATAAGCAATAGTTATATTGTAAGTTTTGGGGGATAAAGTCCCTTGTCACATAGATACACATCTAAAATATAATGCATGTTTTAAGTATTTTATTTTTTTTAAAGAAAAGCTTTTGTCAAGTGCTCATACAACACTTGAAGATGCAAGGTGCAAATGAGCAACAACTGTAACCAGAGACCAGCAACTCGACTTTCATCCATGCACACAGTCTTTCCATTTACTCCCACCATCTTCCTCTCTCTCGCTCATGCATGAATTTTTCAAGAGCTTAAATGGCCATCTTGGCAGAGGCTGAGGGCACAGAGTCAAGGGCTCCTACCTCCAGCAACAAAGTAGTAGATGTATTTGTCGACAGATGAGCCTGTAAAAACACGCTTGACAACACCAAACCGAGACCTTGTAATCTTTGTCATCATATGGTGTGGGACTCCAGTACTCCCACACTGTTGCTAGTGCTCTACTGCAGTTGGCTGTTGTGTAAATTAGGATTAAATTAAGATAAAGAAGAGGGCTCTTTGCCTCATATCATTATTCATACGTGCTGCAGTGGGAAAATTAAACCTCAGACAGCATGAGAAACATGGGAGCAGCTGGCAGCCCACACATAGACGCGATCTCCATCGCTCTTCTCTGAGGACCTGGGCTCTCCAAACAGAGCGGTCATTACTGATAACAAATGGAGGGCAACATCATGCCAGATCACCACAGATCTGCCTCTCAGGACCGCAGAACTACTGACATTCTGTGGAGGGACACATTAAAGTTGAAGTGTGTAATTTTTTCCAATGTTGAAACACTTTCCCAGCGCAATGAAGGGAAGCACTATAGGCCATTTCTAGACTGTGGTGCTTTCCTGAATGTTTTTTAGGGTGCCGACATGTCAAAGCGAGAGTTTGAGAAAGAGTTTGAGTCAGGACAACCAGTTTCTATGAACAATGGAAGATGGGGGAGGGGCTGAAGGCGCAATAGGAGTGTAATTGAAAAACATTACTTGTGCAATACCACTTGGTGCCACCAAAAGTTTCATTTACTCTTTAATAGGGATGCACCGATCCAATACTCAGTATAAGAAAAGACTTTATATATAAGATGGTGCACTTCGATAACTTATGAACGGGAGAAAGTGCATTTCCCAATATGGCGAATAAGCTCCGCCTTCTAAATGAAAGAGCCAATCGTTGATTAGTAAAGTCACTGCATCACTGCAGCTGCCGTTAGAAGCTCTGGTTGTTATAGAAACAGGGACGCATGTTTAAGATTGCGCATGCACAGTAGCTTTGTCCAGGCTGAAAAATTCAGTTTTTTGTCAAGATTCAAGAATTTAGAAACAAAATTTGGGTAGTTTTTGTGTTATCCAGGTCCTGGGTCAGACGTAACAACCCAGTGTTTGGGTAGTTTTTGTGTTACTCAGATCCTGGGTCAGACACAACATCCCAGTGTTTGGGTAGTTTTTGTGTTACTCAGATCCTGGGTCAGACACAACATCCCAGTGTTTGGGTAGTTTTTGTGTTACCCAGCTCCTGGGTCAGACGTAACAACCCAGTGTTTGGGTAGTTTTTGTGTTACCCAGCTCCTGGGTCAGACGTAACAACCCAGTGTTTGGGTAGTTTTTGTGTTACTCAGATCCTGGGTCAGACATGACAACCCAGTGTTTGGGTAGTTTTTGTGTTACTCAGCTCCTGGGTCAGACGTAACAACCCAGTGTTTGGGTAGTTTTTGTGTTACTCAGCTCCTGGGTCAGACGTAACAACCCAGTGTTTGGGTAGTTTTTAAACAACCCATTTAAATTTATGAGACAGTTGTCAGATTTCATTGGTGATTTCAAAAATTAAATTTAATGGTAAGCTTGGCGAACAGTTTTGGAGAATTTGATGTTTCCCTAATCAAAGAGACAGGAGCTGCACTTGCATGCCCGAGAGGCGTTTCTAAGATGGCCGCCAGGTGAAATGACTTGTGTTAAAGGGACTTTGGTATAAGTCAATATCGGACTTATACCAAGTATTGGATCGACACATCCCTAATTCTCCATTCAGCATTAGTGTTCGGTTGCGACAGTCAACAGGGTAAAACTCTTTCCAAGATGCTACAATGTTCCCAATCATCATGTATTATTATTATTCATTTTAAAAGGACTGTATTTTGAGTTTATTGGTGATTGTAAATGGTGTTGTACTTGCTATCGGGTGTCTGTTAGATGAAACGACGGAATGAATTGGTAGTATTGGTAACACTTTAGTTTAGGGTTCAATTCTCACTATTAACTAGTTGCTTATTATCATGCATATTACTAGGCTATTGGCTGTTTATTAGTACTTATAAAGCACATATTAATGCATTATTCTGCATGACCTTATTATACACCCCTTAGTTATTAGGAGTTATTTGGAAGGAGTTTATTGAGGCAAAAGTCATAGTTAATAGTGAATATGTGTTCCCCATACTAAAGTGATACCATCTATTGTTCATAAGATTTTAAGAATGTTGACACTCTTGTAACACAAGTAGTACAAACATCGACTTGTGTGTCACAGCCTTAAAGAACAGGACCCAGGTTGAACTGCGTTATTTATTTACATTTCATGCTAGGCTGACCTGTGCTTGAAATGAGAATTATGTCAATTTCGATTCACAGCCAAATACCAACCGCATTCTTGGATTGTTGCTTGAGTGCACAGAACCTTCAAAGGCTTGCTTGCTTGGTTTTTTCTGGCAGTGTCGAACAGTCTCCCTCCCATTCTCTTTTCATGTACACATATGTTTTATGTGTTTGTGTTGCACTGGAAAAGCTAGTCTTCTTAGCACTGAAGGGTTGTATCACGGAGACAGATATACAAGCGTATCAAAACCGCTTGTTGATATTTTGATCACACACCACGATACGACTGAAAAACTCTGTGTGGGAGCTTGGAAAAGTAGCCAGCAATTAAACTCTTAAACTCTATTCCACATGGCCTCAGGACACCTCTTAAAGTAGACTAAATTTGTTTTCAGTTACTAAGAAACATTAACAGATCTTTTTCAGGGTAAACTCCACATATAAGGAGGAAAACAAGGCTGCGAGGGATAGAAGTAGAGCCCATTCAGTGAGTTGCACTGTTTTAAAAATGCCATTAAATGATAACAATGTACAGTCTTTCTCTTCCGGAAAAACGGACCAAACTCATGCTGTAACTTTTTCTAAAATAGTTTTTGTGTTAACCAGATCCTGGGTCAGACGTAACAACCCAGTGTTTGGGTAGTTTTTGTGTTACCCAGATCCTGGGTCAGACGTAACAACCCAGAGTTTGGGTAGTTTTTATGTTACTCAGATCCAGGGTCAGACGTAACAACCCAGTGTTTGGGTAGTTTTTGTGTTACTCAGATCCTGGGTCAGATGTAACAACCCAGTGTTTGGGTAGTTTTTGTGTTACCCAGATCCTGGGTCAGATGTAACAACCCTGTGTTTGGGTAGTTTTTGTGTTACACAGATCCTGGGTCAGAAGTAACAACCCAGTGTTTGGGTAGTTTTTGTGTTACCCAGATCCTGGGTCAGACGTAACAACCCAGTGTTTGGGTAGTTTTTATGTTACTCAGATCCAGGGTCAGACGTAACAACCCAGTGTTTGGGTAGTTTTTGTGTTACTCAGATCCTGGGTCAGATGTAACAACCCAGTGTTTGGATAGTTTTTGTGTTACCCAGATCCTGGGTCAGATGTAACAACCCTGTGTTTGGGTAGTTTTTGTGTTACACAGATCCTGGGTCAGAAGTAACAACCCAGTGTTTGGGTAGTTTTTGTATTACGCATATCCTGGGTCAGACGTAACAACCCAGTGTTTGGGTAGTTTTTGTGTTACGCAGATGCTGGGTCAGACATAACAACCCAGGGATTGAGTTATTTATCGCGGCATTGCAGCGGCAGGTTAAATTGGTGCATGTCTTTGGTAAAATACAGGTTTGTGCTGTATATAGTTTAATTTTATGCAAAGCAACATACATTGCTGGTTAAAATTTATCCAGTGTTCTGCCCTGTATTTACCCAGCCCTTGGATTTTTTAACCCAGTGTTTTTTTAGAATGCTGTAGAATGAGAATGTTCCTTTTCCAGCATCCAATCAGCAAGCAGCAAATCATGGCTCATGACCGAGACAGTAGTGAGTACTGGAAGGTTGCCGGCTTGAGCCTCGTAAGGAATGAGCCATGAACCGACATCACAGTGTAAGGCACTTAACCCAAGGTTTCTCCAGGGGAATTGTCCCTGTAATAATGTACGGACACCATGATTGTGCCAAGTAGGACAAGTTCCTGGAAAAACATTAGGTTAGGGGAGTGGAAAATTCAACAAGCTTTTCCATCCCTCCTCCACTTCTTAAGAATTTGACAGGCTGACCTATATATTCAGGCTGTATACACATTTTCCTGTTCTTTTCCAGTTGATGAATTTGTCATTTAAGAACAGAAAACAAGGCAAATGCTAGATACATGTTTTTGGGATTACTTTACGTCACGGTTAGGTCTAGATTCTTTGACAGGAATATTCTTTCAGGATTTGCAAAAGTTGTTACTTGGCCAAGTCACAATGACTAGTACAGGGCAAATGTCCACCCAAAATCAGCGAAGTAAATGCCCTTCAGATGATTCCTTCTGAGCCTGCCAGTAATATCTGCTCTAAATTGTTTTGGATAAACCCATCTGCTAAGTGACTCCTCACCCACTGGCATGCAGTGTTATAACACCTGTGCATTGTTTGAAAACTGTGATTGTATTTGTTCACCTTTTGCCAGTTTGGGGATCACTATCACTGCTTTGAGTTTAAAGGGCAAAGAGGGGGAGGGAGCCCTTCCCTGAGCACTAAAGTCCTCTTGTTCATTGCACGCTTCTCCTTCACATTAGTGAAGCAGCCAGTTCCCGGCTGCCCATTAGCTGTGTGACAGATCTGTAATAAACACAGCCTGTCACCTCTGAAGCCTGCTGCACATTTCCTGGGTAATATATAACCACCCCCAATACACATTCCCTTCCCCCACCGCAAGGCTCAATAGACCTGAAACCCGATTTCTGTCGAGCATCCCAGCAGCTGCTGAAGCAAGAAATTCCACCGCACCCAGATAGCCCTGGAAAATACATGAATATAAAAAAGGAGTCCATGAATAAATCAAAACCTCTCTTTTTACTTACCCAATGGAAGAGAATGAAAAAAGGTTGTGGTAAAATAAAAAGAAAAATTGAAGAAACGAGGGCACTGCAGGAAAAAAAAAAAAAGAAAGGGCGATAACAGTAGAAGATGTCGATAATCTCATGGCCTCAGGCTACTGTAGACCCTTGGTAAGGTAGCTGGTGGGTGATTTTGCACACTTTTCTGCAATGATTGTGTGGGACAATCTGGCAGAATTCTGCGAATGGACATAAATATGTGAATGGAGCTGAAAGTACTTAAGCCTCGGTTATATATACTCCATTACATATACGAACACGGACTACTTGTATTTATACTACTGAACGTTTATGCTGAGGTCCGCTCGACATGTTCCACACATGCGCAGTAGATCGCCGTGTAGACTTCCACACAAATTATTGCACACCTGGCTGTCTTTATATTGTTTTAATGACAGATTGTAGAGGTGCGGGTAGCGACGGACTTCTTCACACAGCCTCTCTTCAAATTCGAAGTTCATGTTGTTTTTCTAGCGCAGTTGGTGCTTTTGTAGCCTAGTGACCACGCATACTTGTCCGGGCGGTCACAAAGCCTCCGCGTACACCCTACGATGATGATTTTTACGTCACGCAGACCCTCGCACACTCACGGACGTGGAAAGTATAACACTTGCTTTAGAATACCCATGAAATATCTCACTTTGTCTGTGAAATAGTCCAGGAGATCCCAAATTTGTGACAGAATAAAACATTAGTTCTCCTTTTGTTAACTCACAAAACCAGTAACTCCATAGACTGTATTATTGAATGATTAATTGAAAGCACTAACTCACAAACGTAATTTGCTTGTCAATTAAACTACACTGGTCGCACTGTATGTTCTGGGTTGCGACACACTTGTGTAAATGCAAGTTACACCTACTAACAAACAAACTTACAGTTTTCATATTTCATTTTGTGGTATTGTAAATAAAGTTGCCCTTTAACAAACTGGTTGGTCGCTTTACATTCTGGTCAAACAATCTCTTCCTGGTCTTAGGCTCACCTTTGTTTACACCTGGTATTATGATGCGTTTTGGTCGATTGGATCACAAGTGGACGACGCTAAATTCAGGGTTTAAAACTTTCAACCACTTCCAGAGATAGTGGAGAACACATTCACCCGGATTGCTTTCGTAGGTGTAGACGCTCATGTGTTCTCGCACCATTCCTGATTTCTAACACACACTCACAGCGTTCGGCTGGTCTTGCTGCTGTCAGAGCAGAACCTAAAGCTGATGCTCTCTGTGTTTTTCAGTCGTCTCTGGGCGTGTTCATATGTAAATTATGAGAGGTTATTTCGTCCATTAGATGGAAAGATCTGAAAAAGCCCATACATTTACCCGCCCATAGACCCTCCCCTTGTAGAAATCAGGACAGAAGTGGTTGAAAGTGGACAAAAGAGACAGATTAAAACCCCAGGTGTAAATGGGAATGTGTCTCCCTCGTCTACTTGTGATCCGATTGACCGAAACGCATCTTAATACCAGGTGTAAACAGGGCCTATGTGGGCCTTTCTTGGCCAGAATAAGCCTGTTTATTAACACTTTGTTAAAACAGACAAAAGTGGTTTCCTTTCAGGAAAAAAATGGATCATCTACTTCAAGTCCATCCTTCAGCAAAGCAGTTCAGCACAGCATGCTAGAAGCATATTATTAATGCATGCAGCTTGCAAGGCGCGCTTGTTTGGATATTGAAAACGTATTGATTTGAATAAAGCAAGAAGAGAGAGACAACCTTTAGCCTTTGAAAGGCTGGCATGTAACAGAATCACTGATGTGAACTTGCAATATTTCACACATGGCTGAAGCCACTCATCAGGATATCTCCGTTAGCTGGGTGCAGCGACGGTGACCTTCAGTGCGGAGATGAAATGACAGGATAAAAGATTCAGAAACCTCAGCACCCACACAGCTTTTAATACAGTTGTTTTAATCAGCGAATGGACATTTTGTTGTAATGGAATGACAGAGTCCAAATTTGCCACATCTAAATGTCAGCAATTCCAGCAACAATGAGGGGGTAGATGGATGGTTTCCTATTATGCAAGTCAGTTTTCTGTAATAGCTTTTTGTAACAGCAATCTTTTTTGATTGCTAATCCATACAGCATCCTGTTTTTGGGACAAAGGGGTACAGACAAAGTTGTTTGGTCTTCGTGTGAAGGACAAGAAGGGTGACACATTGACCCTAACGTTGGATAAACCTTGGAAGAGGGCAGGACATCTCTGTGGTGACTTCTTACTCTTAACTGCCCTCCCAGCGTATTAGTCTATATCTCCTCCCCCATTCAGCCCATGAGGAGTTCACGGAGGTCATCTCTCCTAAGAGCTCTGGCAGCTTAGGAGAGAATGAAAATGAATGGGAAACGGTGGCTAGACACAAGGTCAAAATTGATATAAAATTCTCCATTACGATATGAAAAGCTGGTGGAGAAATAAGAGAGCTTTGAATGTCAGAGGGCAGGATTGCTTTTGAGGGCCTGGCTTTGTGCTTCCTTTATGTGAAAACAAAAGAATCCGAACACTGAGTCGCCAATGCTCTTGTAAAAGCAATCACCCATGCTTGTCAGAGATGCTTTCCCCCCTGAGAATTCACAAATTTAGTTATATAATCAATTGGCCATTTTTATCTGAGAAGCTAAGCAGGTTAAACAGAAAACAATGTGTACATGTGATTAAGGAGGAATCGTCACGCAGATACTATCCAAGTGTGAAATGCTTCTAGTCTGTACTGTGAAATAACACCATTGTTGACAGTTGAGCTGCTGTGAAGAATGACTGGGAAAATGGCACCAAAACAACCTCCGTTAAGAGTGGAGATTTGCTGCAAACACGACTGTAGATAGTAGGGCTGGGTATTGACACAAATTTCACGATTCGATTTCGATTCACAAGTTTGCGATTAGATTATTTTGGATATATAGCAGATACAGTACATGGCAAATTTTCTCAAGGAAAAAAAAATCTCTTAACTAATGCTGTAAACTGTAATATTGAAGATTAAAATGAACTGATTTGTATGCAAACACTTAAATTACACTCAAGGACGTTTTTATAATAATAAAGTTATAATACTAACTTTACAATTACATAATTCGCTTTCTTGAAATTTAAACATTTAAATGGTGTCTGTCATAAAAACCTGAAGGATTTATTCAAAGTGCATTAAATATTGAAGAACATTAAACATTAAATAGTACATATTTAGCAAAATGCATTTTTCTAGCGGACTATCGAGTTTATGGCGAGTTTTTCTGAGGTAAATGTGACATATTGTACACAAGTTGTTTTATTGAAGTCTTTCCACGGTTGAAACGGTTACATGAGACATGATACAGATTTCGGTAAGTTGTACTGTATCTCTTAACATACCTTCAGATGTTCATTCATGTTTTCGTGCTGTAACTGGTATTAAAGCGGAGGAGATGATCACTTCACACGTTGCCGCTTCTGCTACAGCGATCTGTCACGCCCACATTAGACTGCGCCAAAATGTTTTTTTAAATTTTTTATTTCATAGTAAAATGGACATAATTTGAAATCTGAGACTTCATATCAAAAATAACAAAGCACAAAGCTTATCTGGATTTATTGGATGGGAGAGGCTCTACAATGTTCAGTTCATTCATCAACTAAAAACAGGATGACTAATCGATTCTTGGGATTTAAGAATCAATATTGGTTTGTAAAAATGAGAATCGATTAAAATCGAGAAATCAATATTTTTTACCCAGTCCTAGTAGTTAGAAACTGTGCATTCCTTTGGAACTGCTCGTATTCATTGGACAAACTGAGTGATGTTTCTTTCATCATATAGGTTTTTTTATAATGTCTGGTGACAAAATCTGGGTCATGTGGCTGGAACAAGAGGTTCTATCATTCCCCCAAAAAAGCTAACATTCATCAGTTAGCATTCCCATTCATCTCAATAGCAGCTTCTCAGCTAGTGCAGGACCTCCCAAGTACACTGCCATGAGGTGTTTTTTGGCCGTAAATGCCATGTGACTTATTACTCTGATTGGCTGATGGCACCACAAGAACATGCACAGACCCAAACCCTTCATTAGTGACTATCCTGAGCTTTGACATCAAACTCAGGAAACGCCCAGGGGAAAGGACCAGCTGGAGTGCCGTCTTTTGTTCAGACTGACAATAGTTTGTTTCACTTTGTTTGAATATTTTAACATTAAATCACCTTCTTTGATCTTCATAGCCACTACAAAAAATTCTAACGATTGACAAATTAAATGGTAGGCCATTGATCTATTCTATGGTACAATTTCCAAAATATTACCATATCACCATTTTATAGGATATTTTATAGTAATTGAATGTTTCTCTTTTCAACTCATGCAAATCAAATATGCTACCATTATTACTGGCAATGCCTAAATATGTGAAATCGATGTGAAAATCTGTCGGCATATATAAAATCAACTAACACCTTGATCATAACCAAAGGAAACCAAAGCTAGATGATAGTGAAGACAACAATAAGCATTACTGATAAGAAAGACCAGTGAAACATATGAAAAGAGGCAGCAAAGAAGTGACATGTTGCATGAAAAGAGTGGTGTAAACAAACGGCCATTTCACAAAATGTAATATTTTGAATGCCACGCAACACCAGTTACAGTAGAAGATGTGTGTGTGTAAAATCATAGCTCTGTTGTAAAACCTAGTGAACTGCCTCTATGTCTACTGTACAAAAGGGCTGAAATAGCTTTCCTTACTGGACACACAACTGATATCAGAGTTTGGCATTAGCATGTTAACCTAATGACATGAGACTCAAATCACAAACCATAATACAAGATTATTTATAAATCAACACTTTATATTTTTTACAGAGCTTTGTGCAATATTCTATGGGATTGCCTTCTCTCTGAAGTGCAAAAGTACATTAAATGCTTCTCAAAAACATTAGCTACGTTTATTTATATCTTGTGCATCAGTGCGCCATTTTAGATTTCCAATCATTACTTTTAGCAAATATTGTATAATATGTGACCCGTGCTGGCAAAAGGAGTGGGAATGCACACGGGATCATTTCGAGCTACAGGCAAAACAAGTGAAAAATGTTTCACAAAAATGAGTTCATTAAGCCCTTGTCTAGCAGTCCCAATGCTCCAAATAGCAATTAAACATCTAAAAGTATCTTTATTTGTACGTTTTTGTCCATGAAAACGATCTCACTCGCGCTGACTGACAGATCCGACGCGTGCACACAGCGCACGATCATGATATACACACATACACAGAATTACAGTATTTAAAAATATCTGTCATGGCGAGTTATGGTATGTCTTATGTGAACGTTTGGTTAATTGTTGGGGGAAAACATCTAATGTGTAACATTATATTAGATCCGTGCATTACAGTAGATCTTAATATATGGGCTGTTAATCAAACAATTGTGGTATCATGGAAAAAAACGTTGATTATATATTTTTCTTATAGATATTTGGTGTTGTCTTGGTGTGTGCCAAATTTGGTGTTATTACCAGGGATTTTAAGGTATGATTGCTAGGTGATTTTGCTTTGGAAACTTCAGAAAACCTAAACTTGACTTTGCTGCCTCTATCGACTTCAAACTGGTGTAGCTCAGTCATTTTTTCCTTGTTGGATTCAAACAAATCATACATCATTTTAATAGAGAATGTCAATAACAATAACTCATTTTTGAAAATGTGCTCATTGCGACTCATTTTGCCAGCACAGGTCACGTATGCATAATTGGGTATAAATAAACTAGTGCTGTCAATCAATTAAAAAAATAACTAGATTAATCACATTTTTTCTGTGATTAATCGCGATTATGTTCTTAATATATTTTATAATGTAATAATTTCACAGTTAATCTCCAAATTAAGGTAGAAAAAAACAAAGACAGTATATTTTAAATATTTGTTGTAATAGCATCTTTTTATGAATGAAGGCCAGTATCACTGATACTGCTACTGATGTCTCTATGAAATTAATTTCCCCCCCAAATATAAACATTAATAATAGACATTCAACTTTACAGTGTAATTGAAAACTATTTCTTTTTTTCTTTTTTTTACATTTATTAGGCTTCAAAAAATATAACAACTCTTAATCTAAGTGAACTTAAAACAATCCTCACATAGACCCATTATAATAAATGTCACGTTTACAGAAATTGAAAGTTATCAAACAGTCTACACTGCATAAATTATTAATCAAATATAGATGAGTCCTTATTAAAGCTACAATTCTCTCTGTTCCCTTTGTTCTGTGATGAACATCATTAGCGGCTGCTGTCACTTTAAGATCTGCCGCTGCCGAACATGATGCGGATCTGACGCGCTGTCACACGCGTCTCATTCTCTCACAACTCTTTAAGTTCATTTAAGACGTTATTTAACTCATTTAAGACTCTCTTATGAGGATACTCGACAAAACGGCATATTGGCATAATTTTGTGTTGTTCGATCAAGAGCGAAAGAGAACTCGATACTGGCGTGCGTCTTTCTGAGAGACGTGTGTGTGTGTGTGTGTGTGTCAGGACATTCACAGACAGCGCATGCTCTTTTGTCTTGTCGCGCTTGAATGGTTTAAAAGCATTTGCATGAATAAGAGCATGATCATATAATGTAACGCTAGCCAAAGATGCTGCGTTAATTGCGTTACATATTTTTAATGCGTTAAACTGGAAAAAATTAATCGCATGCGTTAACGCGTTAACGTTGACAGCACTAAAATAAACATCTTAAAATAAATGTTTTTGTGAAGCATCTAAAGACTATTGAATGCGATGTCTTAGAATTTGTTTTAAAAGTATCTTATTGGGGCAGCATAATGAATTTGCCTACCTTCATGTGTGTATTGGCCTATATGATGCTTAAAATTGCTGCTCAATGGGGCTCATGCATGTGTTTAATTGTGAGAGCGCAGAAAGGGTGAACGACTAGCACATGAAAAGAGGCAGGCAGGACTTACAAATCTTGTGTTTCCCTTTCATGGGAAATTTCACCACCAACTCCTGGGGGTTGGAGCAAATGAAGACAAATGGAGAAGTCGACTCCTCGCTGATCTGGGGATACTGAAAAGAGAGAGAGAGAGAGAGGAAACAATGAGCTGTGTTCAGCCACTTGGTTACCACGCACAGAAAGCACGGCTGCTTTGAAAGGCTTCCCTTCCTCGTAATTGATAGGCAGCACACAGGAGAGGCGAAATTGACTGGCACTTTCATAAGAAAGGTGACATCTATCTAATCTGTCGGGGGGAAGGCGCAGGTCATCTTATTTCCTCCCGACCATCAGAGAGTCGTATGATTGTATCACGGCATTCAAGAAGCCCAAGCTTTTCACAACACCATTTCCTCCCCCCACCCCCACACTAAAAGCGGCAAAGAGAGCTTGACACAATCAGGGCTTTTAAGAGAGCTGCAGATATGAGGTTCCTCTGCATACTTGAGTTGTCTCGCAGGAGATGTGGATAAATTCAGCCCCTGCAAGATTTACTTACACTTGTGTGGTGATACGCCCACATATCAGATTGAAATGAATGAATGTTCCTTCAAGATCAGCAGATGAAAGGTTGACAAGTAGCATGTTGGCCCTATGATTTCTGCGATGCATCCATTTAATTTACTACTATTTTCTATAATTTACTACTATTTAAATATGAAGCCTGCATGTTCTGCGTGTCTTTGTGTGAATGAATGGTGCGGTTTCATTTACCACACACACACACACACACACACAGAAGCACACGTGACGCTCACAGTGTTTTCAGCCTCTGTCGTCTCACTATATGAGGACATGAACGCATGAACTTCATCTCCAGAGTCACTTCATCAGCATTTCATCGTTTCATTTGAGAAGAACTACCATCATATCATGAACACTCAGAAACACAAAGATCTTCACAGCAACCCATCAAAATAAAAGTTTGTTTAATTTCATGTGATTAAAAGATAAATTAATTTAATGTTTTAGGCCTTCATTTGATTGCCAGAAAAATGTAAGAATTTCTGAATAAAAAAACTTTTCTTAGAAACTAATTATTTTTTTAATTAATAAATTGTTTTTATGAATTCAATTAATTAGACATGCTTTTTTATTATTAACATTTAATTAAACCATTAAAATGGAATCTAGAAAACTTAAAACAGAAAACAAAGAATTTTGTAAAAATAAAACGGAATTTGAAAAAAATTAATTAAATGCATTCCATAGGGCCGTAAACATGTAATTTTTGTTAAACTTTAAAAAAAAATTGTTGTTAAATTATATTAGTTCCAGGATTTTGAATTAATTAGACATGCTTTTTGATTACTATTAAAATGGGAGTACAAAAAAATTAAAATGGAATCCAAAAAAACGGAATTTGGGAAAAACAAAATGGAATTTGGGATAAAATAAAACATATTTCATAGGGCTCTAAACATGGACTACACTAACATTAAAGTATATATGATCAACTTGCTAACATTTAGAAATACAAAGCTTACATTCAATATTTTCAGCATTTTAATAACCTTGTAGTCTTGCAGTCTACACAAATAAAAGGACAAATATACATTCGTCCACTGAAACTCTACATCAACAATGAGAGAAGCTAAGAGAATAAGAGAAGCTGCCAAATTCTCTAGATGCCATCATGTTGTGTAACATTGTTTCCTCTCATCATCAAAAACCCATGAACAAAACTGCACAAGAAAAAAAATACTAAAATACATAAAACAACAATTTTGGGATACTTGGGACTCCATTTGGGTGTCCAAAATATCTGACACTGATCATAAATAGGTGTCAGGGTTGTTGCTGCAAAATGTATTTTATTTTACTAGATACAGTGTAGATGCACTGATCATTGTGGGTAACTAGTGTCTCAACAAGTAGCAAAAGCTGTTTGTTTAACTACATTTCTCATTAGAGAGCTCATTTTGTAATCATAGCTTCTCAGTAGCAAAGATATTTTATTTCTTTTATTGATTAGTGCAGCTGTCTCACATTATAATTTAATGTTTGCTAAATAATGTATTAAAACTAATTAGAAAGCACAGAACCAGCTGACTATTTTTAATATTTACTCTTTATGAAACAATTATGATCTAGCTTCAATGTAACAAGATATTTCACCATATAGCCTGTGGTGAAGCTAGCTGCTTTCTCCAAAGGATAGCGTTCGCCGTAGTTCTGTTTTTCTGTAAGGTTGGCAGGTAAGATTGCTACGTTGTTGTTTCAAAATACAGCAGAACTATAAAACAGCACAACATGAAACCCATTTTATTTATACATTTAATTGAACACTTCTAGATTAAACAAAATATTCAAATGAAGGAAAAAATATCTACGTGAAAGTGACTGAATTGTGAAAACAGGGTTCTCCACACCAGAATAAAGCATGGCCAAATGAGAATTGGCCAATTAGAATCTAAATAGTTTGCTATTAGAATAAGAATCTGTTTGGATGTTAGTTAACATTATCTAATAGCCTGCATGGCCTAAATGGCATCAGAAGAAACAGAAAGTAGTGGTAGATATTTTGTTATAAAGTAATGTGATGTGATAGAGGAATGTTAAAGGGATAGTTCACCCAAAAATGAAAATTTGATGTTTATCTGCTTACCCCCAGGGCATCCAAGATGTAGGTGACTGTTTCTTCAGTAGAACACAAATGCAGATTTTTAACTCCAACCATTACAGTCTGTCAGTCGTATAATGCATGTGAATGGTAGCAAAAAAAAACACCACTATGTCCAACAGCCTTCAGCGCGCGGTCACTTCCGGTGAGTGAGGTCAATGTACATGATATGGCGTAGAGATACGCGCGAGAGATCACTTCCGGCGCTTGCCTAAACTTCTCCATATCGTGTGCATTGACCTCACTCACCGGAAGTGATTGCGCGCTGAAGGCTGTTGGACATAGTGGTGTATTAGAGGTAAAAAAATTATATTAATACTGTTCGGTTTCTCGCACAAACCGATCGTTTCGTGTCTTAAGACATCAATGTGTCGTCACGAGCCGCAGGGTTTAATATGGATTTATCTGTGCATGTTTTTTTTTTACTCTCATAGATTTTGCTACCATTCACATGAATTATACAACTGCAGGCTGCAACGGTTGGAGTTAAAAATCTTAATTTGTGTTCTACTGAAGAAACAAAGACACCTACATCTTGGATGCCCTGGGGGGAAGCAGATAAATGTAAAATTTCCATTTTTTCATTTTTGGGTTGTTCATGGGTTGTTGTAATGTTCATCCCTTTAATAAATGCACATAGCTCAACACTACTTACACGGCGCTACTAAGATATTGACATGTTAGAGTGATACAGAAACATGCATGAATGAGAAAATAAAACAAGGGAAGTGCTTGATGTTTATGGTTAAGCACACTTGTACCGGGTGCACAGTACATAAATATGAACAAAATTGTCAAAACCTGCCAAATGCGTGTGTATTTCAGCAGTGGCGTGTAACACGGTCACTCCAACTAGCCACTTTGGCGGGTCGAATTTTATATACATTTTTCTGTTGTAATCTTTTAAAAAGGCATCTGAAATAAACTAAGTGCAATGTAGTGTTGTCAAAAATATAGATTTTTCGACACATATTGATACTGAAAAATCTGAAATGCATCCAATACTCATTTCTCACAGAATGGACGCACGATATCAGCGTCTCTCTCTCTCTCTCTCTCTCTCTCACATCTCTCCGACATCGAGTTGCACACAAACCCGCCTCCACTCACTCACTCGTTTCATTTGCTCCGGATGAATATTGTTGCGGTTACAGGGCTTGAATTTCGGTGTGGGATTGCGCATAATTTTACTCATTCCTGCAGATTTTGTGCTCACACCCAAGTGTACTAAATTGAGTTGTTTTTTACTGCTTATTGCACTTAAACAGTCAAATACACACAAAATAATGTCAAAATGCCGGTTTTGGTGAGTATTTACGTAAACGCACTCAGTTCTGTTTGAAGTGAACGTAAACAGTTGAGAAAGAAAACGTATGTGTAACAGTGTAATGGATCCGTGCGTCAGCTCTTAAAGTGACAGCAGCCTAATAAACCTACAGCCAAATTATGAGAGAAAATTACAAATATCTACATGGCAGTTTATTATGGTAATAATGTCAAAATTGTGGCCTGTGAAAATGCTGTTTGGAAAACGACTAACCACAGTGACTGGTGAGCAAAAACGTTAATGTCAAGCCCTGCTGTTTATTGGTATCAGCCATCAAAAAGAAAATCCACATCGGTCAACCAATAGTGAACGTAACAATTGGGAAAGAAATCAGATGTGCATGAATATATTGGATCTGTGCATTCTGTCTTAAAGTGACAGCAGCCTAATATACCAACTGCTGTCTATATCTTTAATGTTAATGTTAATCAAACAACAAAAAAAAAGGAGAAAATCACTCACTGCCCTTGACTGAATAGCTTTTGTAGCTTTACTAAAAATCTGTCTATATGTAAATTATACAGTGTTTTATTTTTACCAGCATTTTAGTTTTTCTACCTGAAAAACTTCCAGCACTGCTTATTTCAAGACCTGGAAAACTAGCAATAGCTTCAATTATCTGACAAAAACATGTTTTTAAAATAATTTTAATGGAGGATAGAACTGCCGAGTTCAAAGATTAAGCGTGTGGGCTAAGACTCATTTTAAAAGGATGACAGATTGCATTATGGGCCGGTGGGAGGATTACTGAACAAAAGAATAACAGCACTATTCCTTAATAGCTTCCTTGAATGCACTGCCTCTGTCTTCTTATTTGTTAGACAACCTTCATAAAGCCTCTATATGCATCTCAAATTAAACAGTGAATAAAAGCAAGAGAAGAAGGAATTTGTTTGATATAAAGGAACTAATCTCAAATTCAAGCCAACGGCAGAAACATAAAGAAGCCTATGCACATACAATGAAGGGGGGAAAAATATGGCTAATGTTCAGAATCTAATCTTGATCAAAGAATGAACTCAAAAACATTTCCCTTTCATCCTTCCATGGCTAATTAGGATTTAATGCTGCTGAACTGCACTGGCCAGTTCTCCCTTCCCCCGCGTGACAGTTTCAATACCTGACTAATTGAAAAGGCATGTCAAATTCATATCCATCTACAGAACAAGGGCTTGCATTCAAAAGCTTCAGTCGTATCGCTGAGATAAGATACAATCTGAACACCAGTCATTAAAGCAATATTGTGGATTAAATACAACTTAAGCTATATTGAAGGCATACGCTGCCCATTAATAGAGAAAATAAATGTCGGATTGCTCTGTTCATCAGTTTGTAATGAAGATCAGATAATGCACATTTCAATTTTGGAAGTCTAGGTGTGAAGCAATGTATTTTTATTGTTCAGTAAAATGTTTTTGTTTGAGCTGACAAGTTGTCCACTGTTTTAGGTGATGAACTTAATGTAAACCAGCCAGTTTGTGGCAGGATTATCTGCTGAAATATGGCAAATGGTGGCAGTGTTGGGGTGGAAACAGTCATTAGGGGCCAAGCACAGAAGGTGCGTAGGCACCTTTTGTAATCGTTGGCGTCCTTCCTATTCTTCTTCTTCTTTTCCGCTCTGGAACTCTATGGCAGCCCATAGAACTGCTTGTGGGAAATTTGGCACGCAGATAGAGGACAGTCTTAACTGTCACCATAGCAAATCTGGAGACTCTAACTCAATCCCTCTAGCGCCACCAACTGACCAAACTTGGTGTGTGTTATGACAACCATGACTTGAGGTAACCTGCACAGTTCAGGAGATTTGAAAAACGGCTCTTTTGCAGCATGCCGAGTGGAACGAGATCCAATTTTCCCATATCGGCCATTTTGGGTGTCAGCCATTTAAAATTTTGGCGTAAAATGCTATATTTTACGAACACATTGGCGTATCATTACGAAGCTAGGTATGTGTCTTCGGCACCGTGCCCTAACAGTACTCAAAGTTTTGGGGCAGCGCCACCTTGTGGTCAAAAGTTAATGAAATTTCCAAAAATGCTAATAACTTTTGATTAAATAAGCCTATTAGATACCATAGATACCAATTTTTTTTCTTCCTGTCCGCCATTTAGATTTTTCTTTAAAAACATACTTTTTCGAACAACTGCTAGACCAAAATTTTATTGTATCATCTTCAGACTGTGCCAACAAAAAGTTATGGATTACGTGTTTTCTTATAGCGCAGCGGCCAAGTTGACATGATGCCAAAATGGCTCTGAGGCTGTATCTCTGCAATGCTTTGGCATATTGACACCAAACTTACTCTGACCATATCAGTTTTTTCACAGTGCTACCTATTGTTCAAAAGTGATAAACCATTAAATCATATTATTGGTGATTTTATTTATGATTTTTCAACCATTTTGCCTAAAATCCTCTTAAAATGTCTTTAATTGCTTGTTGTTGCAGTTGGTCTGATGCTCCCAGCCATGTTGGCATGACTTATCGTCTTCTTTGTGCTTGCAACTATATTTATATTTGCAATTACAACATGACCCAACAGTAAACAAAAAAATTACAATTCTGTCATCATTCACCATCCTATGCAAGTCTGAGTACTATAAATCACAAGCCAACATAAGCCTTCTGATGCTATACGATAGCGTTGTGTCAGGAACAGACCAAAATTTAAAGCTGTTATTCACTGAAAATCTCTACATCCAACCCTAATTTCCTTGGAGCGTTCATGATGTTCATAGCTTCAGAGTCGATTTAATGGGTTAATCTGGTTCATGATAACAGCATGAATGATTCATTCATAAATCTGACAGATATATTTCTCTGGTTTCTCAACTCTCTGCCTAGAATATCCGGATGCCGTAGTAAACAGCTCACTGGGTTGGAAAATTGTCAGAGAAAAATGACTTAAATTCTGGTCTGTTCATCACACAAAGCTATTGTAGCTTCAGAAGACTTGGAGCATAGTGCACAAGTCATGTCGGCTACTATCATGATACTTTTATAATGCCTTTTTCGCCCTTTTTTTAAGCCAGAAAGCTCTAATCCCCATTCATTGTTATTACATGAAAAAGAGTAGAATCTTCAAAACTTCTTTTGTGTATCAGTTGCACGGGTTTGAAGCACCACAAAGGTGAATAAACAATGAAAGAATTTTCATTTTGGTCACCTACTGAGTTAAGCGTAATGGTTATTTATTCAAAACAGTGCAATAGTAGCAATTCTTAAGCCTTTTTGGTTATGGATGATTGGCTGCTAAGCTTCCACTGTAAGTATTACTGCACACAAATGTTCTCTCTGTTGAGGAATGAGTCAATATTACCTTCTTGCGGTAACTGACAGAATGCCACGATGCTGTCGACTGAGCTCAAATTGAATTTAACCAGCCAAATTTCAAGCATGATGCAAAAGCCCTTCACCGAAGAGCATTTCAGACAGCTCACACCATGGCCGCATGTATTCCAAAACACTACGCAAGCTGAGTGCAAAATGTGTGCGCAGCCACAACTATCTGCTGACAGAGTGCCAGATAAGTGGAAAGACGTTTTTTCCTCTCTAGGCTGGGATTCTGCCAGTGTGTCCCAGCTATAAGCACTGTGATGAAAGATTCATATTGTCCAGTGCAGAGGAGGGCAGCAAAGGGTGAGCAGCCCTTGCCAGGGAACATTATAAGATTAGTGAATAGACAGAGCACACCATAGCTTATAAGCCTCCCCATGTCCCCAAACAAAGACAGCCTGGTGCTTTAACTAGCCAATGGAGCAATGAATCTAAGACTGGCTGTCTGCTCACCACTGCAGAGAAACAGCCTTTCAGCTGATGTCCGCAATTAGATGACAGAGGCAGGCAATCTCCTGCACTGTGGCGCAGTGGTAATAGGGCTGGCCCGCTTGGCTGCACTCAATCTCGGCCAAATAAAAAGGCTTCATTGGCACAGACGCCCTGACACAGGAGAAGCACTAAGGAAGAGCTCCTTCAAACAGAGAGGGAATAGGAGAAAAAGGCAGGCTGTCAGGATCACTGCTTTCATGCTCTATTTCAGCATTTTCAGTTGTACTTCACTAGCATAAGACCAACCCTCAATGGAACATAAAAAGCTCAGCAGCCTTTTCAAAAAACAAAACAAGGGGGAAAAGCCTGTAAACCCCTGCAAGTCAAAGACCATCTGGGAGCTGTAGTGTGAAATGCCTGAGCAGCATTCCAGCTTCATGACGGGTAACAGTGAATAAACCATGAAAAGATGAGCAGAACAAACTGCTTTCTGAGCTCTTGCTGCTATTACTCAACAATAATACTGATTAACAGACCAATCGGACAGTCCGATTAGTTGGCTGATATAATGGATGTGTTATCTCTCTCTTATGTCAATACTGACAGCTTCTCAACTGATAGCATTTTTTCTGAAAGATATTTGAAGTGAATTGAGCAAATATGGTGTAAAATAAGTGACTGTTGACTGTTAAACATGACTGTTAATAACCACAGGCTGTCAAGCTCCAAAAAGAAGAGGAATTTAGGTCATTATTCACAACTGCAACATTTATTAATTGTTTGACCTTTTGAGGTTTGGTTATGAGACACTCAGAACTAGTGGTCGACTGATATTTTTTGATGGTTGATGCCGATATCTTATGGAGCAGGGTGGCCGATATATATTTTATATTTATTTGAATTAACAGACTTACTTTAGATGGCAAGTTCTTGATTCTGTAATCATATTACAGTATTTTTCAAATAAAGAAATTGTTGGGGAAAAAAATGAATAAAAAGAAAGTAAACACTGTAATCAACAGGGCTAAAATGGTAATTTTGAGCGCACTGGGAATCATATTTTTTCAAATAAAGACAAGGCAACGCTAATTATACTTACAGCACAGGGAAAACGACTGAATATTGCGCAGCATAGTTTAAATCAAGGTGGTAAAGTTTGGCGATCATGTGAGACTAAGTCTGCAAAGTTTGTGAAATTAAATGCTGATTAGATATTCAAACATTTGTTTAAAATGATACAAATGCATATTTGCTGAATGCTGACGGTAAAAGAGAAAGTATAATAGTGTTTGCCTTTCTTTTACTAATAATATAAAAGCAAACGATATAATACTTTTTCGTATACAGTTTACTTTTATTGTTTAAAGGGGGTTTAATGCTATTTCATGCATTCTGACTTATCTACACTGTTAAAGTGTTGATTCTCATGCTAAACATGGCCAAAATTTAAAAAAACTAGTTGGACGTATGATGAAGTATTTCTGTGCCAAATACACTCCTTCAGGATTCAAACAAGTTTCAGAAAGTTTTTTCTGAGTATGGCCCTGTATGACGTCTTAAAGGGCGAATTCCTTGTATGGGCACTTCTCCCAGATAAGCACACACACACACACACACACATCAACCAGAGCAAGAGCGCGTCCATCAACGAGCTTCGTTCGGGTTATGGGAGCCGTCTGCAGTGCTGTCATTTTGTTTTTAGACCACGGAATCAACAATGCCACTAAAGAAGTGTGTTTTTGGTTATGAGGGAAAGATAACCTTCCCAAATAACCCAGCGTTAAGGGAACAGTGGATGCAGTTTGTTTTTCCGGAGTTCTGCAAGTGTGTGTGTTTGCTCCCGGTTATGAGTCGAAACCGCATCAAATGTGTGAGTTTTGTTGGCAATCGGCACGTAAGTGCATATAATGTGAACAACACGAACGTATACTGAATCAAAAGTTATCTAGGAATAATGCCATGATGTATTGTGTGTGTGTATGTGTGTGTGTGCGCGCTCGAGATTGTTTAGCTCCGCCCACTGCACGCCTCCACGAGCTCGGCTGTTTTCTGAAAGAATCGGTACAGCGTATCGGTCTTTTATAAATATGATAAAACTAAAGACTGGATGCAATACTACTCTATAGATACTCGAGATTAACATGAGACTGGCAGAAACTGTGTGTTATGCCCCCTACCCCCTGTGTTATACAAACTATAAATGTATTTTTTTGCTAGCACTTATGTTATATTTATGGCAGGCAGAGCTGCTCTCTCTCTCTCTCTCTCTCTCTCTCTCTCTCCAGTAGGAGAGATCTGCAGGGATTAATATTTAAACATACTCCTTCATCCACAAACACAACTGGTGTCAAGTTGGAGCGCAAATTAATTATACAGCACTGTCCAACACTGCCACTAGTGTTTTTACATAATTTATGTCTCAGCCACAAGAAAATTCATGTCCAGCTATTACCGCTTCACAAGCTGCCACTGTGTCAATCAAGATGATGGTAAACGTTCACCTTAATGCATACCGAACAGGTAATGTACATCTCAAAACTTCCAGGAGCAGCTGGGCAACGGCCCGCAGGGGGAAAAACGTTGCTGCAATCCATTGATTGGCCTCGTTTAAAAAGAGTCACTGAATCAGGCTCCTGCTGAAAATGCATAAGCAAAATGAAACACTAGCGGGCTTCCAATGGAGCCAGAGCTGGCTGAATTGCAGGTTCTACATTAGCATTCAACAGACCTTCAACTTACTGAAAATCATGGCTTAGCGAATGGGAAAAATGCAGTTTCACAAGATGATGATGATAGATTTTATGAGGTCACTTATTTTGGTGGTATGATTAATGTAGCCCAAATGTTTTGCTCAGTTCCAGGCCCCTGAGCTTTGCCTATGACCTCACCTTCGAGAGCAAACCACAAGCAACGAGAAAACAAGGTCGCCTAAGAACCGACCAGACGCAGAGTTAGACAAAACCACACTATGTTAACATTCTCAAAACGATTTCTTCCAGTGAATCATATTAAAGTGGAGCTCAATAAAGCTCAAAATAAGAAATTAATATTAACATTAAGTAAAATTTGTGTAAAATTCTCAGCATGGTCACTAAGGCCAAGAATATTTTTATCATAAATCTACATTAAAGATTATTTTCATAGTTTTAAGAATGTCATGCAAAACTCCAGTCCGTGTGGATGTAAACTAGACCCAGAAATAATATCAAAAGAAGCAGTAGAAAAATCTGTCAAAACATAGTTGACAATGACAGTAACATAGTTTACGCAAGTAACATAGTTGACAATTTCACCATTTTGCCTCAATTTCAATGGCAGGTCTTGTCTGGCCAACTAAATGTTATTTTCTTGATCAGGTTAACGCTCAAATTTTAATATTTATTTGAAATAAAATCATAAAAATATTGTAAACATTAACCCAACAAAGTTGACGGGCAATTAATATACTCCTTGACAATAGGTAATTGGAAATAAAATATAAAAACAAATTTAGAGGATATTTAGCATACTGTGTTCAAAATATCCACCGCAGAACAAAAAATTACATCACATGATGCTGGTCACACGGTTTTGGGATAAAAAATGTTTTTAGTTTCCAGGGGAGTGTTTGGTTAGTAACACAGTTGACATAATTGTTTGCAGACATTAATAAAATGAAATATTTTCTTTTTTGAAAGAATTTTATTTAAGCTCTCATTTTTTCAGGTATTTAGATTGTGTAAATAAATTTCATATAGATAATCTTTACATTAAGCTTTACATTATGGGATGTAAAGGCAATTTTAAGCAATCTGAAAACAGGGTGCATAATATACTGGTGTGAGATTATAGTATGCATTCTCTTAATGGATAAAATATGATATTTCTGAAGAAAATTGTTAGACATGAAAAATCAGTGATCAATGAGTAAAGCACAATAATTGACTTTCCAACAACTTCATCAACATTTTTTTTACTTGAGTTTTGTGTGCATGTTGTTTTTAGGTTACAGCATACTGCTTAATGTATGTACTAATTGTTAGGGGTGTAACGGTACATGTATTCATATCAAACCATTTCGATATAGGACTTCCAGTACAGTGCACGTGTGTACCAAACGGTATGAATGCAATCTTTACAGTTAACAGTCGGCTTGTTTTACGTGTGGAACATACTTCAATCCGAGTTCCTACACGAACATATTAAGTATTCTGTCCATTTTATCACGAAATTCAAACGATAAACACCGTTTTGATGCTCTTTAATGTGACGTGACTGATCACTGTATAGGCGCGCGAGTGAACGAGAACATCAGTCAAAGAATAAACATGAATTAATATTTTACAGTATGTTGAGGATACGTTACAACTTACTGAAACGTATCATATGTGGTGTAATCGCTCAGTGTTTCAGTGGTGGAAAGACGTCAATAAAACAGCTTGAGAACAATGTCACGCAGCATCACATTTCCCTCAGAAGTCATTCAGTGTCCACAGCTGTTAGTTCACTAGAGAAAGCCACTCTTTCACTAAATATATGCTCTACATTAGCCTATATATTCAATATATTCTACTGAACCTGTTGGTGATGTCTTGATTATTTAATGTATGTTTAAATAAATCGGTCATGTGTATAAATGATTATATTGCAAAAAACTATTTTATTACTTGATTTAGAAGGTAATGCAAAAACTGCCTTATGTGAAGTTTATATGTTTGCATACAACGTGTTATTTGAGTGTTGATTATTATTATATCTGAAAATAAATAGCATCTGAATTTAGGCGAATTTGGGCACTGTTGTTAACCTTTAATATTATAGTAATGTGCAAGTAAGGGCTCCCTATATAGTTTATAGTTTTCTTCAAGAAACTTTTAGTTATAATTGAATTCATTTAAGGACAGACACATTTTTTTCAGTAAACCACTGTTTAATAAAAATAAATAAAAAGCAATTTTGTACAACTGCTGCACCAAACCCATACCGAACCGTGACTTCAAAACCAAGGTACGTACCAAACCGTCAGTTTTGTGTACCGTTACACCCCTACTAATTGTGTGAGCAACTATACATGTATGTTGACTTTAAATTATGAGCGTTTAACTGTTTGTTTTGGTGGGCCGCCTTCCATATTCAACTTACGAAGAAAGTATAGCACCACAGTTGAAAACGCTTACGCTACGTCTGACGTCATCGTCGCGGCAGTTATGCTTTTTCTATATAAACCTAGGATGGCTATCATGGGGTAATTTTCATTTTTGGGTGAACTATCCCTTTAACTGTGTATCGACAAGATACATTTTGACCTAAACAATTGGCAGGAAGCTAAAAAAAATCTGGGGTAGGGGGGTCTATCATAATGCTATAGGGCTCTGGTTATCTAGTGGATAACCCTGCTGAGCAATTAAGTTATATTAGTTAAACTGTCAGCAATAGCTAACTCTGTGAACAGTAACATCCGTTTTAATGGCACAGACATTTGATGGTTATAATTGCTTCCTTGAGTACAGAGAGGCTTCAGTTTGCCAATTTAACCCTACATCTCGTGGCGTGCCAAGAGCAGGGTCAATGTCTCGTGGCGTGCCAAGAGCAGGGTCAATGTGGACCGTGTGGATGCAGCCCAAATTTTCCAGCCTCTAGCCTCATGTTTGAATGTCTCTTTGGTGGTAAAATCTGCACAGTTGGAACGGGCTTCATTACCCTTCATCCCATCACAAAAATATTCAGATTTACTTGTCAAGATCCAGAGAAGTCAATATTACCACACTGTAAGTTAACAAAAAAGAAATTGGTAATCAGTTACATCAAATATTTTGAGTTATGATGTTCCCAGTTATAAGAAAGCAGAACTATCAAGTTTTGAGTTTGTAGTACTCATGCATGTTAATTGCTCCTAACTTGAAATACTGAGCCAGCTAACTCATACATTTTGATAGTAATTAACATAAAATATTTTTGGACCACAAAACCAGTCATAAGGGTCAATTTTTTTAAATTAAGATTTATACATCATCTGAAAGCTGAATAAATAAGCTTTCCATTGATGTATGGTTTGGACAATATTTGGCCGAGATACAACTATTTGAAAATCTGGAATCTGAGGGTGCAAAAAGTCTAAATATTGAGAAAATCGCCTTTAAAGTTGTCCGAATGAAGTCCTTAGCAATGCATATTACTATTAATAATACATTTTTGACATATTTACAGTAGGAAATTTACAAAATATCTTCATGGAACATGATCTTTACTTAATATCCTAATGATTTTTGGCATAAAAGAAAAATCGATAATTTTGACCCATACAATGCATTGTTGGCTATTGCCACAAATATACCCGTGAGACGCATGACTGGTTTTGTGCTCCAGGGTCACAGATGAGTTATTTACATTTTTTAAGTTAAGAAATATTTTGCTAGCTATAACAAACTAATTCAGAAAATGCCAACTTGCTAATTTGCTAAAATGTTAACAATAGCATGGTATAGCACTTATGAGCCCTTTCGAGTGCCATGGGCAAAGCATGCTGGGAAATTAAGCTTGTCCTATTTAAACCAATTAAGTATTTTGAGTGTTAGGGTTTACAGTGCAAAATGGACATGCCTATCAGCTTTGAACCTAAACACTGCAAAGAAATATCTTTCTTTCGAGGCAAGATAGCTGCTAAACTGGAAACACTGCAAGCCTCTGAGTGGGTTTAACGTCGAAACCCAATAAAAATCACAACTTGGTTTTCTCAAGAGCATTATTAAAGGGTAGGCTTTCCTTCTGGATCAAAGCTCAGCAGGAAAATTTGCAGTAATGCACTTTTGGAATAAATCTTATCAGCCCCACAAATCTCACCTTGTCTGTCAGCATGGACCATGTCAACAAGTATTAGGCAACGAGCAACTGTTTCTTCACAGGTCCTCACCCAGAGGTCTTGACATGAAATAAGAGAGACGTTTATGAGTTTGTCGGCAGGTAGACATGAATGTTTGCTTTGATTGAGGTTTTGGACACCAGCCCATCTATATCTGTTGGAAGCCGTTGCCCCACGGTGAAATTCCAGTTGCTCCCACAAAGTCCCATAAGAGGGAGACTAACTGGCCACGAGGGCATGCCTTTCATCCAGAACTCTCCTGGATCTACCGACACCTCATTAAACAGACCTGGAGAAATGGCGGGGAAAGAGAGGGGAGGGTTCAGCCATGACACGATCAGCTGAATATTGAAACGGAAGAAAAAGTACCAGTTCTGCAGGGCAGTTCATTAGGGAATCCTTTAAGAGAAGGTGTATTTTTTGAAGAATAGTGCTTAAGAGGGTGCAACATCCCTTCCTGTTAAAGGCGAGGCCTGACAAGAAACAGGATGAAGGATGAAAGCAGCACCGCGTCTTTGATCCATCAGGGTGGGGTTGGCTTAGAGGGACATTCGTACCCCAGAATAACACTGTTGAGTTTGTACATTCTGACCCACGACACCCTCAGTGGGTCTCTCCGCTCCGCCTGTCAGGAAGACAGATGCCTACGGAGCAGCGCTGCAGTGTATGGCTGACGAGGTGAGCTCTTCACAGCCTGTGTCTTTCTCTGACTGACAGTTCCTGGCTTCCGACCGCAGGCCGGCTGGAATAAGGGATGAGAATGTCAGACGCATTAACACCACCTCAATTCCGTAGCTGTGGCGCAGGCCGACACCTGCCACTACTGTTGGGTGGGGGACTGGGCCATAGTTCTTTAACAGACCCAGCTGAGCACCTGCTGGACGCCACACGGCCTCCATTCAAGAGGGCAAGTGAAAAACGACCCCTCACTGACCATGACAATTGTCTTTAAGGACAAATGATTTGGTCAACTGATACATTGATGCAGGACAAAGCGGCATTAACACTGATCTAACTTAAAAGCTGTAGATGAATTACTACATTAAAAGCTTTGTCCAAGATAACAATTTTCATATTTGAATGTCCCTGTTATTGATTATGAAATATCATGTTTTCACTGTGTACTGAATTTAGGTTTTTTCTTAAATGTTTTATGCATGTTCTAGGAAAAAAAGCTTTATGTTTACGGTATATGTACAGTCAAACCAAAAATGATTCAGACACCAGATATAATGTTTTACTAGACACTATAGTTAATTTATGTAAGTGAGGACAGCAAAATAAAAGTAAACTGTGACATATTAGACATATGACGCCATTGAGAACGCCAGAGCCTGAGCACAGCGCTCACATTATCCGTCTTCATCAGCTCACGATCTGTTTAACAGTCTAATATGTTATTAGGTAGAATTATTATACAAAGAAAGTAGACAGTATATGAAAAAGTATTAACGTTAGCGTTTGCCGTGTGGTTGATGTTTAATGTCACTAGCTGAGCAGAAATACATAATCATGTTGTGTTGGATTTTCTCCTTAGCATAAAGTTTGAGAGGTCCATCTATCACTGTTTTCCATGTTTGTAGAGTTAGTTTGTGTAGTTAATATATAGGTTGTGTACACGACTTTTTAAAAATGGCGGGTGCTGGTGTTTCGCGTGCGTTCGACCAGTCCGCGTACACTTAACGTTACGTCACTGGTAGTTCCTATTGTGCTGGGTTAGTCCCTAATCTGAAGTAGTTGTGATTCACCTCTCACAACGTAACATGCTTTAAACACAACTCTTAACCACGCAGAATAATGTAATGTAATGACCAACCTTTTTTTTTGTTGTAATCGCAGCTTTGAACGATTACGTAATCGTGGCATCATTAATCATAATCGCGATTAGAAATTCGATTAATTGTGCAGCCCTAGTTTGAATGTATGTAAATGAATTGTTACTTCAGATGTTATCTGTAATGTTTATGGTCCTTTCGGAGAGGATAAGTCATATATTGAAATTGTTAATGTGGATGTGTCTACTGCACACTTCCGACACAGGTAACCGACCTAACACAACAAATATATTTATTTTTTATGCATGTAATTATGGAGGAAATATTAAACATTAACATAAATCTGTGTTTAGTTGCGGAAATTGATTCGAAGAGCTTATACAATAAATATTGATACAAGCCTCTGCTACTATATTGCATTAAAATACTAAGTTTAGCATCATTTTGGAAATAAAGCAGTAAGGGTAACACTACTTTAGGGTTCAATTCTCACTATTAACTAGTGTCTTATTATCATGCATATTACTAGGATATTGGCTGTTTAGTAGTACTAATAAAGCACATATTAATGCCTTATTCTGCATGATAGTGAATATGCATTTCCCATACTAAAGTGTTACCGCAATAAGTTATGATCTACGTCAGACTCTTAAAGACAGCGCATGGCGTTTTACTAGAATTACAGTTTCCATATGAGTAAAGTGTTATGTAGGCTATATGTTGTTGAATTAATTATTCATTTAACTATCGTTTAAATTATTAACTGCTTCGAAATGCATGCTGTTAACAAAATCATTGTTGAAACATTTGCAGTTAGCCTACTGTATGAATAAAAACAATACTACAGCACAACATAAATACGTAAACACAACAGCACAATGCGATTTCAGGTTCAGATTTCAGAATGGAAACATTAGATCAGGCTTTAAACGAATATCCATTTACATGCTTAGGATGTTTGCATTGTAAGAATGTACTGGAAGACTTCAGTTATAAAAACGGTCTCTCGTTAAGCAATGTTTTCTTAGTGAAATCATATCATTTCCTATTATTTCAATAGAATGCATGAGCTTACTAGGGAATACTAATATGGTGGCTTCACTTTTTATGACATCATGAGCAATCCAGTTCTCTATATATATATTAGTGGTCCAGATCTGACTGTGCCGGATGTGGCCAGTCACATAGGGTCTGACCTTTCCAGAATGGCAAAACGCCAGCACAGAGAGGGAGGGGGCTTCAAAGCACCTCTCCACACAGCAGATAATGAAGGCAGCTACTGGAGAAATTGAATTCCTAACAACCACATCCTTACACACTACGCTGACAGGGAAAAACAATGTCGGTGGGGGGAGGATAGGTGGGGAGACTGAGAGAGAGAGAATAAGATAACATGAAAGAGAAAAAGGGTTGTCTCGGTTTGGCTCAGATTCAGAGTCTCTCCCACTGGAGGAAGGTTTTTCAGCATATAAATATCACATTACTACACAAGGAAACACAGGCATCAGCTGGCCTTCTAACCTGCACTAACGAGGGCTGCCGCCCCCTGCCCCTGCCACCGTCTTCTCATAAGAAGCAGCTTCACGGTTTTGTTCTGCAACTCTGTAGACAAATAACAACTAGGGCTAATAGATTAAAATAATCCCAATTTTCTGATTGGGATCTTAAAACAATGTCATAATTTTCTGCAGTTAACACAATTATCTCATTTTGAATTTGCTCAAAATGCAGTGCACTCAGTTTTAATGCACTGTGATACAATCTGACGACACAGTAAACAATTTAGCTTCTTCAGCTCAAATCACAGCTAATGCATTCCCCCAAAAAACAAAACTGGTGACACCTCTATCAAAATGGCAACTGGCTTCTTGTTAGGCAGGACAGCCCAGAGAACAGAATAAAGTAGTTATAGTCTCTATGTAGTGGCAAAGTATCTACAGTGATTTATTTTTTTAATTCTAGTTTTCAAAACTCCTAGGTTTAAAACACTAAAGACTGGCCAATTCTTTTATTTACACCCTATTTGATTATTTTTGCATTTAAGTGTCCAATAAACAATATGAAGAATGCACAATTAATCATCATTTTGTTTTCTTTTGCAAAACTGTAACTAAATAATCAAACATTTTATTAAACAATAACTCATATAATATCACATATAATTTAAAAATATTAAGTATATGAAAGGTTTATACATTTCATAGAGATCCCTATTAAACTCTCTACAAAATATGCCAAAAATTTCAGTGTCCATGTTATTATAATTGCTACAATGACGATAATAAAAATGGATAATAATTACAAATAAATGTTTCCAAAAAAACATTGTAATTTTATTTAATAGTGTAATCAGATATTATGCCAAACATAACAACATATACACTATATTGCCAAAAGTATTGGGACACCCCTCCAAATCACTGAATTCAGGTGTTCAATCACTTCATGGCCACAGGTGTATAAATCAAGCACTAGGCATGCAGACGCTTCTACAAACATTTGTGAAAGAATGGGTCGCTCTCAGGAGCTCAGTGAACTCAAGCGTGGTACCGTGATAGGTTGCCACCTGTGCATTCTGGAAATGTCCTCACTACTAAATATTCCACACTCAACTGTTAGTGGTATTATAACAAAGTGGAAGCAATTGGGAACAACAGCAACTCAGCCACGAAGTAGTAGACCATGTAAAATTACAGAGCGGGGTCAGCGCATGCTGAGGGTCACAGTGCGCAGAAGTCAACAGCTACAGACCTCCAAACATCATGTGGCCTTCAGATTAGCTCAAGAACAGTGCGTAGAGAGTCTGGGTTTGGCGGTTGCCAGGAGAACGGTACTTGCCTGACTGCATTGTGCCAAGTGTAAAGTTTGGTGGAGGGGGGGTTATGGTGTGGGGTTGTTTTTCAGGGGTTGGGCTTGGCCCTTTAGTTCCAGTGAAAGGAACTCTTAATGCTTCAGCATACCAAGACATTTTGGACAATTTCATGCTCCCAACTTTGTGGGGACAGTTTGGGGATGGCCCCTTCCTGTTCCAACATGACTATGCACCAGTGCACAAAGCGTCGGTCCATAAAGACATGGATGAGCGAGTTTGGTGTGGAAGAACTTGACTGGCCTGCACAGAGTCCTGACCTCAACCCGATAGAACACCTTTGGGATGAATTAGAGCATCAGTGCCTGACCTCACAAATGCACTTCTAGAAGAATGGTCAAAAATTCCCATAAACGCACTCCTAAACCTTGTGGAAATCCTTCCCAGAAGAGCTGAAGCTGTTATAGCTGCAAAGGGTGGGCCAAATTCATATTAAACCCTATGGATTAATAATGGGATGTCATTAAAGTGCATGTGCATGTTAAGTCAGGCGCCCCAACTCTATCTATCTATCTATCTATCTATCTATCTATCTATCTATCTATCTATATATCTATATATATATCTATATATATATATATATATCTATATATATATATATATACATACAGTACTGTGCAAAAGTCTTAGGCACGTTGGTATTTTCACACTAAAAAATTTTTTTAAGCCAGTTATTTATATCTTTTACTGTAGTGTGTCAGTAGGAAATATCAGTTTACATTTCCAAACATTCATTTTGCAATTAATTGTAATAATCCAGTGAGACTTATATATATGTGTGTGTGTGTGTGTGTGTGTGTGTGTGTGTGTGTGTGTGTGTGTGTGTGTGTGTGTGTATGTGTGTGTGTGTGTGTAAATATACACATATATACACAGTACATAAAAAGCTGCCTTTCAACTCATTCAGTCATGATATATCTAGACAATCTGCAGCATAAACAGCCATTAAACCTATTAAATCAATAAAGAGGCAAGCCCTTACATTTACATACACACAGAGACTGCAAATGATGGAGTACTACAACAATACCACAGTTTCTCTATGGAGAAACAGCCTGCCCAAGCTCAGTCAATACAGATCAATACAGCACTCAGCTACTGTAGAGGAGAAATTGGTTCTTTTTTCCCCCGTTCATATCTGGCTGACTAAAAAAGTGCCATGTTGACAGCCAAATGGAGGCGTCTGTAATCACCCTGACATGGCAGCCTACAAAACAGCACTGGACTGACAGAGATATTAAGGGCTCTGTTCAATGTTTAGATCAATACAATCAAACTGAACAGAGTATGAGATGTAGGAATGAAAGGCTACAAAGTAGAGCTGCACGATTCTGGATAAGTTGAGACTCACAATTTTTTTGTTTAAAATAGAAATTTCTGAATAAACAACTAAAAGAAATAACATGCAATTTACTAGAGGTTCCAACAAAAAGCTAATTGCTGCAATCTATTTGTAAATAATACATTTATTTGAATTAGTTACTTTTTTTTAAATCAGGTTGAGTGAATGATTCAATGACTCACTCATAAAGACGTCACTTGTTTTATTACTGGAGGATTCAGCGTTTCTGAACGAATCTCTTGAATGAATGATTCAATGACAAATGCACATTTTAATCATGTGTCGCCACCTACTGGTGTAACAATATAATTGATACAATCTTTATTTAAAGCGTCATGTTGGTGATTTACTCCATTATTTACTATTACTATTTTTGATTGCTACTGTAAACATCAACTTTTAAATCGCAGTACTTCTGTGATGATTTGAATTATTGTAAGGCAGAAATAATGATACTTATGTGGTTGAAAAGGCTGTTTGTTTTCGGCAGAAAGTAGAAATGCACAAAGATTGAATTGCAATAGAAGAACGTTAGTCAGGCTTTCCCTGTTGTAGGCAAACCATATTAAGAGACACAAAAGATCTACTAAATGAAAGCTCAAAACTGTGGTGTGATATTCTTGGCATTAAGCAAACAAAACAAATCTAACAAACAAAAATGGCATGTCTCTTCGCTGAGACTGTCTAATGTATGATGCTACAAATGGCACGGCGGTTTGCGCTCTCTGCCACAAATATGCTTGGAAAAAAACAGCTAGACAATTCATTTGCCCCAGGAACAGCATTATGAAACATGCAAAATGCTTTGCTTTGGCTGGAAATAAATCTTGATGGCTGGTAAATTCCCAATTGTATTATGGCCAGTAAATTTTTAACTAAATATTCATTTCGGACTCTGACTAACTGACTAAGATAACCAAAAAAAATGATGTTACGATGTAAATACATTTGAACTGTTGCATTCGATGCATAGAAAGGTGTCTAAATGAAATCGGTGACTCATAATTTATGTCTCAATCTAGAAAATAATGCAGGAGGGGCAAGGAGCAGATGACGGTGCCTTCCCAGTCATTCTGAGAGTGGGGGGTGGTTGATCAATATCTCAATGCACTCGAATACTGCAAGACTGTTATAATGCCTCCAAACAGATGGGCCATGGTGTATGTGTCTGTGAAAACCTACCCCCGTCAAGGCCCTCCTCTCTTTCCCTCCCTCCCTCCGGGCTGCCCACTGCTGCTCCAAAGCCAGTCGAGCCTTTTTTCTTTGAGTGGGAGGGGGAACAAACTACAGCCGGAGAGGCCACATAGCCTGCGCTAATTCTCTTTCAGAGGGGGTGGAGGAGGACAGGATGGAGGGATCCACACTTCGCGTTCAGGCTTTTATGGGAAGCTTTATTTACACCCAGCCTCTCTCTCTCGCCCTCGCTCCCTCAACCCCCAATCCACCCCCTCCTGCTTCCCAGACTGGATTTATGGTTGGCCTCCGAGTTGTGAGCACTCAAACTGAGGGATGAAAAGGCGCTCACACTGCCTGTACCTCAAACACAGGCTTTTATGGCACTCCACAGGATCAGCGCCGAAAAGCCAGAGAAAACAGCCACTGAGCAAACAAGACAAATACAAGAAAGAGGATCCCTGGCAGATTCCGCTTGCTCTGTTATTGCCACAGCCAGACCACAAGCCCGCGGGCTGGAAAAGCAGCCGGGGAGCGACTCACTCCTCTCTGCGGTAAGAATTGTCCGACGACTGGGGAGAAGTTGCTCGGAGCCCTCTCTCCATAATCACCCTCTGAGTGATCTAAAGGAGAGCAATTACATTTCATCAGTGCTATTTATACATCAGCGGAAAACGAGTGTGCATAATTTAGACACCAGTGTCTGTGTCAATATCTCATTAAAGCTAATGAGACTAAGAGGGTGTGGGAACGCTGGCGGTGGTAGTCACAGATGTTTGCGCTGTCAATTTCGTCTCCAAATAAAACCGCAAGACAAAAGAGGGCTCTTCTGCTAATGCTCGGAGATTAATGCTGTCACACAATCCAGAAGACTTACAAACAATGAAATAGTAACCATGCACCACCATCAAATGCTGGATGAATTTATCCAACAAACTCACTAGCCTCGAGTAGCAGCATACAGTCGGATCCACTTTTTAGTTTGTTCAACCCGCACACTTGGACAGGAAGGGGCGTCTGATAAGCGAAGTGACCAGAGTTTGCTATAGGGGTGGGCAGTGTTAATCCTGTCAGCAAAATGAACGGCTAAAATGGTGATTAATAGCCGTGTTTCCACTGTCGGGCCAAAAGCGGGCGTGCTAGTGTGTGCCAGGGCCAGTCGCGTTTCCACTGTCACTTCCGGGGCTTGATTGGGCCTCATCTGGGTTTCCTCTGGGACAACGGCCAGGGTTTTTTGGCCCGCCGAATACCTTGGTCCAAAGCGGGCCAGCTCGGGCTTGAGGAGTGGTTACGAACAAAGATTTCATATAGGCTATCAGCTAATAAAACTTATAAAATAATTTTGGCTCAAAACTCACTTTTAAACCACAGCGAGTGTTTGAAATAACTTCTGTTTGTGATACGATGTGGATTCTGATCACCGTATAAGGCAGAAATATTTATATGTGATGCTGAATATGCACGCTAACCATTACTATAGTAAACATGGCAAATACGACCACTTGAAGAATTCAGACAAATCATAGGCTATCACAATCGAGTATTTATTTTATCTGTCAGTACGTCTCGTCTCTTCGGACTGTCTGATATCCATATTTAGTACCGCATATGTCATAAAATAAAGCAATTTCGGGATCTTCCTCTGTTTCTCTGACTAAAAATATAACTGCATTGGGACTGTCACTGGAGGGAGTGCTAAAGCTCCTCAGGTCGTATTTTTGGTGGAAAATTTGTAGACATGATCATTCTTTCTAAATGTGATGTAAACACTGTCCCGTGACTACAAATAAACAGAAACACACGCGACTGAATAAGTACGCGTGTCCTTCTTTTGTGAAACAATGTTAAATACAACTTTATTTCCGTGGGACTAATGTGCAATGTTGACACAAATTAATTCATTATGATCAATGTATCACTTATTATAGTAAAACTGTGGTAAAACATCAATGCTTGGGTTTTAAATCTTTAAGTAAATGACAAAAATGCCAACAAACGGCCGCTTTTATCATGTTCGCTTTGTGATCTGACTAGTTTCCAGTGATTTCCTTTGATTAGTTTTCTGATCAAACTTCCATTAGTTGGTGAAATGATGGTGTGTGTGGCGCTGTTCCAGAGAGGTGTGTTATGGGCGGGTTTTAGTGAAGCGCTGCAGAGCTTCTGGCCCGACGGTGGAAACTCAGCATGGTTTTGGGCTCGGTGCTACAGGTCAGAGGATATTAGCTCAGCCCGGCCCGTTGAAAGCCCTGGCTCGCACTGGCCCGACAGTGGAAAAGCGGCTAATGAAAACAAACTAGGGGTGAGCAAAGAAACCGACCCCCTCTCTCAACATCTACTGACCCCCATCACACTGATGCTCTGAACCAGAACAATACTGCCAAACTTATTCAATTAAACCAAATTACAGCACAAATGCAACAACTACATCACTCACTGGGAAACTCAAACACAACATCAGAGTAAAATGCAATGCTATTTGGCCCTAAAGAGAGAATATGCAATAGGATATTTTGTTGATCCATGAACAACATTACTGTCTGAACTATAGGTGAATAACACTGATGTAGAAGCACCGACTCCTGGTTGTAAGCTGCAAACTTGTCCCTCAAATCTGATTGGTTGATTAGAATGTTATTCCAGGCAAGGCCGTAACCTGGTCTTATTGATTTATTTAAAGGAATTTAATAATTAAAGGATTAAAAGGGATTTAAGGAAATAAAGAAAAAGAAACAAGTAAAAGTTCCAGGTCTGTTGTAGTTATGAAGTAAACTATTTGCAAATAATATATGCACACATTCTATGCATTCATCTTATTTGTACGTCTAATATGTAAAAAATGCTAAACGTTTCTTGTCATGTCAAATTCAGTTATGATTTACATGAATCGTAAATAATGGCATATTTTCAATTCAAAACAGTGAAATTTCATAAAAATGTTTAGTAGTTTGCATCACTGTATATTATTGACGGTCGCTGAACGTTTCTATTGTAAAATAGTTGTCAAATATTAAATGTTTAGCTACTTACATCTTACGACGCACACAAACTTTCACTCTAAAAAAACTAAAGCGTCGAATTGGAATTTGCACAGTTAAGCCCCGCCTTTGTTTATTTGATTGGCCATCTCACTCATTCTGACATGCGCTATTAGACCGCTGAGGCAGACCAGCCTAAAAATGTAACATTTAAAACTTTTTGCTATCCTAACAACAAACAGAGCGGTGTGTAATGGAGTACAGCAGAGCAGCATCAAGAATATCAAACATTGGAGGGGACAATTTGCCCATTTCTAATTATTGGGGGTCCCCATCAATGTCTATGGTGGTTACGGCCCTGATTCCAGGATCAACAAAGATGTTGATCCAGGAACATGTTGCACACGTTTACCATTTGAACACAGACAAAAACTGAGAGCCGCCTTGAACAGGTACAGACTCAGTGGACACAAGCTCACAATAGAGCAGACACAGGAAAACATGGCCGCCGCAGGAACAGAGGTCGTGTCCACACTGCGATCAAAACAAAACCGAGACAGAGCTGCACAAAAATGCACAAAATACAAAGATATTCGTACACTGCTCCATCAAAAATAAAGTGCATACACTACATATTTGGAACACTATCAAACAATGAAAAACTGCCCTTCCTGTTAGAAGAACACAAGGACTGCTGTGTGTTGGCAGCACAATTTGTGTCTGCCTGCCAAAATATAAGAGACAATGAATGATCTGGCCTGACTTGATGTGTAGCTAAACTGTATAACATATTATTTTGTTAATATTTCATTTTACATTACTTTTTTCTTTGTAAACATTATGTATTTGCACTAATGTTACTGCACACAATTTGCTTTGGCAACACAAATGTACAGTTTTTTTTTTCATGGCAATAAAGCATACATTTCAAATTGAAAATGTAAACCGATAACCAGGTTGAGATGACAAATGTGCACTGATTATGATTTTAATTAAAACATACTACTGCTAAAAAATGATGAAGACACATCTAGAAAGAATATGACAGCAGTAAATGAAAGCACTTTGCTAGTGGGTTAATTAACTCACCAAACGAACCTTCTAAACATAATCAGAAATATACACTATTAAAAATCCTGAATCCTGGCAGATGTGTTTGCAAGAATAATTCTGCTGAATTGGCAAAGCCCCACTGGTACTAAAATCTGTTTTGTAACTTTAACATATACTGACAACCATCATAAAAACACAGGGGGTAAAGAGAAAAGCCACATGATGAATCATAATTCAATCACAAGTAGCTTTTCCACAACCTGAAGTAAATACTAACATAGAAGTTGCATGCAGTGTCATGCACACAATACAAAACACCATCATGGTAACACACACGACACTAAAATAAAGCAGCGGCTATTTACACTAAGTGCAAATAGCTGTAGATGCCATTTACTAAGTGAAAATAGTGATATATTCTATTTACACATGTAAAAGCAGTTCTTTGCAATGTGTAAATAGTAATTAGATGCTATTTATACATTATTTTGACAGATACATACTATTTGCACCTCAGTATTGTTGTACATTAACAGGATGCAATAATAACAGTGTAAATGATTATATTTAATAAAATTATTAAATGGATGCCGCCTTAATGGGACAATAAAGCCCTCCCTACCCCTAACCCAACCCAATACATGCTTTTATTATTATTAAACATTTCGTTAGGCACTTTATTTCCATTTTTAGAACATTTTCTTAAATTTTATTGAAAGTACATGCCTTTCCGATGAGATATGTGATGGGAAAAGGGAGAAGAGCGAGCTCTGCAAAAGGCGGATTCAAACTCGGGTCGATCGCGTGAAAACTTATAGCCTTTAGCCTTATACTTTACTGACTACACCACTGAAGACGTTGAAATACATGCGTCTTTTGTTAATCTTGTGTGGCCCAAACAGGCATTGTTATGCGGAGCTAGTGTGAATAACACTTGCCAACAAGGCACGCTATTTGCACTTGGTGTAAATAGACACTGTTAAACTGAATGTTAATTGCATTATTTTAGCGATGTAACATTACCAGCATCCATTCAGAACGTTTGGTTAAAAGAATTCTGCTTGCATCAATGGTTTTAAACCCAGAATATTCATTCTAAGCATCTGCAGTCTGACCATCAGACATCAGACTAATTCGTTCTGTGCATGGTTTGTCAAGAGGTGTTTGGTTTTTTGAAAAGCACTGGGATTCTCTCAGGTTAAAGTAGACAGAGTGGCTGAGGCACACCGACATTTACACTGGATGAAAGAGAAAAGATTAGAGCCCTCTGAGCTGCAATAGACTTCATTGATTTATAATTAATCAAGGACAGAGCCGGGTTGCGATATTGCACCTGGCCATAATCCTTTTAAATCCTCTGCTTGACATCACAGAAACTAGGAAAATAGATGCTCGCTTCAAACATACGGCTATCAATAGTAGAAGTGTGCAATGTGAAAGTAAATGCATGACATGAATCAGTATGAAATGATTCTGAGGCTTCAGTGCTGTGGCAGTCAAAATGGCAGTAGTGGGATTGTGAGGTTGAGGAGATGATGATGCATTGCGCCCTCTGCAGGCTGTGCTGAGAATAAAACACTTACAAAAATAAAGGCTATTACATTAAATTTGTTTTGTGGCTTTTATTACATGTCTGTTAGCTTTGAGGCAATCCATATGCGTGCACAGTACTAAAAATTACAAAAATAAAATCAGCTAATTTTGCATTTAAGTGCATAAATAAAATGTATAATTATATAACAATCTCTGTTTCTATTATTTATACTCTCCCAACTAATGCTGTAAACTATACAGGGAACCCTCTCATTTGGTACATTACTATAATATTAGAGGTTAAAATTAACAACAGAGGCCAAACTATTATATTCAACTGCTATTTATTTTCAGATATAATAATTACACTCAAATAAAAACTGAAATGATTGTATGCAACACTTGTGTTCACAAATGTATTCAAACATACACATATAATTAACAGTAAATACGCTCATCTTTAGTGTTTTTATAGCTAAATAACGAACTGTGAACATCGGATAGATAACTTTCCTGAGGTAAATGCAACGTTAAGTCAGATATTGTTCAAACACTGATTGAGCGATTACATTTTACATTTTGGTAAGTTGTAGTTTATCTTTCAACATAGCTTTTAATGTTCATTCATGTTTTTTCATGCTATAACTTGCATTAAAATGGAAGAAAAGACTGAGGCGCTACAGCGATCTGTCACAACACATCTAAGAGCGTCAAAACAGCATTTACTGTTTGAATTTAATTATAAAATGGACAGAATTTGAAAGCTGAGACTTTGTTTCTTATCACAAGTAACAAAGCGCAAAGCTCTTTGCAATTATTGGATGAGAGCCGCTACAAATAATGTTTGTGTAGGGAAAAACCACAGACCTGGCAACCCTGGCTTGAACTACGGGTGATTCATAGTCAAACACAGCAGGGCCTAAATTGACCATATGCTAACTAGTCGAACTTTGACCCCTTCATTTTTCTAGGCTGTGAAGTGAGCTAAAAGGCACTTTTTAGTACAAGTCATTTGATATGTCCTACCTAACTTCCTGTTTCAAAGGGTAAAATGTCTACACCAGAAGGAACGTTATATCTTTCTTTCTTTCCTTCTTAACGCCATGCCAGCTTCTATGGCTATATTCACAGTGAGAGCCAGTTTTAGTATGATTAGTAGTGTTGTGCAAGTTACTCTGGAAATGTAATTAAATTACTGATTACTCCTTTTAAAAGTAATCGTATTACTGCTTAGATTACTTTATTTCAAAAGTAATTAGTTACATTACTAGTTATGTTACTAGCCCCTTCAAAAAACAGAATATAATAACCTCTTTAGCCTGCTGCATTAAATTTAGATCTGCTCATGTTGCATCATACGTTTTACAGCGTTATAACCAATCACACACGCCTGTGTTGAGTTTATGAATGCTAATGGCCAATCGGAGGCGTTTAGATTAGTAATCGCTGAAACACCAGAGTTTTGTTCAGCGCACGCACTCTCGCGAATACTCTCATCATAAACTGATAAACATTTGGTGATTGTGCTCTTGAGAGTGTCAAAACTAAAATAAATAGGTTTTTCTATTTACAACATTTTTGCAGCGTCGAGCAATGTAGCCAATCACAAACATATCCAATGATTTCTTGAATGCAATGGCCAATCAGACGTGTTTAAGTTAGAATCCCCTCACCACTCAAAACTAGGGCTGGTCCGAATACCATTTTTTGAGCTTCGAAGCTTCGAAGCTTATATGCTCCGAGAATGGACACTGCACTAGTGATACAAAACACACCGGTCTGTTACGTCCGAGTAACAAGCTCCTATATTACGCAGTAGATTCATTTAGATTGCTAATAACGGGTTTGCTGCGATAGTCGGTGTTACTGGTGTTCAGGCATAACACCGGTTACATCTCTTGCCCACCGCAGCTCCGCCCCCACCGTCGTTTTGATATTTTATTAGTAAAAATCATTTAGTTCAGTTAGAGAACAGATTAACTACAATTAAAAACTGAACATGCAGCGTGAGCCGAACGAGAGTCTCACACATCAGCAGCAGGAGTCAGACTTCATTCATCACGAGAGTGAGGAGCTGACTGACCATTCAAGCAACCCGCCCCCGAATTGCCGTTAATTCTAAACCGAAAGTAAAATGCACATGGCCGCACAATGCACAAGCACTGTAATCTCACCGTCACATCCCTAACGGGTAAAAAGGCTAATACATTTTGATTCTATTATTCTATTTTTCACAATGTCAAACGAACGCAGCTTAACCCAAAATGCAATCTCAGGCATGCACTTCTTCCATATAAGCTCATGCAGTTGTGCACTGTAGACAGAGAATATACTCAGTTTCAGGGAACACTTAGGCAAAGAAGAAGCAAATATATTTATTAAGTATAACGAGATTGGGTTCCTCAACTGTCCATACTATTAAAAACGAGCTATAAGATAATGTAAACGTATATTGTATTTCGCCAGATTTTATAGTGTAAACACATGCAAGCACGAATGAGAACCGTTTAGACGGGGATGCCAGGTTGTGTGTGAAAACAAAAACAAAAAAACAAATATTCGAATCCCAAAATTGAATATCAAATACCAACCCATGGAACGAATATTTAAATATATTCAAATATTCTGGTCCAGCCCTACTCAAAACGGCAAAGTTTTTGTCCAGTGCTGAGATCTGCACACTCAAATCCTCTCGTTAGAATTGAACTTGAAACACAAAAGTGTAGACAAGTAGGCTAAATAAGATATTAATTGTACAGTCAGCTTAATCGATTAGCAGAGTTTTGTAAGACCGCAATGAATTAAGGTGAGTGACAGCTTAGTAATTATAAAAGGGGGAGTGTTTATGCACGCTTTCTCTGCGATAATCCGTTCAGAATTTGAAGAAAACATATGTTTTGCTGCATTTAGGCAAGGCAATGGTTAGACTATTTATTATTCGAACTGGCTTCCACGCCAAATCACAGATATGGATTCTGACAAGATGAGCACTTTGGGGACTTTTCTCATGATAGTAAAACTTTCCCGGCATCATGTGAAAATGACTTGATGCCTGTGATTATTAAAATGAAATACACGTCTCAACATCAAGATTTATTTCACGTAATTTGTTGTTTAATCACTGATTTCATTCCGGCTGCCATGTATGTATTTAATGTTGGTTTCTGTGAAAGGTATAAAGCATTTTAATAATTTCTGCTTCTTTGGCAGCACTGTCTGGTTGCCCATTAGCAGAGAATCACTGATTTCAAGAGATGACAATTTGATTAAAATCTAAACTAAACTAACGTCTAATTTTCTTTCAGGAAAGCACATAAATCTGCAAAAAAAAAAAAAAAAGTCATATTGCATATTTTTCCTTGTATAGACTTCACTGTAAGCATCTAGTTATGGAAGTCATTAAACAATGTCACAATGCAAACATCATCATGGCCCTAAAAATAGGTATTATTCTCTCAAGGTACAAGTTTCTTGTTCAACCTTTTGATTTGTGGTGAAATATGACGGTGACATGGTGAAATGAGGCGCAGCAGAGGAGAGCTCATCTCAACGGCAGACGCTGCAGCAGCACCAATTACACCTCTATTACAGGGAGCCTGCCATGCAGGGAGAACAGGAAATGAGGCAGGAAGTGTGCTGTAGGCTACAGAAGAAGACAGCAGGGGAAGCGGACACAGACAGAGAGAGGAATGTGCGCCAGAATACTGCTGTGTGCTGCTCAGTTCAAGTGCACGTGAGCTCTGATTTTAGTGGGAGGAGAGGGAGATACATTTAGGAGGAATGATTATGCCCTTTTACAAAGTCTTGATTAGGGCTGCACGATATTGGAAAAAACTTACATTGCGATATTTTGTTTTTCTGTGATATATATTGCGATATAAAAACAATTTCACCAGATGACTTGAAAAGAATTAATCATCCTAGAATAATTGGGGTGTTTTTGTAGGGGAGTGAATCTGCATAGAAAGCAATCAACAAATTAGATAAATACAATAGAAGAAAGATAATATTGAAATTATGGAGGACCAAATTACTCAAAATGAAATAATTAAATTATAATCAATTAAATGTACCAGTTTATTCTGAAATAATTAACTAATTAATTATTAATTAAATAAATAAATGTATCTATTTAATTTTGTAAAATTACATGAAAACACAACATTTATTGTTTAATATATGTCACGATTACCTCTTCCACACACACTATTGTTATGTTTAAAAATCTATTTTTTCATTAAATGTGCTTTTTCAAAAAGCCGTTTTTCATAATAATCTGCTGCATTTACGAATGACGCCTATTTGACGAATCATGCATTTCCAAAGCACGATTTTACCAAAGATTTTAGCACTTTGAGCAGACCCACGAGTGATCAAGAATATTCCAATATACAAATACGTTTTCCTTCGACTCCTTGTTTTCTTTCCTTGCACCCTTCCCTCGCATCGGGGGTGGCAAGGAAAAGAAGCGAGGAGGCACAAATAAGATTTTTTTTTATTTTTATTAAATGCTTGAAAGAAAAAAAAAAAGTAACAACTATTGTCATCATTGTCATATAAGTATCTGCTTGTTAAGTCGTGACGTAAGGAACGCCGTTTCTGGGCCCAAGCCTCAACTCGCTTCACTTGAGAATGCCATCGACGGCCGTTTATGAGCGCTATTTATTCATATTAAACATCAAACATTTTAAAAAGTTAAACATTTTAAATACTTACAGTCTACACAACAGTCTCTGTGTTCACAGCGTCACAGACATTCATATTTTAACGTTTTATAAAAGATGAATCACTGTCAACTAAAAGTCAACTAAAAGACAAGACTTGATTGTAATCACATATTATTTATTTCAATAATCCAAATGTATAAAAATAATTAACTTTAGAATAAGAAATTAATTTGAAAAAGTAAATAAAAACAACAAAAAATCAGCAATAAGAAAATATGAACAGGAGTGAGGAGTGAACACACACCTGTGTGCCTGTGTGTGTGCACGTGCATGCATGTGTGTGTGATCATGTTTGATCCACATTGCATTTGTGCTCTAGTACCAGGCCTTCATTTATGTGTGGACATTTTATTTTAATAATATAATTTAAATTTAGAATTATTGATTTTATTTGCCAATTTCTATAAAAATGCTCTGTCTGTGTGTGTGTCTGTGTGTGTGTCTGTGTGTGTGTCTGTGTGTGTGTCTGTGTGTGTGTCTGTGTGTGTGTCTGTGTGTGTGTCTGTGTGTGTGTCTGTGTGTGTGTCTGTGATCATGATCATTCCACATTGCATTTGTGCTCTAGTACCAGGCCTTCATTTATGTGTGGAAATTTTCTGATTTATGTTGGATTTATAGATATATATTTTTTGACAAATGAAAAAAAAAAAACATATTTTTTTCACTTTTCCCATGATTTCATATTGACCCCAAACACCAGAGTGTGATTATTATTATTATTTTTTTAACATACCTTTAGAACAACCGAATCAAGCCCAGTTTTGTGTGTGTGTGTGTATAAAGATAACGTAGAAAAAGAACATTTTATGCAAGTTTTTTAACTAAGGAAAAGTCGATTGAGGTCCAATAGACCCCAAACACCCTATTAGGGTTAATAAAACACTGACTTCAGCAATTAAAAAAGCCACTATTATAAATGCATTTAAATTCATCAAGACAAAAAAAACTTGTATAGTTCTCAGTGGTTCTCAACTGTTTTTTTCAGGCACCCAGATTTTATATTATATATCATGTGGCGAGCCAAAACAGAACCAGAATAGAACTGAACTGAGATGCGGTCACAGGTGTGGGTATATCGGCTACTCAACAGCTTCGAGTGTGACTCATCCAATCTGATCTGTTTTTAATGGCTTCTAAATCATGTTGCATCATGTAAAGCCTAAGGGGGTGTACACACAGGAGATGTGATTAAATTCAAAAACAGCTAGACAGAGCGCAGTGAAACGGATCAGAATGCAGAGGTCTTGAGACGCAAACTATTTTTAACTTGTCACATCTTGCCGTTTTAGGATGATGCAGCAAGACCTCCATCTGATGCACATATACAGTGGGCCTAAAACGTATTTGGACACTTAAGTCACTTAAACATTTCCGAATGTCACTGATGCTAAATAAATATTAAACCAAGTTTTCTCAGATTCTTAGAACTACTTCACTTTTTTGACCCATTTAATTTTATAGTGGTTTTTTTAAAACCAACTAGTGTTGCAGGGATTTTTTAGTGAATGCATGAAGTTCTCCCCAAGTTCACCTACCAGTGTAACCGCATGTGCAGTTCATGATCCACTGACATTATAACATTTCAAATATTTTTCCCATTTTTAAAGGGATAGTTCACCCAAAAATGATAATTACCCCATGATTTACTCACCCTCAAGCCATCCTAGGTGTATATGACTTTCTTCTTTCTGACGAATACAATCTGAGTTATATTAAAAAATGGCTAATCCAAGCTTTATAATGGCAGCCCAAAATTTGAAGCCCAAAAATGTGTATCCATCCATTATAAAAGTGCTCCACACGGCTCTGGGGGGTTAATAAAGGCCTTCTGAAGCGAAACAATGGGTTTTTGTACGAAAAATATCCATATTTAACACGTTATAAAGTAAAATATCTAGTTTCCGGTGGACCACCTTCTGTATTACAATCCAATGTCTGGTTACCAACATTCTTCAAAATATCATACAGGTTTGGAACAATATGAGGGAGGAGTAACAGCGTTTTCGGACCTGTAGATTGTTTGCTTTGTTCAGAAAAAGGGACTCAATTTGTTACAATGTTGCATTTTCTTCTTGGTTCGGTTCACTTTCACAAGGCAACATTTCAAAGCGTACATTTACATTTACGCATTTAGCAGACGCTTTTATCCAAAGCGACTTACAACTGAGGAGTACAGGAAGCGATCCGTTATGAAGAGGCGAAGAAACGCAAAAAGTGCCTTAAATACTAAGTTTTGGACATTGCTCAGAGTAGCCTAAGCTAGAATAGGGAGGGAATAGAGAAGGAAGATTAAGTGCTCACGGAAGAGATGGGTTTTTAGCTGTCTTTTGAATGATGTCAGTGAATCTGCCATCCGGAGGGAGGTTTGAAGATCGTTCCACCAGCCGGGAACAGTGAATGAAAAAGTTCTGGAGAGGGATTTCATGCCTCTCTGGGATACCAGAGATACCAGCCACTCTGGGATACCAGCGTACCAAAATGTGTTTATGCAAGTCACATGTGAGCACAACTGTCACGAGTTTCCTCTGCGTCATCCAACAAGATGATTGACAAGCTCACTCTATGAGCTTATTGTGGCTTTATTTGTAACTGTCGAGACACGCAAACACAATACGAATGTAGCCGTCATTCCCACATTATAATATAGCCTATATAATGCAGTTAGACCGGGAAGCAAAGCTTCATCGGGACATAATTTTTGCAATGCACGGAGAAGCGCAACTACACAACATTTTAAGATGAAATGGTGCTGTTTGGTTTTCAACTGCAAAAGCTAATGTGCTCACTCACAGAATCAGACACTCCTGCTTTTTACACACATTTGATGAATTTTGATACCGCTTGGTGTGTTGGTCCGTTGGGTCGGACTGCTTTCTCACGCCAACTGAACCGCTACAGAGTTTGTTTTGGTATGGATCCGAGATTCATATATGCCTAAACTAACCAAACTAAGCGAGAAAACGCACCAGGTTCCAAAACAAACGCTCCAAACGAGCCAAGTGTGCAAGCACCCTAAATGATGACAGAATTTGAATTTTTGGGTGAACTATCCCTTTAAGTCCTGTAGTGTATTCCAGCCTTAAGTTGTCAGAATGGAAACTTCCATTAAACAGCCAGCTGACAAATAAACAGGGATATCTGGGTGCACATTGCTCATTTACTACCGACATTGTAACGATTCAAAGCTGGTCGAAAATCTGTGAAGTTATTAATAAAAGTTAACAATAAAAAAAACAGCATAATTTGGCTCAAATGAGTGAAAGTGAGTTGCTTTGTCGCATGTGTGTGATGTTAATGATTCAAGCACAAGATGTCATGCATGTTTACAAAATAAAACCTAAGAGAAGAGTAATGGTTTATTTGGCACTTAAAGGGAAACAGAATGTTTTGTATGGAAGAATACCTGAATAGTGAATATGAATAGTCACTGACCTGTTCCCTGAACTGCTCCTGAGAGAGACAATCTGTGACGTTCACACAGCCCAACAGACAGCCTGTGGGATACTCCGTAGGAAACTGGGGCTCTGGACAGCAAAATAACTACGTTAGGTGAAATTACAAGGACACTACATTACGGTCATATATCTGCAAACATACCATCTTTGTAAATCTGGCGGTACATGGCCTCTACCCCTGCGATCTCTTGAGGAGTGGCTCCTTTAGCAGCAGCAGCGATCCACAGGCGCCCTCTATGGGACGAGTACCACGTTCTGCCTTCAACCCTACACAAACACAAGAAATGGAGAGAAAATGGGAAACGTTCAGATGAGCTATAAAAACAAACAAAAGCTCTACAAATCAGTAATGAAAAGATGCCATTAATGGATCCCATTAAATGGTTGGACAAAATATTTTCTTCCCCATTATGTAATTTACTGAACAAGAAGTGAGAATGGGGCATCTCAAAGGGCTTAAGTTTTTCTTCAGTCTGTATCTTTTATTTTACATTATTGGTGCCACATCCAGTTATCGACCAATATCAGTGATATATTTAAAGGTAAATGTTAAATTTATGTTAAATACATTCCATTCTCTTAACCAGTTTATATGCTATTCACCTGTTAATCTCCCTCAAAATTGTAAAGATTGAGTCTCCCAGGCACCCTCTAAACATTGAGAGTGGTCCACTCAGATCTGTCAATCACTTTCCAGCTTAACCAATAGCGTGAGTTTGAGGCGTGACTACTGTAGCAGGCAGGGGGTTTGGGGAGTGGCTACCATAGCAGGCGAAGAGTTTGGGGCATGGCTACTGTAGTAGGCGAAGAGTTTGGGGCGTGGCTACTGTAGCAGGCAGGGGGTTTGGGGAGTGGCTACCGTAGCAGGCGAAGAGTTTGGGGAGTGGCTACCATAGCAGGCAAAGAGTTTGGGGCATGGCTACTGTAGCAGGCAGGGGGTTTGGGGAGTGGCTACCGTAGCAGGCGAAGAGTTTGGGGAGTGGCTACCATAGCAGGCGAAGAGTTTGGGGCATGGCTACTGTAGCTGGATGAGAGTTTGGGGCATGGCTACTGTAGTAGGCGAAGAGTTTGGGGCGTGGCTACTGTAGCAGGCAGGGGGTTTGGGGAGTGGCTACCGTAGCAGGCGCAGAGTTTGGGGCGTGGCTACTGTAGCAGGCTTAGAGTTTGGGGGCGTGGCTACTGTAGCAAGCAGGGGGTTTGGGGTATGGCTATTGTAGCAGGCAGAGACAGGGGGTGCTTATCTGGTGTAGGACCTTGACTGACTTTACATGGGAAAAGACATTCAGCTTCAGGTACAGGAGTGCAAGCCAAAATTCACTGAATTTAGATTAAAGATTAAAGATGACCTGCATGACCATGTCAAAGCAAATAAGGCTTTGCAATGCAATGCACTACAATGGATGTTTCAATACCATACAGCACCATCATGCACCCGTTCAGAAAGACCAGTGTATAATGTTTACTTTGATGTGTCCAGTGTTGTGATTGTTTGAGTTGGGAGAGCAGGAAAGGGGTATTTGCAAGATTTTTGTAACTCCGCTAGGTGCCACTAGTTTCGCAGAAACAACATACTTCATCTTTAATTTACTTGAGTCGGTAGTATAACTACTTAAAATTTGTTTACACAAAATAGTACAGCCATATTGTGAAAATAATTATTGACTTATTGCTATCGTCCAGTTTTAATATTGGTGCATCCTTAGTTTACATAACATCTCAAAACTATTTGCTACTCGCCATTGCTAGTCGCAGGTGGTATTTATAATTTAGGGGGCAGAATATACCCATTTTAGAGACTATTTTCTGCACCCCCTGAGCAGGGAGTGATGTAATTTATGTTTTCATGGCATTTTCAAGTGAACTGTACCTTTTTATGCCCTTAACAAGCAGTGAAGCCCATGGCTGATGCATGCTGAGACACCAGCCTCCATCTGAGATCTCCTGCAGCTCTTTGTCCTGCAGTCTGAGTCGGCTGCGCTCACTTTTCTGTGTACTGCTCACAGCCATTGATGAAGACTTTCGTGAGGAGTCGCTACAGGCCATGTCAACCCACTGACACAACACAAACACACATAAATGAATAGACATGTACACAGATGCCACTCAAATACAACTTTCAGTTAAGATTCTTTTATGATATAAATATAAGATCTTCAGAAGAAGATTGTTTGCACCCACCTCTGGCGCGGCCTGTACAATGTTGGGGTTGACAAGCTGTCTGAGGTGCTGTCGATCAGTGGAAACAGAATGTTTTGATGTCTGACCAAAAGAGCCAGTGTGGATGTCCTTGACTGTCTCATCAAACCTTTTGCAACAAAAAAAAAAATTGATTCATATCATACTGTGCCAATCATGGATTGCAATTAACCTTCAAGTCACGTCGACATTGACTGTATTTATGAAATGAACAGAGCTGAATGAATGAATGAGACATTTATATAGTGCTTTACTGTGAGGGCCCTATGAAATCCGTTTTTAATTTTTCCCCAAATTCCGTTTTTTTCAGTTTAAATTTTTCTGGATTCCATTTTTTTCAGTTTAAATTTTTTTGGACTCAAATTAAATGTTTAAATTAAATTTAAGTAATCAAAAAGCATGTCTATTTAATTGAAATCATGAAACTTATACAATGTAACAACAATTTATTAAAAGTTTGTTAAAATACAATTTTAGGACCCTAAGAAATAGCCTATGTTTTATTTTTTTTCTCAAATTCCATTTTATTTTAACCAAATTCTGTGTTTTTTTTTTTTAGTTTTCTGGATTCTATATTAGTGGTTTAATTCAATTTTAATAATCAAAAAGCATGTCTAATTAATTGAATTCATAAAAACAACAGAGCTTTACTGTTAAAATTAAAGTGCCCCAATAATGGCATTTGAAAGGTTCCTATTTTTGTTTTGGGAGTCCCCAACAACAGGTTTATATGCATGCAAGGTCAAAAAACACTTTCATTGTCTTATAATATGCATTTATTTTGACCTTATTTGCTCAACAACTCCCAAAGGATTTGCTCAACGATTTATTTTTCCAAATCCCTCCTTTGCGTGACGCTAATCTGCAGTGAATGGTCAGATGACCCAGTCAGTTGTGATTGGTCAGAAGACCCTGATTGGTCAGATGACCCCGTCAGTTGTGATTGGTCAGAAGACCCTGATTGGTCAGATGACCCCGTCAGTTGTGATTGGTCAGATGACCCAGTCAGTTGTGATTGGTCAGATGACCCAGTCAGTTGTGATTGGTCAGATGACCTAGTTGGTTGTGATTGGTCAGATGACCCAGTCAGTTGTGATTGGTCAGAAGACCCTGATTGGTCAGATGACCCAGTCAGTTGTGATTGGTCAGAAGACCCTGATTGGTCAGATGACCCCGTCAGTTGTGATTGGTCAGAAGACCCTGATTGGTCAGATAACCCAGTCAGTTGTGATTGGTCAGATGACCCAGTCAGTTGTGATTGGTCAGATGACCCAGTCGGTTGTGATTGGTCAGATGACCCAGTCGGTTGTGATTGGTCAGATGACCCTGATTGGACAGATGACCCAGTCGGTTGTGATTGGTCAGATGACCCTGATTGGACAGATGACCCAGTCGGTTGTGATTGGTCAGATGACCCTGATTGGACAGATGACCCAGTCGGTTGTGATTGGTCAGATGACCCTTTTTGGACAGATGACCCAGTCGGTTGTGATTGGTCAGATGACCCTTTTTGGACAGATGACCCAGTCGGTTGTGATTGGTCAGATGACCCTTTTTGGACAGATGACCCAGTCGGTTGTGATTGGTCAGATGACCCAGTCAGTTGTGATTGGTCAGATGACCCAGTCAGTTGTGATTGGTCAGATGACCCAGTCAGTTGTGATTGGTCAGATGACCCAGTCAGTTGTGATTGGTCAGATGACCCAGTCAGTTGTGATTGGTCAGATGACCCAGTCAGTTGTGATTGGTCAGATGACCCAGTCAGTTGTGATTGGTCAGATGACCCAGTCAGTTGTGATTGGTCAGATGACCTAGTTGGTTGTGATTGGTCAGATGACCCTGATTGGACAGATGACTCAGTCAGTTGTGATTGGTCAGATGACCCTTTTTGGACAGATGACCCAGTCAGTTGTGATTGGTCAGATGACCCAGTCAGTTGTGATTGGTCAGATGACCCAGTCAGTTGTGATTGGTCAGATGACCCAGTCAGTTGTGATTGGTCAGATGACCCAGTCAGTTGTGATTGGTCAGATGACCCAGTCAGTTGTGATTGGTCAGATGACCCAGTCAGTTGTGATTGGTCAGATGACCCAGTCAGTTGTGATTGGTCAGATGACCCAGTCAGTTGTGATTGGTCAGATGACCCAGTCAGTTGTGATTGGTCAGATGACCCAGTCAGTTGTGATTGGTCTACTGCGTGCAGCGCATGTCGGAAACGGAACGCCTATCACCATTACTGGATTACGGTTTGTCAAGTGTTGAACATTTTATACAGTTATAGACATGGCATCAATTTTGCCTCACCAATTCGAGCCAGAGTCCGACGAGGAAACATCCAGAGTTGCTGATGAACCAGAAAGTCAATGGCAAACACGAGCAGGACCTTTCTCAATAGTAAGTGTCAATGTAGTTTATGGCACTTCAGGCCGATTGAACGTGCAGAATCTGAGTGAGAATGTCTGAGAAGTGATGTGTTGTAATCTGATTAATCTTGCTGTCTGTCGCCATTTGTTAGTTCAGTGTAACGCGTCACAGACGAATTTTGCTGAATTTATTTAGGGGCACGTGTGGGAACTGTATCAAAATGCCAAGCGAGGCTGAAAATGTGGGCAATATGCTAATGTTTAGTCTTGACGTCACAACGAAACGGCTTGGGATTGGTTTGAAAAACGATTTGTTTAATTGACTCAGAGTCGACTCTTACTTTTGAGAGACAATAACTTTATATACGGTGCACTTTCAGATTTAAAACTTTGCAGGATGTTTTCATTCACTTAGAGCTGTTACACACTACATGAAAGGTAATAGGGGCACTTTAAAACATGGAAGAAAAATTATAATTATTCCATAACAAAATAAAGTTTTAATATTATTTTTATTATTATTATTAGTGTTAGTATTATTATAACATTGAGACATAGCTAAATTCTACTGTATAACAGTAATATATTTCTGTCACAATTTCTTTAAGTTAAACCAAACTTTTATTTTGACGAGTTGCCTTGAAGAGTTTTGCGTTTCTGTGTTTAGGATATGATGACAGTTTTTCTCAAAAGTGCAACGGTGAAATGTTCATAGAAGTGACTCTCAGAGCGACTCTCAGAGTTCATTTGTTCACTTGGAAAAATTAAATATGCTAGTCTTTTTGTCGGGACGTCGTGAAGCATTGCAGGCACGGGATTGGTTGAAGCACTATACGAGATAAAGCGATCGATTCTTGCGTCCTGACGCCCAATGTCATTTATAAATCACCACGACTTTTCTATGTCAAACAGATCACGCCAAAATTGGGCTGATATCATGTAATCTTAACTCGGCATTACATTAATAAAAAATAATGTAACTGAAACAACTAATTATGAAGCTGGCTTCTTACTTCTGGTAGTACGGACTCAGATTCTCCCCTTCATCCAGGACTCGTCTACCTGCAAAGTCGAGTGTGATCTTGCGGTCCTTGCGGGAGGCGTGTCGAAGCTCCCGGAGCTCCTCATCTCGCTTGCGTAACGCCTCCCTCTCACCTGGAGAAAGCCACTGGTTGGAATCCGTTGCAAAATAATCTGACTCATCATCCAAGACTTGCGTTCTCTTAACACTAAAAGAAAGAGGAAGAGGTCAAATTGATTAAAAGTCTTTAGACAATCAGTGGGAAATTCTGAGGCTGAAATTAATCTAACCCTGTAATAGTGTATTTGGACAGGCAGACCTGTTCTTGTCAAACTCCAGAAGTTTGTCTTTGTGCTTTACGGCTTTTTCCAGACCGGCCTTCATCCTGGCCTCTTGGTGGGGCAGATAGTCCCGTTCAGTTCCCTCTGGGATCACACAGAAAACAAAAACGGTCACGTAAATGCTACAAGTCAAAGGAAAACACGTACTGTACAATCACTTCATGTCTCACCTCCCATGAGTTTTTTACGGAGTTTCTGACTTTTGTTGGAGTCTCGCTGCAGTATCTCTTGCTCCTCATTTGTACAGACCTGAATTATGAGTGAAAGATGTTCGTCAACAGTTAATCATCTCTATCATAATCAAATTTGCATAAGATTAGAAAAGATACAGAATAGTGGCTGTATGAGCTTTTCCATGGCCAGTGCAAACATCTATCGTCAATATTTATATGATTGAAAAGTTTGGGATTTTTTATGTTTTTCAAAGAGGAGTCTAATGTTCATCAAGGCTTTATTTACCTAATCGAAAATACAGTCAAAAATAGAAATATTGTTACAATTTAAAATAACAGTTTCTTAATATATTTATGCTTTATGATCGTGGAAACCATGATACGGTGTAAAAACTGCCTTTATTTGCTGAAATAGAAATATTTTGTAACATTATAACTGTCCTTACTACAATTTTGGATCAATTTTACTTTTTTGCCGAGCAAAAGTATTTCTGAACACAAAAGGTCACAGTGATCCCAAACTTGAACAGCGGTGTATATATTTTAAATATTACAATATTTATAATGTTTTGCACATTATTGTGAATCGCATGAAGCCTGTCAAGAGCATGTCTTGGTCAAATTCTCCACCCCCCACCCAAAAAAATGTATGCATGTATGTATATAAAGAAAGTGGAATAATTGGGAGTGCATCCCAGTAATATAAAAACCGCACGCAATCAAAATGGACCCCATTTACTTTGTCAGCACACATCACTAGTCTTGTGGTGAACAATACATCTGCAAGAAATTACAAAAACACTCAAATGTAAAATATTTGAATGGTAATGAGAATATTTTCATGATTATTCTAAACAAATTAAAGTTAAACTTTAAATAGACTTTCATTTACTTTGTACAAAATGTAACTTCTTAATTTTTAATGGGTGGAGATGAGATCCATACATGCTTTCATGAGATTCACCCTTACACAAAATTCACAAAAAATAAAATAAAATACAAAGCAGTTTTCCATTAATATGATGTATTTCCATGTGGAAATTACTAGTTCAGACAATCAATTCGGTTAATGCAAACATCCTAAAAATGGCCAAATGAATTGGACTGACTAACATATAAACTTAGCAGAAAAAGAAATGTCCCTTTCTTAAATATAATTTTATAAAACCCAAATAAACGATTTCAACACTTGCAAGAAATTAACCCTTGCACTTTTATTTTGACGGAAACTGCAGCTGAGCTTTAATTTTAGCGGAAAACTACCGTTTCTGTGAGAACAGACGCGTCTTATTACAAATCCAGTGAAATGCTGTAATCATCTTCCCACAATAATGTTGGAAATAATCCAAATGTGAAAATATGAATGCAAAAACTCGCAGCACATGCAGAGATGGAGTTCACTGCATTCATTCACTGTGAACTGAGCCGTTCGGAGACGTGGAAAACACCGGATCACGGGAGCAATATGCACTTCACTTTGAAACATGCAGCGCAAACCGGCTATACACTTATTAAATTAAAATCAGTCTTTTGCGATTTGATAAGGACACAAAGCCATATCGCGCTTTTGCTTTTAGTTCGTTCGACAGATACTTTGCCAAAGCAATGGTGCAAAACAACGTTAGAGAACTTTTATGTTATTGTTAGAAGTTTTAATTAAGGGCGATGCAATCAGGATTTTTGAGGCAGATCACCGATTACGATCCCTGGAAGCAGTATTGGCCAATACGATCACCGAAATAAATTATTCTTAACAACAAAGTATTTTATATACTAAGCGAATACTCACCAAGCCGGGCATTTTGACATATTTCTGTGTTCAGGGTTCACTTTGCTCATTCATGTTCCACTCGGAGCGCACGCACAGAAAGCTGCTTAGGGAACAGTATCTTAATGCATAATGCAGTTTTAATAACTCTTTATTATCGAGCACGTCCTGCAGTTTAGCAACAGTCGACTGCATTTACGACACTGATCTAGGATGTTAAGTCTGGGCTTTTAGGGAGGAAAGAAAGCGCACCGCTGTGAAGGAAAGTAGTGACTTAAAATCGCACAGCTCTAGTTTCTTGCTGTCATTGCTGTTGAGTTGCTGTCTCCACTCTCAGCAAAGACGTTGCAGATTTATTATCCTTTTCAGACACCTGGTAGAACTGCCAGAGCGGATAATGTAGTGAACCATTTTATCTGTGCATAGAAAAATTGTCTCACGAGTTTTGTGCCATCTGATCAGCTCTTCTGATCGGCCTTTACAGAGACCACCGATCAAACTATATACCGATCAGCGCTCGATCAATCGGAGCACCCTTAGTTTTTACAATATTCTGGTGCATTATGAAACTGGCGGCACAGATTAGACTACGGCGGGCCGCCAAAGTCTAGGTAATTAATAGCAAACACATCCATTGGGGAGATATTTGCTGTACAAAAAGCAGTTGAAAGTGAGAGGACGTTTCTCTTTTTGCTGAGTTTAGGTCTATCACTAACACAGACTGTGCTGAAGAGTAAGAAGACCGGCTCACCAGACTGCCGCAGAACAAACAGGGGCCGGAGCCCTCCTGCTCACACACGATACGGCCACAGCTCAGACAGTTGTTGACGAGTCTGTGTTTCTGAGCCAGACACTCGCAGGACTGACGGCCAGGCAGCAGAATAGCCAGCTTATCTCGACCCTCTTTAGCATACAGATTCACAAACTTGCTCTTCTTCTTCACCGAGCTGGAGCCGCTGTTCTCCTGTGCCTGATAACAGCAAGTTAATGCCACTGTAATTATTTCCACCTAGTTCAACTTCATATATTTCATGAAAGAGTTTTAGGTATTCAAATGAGGTGACATACCTTCATTAAGTCAATGGGAGTTTTCACCGGCTCTGGCTCGGCCTGACACACAGTCGCGATCTCTTGCTTGTTTCTTCCCTTTCGCTTAGACTTCTTCTGGTTGTCTTTGAGAGTTGTGTCTAGGCCCTCTGGGGTAGATATTTCACACAATATTCACTCAATAGATATATTTCTATAGCAAGTACAATATTATTGGTAGGTATGCAGAGATCAAGCACGTTGCATGTAAAAATGTAGGCAAATAAACGGCAGCTTGCAATGGCAGGGTTTAATGCCCGTCCACACTACGACAAATGGGTTTATTTCTAATGTGATGATTTGTGATGAAACTAAAAGTTTAAATGTGCAGGAAAACTAACACTTTGTGGCAAACAAGCACTTTTATTAAAAATAAAACGTGAAATTACCACTATAACCAGTAGATGGCGGCAGAGGAGCACTTATTTGACTTGTTAGCAATTTCCACTCCCTAATATATGGAAAAAAGTAGGAAGTCACAAAGTCAAATTTTTCTTCAAATTGTGACTGAATTACACAGAAAACAATTAAAGAGCTTATTTTATAATCACTGAAACTGTCGGTCAGTTCAGTGTGATATTATAGTAGAACAATAGTGCATTTAATAAGAGTAGAATATTTACATTTTCCATATAAAAATAGGTTTTTGCTTGTTACTGTTGTTAATAAAAGTTCATTTTATCTGCGTATCAATACAAGCTCAGTGCTTCACTGTTACATTCCCAAAGAAACAAACATGTAATATTATAAGTAACTGCACTTATTAGCAAAACAATAGTAATTTTATTATTAAATAAATTAACTATGATAAATAACATTTTCCTCCAGCGCCACCAAACAGGTGCTGGCACCATCAAATGTTAGTCTGGAGCCCTGAAATGTTATACAAATTTGAATTTGAATGAATTCTGTCAGTCCAAAATTGATGCACCTAAATATAAAATAACATCACAACATTTATTTCCATCAAGAGGTGCATCAATTTTTGGTCAAGATCTTGTTGAGGCTCCTCCAGCACATCCCAAAGACTTTCAATGAATTTAAAGGTCTTTCACAGTTTGAGCCTGATGAATCTTGCCATTGTCATCCTGGAATATGGCCATGATGTGTCTTCCTGCATGGTTGTTTAAGAAAAGAAAAGCTACACACTCCATCAGTTAGGGTTAGAAGAACTGTTGCTAAACACAGGGTACAACGGGGCTAAAGGTGCCGTGGGGGAAACGGCGCCTTTGGTTTTATTTTCCAGTAAACCACTAGATGGCACACAAAAACTTGCCTTAGAACAAAACATCCGCTTTTCAAGATGCACAAAGAAATTTGTCTGCTCTTTGACGCAATCGCCGAAAGCAATGCAAAGCTGATTCTGCGCTAATTTGATCTAATATTTAATGTTTTTTAAAATGTTGCAGATTCAAGTAGCAAATGAGAATCGATAAAATTTGTTATTATTATTTGACAAAGGTCTTCTTAATGATTTTCAATCATTAATTAAAGGAATAGTTTTTCAATAAATATGTAAAAGTATGGTATTTGGGGTAAAAGGCACCATATTTAACATGTCAACAAATGGAAAAGTCAGTTAACTATTTATTATCATGACATGATTCAGATAGGAAATATCATATATTAAGTTGGGTGTCCACCTTAGAGATAATCACCATATTTATAATGAAACAATCATAGTTAAAAATATGATATTAATCATATCATATAACTAAATATAATTTATTGTTACTGCTGTAAATCTCCTTCAATGCTTTCAGAATCTTTACTTTTTAAAATAATTTTATTTCAGAATTTTTAAAAATATATTTTTATATTAACATATTTTAATGAACAAAAATTATTTTATTTATCAAAATAATCAGAAAATTGTTGTTTTGAACAAGTATTAACTTATTAAATACATATTATTTTAGCTAAAGTATTTGTATCAATATGGTGTGTTTTTTGCCCTATGTGTGTGTGTGTGTGTCTCTGTGGGGTAAAATGCCCCCCTCACCACCTCATACATTTATAAGATTTTTTAACAAAATTAACTACTTTTTGGATTTATTTTCACACAAAATCAGTTGCGCCATAAATGTTCAATCTGCAATGAGCAATCATACACTCTGGGAGTAGTGAAAAGCTATTTTTTTCTTAAGGTGTGCCTTTAGCCCTGTAGTACCCTATAACATGCTAGAAACCTCTAACCTTTTGCCTCTTTGTCGCCATCTCTGTTTGAACCCTGAAATTGCAGTTATTTGTGGAATTATCATCTTTACGTGGGTTGTGGATCGGCGCGGCTCTTCAGCGCGGATGAATCTAATGTTTTGAGGAGTGTGTGTGGCTGTCATTCATTCATCGCACCGGTGTGGATACTGTACTTAAGAATCACAGATTCTACATCTTGGAAGTACGACCAAAATAAGAACTTTCCCCGCAAAAAAAAGTGCATAAGATGGCTGCCACTTTTGTTCAGAACAACTGAGGGGAAAAAAGCATTACAATAAATCATGCTACCAACGGTGATTAAATCTAACGATCGCTTAGCTCATATCACTTCAAACCGTGCAAATTATTATTATTGTTATACTTTGTTCTCAAATTGTTAATGTTAACATCAGCATTGCGTGACTCTGTGTATTTAGTGTGTATTAGCGTTACCTGTACATTTCAGTTTCTGTACAGTGTAATCTTTTGCTTTTGACTACGGGTGAATCCGTAGTCGTTTGGAATTGTCGTTTGGATCTTTCTGGATTACAATCCCCCATCAAAATGATAAATTTAATTATTCCAGCTGCTGTGAGAAAAGAATATAAATGATCCGCCACCTGCAGCATCCTCACATGCAAGCCGGACTCCTTCTTTATGTATACAGACGTGATGGAATGATAAAAGACGAACGGCACCATGCTCGAATTTCCCACGGAAAGCCACCAGTACCACTGAAATTATAACACATTATTACAAGTTTACCGTTGTGAATCGGGGCTAAGGTAAGGCGATCGCTTTGAACACTGGCTGGTTATGTATTTGCGCAAAAATTTATTTTGGATCATTTGTAACCAAAAAAAAGTTACGGACTGCAGCTTTAAGGATAATAGGAGTTACAATTTACATTTGGCCATGATTAACATTTTTGTAAATAATCTGAATCAGTCTGATCAGGCCGATGTTAGACTACGTTACATTCATCTGTGCCAATGCACAACCCACGTAAAGATGATAATTCAACAAATAACTCCAATTGCAGGTTTCAAACAGAGATGGTGACAAAGAGGCAAAACATCAGTGTGTCCATATTTACCCATGACTGGCTCAATCCTAAGGACGCCTCCCGGATCATCAGGCGCTGGTGTCCGACACCTCTGCCATCTCTGCACCAGCTCGTCCACAAACTCCTGCCTGTTCCCCTCGGTTCCTTGCAAGAGATCTCCAACATACTCCACAATCTCATCAGCATTTTCAATGGAAAGGATGTACCTGAAAAAAAAGGCATTTTACTAAATTACACAGTGCTCACTTTTTTCCACAAAGGCCTATTCAAAATAACATTTGTCTGGATACTAGAAGCCCAAACATACCATCACAAACTATCTAAAGTCTAAATTTGTTTATTAATTATCCCATACATTTCTTAAACATTTCACATAGCACGTTTCATTAGCTTTTCCATATATAACCAGTTATTATGTAGTACTATAGGACTAAGTTAAATGCCATAGCCATGTACCAAGTTGTTTACATGTACATCGTTATCTCTGTTGACATTCAGATAGACACATTAAGACAATTTCTGGCCTGTCAGTTCTGTTATTTATATTTTACAGCATTTCTACAATTGACATTAGACCGCCTCGCGCACAATTCAACCTCCAGAGGCATAAACATCGAATAAAATGTACTTACTGTACAATGTCATCGCTTGCCTCTAATCCAAAACTATGCTTTAACTTATCAACAGTCCAGCGAAGCAAAGATTCTGTCATGATGAAGTTAGTAAACTGTAGTGAGTGTCTTCAACGGAGAGCTGTCAGCATCTGATTAACAGACTGTAATGACTTCCGGGAGACGTGACTTCCGGGAGACGTGTTTCAAAATAAAAGTCTCCAAACACGGAAGACGTGTTTCAAAATAAAAGTCTCCATAGACAACAAGATCATCACTCTTGCTGGTCCGGTATGATGGGTTAAAATTTAATTATATTAATGTAATGTATATTTAGGCTTTTAAAGTTTATCGTTTTTCATCAAATTTAATTTTTTGTCCCGACCGCTAGAATGTATCATATGAGACTTGTTACTTTTCTCAACGCTGGCCAAGATGAAACAATCACAATCGTTTATGATTACTTAAGGAACTTGTATTATTATTTAAAGCATTTTAACAAATTTATAAGGCCTATTTAAATGTCAGATAAGAATCCATGTGGTAAACACACCTGAAATACTAAATAATTATATTCCGGCACTAATATATGCCAAAGTTAGATTGCCATTGTACATTTTGAATTGAAGCTTTAAAGCTTTCATTTTCAATATGAGCTACATTCATGGTCTCTTTAGAATATGGCAACATTATTAAATATAATTTCCTTGTAAAAAATAAAAAAATAAAAAAAATACAATGTAGAAGATCAGAACTGGTGCAGCATGGCTTTTGGTATGTGCAATGAATGATTTTAATCATAAACTTGCAAAAAGAAATAAGAACAGCACAGGATTTTAAAATGTTAAATCGAAGTCCGAACAGCTAAGTAAACCAAAGATCATTTGATATTTGATGCTGTGTATACACTCACCTAAAGGATTATTAGGAACACCTGTTCAATTTCTCATTAATGCAATTATCTAATCAACCAATCACATGGCAGTTGCTTCAATGCCTTTAGGGGTGTGGTCCTGGTCAAGACAATCTCCTGAACTCCAAACTGAATGTCAGAATGGGAAAGAAAGGTGATTTAGGCAATTTTGAGCGTGGCATGGTTGTTGGTGCCAGACGGGCCGGTCTGAGTATTTCACAATCTGCTCAGTTACTGGGATTTTCACGCACAACCATTTCTAGAGTTTACAAAGAATGGTGTGAAAAGGGAAAAACATCCAGTATGCGGCAGTCCTGTGGGCGAAAATGCCTTGTTGATGCTAGAGGTCAGAGGAGAATGGGCCGACTGATTCAAGCTGATAGAAGAGCAACTTTGACTGAAATAACCACTCGTTACAACCGAGGTATGCAGCAAAGCATTTGTGAAGCCACAACACGCACAACCTTGAGGCGGATGGGCTACAACAGCAGAAGACCCCACCGGGTACCACTCATCTCCACTACAAATAGGAAAAAGAGGCTACAATTTGCACGAGCACACCAAAATTGGACAGTTGAAGACTGGAAAAATGTTGCCTGGTCTGATGAGTCTTGATTTCTGTTGAGTCAGAATTTGGCGTAAACAGAATGAGAACATGGATCCATCATGCCTTGTTACCACTGTGCAGGCTGGTGGTGGTGGTGTAATGGTGTGGGGGATGTTTTCTTGGCACACTTTAGGCCCCTTAGTGCCAATTGGGCATCGTTTAAATGCCACGGCCTACCTGAGCATTGTTTCTGACCATGTCCATCCCTTTATGACCACCATGTACCCATCCTCTGATGGCTACTTCCAGCAGGATAATGCACCATGTCACAAAGCTCCAATCATTTCAAATTGGTTTCTTGAACATGACAATGAGTTCACTGTACTAAAATGGCCCCCACAGTCACCAGATCTCAACCCAATAGAGCATCTTTGGGATGTGGTGGAACGGGAGCTTCGTGCCCTGGATGTGCATCCCACAAATCTCCATCAACTGCAAGATGCTATCCTATCAATATGGGCCAACATTTCTAAAGAATGCTTTCAGCACCTTGTTGAATCAATGCCACGTAGAATTAAGGCAGTTCTGAAGGCGAAAGGGGGTCAAACACAGTATTAGTATGGTGTTCCTAATAATCCTTTAGGTGAGTGTATATATGTATATGTTATATAGGACACCATATATCTTATTTTGTAATCTTAAAGGCATTAAAGTGGGTTATACATGTATGAAATGTTTTTCACCTAGATCCACAGTGCAACACATGATCAAGAACAGACATCATGTTCTTATAGTTTATATATAGAATGATGATCAGGAAAAAAGAAAAAAAACCTTACTATGACATTGATTTTTTTTTCTGTAAATTTAAGACACTTCTAACAGTAGTATTCAATGATACTATAATAACTACATGTAACCTCCAACAATAAATGGTTAACATTATTGCACTGCCTTTCTCTGTTGTGCTCTGTCTGTTTGACATGAATAAATAAAACAAATATGTTTAACAGATTTAGGATGCAAAATATAAATACAAGCATAAAGTTATTATTTTTATACACTTATATACAAAAAAGAATATAACAGCCAAATATAAGGTATGCACTGGTAGAAAACACTTCTCAAGCAAATTAAATTTGCCATTTTTCATAAACACTGACAGAGTTTCTTTGTGAACGGAGCACAGATTAATATATCACAATAGCGTAATAAATAAATAATTTAAGCATATTTTAAACACACTGAAGTGCCCCTGTCAACCCCAACACCAACTCCTGCATAGAGCGGCTCAGTGAATGTGCAGTGGAAGGTGTAAATGTGGATAATTTTGCCTGTTTCAGAAGAAACACTGTAAAAAGACAAAGAGCCAGCTGGCTGATCTAGGTACACTCCTATAATGTTAGAACATGACGAGGGTGCGGGTATGTCAGTTCTTGCATTATTATGCCTGGCATAGTAATTTTTACCAGAGCAGACCAGACTCCAGGACTTGTCGTTGAGCCCAAACCTGCAGTCGCTCCCACCTTTCCTGTTGATGCCTCGATATGTGACTGCTATATGACTCCAGCCACTCCATTCAGCCTCCCAGTAACAGCGTCCAGTCAGACTCTCTCCACACAGGGCCTGCTCATAGTGCTCAAATCTTTCTGGATGATCAGGATATGGCTGCGCCTCTTCCAAATATGTTGCCTTCCTGTTGTTCTCTGAGAGAATGAGATGAGTGTTCACTGTGTTTAGATCGAATGTGATATCACAGGCATCTGAAGAAAGATTAAAACACAAAAAATCCTTGATATTGTCATCTTCGGCTTTGGCACTATTATATGGCTGCTTTTTGGTAATGTGTATTATAAAAGCACAATTTAGCATGCAGTGTGTGTGTCAGAGAGAGAACCTACATTTCCGCAGTCCAGGTGTGATCCTATAGGACTCTCCGTGGTCCAAACTAAACGACAAAGAAGAAGGCATGTCAAAAAAGTCTTAGAAAAAACATTTTAAAGGAACACTCCACTTTTTTTGAAAATAGGCTCATTTTCCAACTCCCCTAGAGTTAAACAGTTGAGTTTTACCGTTTTCGAATCCATTCAGCCGTTCTCCAGATCTGGCGGTAACACTTTTAGCATAGCTTAGCATAGATCATTGAATCTGGTTAGACCGTAAGCATCTCGCTCAAAAATGACCAAAGACTTTCGATATTTTTCCTATTTAAAACTTGACTCTTCTGTAGTTACATCGTGTACTGAGACGGAAAATGAAAAGTTGTGATTTTCTAGGCCAATATGGCTAGGGACTATACTCTCATTCCTGCGTAATAATCAAGGAACTTTGCTGCCGTACCATGGGTGCAGAGGCGCAATGATATTACGCTGCGCCTGAAAATAGGCTAACTTCCGTCAACATAACCAATGTGACAACCTGCTTGCACAGGGAGTGTGCCTTGTAACCATGGAGACGTTTGTGAGAGACGATTTAGAAGAGATTTACTTTGGTGCAGATCCTGAACCATATCTATTTGAACCGGAATACACTGAAGATGAGCTTTTGGAACGTGAAAGGCAACCTTTACAACGCACAGAACCATGGCTAATCGCACAGGTAAATCCACTACCTAATTTGCCGGCTGCAACTCTGCAACGACACAAACTTAGGCTGAATCCGAAATCGGCCCCTAAACACTCATTCACTATTCCCTACGTTAATCCACTAATACAGTTTACTTGAAGGAGTGAATGAAAACGAGTGAATGAATTCGGACAGCCGCTGTGTGTACATCAGTTGTACACTCGTTATTGCGGTGCAATGTGGGATTGAATGAGTGCACTCAATAACATCCACTATGGTTTCGGACAGCACTACAAATGGCTGTCCCCTCAAATAATGCCCTATTTGAGGGTATAGGGGGTGATTTCGGATTCAGCCTTAGTGCCGGTCACGTTGGAAGTTACCTAGCTGGGGACTATTTTCAGGCGCTGCGTAATATCATTGCGCCTGCTGCACCCATGGTACGGCAGCAAAGTTCCTTGATTATTACGCAGGAATGAGAGTATAGTCCCTAGCCATATCGCTCTAGAAAATCACAACTTAGTACACAATGTAACTACAGAAGAGTCAAGTTTTAAATAGGAAAAATATAGAAACTCTTTGGTCATTTTTGAACGAGATGCTAACGGTCTAATCAGATTCAATGAATTATGCTAAGCTATGCTAAAAGTTCTACCACGAGATCCGGAGATCGGCTGAATGGATTCGAAAACGGTAAAACTCTAGGGGAGTTGGAAAATGAGCCTATTTTCAAAAAAAGTGGAGTGTTCCTTTAAACCCTCACATTTTTTCACCAGTCAAGAGTTTGTATGTTGATTGTTGTTATTGTTTTTCCCCTCTAGGGTAACATGGGGGAAGATGCCCCCTTAAGAACAATGTGCATTTACTTTTAATCTGTAACATATTTAGATATAAGTTTAGCATGTGCAGGATAATGATGATTCATCAGCCAATGTGTTATTATAGGAAAATAAATAGAAACATTTGCTAATTTAGTTGTTATAGAACAAAATGTACAATTATTCAAAGAGCCATCTTACCACACTACTGGGGTAAGAAGCCCACCTGGCTAAACATTTACAGGATGCATAAATTAATTATGATATAATTCTTTAATGTCATTAGTGTCATTAATGTAAAAATTTTATTTTGACAATTTAGTTGAATAATTGAATAACCGACGACAGTCAAAGCAGAATCCCAGTAAAAGAGATTCATCTGCAAGGTAAAACTATTCTATGATTTATATAGGCATATGAATATTTGCATATTTAATTGCCCATATTTTAATTGAAGATATGTCATAATAGCAACACTTTGAATGCAAATTGAATGATTTCACTCAACTAAGGTTTTAATGAAAGCGAAGATGTCTGAAATGTACATCTGATTCATGGAATACTGAATGATAACCCCATTAATTACAATAATAATTCAATGTAAAACTAGTAACAACATGCCACTTGGGACCTCCTGTACCAATTCTGGGTGGCTCATCTTACCCCAAGGCTCTAATTTTATCTTTTTACTTCAAAATAAAAACTATACCAAATCCAAAAACATTGGTGTCCACAAATCCCTCATTAACAAATAGACACAAAAAAACTTTGATATTAAAAATAATACAGTGCCATAGATCACTATTTTCCAGAGACACAAAATTAGATCAGTTCACCTCAAAACTGTTTAGGCTGACTAAATCTCACAAATGTTGATATTCAGATGAAATGACAAAATTAAAAATAGCATAGCCATTTGTCAAAAGTGCTGAGATGAGATTTTGTGTCATCTATGGTCAGGAGAAAAAATTAAGGAGGGGAGGGGGGGTCATCTTACCCTGCCTTACCCTATTTTTCTATATTCAAAAACTAAAGTGTATTTTTTTGTTGTTGGATGTCCCGATGACTTGCAAATTTCAGTTAAATGTTCATGTTATATGTTTTGGTTGCATTTGTAAGTTAGTAAAAAACGAATGGCGTAAAATTGGAAATTGATATATCGCTCAATATACCCCTGAATCTAATTGAATCATAATCCTATCACAGCTTGTGTAGTAGTATTGGCAAAGATCGCATCGTTTCATGTGATATACACCCCTAATGCACACTACACAATTTCAGGTCTACATACTTGAGTATCTCCAGTGTGCAGTTTGGATGGTTCAGTCGATCCAAGAGCATCTTGACTCCGGAGTGTCCTGGGTAATTGTAGCTCAGATCCAACTCTCTCAGGTGTGATGGGTTTGAACTCAGAGCTGAGGCCAGACAACAACAGCCTTCCTCTGTCACCATACAGCCAGATAATCTAAACATGCATATCAACAGTCAGATCATCTGCAAACTCACAGTTTAAGACCATTTTTAGAACTGTTGTACATGTGGTAATTTACAAATAGTATTAGACCAGATATTAAAAGTGACTGTGTCTTTACACATACTGTACTGCTGGAACCGTATGGGCAGCTTGCGTGTAACTTTCACATAGGATGTAATTTTTTCAAACTTATGTTAACTGTTAAAAACTCTTAGAAACCTCAGTTTCTCTAGTTGACAGTTTGGACTCTTCAGGCCATCAGAGAGAAGCTTCACTCCGGAATCCTGCAGGTCATTGTTACTCAGGTCCAGCTCTCTCAGTACGGAGTTTGATGACTGTAGAGCTGAGGCCACAATCTCACAAGATGTATCAGTCAGATTACAGTCAGCAAGACTATAAGAGAACAAAACACAATTTCAAATTATATCTACAGATAACTGCACAGTGTAATTCAAATTTAAGTCAAACAACCTTTTCCTTAAAGGTGAAGTATGTAGTTTCTGCGACACTAGTGGTACCAAGTTTAATTACAAAAATAAAGCATATTTCTAAACCTTGCAAATGCCCCTTTCACGTGTTGCGCCTCCTCCAACTCAAATATCACAAACACAGCTCTTACGGGTGCTTGTAAAGGTACGTATGTCTCAGCAGATAAAAGTGGGCTATTTTCAACAAAAGGTCCAACATTTTAGGTATACTTTTAGCTGTGTTGCTATGTGTCATGAGTAAGCAATTGATTAGGCAACACTCTATAAGCGTCTTGCTTATAGACATGTGCCGGTATATGGTAATACAATATATCACGATAATGAATATGCATGATATTGTTATCGTGGTCACTTTATAATACCGTGAATAATTATTTATTACGAATTATTCCGATTTTTAGAATGCATTTTAAGAATACTTTACCCATCTACCGTTTAAAATGATCAACACTGCTGTATGCTGCGTCAAAGAGGCACACGCACTGATGTAAACAAACCCAACGCACATGAGCAGCACATGGCGGGTCAAGTGAAGGAGACGCGCTGAATGAAAATGCACATTCACTCTCTCTGACAGCAGATGGCGCTGATGGAACAGCAGAAATGCAGCCGTTTCACCGAAAACCCTCAAAAACAAAGCAGACTCGTGCTACTAAACAGTATTTAAATGTTTCAAACAGCCATTCAGATTTCTGTATTCGCTACAATGCTCATCACATCACCAAATACTTCTCCACCTGCTACAGTAGCCACGCCCCAAACTCTCCACCTGCTACAGTTGCCACGCCCCAAACTCTCAGCCTGCTACAGTACCCACGCCCCAAACTCCCAGCCTGTTACAGTAGCTACACCCCAAACTCTCAGCCTGCTACAGTAGCCACGCCCCAGACGGAGGCCTGCTACAGTAGCCACACCCCAAACTCTCAGCCTGCTACATTAGCCACGCCCCAAACTCTCAGCCTGCTACAGTAGCCACGCCCCAAACAGAGGCCTGCTACAGTAGCCACGCCCCAAACTCTCACCTGCTACAGTAGCCACGCCCCAAACTCTCCACCTGCTAGAGTAGCCACGCCCCAAACTCTCCACCTGCTGTAGTTGCCACGCCCCAAACTCCCAGCCTGCTACAGTAGCCACACCCCGAACTCTCAGCCTGCTACAGTAGCCACTCCCCAAACTCTCCACCTGCTACAGTAGCCACACCCCAAACTCCCAGCCTGCTACAGTAGCCACACCCCAAACTCTCAGCCTGCTACAGTAGCCACGCCCCAAACTCTCTGGTTGCTACAGTAGCCACACCCCAAACTCTCAGCTTGCTTCAGTAGCCACGCCTCAAACTCTCTAGTTGCTACAGTAGCCACACCCCAAACTCTCTGGTTGCTACAGTAGCCACGCCCCAAATTCTCAGCTTACTTCAGTAGCCACGCCCCAAACTCTCAGCCTGCTACAGTAGCCACTCCCCAAACTATTGGTTGAGCTAAAAGTGATTGACAGATCTGTGTGAACCGCTCTCAATGTTTTGATGGTGCCTGGAATGTTTATACTTTTGGGGGAGATAAACTCATGAATGGCATACTAGTAGTAGTCAATGAACAATAAACTGGGTTATGAAAATGTATTTTACCACGCCCCAAACTCTCCACCTGCTACAGTAGCCACACCCCAAACTCCCAGCCTGCTACAGTAGCGACACCCCAAACTCTCAGTCTGCTACAGTAGCCACGCCCCAAACGGAGGCCTGTTACAGTAGCCACGCGCCAAACTCTCTAGTTGCTACAGTAGCCACACCCCAAACTCAATGTTTTGATGGTGCCTGGAATGTTTATACTTTTGGGGGAGATAAACTCATGAATGGCATACTAGTATTAGTCAATGAACAATAAACTGGGTTATGAAAATGTATTTTAACATAAAATAAATCTTACATACTTCACCTTTAAGCATACATCTCACAAGCCCACTCAAAACAACTTGATAACGGTCAAGGCCGTCATGCCTATTAATTTTGCCAGAGACTTGGTTCAGCTTAATAAGGAATTATTTTTTAAAACATCAATTTAAAAACTACACTCACAAAGCTTTTCTGCAGTTTTTCACAGCTGGTAAAAGATTTCTTCGACCTTCTTCTGATGTATTAAATTTCTTGGGATCAAGTTCCTCCAGCACCTCCTCTGACATCTGAAACATGTAGGCGATTGTTGAGCAAAGTGCAGAAGAGAGTTTCTTCTCTGAGCATTTGTCTGATTTCAGAAACTCCTGGATCTCTCTGTACAGAGTCTGATCTTTCATTTCAAAGAGACAAAGAAAAAGATTGATGGATCTATTAGCTGAAAGACTATGTCCATGTTTAATTTTGTCTTTAATATAAGCCATTGTCTTTTCAATGCTCCCTGAACAGCTGTGAGTGTTGGTCAGTAGATCCTTTAAGAGTTTCTGATTGGACTCCAGTGAGATGCCCATCAGAAACCGGAGGAAAAGATCCAGGCGTCCATTCTCGCTTTCCAAGGCTTTATCTACAGCTCCTCTGAGCAAATTATGCAGGGAATCAAAAAACCTTAGTGCCTCCACAGTGTTAATTACATAACAATAAAACACATAAACAGCTGCCAGAAACTCCTGAAAGCTCATATGCACGAAGCAGTAGACTTTCCTCTGATGAATTACAGATTCCTCTTTATATATCTCAGTGCAAATCCCAGAATACATTGAGGCGTCAATGACATCTATGCCGCAATCTCTCAGATCCTCCTCATAGAACATGATGTTGCCCTTCTTCAGTTGTTTGAAAGCAAGTTCAGCAAGTTTTAAAATCACTTCTCTGTTGAACTGCAAGGGTCTTCCTGTATCTCTCTCATCATACTTCTGATTCCTGATGTTTATCTGAATGAGTAAAAAGTGGATGTACATTTCAGTCAGAGTTTGAGGGATTTCTGCACTGTCGTCTTGTTTCAGGATGTTCTGAAGCACAGTGGATGAGATCCAGCAGAATACGGGTATGTGGCACATGATGTGGAGGCTTCTTGATCTTCTGATGTGTGAGATGATTCTGCTGGCTTGATGCTGATCGCTGATCCTCTTCCTGAAATATTCCTCCTTCTGAGGGTCATTGAATCCCTGAATTTCCGTCACCCGGTTAATGCATTCCGAAGGGATCTGATTGGCTGCAGCTGGTCTGGAGGTGATCCAAATGAGAGCAGAAGGAAGCAGCTCTCCTCTGATGAGGTTTGACATCAACACACCCACTGATGAAGACTCATTCACATCACAAACTTTCTGAGCGTCTGAAAACATCAGTGTAATTCGGCTTTCATCCAGACCATCAAAGATGAACACAATTTTACATTCATCATACATCTTTGAGTCCACATCTTGAAGTTCAGGAAGAAAGTCAAGCAGAAGTTTGTGAATACTGTACTGAACATCTTTAATCAAGTTCAGCTCTCGAAATGGAAGCACAAACATGAAATCTACATCCTGATTTGCTTTTCCCTCGGCCCAATCCAGAATGAACTTCTGCACAGAGACAGTTTTTCCAATTCCAGCAACACCTTTAGTAAGAACAGTCTTTATTTTGTCACTCCCCTCTCGTCTCTTCCCTTTACATCCTAGTTCAGTTAAAGATTTAAAGATGTTATTGCAGTGGATTTGTGAATGTTGTGTCCTGGGTGTTTTCTCCATCTGTAACACTTCATGTTCTTTATTCACCCCTTCACTCTCTCCCTCTATGATATAGAGCTGTGTGTAGATCCTGTTCAGGAGGGTTTGATTCTCCTGTATTCTGATTCCCTCAAATAGGTTCTCATACTTGTTCCTCATGCTGTTTTTATGTCTCTCTTTGACTCTCTGCAGGACATCATCCACAGCCTTTTTAGACTCCTCCAGCAGGGCTGCGTTTGTGTAACAGAGAGCAGAACTGGATCCGCCCGAGACTTTATCTGTTTGTAGAACAGGCCGTATTCTAGATCTCTTCCTGCACTGAGGACAGTCAAAGTCTTCTGATGGACTGGATTTATCCCAGTAGCAGCTGATACACTGTTTGCAGAAACTATGTCTACAGGAAATAGAGACCGGGTCTCTCAGAACCTGCTCACACACTCCACATTTGGAACGAACCTGGAGCAAAACCCTGCAGAGAGACCTTAGATGTGTTATATGGTAACATCATTAGCACCGTATGCACTTAAAAGTTTCTGATTGTACTAATTAGCTAATCATATTTGCTAATCAGTGTTTTATCACTTTTCATGAATACACAGACACATGCAAAAAATGTTTCTTTGTGAATCTGCTTACAGATTGACCATGGAAAGAAAGTTTATCTGTCTGTACTGTACAAGTTATTATGATTTAATCTTGCTTCTCACTTGAGGTCAGAGGTCACTGCTTCACCACTGAATTCAGGTGGCATGCCCATAGATACATCACTCTTCATAGACACACAGGTGGGTTCTGGAGTTCCAGCCCTTTTGGCCTGAACAGAAAGTTCATCCTCACTCTTCTCATAGAAACTCATTTTAGAGGCACTGCTGCTCTTCAGAAGAGGCTGGCACTAGGTCTGCAAATACATATACAACTTAAAAAACTGAAAAAACAAAATGGGCATAAAGTCAAGGTTATACAACGGTCCTAAATGCTGATATATAAATGCTGATAATGCTATATACATAGCACTCCTGGTTCAAAAATAAAACGACAAGGAAATTAGGAAATTAGCAAAAATGTAAGCATTTACACAAAATTTTCAAATATCAAAGACAGAATGAAGTTTTTGGCAGAATATGGGAAGTTGTGTGTGGCACTAGGCATGCAGACGCTTCTACAAACATTTGTGAAAGAATGGATCGCTCTCAGGAGCTCAGTGAACTCAAGCGTGGTACCGTGATAGGTTGCCACCTGTGCAATAAGTCCATTCCTGACATTTCCTCACTACTAAATATTCCACAGTCAATTGTTAGTTGTATTATAACAAAGTGGAAGCAATTGGGAACAACAGCAACTCAGCCACGAAGTGATAGGCCACGTAAAATCACAGAGCAGGGTCAGCACATGCTAAGGGTCACAATGTGCAGGAGTCACCAACTTTCTGCAGAGTCAATAGCTACAGACCTCTAAACTTTGTGTGGCCTTCAAATTAGCTCAAGAACAGTGTGTAGAGAGCTTCATGGAATGGGTTTCCATGGCCGAGCAGCTCATCCAAGCCTTACATCACCAAGTGCAATGCAAAGCGTGGGATGCAGTGGGGTAAAGCACGCCGCCACTGGACTCTAGAGCAGTGAGACGTGTTCTCTAGAGTGACCAATCACGCTTTTCTTTCTGGCAATCCCATGGACGAGTCTGAGTTTGGCGGTTGCCAGGAGAACGGGACTTGCCTGACTGCATTGTGCCAAGTGTAAAGTTTGGTGGAGGGGGGGTTATGGTGTAGGGTTGTTTTTCATTGGTTGGGCTTGGGCCCTTAGTTCCAGTGAAAGGAACTCATAATGCTTCAGCATACCAAGACATTTTGGACAATTTCATGCTCCCAACTTTGTGGGAACAGTTTGGGGATGGCCCCTTCCTGTTCCACCATGACTGCGCACCAGTGCACAAAGCGTCGGTCCATAAAGACATGGATGAGTGAGTTTGGTGTGGAGGAACTTGACTGGCCGGCACAGAGTCCTGACCTCAACCCGATAGAACACCTTTGGGATGAATTAGAGCGGAGACTGCGAGCCAGCCCTTCTGATCCAACATCAGTGCCTGACCTCACAAATGCGCTTCTAGAAGAATGGTCAAAAATTCCCATAAACACACTCCTAAACCTTGTGGAAAGCCTTCCCAGAAAAGTTGAAGCTGGTATAGCAGCAAAGGGTGGGCCAACTCCATATTAAACCCTACGGATTAATAATGGGATGTCATTAAAGTTCATGTGCATGTAAAGGCAGGCGTCCCAAAACATTTGGCAATATAGTGTATAATAACAAATGCATCTCTACCACAGTGAAGCATGGAGGAAGAGGAGCCTTTCAGCTGCAGACGTTTGGTGAGCTACTTCACTGTGAAAAGTAATTTAATGCTTTGGACTATTTATTGCAGAATGTCTTGCTTCCCACAAATTAAAAGTTGTTATCTAAAGAGGAATGATCAGATGTTATTTTTCAACAAGACATTGCTCCCAAATTGCAAAGACAACCGAAAAGTGGCTTGAGAAGCCATCAAGTCCATCAGGCTCATGTTTTGGCCTGAAGTAGTCAATTATTAGTTTAAGATATCTAAAATAAAAAAATATAAGTAGTTATAATTTATATATCTATATATCTGTCCATCTATCTATCTATCTATCTATCTATCTATCTATCTATCTATCTATCTGTCCATCTATCTATCTATCTATCTATCTATCTATCTATCTATCTATCTATCTATCTATCTATCTATCTATCTATCTATCTATCTATCCGTCCATCTATCTATCTATCTATCTATCTATCTATCTATCTATCTATCTATCTATCTGTCTGTCCATCTATCTATCTATCTATCTATCTATCTATCTATCTATCTATCTGTCTGTCTGTCCATCTATCTATCTATCTATCTATCTATCTATCTATCTATCTATCTATCTATCTATCTATCTATCTATCTGTCTGTCTGTCCATCTATCTATCTATCTATCTATCTATCTATCTATCTATCTATCTATCTGTCCATCTATCTATCTATCTATCTATCTATCTATCTATCTATCTATCTATCTATCTATCTATCTATCTATCTATCTATCTATCTATCCGTCCATCTATCTATCTATCTATCTATCTATCTATCTATCTATCTATCTATCTATCTATCTATCTATCTATCTATCTGTCTGTCCATCTATCTATCTATCTATCTATCTATCTATCTATCTATCTGTCTGTCTGTCTGTCTGTCTGTCTGTCTGTCTGTCTGTCTGTCTGTCCGTCCATCCATCCATCCATCTATCTATCTATCTATCTATCTATCTATCTATCTATCTATCTATCTATCTATCTATCTATCTATCTATCTATCTATCTATCTATCTATCTATCTGTCTGTCTGTCTATCTATCTATCTATCTATCTATCTATCTATCTATCTATCTATCTGTCTGTCTGTCTGTCCATCTATCTATCTATCTATCTATCTATCTATCTATCTATCTATCTATCTATCTATCTATCTATCTATCTATCTGTCCATCCATCCCTGTCTGTGTGTTTGTGTACACTCCTGGGCAAGAAAAAAAAATGGCCAAGTAAAAAATGGCAAAATATTTACTGTTCTTTTAATGGTCTTAATCATTGTAATCACAAATCAGAGGTCAGGAAATAAGTGTAGATAAAGTAACTTAGTACAGTTTTTTGGGAAGAAGAGTCGGTGTTGTTCCACTCGATGTTGATGGCTTCAAACAGTTCACGAGCAGTTGAAAAATGTCTCCCAGTTCATTTGAGTTTAATGTGAGACCAAATATTCACTAAAGGGTTCAAATCTGGACTCTTGCACTGGACTGCCAACGAATCTGAGTCTTAAAATGGTTGTTAATGCCACAGGATATTCCGACAATACCATATATTTATCAAACATTAAGTTATTTAAACATACAAAAAAAGACTTACCTCTCAAAGAAACACGAGGGTCAGACCCAGACGATAGTATACAGTTGAGCTCCTGTCAGTTAAATCAGGTGGTCGCATTATTCATTATTCATTATTCATTAGTCTGAAGTCCAAATACACATGAAGTCGTGTTTCTTCTGCTTACTCATCCTTCTTGTAAGTGTGTATGTTGCGACAAAAACGCCCGAGAGTTTCACTTCCAGATTTCACCATGGTGTAATGAATCAGTATTTGTTGGGCTATCTGTTGTAATAATTTAATATCCTATATGTAGTGAGATTTGTACACAATTAATGTCTCTGCAGCCTAGCTAACTGATAGTTTTTCCGGTAACGTCGTCATGATGTCAAGCATCGGTGTCTGCAGCAAGAAGTCATGGTGGTGTCGAAACGGGTTACTCCAGTTTGGCGAAATTACTGTCAGTCACGCATGATAAAGACGGACAGTAAGAAAATTGAAGGGTCATGTTTTTGGTTTCAGATCCTCCACTTCCTGAGAAAATTAGAGGTGGGTGGGTGGAGCACCCTACTGGACAACCATCCCACATGAAAAAATACTATAATATATAGTAAAATTACTAGGCCTATACTATAATAATTATATCCTAATACAGCAAATTGTAGTATAACTCAGTATTTACTATAGTTTAAAAATTGACTGTAGTTAATACTACAGTATGCTGTAACATATACTATAATATACACTCACCTAAAGGATTATTAGGAACACCATACTAATACTGTGTTTGACCCCCTTTCGCCTTCAGAACTGCCTTAATTCTACGTGGCATTGATTCAACAAGGTGCTGAAAGCATTCTTTAGAAATGTTGGCCCATATTGATAGGATAGCATCTTGCAGTTGATGGAGATTTGTGGGATGCACATCCAGGGCATGAAGCTCCCGTTCCACCACATCCCAAAGATGCTCTATTGGGTTGAGATCTGGTGACTGTGGGGGCCATTTTAGTACAGTGAACTCATTGTCATGTTCAAGAAACCAATTTGAAATGATTCGAGCTTTGTGACATGGTGCATTATCCTGCTGGAAGTAGCCATCAGAGGATGGGTACATGGTGGTCATAAAGGGATGGACATGGTCAGAAACAACGCTCAGGTAGGCCGTGGCATTTAAACGATGCCCAATTGGCACTAAGGGGCCTAAAGTGTGCCAAGAAAACATCCCCCACACCATTACACCACCACCACCAGCCTGCACAGTGGTAACAAGGCATGATGGATCCATGTTCTCATTCTGTTTACGCCAAATTCTGACTCTACCATCTGAATGTCTCAACAGAAATCCAGACTCATCAGACCAGGCAACATTTTTCCAGTCTTCAACTGTCCAATTTTGGTGTGCTCGTGCAAATTGTAGCCTCTTTTTCCTATTTGTAGTGGAGATGAGTGGTACCCGGTGGGGTCTTCTGCTGTTGTAGCCCATCCGCCTCAAGGTTGTGCGTGTTGTGGCTTCACAAATGCTTTGCTGCTTACCTCGGTTGTAACGAGTGGTTATTTCAGTCAAAGTTGCTCTTCTATCAGCTTGAATCAGTCGGCCCATTCTCCTCTGACCTCTAGCACCAACAAGGCATTTTCGCCCACAGGACTGCCGCATACTGGATGTTTTTCCCTTTTCACACCATTCTTTGTAAACTCTAGAAATGGTTGTGCGTGAAAATCCCAGTAACTGAGCAGATTGTGAAATACTCAGACCGGCCCGTCTGGCACCAACAACCATGCCACGCTCAAAATTGCTTAAATCACCTTTCTTTCCCATTCTGACATTCAGTTTGGAGTTCAGGAGATTGTCTTGACCAGGACCACACCCCTAAATGCATTGAAGCAACTGCCATGTGATTGGTTGATTAGATAATTGCATTAATGAGAAATTGAACAGGTGTTCCTAATAATCCTTTAGGTGAGTGTACTAGAATTATAGGGGTGAATTCAGTCATCTCAATGGCAAAAAGTGTCCCAATCACCCTGAATTCACCCTATGGTTCAAAAACACTATAGTATTTACTAGAATAATTTTACTATAATATAATATAGTATTTTTTCATGTGGGATGACTAATGGAGATGAATGAGCGTGAGTGTTGACAAAAACAGTAGGCTAGTTGAAGGCACTTACTAAAATGTCTATAAACAATGTGTATTGCAGGGCCCTACCTGTTACTCATTAGATGAACAAAAGTATTTAAGTTGATTAACTGGAGCGAATTAGTTGAGTTAACTTCAAAAGGTGAATGCAATAAAGTTAGCTCAACTAACCCCCCTCCATATCTGTTTATAAGTGTGGATATCATTATCAATATCATGTTTCTAATCCAAAAAGCATACTAGTTCAACAAAGTTAGCATCACCCTGGTTTTCTTGAAGAAAAAAAATGGCAGTGAGATTTTTCCAATGGCTTTTGAATTATTTCAGAAAATAAACGACAAATAAAGCATCTGTACAATGCAGTTATCCTCTGAACACCAGATGGAGACAAATATCCATAAACATACATTTGTCATAATCATTTTAAAGGGATAGTTCATGCTCTGGCGATTCACCTGGTTCACAGGTTTTAAGTGGTCATGACTTCACCAGTTTTCTCTAGAAAGGCACATACTAGCATCATTATTTACATACAGATGGGGTAAATGTTAATAGGGGCCTCCAGGGCAGAGTTTAAAAACCTTGCTGTATTTTTGTGTATTAGTTAATAAAGAGAAGGTACATGCCATCTTACTCATCGTAAACTCTTCCCAACTCATAAATACGAACTTCATAGGAGGACTTGAACACACCATTTTATTTTTGAAAGTCAACTTCTGTACAGACACATGAATTTTACACTTTTGTTGTCCCATTTGACACATGCTCACCTCATAGTAGGATATGTTGTCACAATGGAAGAAACACACATGGTATTAATGAATTACAGCATATACACCGACCTTGTGTTGGTCCCCCTTTTGCTGCCAAAACAGCCCTGACCCGTCGAGGCATGGACTCCACTAGACCCCTGAAGGTGTGCTGTGGTATCTGGCACCAAGATGTTAGCAGCAGATCCTTTAAGTCCTGTAAGTTGTGTGGTGGTGCCTCCATGGATCGGACTTGTTTGTTCAGCTCCTCAAACCATTCCTGAACCATTTTTGCTGTGTGGCAGGAGCATTATCCTGCTGAAAGAGCCACAGCCACCAGGGAATACCGTTTCCATGAAAGGATTTAATGACCACTGCAGACCGGGAACGCCCCACAAGAGCTGCAGTTTTGGAGATGCTCTGACCCAGTTGTCTGGCCCTTGTCAAACTCGCTCAAATCCTTACACTTGCCCATTTTTCCTGCTTCTAACACATCAACTTTGAGGACAAAATGTTCACTTGCTGCCTAATATATCCCACCCACTAACAGGTGCCGTGATGAAGAGGTAATCAGTGTTATTCACTTCATCTGATCGGTGTATAAATGATATGTGCTAACTCATAACCTGATATTTATTACATATATCACTATCCAGCATTCAGTGCATTTCTCAGTTTGTGTGTAAAAACCACTGCTATAGAGAAAATGAGCGTTTAATGCAATTGGACTTTTAGATCAAAACCTGTAATACAGTGACCTATATAGAATTATATTAAACACATAAATTGTTGGTCTCAGATTCAGTTGAATGGAAAGTCAGCAAAGAGAGATATGAGATAAAATAACTTAGGTGTGTCTCTAAAAGGTTATTTTTGTCATCATTTGTCATGTTTTCATGCTCAGTGGACTGTAGCCGTCCTTTCCGCATCCTGTGATGCCGTGACCTATAACTATTAGCCCAAGGCATGTTTTCATGCCTGCTAAACTTGACCTATAGGTCCTATCGGGTTTTCATGTGGGAAAAAACGGCAACAACCTTCAGATGTCCTGTCTTCATGATCATAAATGGCAGAGGAATTTATCTTAAAGGAAGTTGTTGCATATAGAAACCTGTTTTGCGGCTTTGTCATGAAATGTTTTTGCGGTATCAAATAAAAGACTTCTCTTTTCTCTTTCTCTTCTCTTTAAGCCTTGCTTTATTTATTACCGCTGGTATTCAACACACAGCTCTGAGGAAATTCTTGCTGAAATGAACAAACAAGGTCAGAGGTCATTTAGCATTTGGTGATAAATTTACTGCAGACATGTTAACACCTCACTGTCAAGTGTTTACAGGGGAAGAGCTCTGAGATCCCACTCATTCCTCAAACAGCAGTGAGTTCCCAAATGACATACTTTTACATGTCAATCTTATCTGATTTCTTACGCTATAGTCTATCTCTTTATTACAGACATTTTGGAGAATGCGCACAAGGCTATTTGTGTTACAAACCTCATACTGTAATAGAATATTTACATTCAGGGCCCAAAATGGGTGTTTATGATCAATAACATGATCAATAAACGGCAGCTGTGGTTGCCAGGACTTTACCGTAAAAAATACGGTAGCAACATTTTAGGTTTTACAGATTTAAGTTAAATTTACTGTAAATAACCGTATTTCATTTTCATATTCAATTACCAACCTATTGAAATACTAATATCTGTTATGTACATAAATGATTAGAAAAAACACAGTTATTTCTAAAAAACTGAGACAGACTAAATCCAGAAGAACTGAGGCAACGTCTCCCAGACACTTGAGGAAACCTTCCTGCAAAACTACAGTACTGGGAAAAGTTTAGGCACTTGTCAGAATGCTTTAAAGTGAGAATGCTGTCAAAAATAATAACATAAATAGCTTTTATTTATGAATTAACTTCTATTAACTAAATCAAATGGATATTTGGGGTAACCACCCTTTGCGTTTAAAACGGCTTTTGTCACCTGCATCTGTTCCTACACCTATTCATGGAGTTTTGCAGGAAGGTTTCCTCAAGTGTCTGGGAGACGTTGCCTCAGTTCTTCTGGATTTAGTCTGTCTCAGTTTTTTCTGTTTCTTCATGTAATCACAGACAGACTCGATGATGGTGAGATCAGATCACACCGGCTGCTGTCAGACTTCTTGTGCATTAAAAAATAAAAGTCTCACTGGATTATTACAATTAATTGCAAAATGAATGTTTGGAAATGTAAACTGATATTTCCTACTGACACACTACAGTAAAAGATATAAATAACTGGCTTAAAAACATTTTTCATGTCAAAATACCAACGTGCCTAAGACTTTTGCACAGTACTGTATGTCACCTTAAAATAAAGTGTAACCGAAATAATTGTTACACTTTATTTTACGGTGTCATTGTTACAGTGTAATTATACATTTAAGTACTGAGTAATATTAATCAACTACATGTATTTACTATAGGGTTAGGGTAGGACTAGGGTTTGGTTTAGGGTTAGTTGCATGGAATTATGCATAATAGTAATTACTATAGTAACTGCATGTAACGTAACAATGACACTAAAATAAAGTACCTATGCTATGACTACTAAAGTTTTTTTTCAATAATGCATTTCTTTAAAGCTTGTAAGTAAAATTTAAGTTATATAATTTTTTTAAACAAAGTGTGTTACACAATATAAGAACACAATCACTAAGTATAAATTCATGAAGAGAGATATACACATCATATGAACAAGCAAAATGTAATATAAATATAAAAAGACATCACAAAATACTAAAAGCATGTCTATCCAAATATGTTTTTAAATGACACATTCAGCAGATGTAATATGCTAATATCCTTTAGTTTTATATTTGGTTCTTGGAACAGTCTCTTCATTATGACAATGCCACCCTGACATTAATGCATTTATGTATGAATTGCATTTTAATGCATTGAAATATGAATGAATAGATCCTTACAAAAATCATGATGACGTAGTCATTGACAAGGAGGGCAAGTTAAATCCCAACACGTCAGTTAGCCAGAGGGCTGTATTTAAGCTTTTAAAGCGATGTGAAGAAGGCATTGAAATGTGTTTACACGTCTGTGGAGATCTGCAGTGCATTACAGTGCAGTTTAAGAGGATGTGTATGAGGTGTACAGTCCCAGAACTGAGATCATGAAGGTCAGGACCCCCTCAGAGAGGTAATGTGAAACACCTGAGGCCCCCGAGGAGCTCCGGGAGCTTTCATACGGAGCGTACTGTTGAGAAAACCCTGCATATGTGAGGACCCTCAGCCATCAACACGGATAACCTGTGCATTATGGACTGAGCGGTTCATATAAAATGGGTCGTTTGTTGCATAGGCAAAAATGACAGTTCGATTTTTGACTAATAATTCTTTATAATGTTAAGATTTATTTGAATGCTATGCATAGTTTTTGACTCCAAGACCCCCCATTGTCCACAAAATGTATTTTAGTCCATGCACACTCCTAGTTTCTGTAAGTTTAATTTATTTAATGTTCTTAAAGGTTTCCATTCTTTTTGACCAAATTTAAATCCTAAATGACTGGATTTTTTATTTTTGTTTTCACACTTTCATCATGATAAAATGTTTTAGAGCTACATAGAAAAATGAGTATTCATTATAAAAAGAGATTTTTTTTTAAATCAGACTTTCCCTCGTTTAGAACTTTTAATATTAGGCTATACCTCATATATCCAGGTTTTCTAAACATTTAATGCTTGGTTTAACTCCACTTTTAGGCCCTGTCTCAAATGCAACCCTATAAGCACTCACAATCTTCCTCCGATTCCACACTTTCACGACGCTTTGGGTAGACGTCTGCGTTATGAAGTCTAAGCAAAAGTGTGCATCGAGGGCGCATATCGGCCGCAAAGCACCCTTCTGAAATCTGAAGGGTGCACCCTGTGGACTTCTTGGACACGGACACGCGGCGGCAGCCATTGCAAATCCATAAGACTGCAAGTGCACATGAAGTGTGCCATTTGAGACAGGGCCTGCGTCACACACTCGCACACTTCCCTAATTCTCACCGCCATTTTGAAGTGCGTTCAATTTCGTCAAGTGGACAAGGGAAGTTTATTGGGACAGACCCTCGACCCCTCGATCTTGATCAAGGGAGGAAGTCTACTCATATGTACACTTCAGGCAGATCCATAGACCACAATGCAACACGATTGCGATGTCACAACTTGATTTACCTACAAGTGATCAAGGGCTTAGTGTGTTTCATTTAAACACATTGCAAGAGCTGTAAAATCAAACAGACTTTTTAGTAAACTTTACTTAATGACCAATCATTTGTTAAACTTACTTAAAACAACTTAGTAATCTGTACTGATTGCATGCTATGCCTTTGTTACTTAGAAAACCCAAGGTTTTTGAGGCGGGGCAATTTTTCAATAGACTTTTCTATATTTATAATTATAATCATAATTGTGTGTTTGGGACATGGATTTTGTTTCTTTAATCAGGCTCTTAAAAAGTATATACAAATTTGGATTTAAATTTATCGGCCAATATATCGGTTATCAGCTTTCAAATATAAAGAATTATCGGTTATCGGTATGGTATCGGCCAAAAATGTCATATCGGTGCATTCCCAAGCACAACCATCTTTTATGCAAATAAATAAGACAAAGGTAACAACACAAGTACATTATTAGAAAAACACATGACAGAGAGAAAACAATGGTGTAATGCCTCCCCAGGAGTCCGGACACACACATGGTTTAACTACATTCAGTATTACTTGCATAGTAAAGTGAACAGCACTGCAATAGACACACATGTGTTCTCTGCATGCTGTTTTTTTATTGGGATGAAAAATGTGCTCATTCTTATCTGCTTCATTCAGTACATACAGCTGAAGAAGAAACGGTCATACAATCATGCATTTGTGAGGTTACGAAGCATCTTTTCAGCTCAGAGCGAGAAGGTGAACTTGGTACACATAAAAACTACTCTATTTTTGTTCAGCCCATGTATTGTAAACTATGTCCATGGCAAACAGCAGCTTCGATAGTAATAACACAGATCACGTTCCCTGTCATCTGTACTTTTCTCAAAAGAAGCCCTGAGCAAAATGTCAAGCATCACATTCACTTACTCACTTCATGCTACTAATTAGCAACAATACACTCTCAATCTACCAACTTGTGCTGCTAACTGATTGGTTACACTGATCACAAGTCTCTTCTCCCTTATTAACGGATAAAAGATTATATATGTATTCTTAAAGGAACAGCGCATCCGAAAACGAAACAACCGGTCATCGTTTACTCGCCCTCATGTGTGATGTTATTTCCTTAATGGAAGATGTTTTGCAGTTTTCATACAGTGAAAGAGAATGGGGACTGATGATGTCAAGCTCTAAATATAAACAAAAAAGCATGCAAGCATTACAGAAGCAGCTGTGCGCCATATTCCAAATCTCCTGAAGCCAAATGATAGATCTGTGTGAAGAACAGAAGAAACGTAAATCTTTATCCAGTGAAAATCTTCCCTTCTTCCGCAGCTCTTTCGCACTTCCACAAATTCAAAGTCGGAGCAAAATTATTGGTTAAGACAGTTTCCAGAAACTTTCCAGAACTTTTGAAAACTTTCCAGGATTTTTTGGAAATTTTCTGAAAATTTTGGAACATTTTTAAAAACGTCTGAAAAAATGACATTTTTGGATTTTTTTTCTTGAAAATTGTCATTATTTTTTGAAAATGTGGACATTTTTGTGAACATTTTGACAATTTTTGGGACATCTTTTGAAAGTTTGGACTTTTTTTGAACATTTTGACAATTTTTGGGTCATTTTTTAAAAATGTTGACAATTTATGATTTTTTTTAATTTGGACAATTTTTGGGGGGATTTTTGTGAAAATTTCTGGAAATTTTGTAAAGTCTCTGGAAATGTTCAGCCCCTTTTGCAACCCTAATCAAATCTGACATGATGTGTCTCTCTTCATGTGCCATCAATGAATATATGCAAATAAAAATGAGATTTAAGGGAAATAACTTCTTAAATTTCTTCTTTTTCCTTGCACAAAGCCATCGTATATGACTTCAGAAGGCTTAGAATATAGCGCATGATTACTATGGGCTACTTTAATGGTGTGAATTTTGGAGCTTCACAGACCGGTCTCTATTTACATTCATTGAAAATTCTGGATCTCACTGTGACATGAAGGCAGGGAACGTGATGATGGGATTTTCGGTTTTGGTGAACTATTCCAATCTTTTGAGAAGTGCATGCTGTTTCTTCGGTGCAGGATTGAGTATGATAAATATGTGTGTTCACTGGCTAATACAGTTCGTCACCGTCATGATGTAAGAGGTCAACTAGTCATTCCGTGGCGAGTCTCTGTATTAGCGAACACCATTCTGTCCGTTTCCGTGTAATGTAGGTGGGTGTTATGATCTGAGCGGGCAGGTGGGGACAGCCTTCGACTCTGGCACTCTCGCACAGAGCCTCTGCGTTACAGATCACATACATGCCGCAGTCGTAGCTGTTCTGCTGCGAGGGGCATTGCTCCTCCACAAAAGGCACTTTCGCCCCAGCTCCTAGGAAAGCCTCCAACTTGGCTGCGATACGCCGGGCGTGCAATGAGTTACTTCCACTCTGGGAGTCGAAGTGTGTGAACTGGCTGGTGTCTCGCCGAAAGAGAAGCAAGCTCCAATGGGAGCCACCGGCCGATTGATTAGAGTTATCATTGACAGCCAGAAAAACCCACCGGCGAGACGCGAGACTCAGCGGCTCCAGGAAAATGGCGAGCTCCTCTTGACACGAGGCGTACTTGATAAACTGTGCCACTTCAGGGCTGATGAAACAGACCTCTTCGCCCAGACTTTTGAAGCGCTCTGTTGTGAAGTACTCAAAGGTGAAACCTATGACCTGATCGTTGAGCCAGTGGGGTCCGTTTAAAAGGGCCACATCTGAGCTCCGCAGCAGACTGTCCTGGTAACTCAACACCACTGGATCCATCCTCAAGGCAACCCGAGTTACTGTGGGCATGAGAATATAGAGATTTTACTCATTTACATATGGAGTACCATGTTAATACCATGTAATATGAATCAATTTGTGGGACATAATGGTGCTATTTTACCGTTTCTAGTACAGATTAAAGTGAGCAGCATGTCAAAACAACAGAGCGGTTCACATCACAAGCACTCAGGGTCATGATCTTTCGGCGCTAAATCCTCTAATATTTTTATCATTCAAGCCCTTTCCGTTACGTGTGTGCTGCTTCTCACTCCCGCTAAAGATGTAAAGCGTCACATTAAAGGGATTGTTACATATTCTGTGATCATATATATTTACCCTCAAGTTGTTTCAAACCTGTATGGGTTTCTTTCTTCTGTTGAACACAAAATATAATATTTTAAAGAATTTTGGTGACTGAACAGTTGCCGGTAGTCATTGATTTCTATAGTAGGAAAAAAAATACTATGGCTACCATCAAAATACTATGGCTACCATGTCTGTTTACCAACATTCTTTAAAACATCTTTGTTTGTGTTCAACAGAAGAAAGAAACTCATACAGGTTTGGAACAACATGAGGGTGAGTAAGAAATTTCAAAATGTTAATTTTTGGGTGAACTATCCCTTTAAAAGCTGCAGATGACACGGTTATTTAAACAACAGTAGCAGAAACACAGTGAGCAGCAAAATCGATATTTTTGCTTAAACGCTGTAGAAATGCACAAGAATGCAGTAATTCAATTCTTTTTTTATCTGTCACACAAATGAGGAGGTTTAACTAAACCAGGTTCGTGACAAGTTATGAATGGCGCCTTTAGACATTTAGTTTTTCTCCATACATTTAGCGTTATTAAAAGCAATAAACAATGTTATAAATTGGCAATGACAAAAAAACTTTAAAATTATGCTACTAGTTAACTTTGTTTTGTGCTCACGATGAGAGTTTTCTTTATTAGATTGTTTGTTTTAGAAGTTTATTACTTTGAGCTAAATATTTCCTTAAGAGGAAAATCCTGCACTCCCTGTTTTATCAGTCCCAAGTAGGGATGCACTGATATGAAAATATGGGCTGATACCGATAATTCTTTGTATAGCCGATAACCGATATATTGGCCGATAAATCTAAATCCAATTTTTTAATGTCATTTTTGAGAGCCTGATTACAAACAAAAGTCTCACCATTAAAGCCATGTCCAAAACATATATCGACCGATACCGATATGGTGGCCGATATATTGTGCATCCCTAGTCCCAAGGCCTTCTATGTGCCACACACGTAGGTATTTAAATGTAAAATAAATAATTAGAAAATAATAGCCTGATAAAACATCTGATTTTACCTTTTTATAGTCATATCCAGTTGGAAGAAATATTTACTTTTTTGGTAAATATTGGTAAAAATTCACTACTTTGGCTCATCTTTGATGACTATTTTCAGTGTTTAGGATTTTTCTTTTACAAAGTACTACGGCTGCCCCGATGGAAATGTATAACTGTTCCAAAAAAGTATTGTCCGGAGCTCCGCTGGGAAGGAAATATAGAGACCGGACCTCTTGGAACTTTAATGGAATACCCCTGGTCTATATGTTTAAAGTCGGCATGAAATGGAAGTTGCAATATTCCTTTCTTCCCTACTGTAACGTATATCAGAGTGAAACGCCTTCTCAAACAAGAACAAATGTAGGGCGGGGCTTGATTTTGTAGGTGGAGAATTGATTGGATGGTTGCTATTGGTGGATCTCATGTGAGTGACAGGTTGCCCCGCCCTCGTCATCAGAACACGTCAATGCAAGGGGAAGTTATTTTGATTCAAGAATACAAGACACATCATGAATTAAAAAAAATAATTATATGCATGGATAAATAAAACGAGAATGATCTATTTTGATTTCATGCTGACTTTAACATCTATCTTTCTGATAATACCATTCTAAACGCATTACTTTTCACCAACAAAGTACTTTCTATTTTTCTTACCACTCTATTGCTATTACTCTACTTCTTGTATTGTATGTAGGTAACTTTAAAATATTAGAATATTAAAGTTGTCTTATTTGTCTTGCACAGTCACTCCTGCACTGCGCACTGAAACAGGCCAAACAAACACGATTACATTTCAAAGTTCTCTGCATTCTTCATCTGTTTAAAAGTACATCGACAACATATTGTTTGTTACCTTGCGAAAGAAAGAAACAGCCTTCATAACGTCAACCTTCCTCTACCACAAGCGCACTGAGGGCAGGTGCCGTAAAGCGTTAACTGTTGTGATAGAAAATGTCGCGCTTCTACTCGTTTTGCGACAGTGTTGAGGGGCAGGGCACGTACACGCCTCTTTCAAATGCTAGACGGTGATTGGTTTAGCGCAACGTGACGCAACTAGTAACGTACGCCTCTCTGAAAGGCAGCCACCGCCCATCGCCGCAGATGACCCCGCCCATTCCGCAGCGAGTACGCGCAGCGCGCGTCTGGACGCTGATGAGAAGCAGCACTGATTAAGCAGAAAAAACAGAAAGGAGTTTCAAGCGAGCGACTCCCACGAGAAAAGAAACGCCGCACTGTTCGGAGATTTCAATGGGAAGAAGATTATAGTCAATTTTTAATCAAAATGGCAGAGTGGCACGTTTGTTTGGACGCGGGAAAGTTGCAACGGATAATTTGAGAGAGACAATTCTGGGATAGCGCTGGATTTGATCTGTCCTTAAAGGAGAAGCTGGATTTTTTTTTTTACGCCGAACTCAAGAGAGGTGAGATTTAGTGTGTTGAAATGATCTTCACTTATGTTTTCGGCGAATTACACAAACTAATTTACCGTGACTCGAAGTTTCCCCGCATCTCCTGCGTTATGTCTATTATGATTGGACGTGCGCGCGCCTGCTCGTGGCATAACGATACGTGCAAAACAATATTGTGATATTTCTTTTGCTTCAGTGTCAACAGACACAAGCATAACCAGTGAATAGTGTGACTGTGTTGGGATAACTTTAGGAGCGGATGAATAAACCCCTTTTTTAAGGTGTGACAGATGTCATGGTTGATGATGATGATGATGATGATGATGGTGAGGATGATGGTGAGGATGATGGTGATGATGGTGAGGATGGTGCATGTGTTATTGAGGACTCACTTCAGCCCCAGTGCTGCAGTAATCATGGGCCAAATCTGCACAGTCATCCGGACCCAGTCAGAATGTTTCATTTCATGCACTGGTCTCTCTCTCTCTCTCTCTCTCTCTCTCTCTCTCTCTCTTTGGATATACAGTTGTTCTAAAAGTAAGTGTGCACTTAAGTCAAGAGTCAAAGGTGTGTGTGAATGTCATTGCATTTAAATGGCAAACCAAACCAAGTGGCATCTCTGTGAATTAATGATGCTACAGCTTTTCTCAGAACTGACTAACCATTTTTGCAATCTGGATTTGTGTGTGTGTGTGTGTGTGTGTGGATAAAGTCAGTTCTCCTCTTCACTCAGGTGTAGTTCATCACATTTCACCATCTTCATGTTCCAGTAACATTTGACTATCACAAAGTGTCCGAATCACAATACTTTTTTAAAGTCCCCATGAAACCAGAATTGAAGTTTTTGGAAGTGAGAAGCTAGTGTTGCTCCAAAACAATGACAAAATTCACTTTTAGAAGATATGAGTGTTCAAAACTTGAGCATCATCAGATTTTCTGTCCAATCAAATGCTCTGTGGAATCTGAAGCCCCGCCCCCTACATTATAAACAGACGCTGAAGCTGCGACTGAAATCGGTCACTTGTGCACACTTTTACTATTTGGGGAATGGCACTTAGTGCACTTTATAGGGGATAGGGATTCACACAGTATAAATATGCTTTCCATTGGGGCGAGTGAAGTCTGGTTTCACGTTAGTGTCACGTGAACCCTAAAACGTATCGGACCCGTTTGAATTCTGCACAGAATATATATTAAAGCGATATGAAGGCGATCAGGTGGAGAAACGGTTAGAGATTAGGAGGAAACTGCGGCTTTACCAAGCTCAATGGTTTTGGACGAGCTGTGATATAAACCAAACGCTATTGGCTGTTTTAAAAAAGGGGAGGAGCTGCTCGATATGCCCCGCCCCGTCTTCCTGTTTCAGTGGAAATTACATCAACGCATGGGCCTTTAAACAACAATACATCTGTTGTTTGTGATTTGAAACCTAACAAACGCTTTTGTTCTGCATGCTCTTGAAAATAAACACCACTCGGTTTGATACTTTGTTTTTTGAATGCAGCTCTTACATTTAGAGTTCCTTAAATGCTGTTTGGGATCACTTTACACTTGTTGTGTTGTCTTTGTATTTTGGAGTGACTGAGTGTTTTCCCAGCACAGGTGACGTGAGGAATGTGAAGGCTCTGTCTCAGCTGTTATAGACTGTGCCAAGACATGACTTTACTGTGACAACTGGCCTTGTATACGACACCCCAGAAAGGAGCTAAACCCCCCAGTGTGTCTGCATGCATGCTTTTCAACCAGATTCATACGTTAACACTTGTTCCAAATGCATGCACTTGCAAGAAAGCACTGTGCCAGTGGTGATATCATTATCCTGAATAATTATATGCATGTATTAACATGACACTAATTGTGGTGCTGTCGTTTATGTAAAACACATCAAAAAACACAGTACTACTGTAGACGTTTTGTGGAAATCCGTGAGGTTCTTGAGACATCTTTATAGAGCGGCTTTCAGTTTGAAACCAAATCACATCACAGGTTTAAAATTCCTTGTTATTAAATATTAACACGGAGCAGGAATAGAAGTTGCATCATGTGGCCTGGAGGGAGAAGGTAAAGCCGTAAAGTAAAATCACTCAAACGGTCATTTTAGTGACTGTAGATGTTTTTCCTGCTTTGTTTTTTCTGGATTCTGTTTTTTCCCCCCGTCTGGATTATGTTATAGTGGCTAATGAATTGAAATCATGAAGCTTACACAGTTTAACAACAATTTATTAAAAGTTTAACAAAAATGAAAATTTTAGGACCCTATTAAATCTGTTTTATTTTTTCCAAAATTGTTTTCCTTTTTAATTTCTCTGATTGTAATAGTTTAATTAAAATGGTTATAATCATTCAATGAATTCTTAACTTCAACATCTATATTTAATAAAAAATATTAAACATTTATATTAAATGAGGCCCTATGAATTGTTTTTGTCCCTCAGAAATTTTGTGTTTTAATTTTTCTGGATTTATGATTTAATACAAATGTACTGTCGTAATCAAATTAAGGCATAAACAAGACCAATTTAATTAATATCTTACAAAGGAAAATGTAACAAAGTAGCAAAAGTAGCCTTCTGCATTGCAACGGTTGGCTGTTGAAATTAAATATATTATGAACTTTTAGTGATTTTATTATTATTAATACTTTGAGAAATACAGCCTACTGTACAATAGTATAGGGATGCACGATATATATCGGCCACCATATCGGTATCGGCCGATATATGTTAATTTTTTATGTAATCGATATCGGTCCAATAAGAATATTGGGCCGATATATTAAAGCTGATGAATAATATTTCCTTCAGATGTTTTTGTAATCAGATAAAAATTTGGATTTAGATTTATCGGCCAATATATCGGTTATCGGCTTTCAAATAAAAAGAATTATCGGTTATTGTATCGGCCAAAGTTTTCATATCAGTGCATCCCTAATAACATTTTCTCTCCAAAATTATATAAAATTTGGATTTAGATTTATCGGCTAATATATCGGTTATCAGCTTTTTGGATATCGGTATCGACCAAAATGTTCATATCGGTGCATCCCTACAATAGTAATATATTTCTGTCAAAATTTCTTCGTTAAAACTAACTTTTATTTGACGGGTTGTCGTGAACACCGTTCAGTTTCATTTTGTATATAATATGATGATAGTTTTTATTAAATTAAATGATGAAGTGACTCTGGAGATGAAGTTAATGCGTTTAAAACGTGCAGACTTCAGATTTAAATGGCAATATCTTGTGGATATCATGATTTGATTAAGTGTTTTGGCCTCAATTATATATATTTATCCAAATTTGTAGCCACATGACATTCTCCGTCATACTGTAAATATTTTTATGACTATTCCAGTCCGGCCTCGTTTTCCGCATCACGGAAATCATTGTGCCCTGTATTACTCTGTATGATGAATCTGGCTTGTAGGAGAAATCTGAAGCATTTTTGGACAATGACAATAAGAGGAAACTGCCATAGGAAGTAGTGAAAACTCACGGTCATCAAGTTGCCAGGATTTTACTTTGAAGGGGATGCGGTAATCCATACTTCAGGCACTGATGCTACAGAAACACCGTATAGGATCTGACTAAACCTCTAACCGTTAAGCATAAGCTGTTTTTTATCGTATTTATCTCCTAAATATGTATCTCTTGAATATGTCAGCTGTACTTCAGACAGTAAGTTATTTGCTGAATTGCAAATTGCAGACAGCTGTAAGCAGACCAACAGCTGAAAGGGAGTATGGGTCATATTCCCCGGCTGTAAATAACTGGAAACAACAGTAATTATTACTTTTACCATTTGTCTGAGACCCTTCTGTATTTCAGACACGGGCTAATGCGTGTTGACAGTTCATTGTTCGCTTACTAGCCAAGCCAATTTTTGCGTAAAGATGTTCATGCGAAGGCTGTCTTGTTTTGCTTACATTGTGCATTTTGACTTCAGAAATATGTGTATTGGCTTTCCAAATTGACCACAATATGTGCCAGTCCTAAATTATCATCAAGCAATAAATCATCTTGGATTTAAGTATCATACAGGCTGTAATTTTTCTCGGAGCTTGTTTTTTGAGATGATCTGAAATTCAAAGCTCGGTGTAATGTTTGTCCAATCCAAACAAATATTTGCAGTGGATTTGGATGTTATTCAGGTGTAATTCCAGACTTTTAAGCCTCTACAAACTCCCAGCAAAATCATTCACTGAGAACATTATTTATTGAGCTTTAATGAGTTACAGTGTTTTTTCCTCATAGATCGAGATATTAAAGGATAGTTCTCGCAAAATTGAACATTCTGTCATCAGTCATTCGCCCTCATGTCATTAGTGGCGTTAGTCTTTCATTTGAATCGCATATGAAAATGTTTTTAATGAACCCTGAGAGATTTCTGTCCCTCCGCTGAAAGTTCATTCACTTTGATAGTCCAAAAAGTTCATTAAAAAGTAATCCATATGAATTGAGATTAATTCTAGTCCGCTGAAGAGTCACAATTGCTTTATGATGAACGGATTTAATTTAGGCTTTTATTAAACATTGATCAACGCACATAGAGCTCATCAAATATGGTAATCCCATGATCAACCGCGCTTGCTTGATGTGCAAGAACAAACCTCATTGGTTCTCAAGCATGAGTTTTGAGTTTCTGCTTACCATATTTGATGTGCGTTGATCAATGTTTATGTGAATAAACGCCTAAATTAAATCTGTTTATAAAGTGAATTTCTTCACAAGACTTCGTTTTGGTGATTGGACTTTCATTGGAGGGACACAAACATCTCCGGTTCCATCTTAATTTTGTTTCGAAGATGAATGGAAGTCGTATGGGTTTGAAACGATGAGGGAGAACTAACTAATATAATCTAGTCTTTATATATTCTAGTCTTTTATTTATTATAAACAACTCTCTTGCTTATTGATTAAAACTGTACATGTACAACAAATGATTTCTTAATGCTTCACGTTAAATATTTAGATGGTATTTTCATAAAAGCTTTACTCCTTAAAAAAAAGTTTTTTTTTATTTTTATTCACATATGTGAATTTTTTTCTTAATTGTCGTTTTCTTCTTATTCTACTTAATACTTAAAAATACTTAAGAAAGTTTCTTAAGATTGCTCTAAAGACAAAACTTTAGAATATTCATCTTAAAATGAATGTAAATAACCTCTTAAAATTAGGACTTGTCTCAAAATCCCAAAGGGTAAGATGTTTAATGAATGTATTGGGCTGTTTAAAAAAAATACATAAAATACACAATTATTAGGGATGTGCATGAGTTCTCTGAAGTGACATGATCGATAATGTAAGCAATGATAGGATGCATGATTATGCACAATGTGTGTTTTTGTTGAATTTGAAATTGAGACTACAAAAACAAGTCAAATAGGGATCTTTTTTTCTTGTTTTATAATTACAACATCATTTTTGGCAGCATTTAGCACGTATGAGAGTGCCCATACACAGAAACGCACACACGCACGCCCTTTAAAAAAACTATTACACTGAATGCACTGAAAAAAACTATAAATTAAGTACAATTTTCTTTTGCAAGTTTTTGCACGCATATTTTTAAAGTAAAGTTCCCATATGGAATTAAGTAAAATCTACTAAGTAAAAACAAAGAAAATAAGCAATGTTAACTTGGCCAGTTGAAGTTTTGCAGTAATATAACACTGAATTAAGCCATGCTTTTAAAGTATTATTTACTTGGATGTTCTAAGTAAACCATACAGAGTAGATATTGTGTAGACAACATATCTGCATAATAGAAGTAACGTGTTTCCCACCAAAACACAGAGCCCTCAATACTTGGTACTAGGGCTGAACGATTAATTGCATTTGCGATAATATCACAATATGATAAAACACGATTTTAAAGAATTACAATGACATTCGCGGGCTTCATTGCACAGGATATGCACTGAGAGAAACGTGCACTTTGCTTGATGTAAAGCTTACAGTGTGTTCTCGCCCGCCGGTATTTTCCTTACAAATGCTCTACGAAGTCTTCATTTATGTCGTTTTGAATGCAGTGGGCTTATAGGAAACTCACTGACAGAAGGCTCGCTTTGTGAAGAGTGCTCGTGCATGCGTCTGTGCGCGTCTCAAAATGCCTGTATGACGCAAAATTTATGTAAACACAGTCAGTAATATCACAGTCAGTAATATAGTTATTAAACAGACAGGATAAACCACTTCTTATATTTCAAGAGAGATCTGTGCATTAGTGTGAATGCAGAGCCCCCGCTGTCTGTTGTGTCATCATTAGTAATCAAGCAACAGTAAAGCTGAGAAAGTGACAAATCAACCAATAAACAGTGTTTGGTCTTTTGAACCACCAATCACCAATTTCTCTGATAAATGAATGTGAAAGTGGGTGTGTATTTGCGTGCATGAAAATAAACCGAAATAAACGCATGCAGAGCACTCTCTCACAGAGCACAGCACACAAAAGTCATTATATTTCTCTGTTTGTATGCATTTTGTGTTTTTACACCATTTTCACTCTGTATATTTTTCTCAGTTTTTATTTGAGAAGATTATTTGCACCGTTTGTTCATTTACACTCAGTATATTTTATTGCACGGTTTGTTGTCACAACTTGTTTGCATTTGTAGTTCATGTCCAAATGATAATATATTTCTCTGAAGAAAAATGTTCTGTTATTATATAACAATCTTTCTATTTACTTTACTCCCTGAACTTTTTTTGGACACATCTACATTGTCAGTAAATAAAATACACCTGTTTTCACTCAAAAACGCCTAGAATAATATTATAATAAACTTGCTGAGGGATTGTTACATGTAGACACAATTTCATCTGGAAGTCTAAAACAACCAAGTCTAACTTACTAAAGGAAAAAATCCAAACTTCATGAAGTTCTGTTTGAGTTAACAGTAAAAACAACACATTTTTGCGGCCGTTTTTCTTAAAATTCGATGAATTTAATCCATTCTCAGACTAAATAAATGTAAAATTGAGCTAGATGGAATCTTCAGGTTCTCCTGTTTAAAATGAGATATGGCACTTGATGCTAACTGCTAGAATGGGTGAGAAAAACTAAGAAAAGTACAGGCAAGTCAGGTGCCCCAAAAATGGTCTAGGTCTTTAAGGGTTAAAGTTATTCAGTTATTTTTTTTTTCTTCTTCTTCTTCTTCTTCTTCTGTCTTATGTTATCTCGTCTTTTATGAGAAAACGCTTCCCTGCCATTGACGAGATTTTTCCATGTTTTCACTGTTCTACGGTAGGGGGCGCTACTACACATCTCCTGAACGAGTACAGAATCTGATCAAAACACAGGCGAAGAAGCAGCAGAAACGAGTGATCTCATATAAGCAGATGCATATGTAAAATAACCTGATCATCAACATTAAACATCATATGAATCAAAACTATCTAATGTTATTGAATGAAATGTCGACCCAGGACGAGCGATAGGACTGTGAATCCCATCTGTATGCAAGTTAGTCGCGATTTTCTCCGCTTTTTTCTCAATGTTGCTTTTTTCATGAAACATACTCGCATTCAAGTGTTGATAAAAGAAGAATGCATGAAGCTAGTGTTGGTTCTTTCTTTTGATATATTGCATGTTCAAATATTCATACAAGAAGATATTCTGTGGGCCATGAAACTTGTGAAAAGCGCTGGCGGTGACTGGCAAATTTCATGTTTACGTTCACTAAAGACATAACCGACTAGGTTTACGATGATACTCGACAAGACAGGCATTTTGACATAATTTTTCATATCAGTGGCATATACGCCGATGCCGATATATCTGGCTCATATCGGCCAATAAAATCGGCAGACCGCTAAATCGGTCGGGCTCTAGTTTTCTTCACCCATTTTATCGTCTTCGAGGTGAAAATCACATTTCCTCAACAAACCCTGTCATTTTAAGGATATTATTTATGTTTGTAGCATTTCAGGTTTTGTTCAAACTCCTAAACTTAGGCATGAGCAATAGTGATGCTTTGCAGTAGTTTGGATGTAATAGTAAGCCAGCTTAAGTAGGTAAGTAGGTGCCTGTCTGCTCTTGATAAATGTGCAGCAGCAGAACAGGTGTTGATAAGCCACTTTTTGTAGTCTGGGGCACTAAAAAACTGGGCCGTTTCTCTAAAGCACAGGATTGTAAGGGAAAAGTGGGTCTGCTCTGACCTTCTTATCATAGTGAGAAGAGCCCGCACCTGATCTATTCGAGTAAAGTGGTCAGTCTTCACCAGTCCTGCTCAATATCTTTCTCTCAGTGTTTGACAGGAAGGCCTGTTTGGGGCCGCAGGAAAAATGTCAGAAACTGCTGGCTGAAGGGTAGGAAAGATGTATAAGTGGCTTATCTCGTCTCAAATCTTGGATACCGTCTTAACGTGAGCTCTATGCAAGACCAGGAGGCTACAAATATCGGGAAAGGCTGTCATTTTTACTGTAATAGAAAAGGAAGGTAACCAGTAAAGTAGTTGCCGCAAACCTCCTGTTACATCTTGTTGTCATTTTACTCGCGTTCTGACTTTCTCTAGTTATTTTCTTTCTTTTACAACATAATGTCACAAATACAAAGAACAGCTTACTCTATTTCATGTAACAAAAGTGGTGATTATACTGTCAAGCTTTAAAAAGGACAATAAAGCAACATTAAAGCTCCCTAAAACTGTGTCCTAACCATGCATGATGCAACTAAATTCCAGCTGCAATTTATCCGTCCACACGGAGCACTTTTCCTTGTGGAACTTGAGAGATTTATCATATCAGGGCTCCAGACTGCGACCAAATGGTCGCATTTTGCGAGCTTTTTTCCTGCTGGTGCGACTGAATTTGGTTAAAGGTCGCACTGGTGTGACCACCGCGGTGCTCAACTGATAAGAGCTGCCATTTGTGTTACATATGAGAAACATCGAACGGCAAACGAAGCGAAAATGGAACGAAACCGCGTTACTCGTTTGAGCTGCGCGGGCTGTTATCAGCTCAGAGCAATAATAGACAGCGCAGCGCGAGCTCACACACGGGCCAATCTCGATCACGCAACACCGTTATTACACAGTATTAATAACATCACTACTGTGAGATCTAGTGGGAAGCATTTGGTGCAGAAGTATGTGTTAGAGAGCCTCCTCTCTCTCACTCGTCTCATTCACTCCGGTTAAAGAGTGCTTGCATTGCGCATCATTTTAGTCATTCCCGCAGGTTTCGCGCTCGGACCGAAAGTGCGCACACCACTGATCAATATAAGTGACGCACACAAAGCCGCCTCTCAAACAGCTTGTGACTCGCAAGTACCAAAATGAGTGGCTTACTGCGCTTAAACGGTCAAATACATACAGACTTATGTCAAAATGCTCGTCTTGGTGAGTATTCAGTTAAACACAGTTGGTTTTGGAACGGTTGAGAGAAAACACATTGTGTGTCAGTATATTGGATCCGTGCATAAACTCTTAAAGTGACAGCAGCCTAATAAACCTGCTCATGTTCATCAAAGAACAAAAGACAAAGAATATCACTCTGCTCTTGACTAAATAAGTTATTTTAATTAATCTGTATTAAATGTTTTACAATGAAGACTATAGCCAGTACTGTTAGACCCACCTGAAAAACTATGTATCTCTCTTTATTCTATTGCATTTATTTGTGCTGTTGTTTGCAATGTGTTATTTGTTCTTATTTTATTACTGACTTTTTACTTGGTAGATTTTTGTCTGTATATGCTGTAAATTATAGTTCTTAGAAAGAAAATCGGAATCTGCAAAAATCGGTATCGGCAAGTCACACTTACCAAAAAATGGGGAATCGGCCAAGAAAATTCCAATAGGTGCGTCTGTAATAAAATTCATGTTAATGCGAAGTGTTAATGTCAAGCCCTGGGTGTCAGAGACCACTTCCGTTGGAACGAACAGAAACTAAACTGATAATCTTAATGACTGAACCGTCACCAAGACATCAAAATTGACAATTCTTATTTTTCTACGGAATGTTGCATTTGATTTATTATAAATTATTTATCCATGCACAAAAAATCACATGCCCTCATAGTCTTAATTCAAAAACATAACTTCCCCTAACTGGGCAATACTCCATTACCTCCAGCAAATTGTAACTTGCATGAGGTTTCTGCAATTATCAAACGCCAACGATCCGATCAAAGGACAAAAACAAGTCCCAGCCTACAGGTTTTTGTAGTTGTTTGAGAAACTGTTTTACTCTAAAACACGTCTCAATAGGGAAGATCAGGCAATCTTGATTTCTGTTTCAAACTGAATTGAACACTTGAATGCTAATGTTAGCAGTCCATGACATGGGGGTCTGTTGTAAGAGGATGCAGTTTTATGATGTGTTAGTACACCAACACTGGTGTACTTTCTTTCTACATTCATAAAAGGTCATTTTACCTGCAAAGTAAATAGTTCTAGTGTGTAGTAGAATTCTAATTCTAACATGTCAAACCAGTGGTGTAACTGAATCCCATTTAATGTTTCTCTTACTTTTAGGCCTTTGTTTGGATCCGCTCTTTTTCATTTGTAGAGTTTGGCTGTATCCGAGCAGTAATGGAAACAGGAAATTATAGGCCTTATCATGACTGATGTGAAGTTGGAGCAACCGTTTTTTCCTTGTAGTTTAACCATTGTTACATCTTAAATTGCACCTTTAAATAACTAATCTGTTAACGAGTGCTGTAAGCTATACAGGGAACCCCATCACTATAATATTACTAATATTAAGGTTAAGTTTGATGTAAAAATCCTACTATCATTACAGAGCTCCAAACTGCGACCAAATGGATGCATTTTGCGACCTTTTTTCCTGTTGGTGTGACTTTACATATGATGAGCTGTCATTTCTGTTACATATGTTATGAGATAAGAGCTGAGAAACATCAAATGGCAAACGAAGAGAAAGCGGAACGGAACCTCGTTACTCGTTTGAGCTGCGCGGGCCGTTTATCAGCTCGGAGCAATAATAGACAGCGCAGCGCAAGCTCACACACACGGGGTGATCTCGATCACGCGACACCGTTACTACACAGCGCTGGGAGATCCAGTGGGAAAGCGTTTGAATTCACCACAGTATTAATAACATCGCTACTGTGAGATCTAGTGGGAAGCGTTTGGTGCAGAATTCTCTGTTATAAACCACAGATATCAGATCAAACAGAGCTGACGTGGAGACCAGGAGAAATATTAAGCCATGAGCGAAGATCAGGGGTTTCAGTCACAAATCACCAACATTCACCATGATTTACTGTAGTAACACCACATGGTATTGTGGGAGAAATAGTCAAATGTTCTCAGGGTTCGTACAACTTTTTGAGAGTGATATATAAACACTTTTCAAGGGCTTCACACTTTTTCCAGCACTTCAAAGCTTTAAATAATATCCAATTTTAATGTTCTTTTTAATGTGATGATTTGTAAAACTAAACTGCACCTAAGGAGACATTATAAAATAGAAAAAAAATGCAATTCATGGCCATTTAAAAAAAAAAGAAGCAATTTTAATGGACTGAATTAGAATGCAATTCATGGAATAACACTTCTGAATGTGTGTGATTTGTATTTGTTCCTTCGGGGGTTAATAATATCAGTGAAGTCCAGCTTTCTTGTGTGTTTGTTCATCTGGCAGACAATGTGCCTTGTGAGACGCCTTCTGCTGGGCTCCTTGTGTCCTCCTCCTGTCTGCTGTGCCCTCAGGCCACGTTCTGCTCAGTCTCGCTGTTTGTCCTGAAGCAGACGTTTCTAAAGGGGAAATGGTGTGTGCATAATCCTTGCTACTGATATATCCAGCCTCAAAACATCTCATTATCTCCCTGTAATGCTCATGCAACTTGCACTGTGTCTTAACCGGGTACGAAAAGCTATTCTAGAGATGTTTAATGTGGACTGAGATTTTGGACCAATAAGATTTCATTGTGGGCGGAGCTATCCAGCATAATGCCATTTTTTTACACAGACTCTGATTGCTTAAAGCCTATATTAGCGTCCACACCAATTGGACGATATATTTTAAGCATGCATTGCAGTTTTGACGTCTGCTGCTTTAGGTGCTCACATTCTTAAAAGCAGGATAGATTCTGATTGGCTGTCAATATTTTTAGCGCTCATCAGCTGGAAAAAATTGTTTTAAAAAGTGATTCCAACACTGTTGTTTCTCTGTGCTATTCTTGTATATTTAGAATGATTTTTAGAGCTATATCGTTATCGTCCTTGGTGTGAATGTGCCTTTGGAGTCACAGTGTGTCGTTTCCCTGTTTTGTTTCCTATTAGAAACTAGCTGGAATAACTTGGGTGAAGGTGGGAGCTAATTATGACTTTAGGGAGGGCGGTTTACTGCATCTGTTTTCATTTGGTACGCAAAATAGTGTAGTGTGTTAAAGGTGCGGCATGGTCATTAAAGTCAATATGAGCACAATAATGTCATGTTTTGGTTTTGGATCTGAGTCACTCTTCCTGTACCGCCCATGTTGGGGTCTTTGTCCCGGGAGCGGGCGCCATAGAGAGGACAGGAAAAGTGGCATTGCCATGGAGAAATTGACGGAGTGGCTGCTTACATGCCAGGCCTCCACCTTTCTGTACTCGATCACTGATTTCTCTGAGCCTCTCTTGTTCATTATTATTCTTAAAGTGTTAGTTCACCCAAAAATGCTGCCATCATTTACTCACCCTCATGTCACTCCAAACCTGTTTCATTCACTTTCAAAACACAAATTAAGATATTTTTAATTTCGGTCCCTCTGTTGACAGTATGCTACCACTTTAATGCTTCCAAAAGTTCATAAAGAGATTTTAAAACTAATCCATATGAATTGAGCGGTTTAGTCTGGTTTACATGAGAATGAACCTCATTGGTTCTTGCTGAAGCTCGAACGTGCTGCGTAACATGAGAATAAATCTCATTGGTTCTTGCTGAAGCTCGAACGTGCTGCGTAACACGAGAATGAACCTCATTGGTTCTTGCTGAAGCTCGAACGTGCTGCGTAACACGAGAATGAACCTCATTGGTTCTTGCTGAAGCTCAAACGTGCTGTGTAACACGAGAATGAACCTCATTGGTTCTTGCTGAAGCTCGAACGTGCTGCGTAACACGAGAATGAACCTCATTGGTTCTTGCTGAAGCTCGAACGTGCTGCGTAACACGAGAATGAACCTCATTGGTTCTTGCTGAAGCTCAAACGTGCTGTGTAACACGAGAATGAACCTCATTGGTTCTTGCTGAAGCTCGAACGTGCTGCGTAACACGAGAATGAACCTCACTGGTTCTTGCTGAAGCTCGAACGTGCTGCGTAACACGAGAATGAACCTCATTGGTTCTTGCTGAAGCTCGAACGTGCTGCGTAACACGAGAATGAACCTCATTGGTTCTTGCTGAAGCTCGAACGTGCTGCGTAACACGAGAATGAACCTCATTGGTTCTTGCTGAAGCTCGAACGTGCTGCCTAACACGAGAATGAACCTCATTGGTTCTTGCTAAAGCTCAAACGTGCTGCGTAACACCAGATTTAACCTCATTGGTTCTTGCTGAAGCTCAAACGTGCTGCGTAACACGAGAATGAACCTCATTGGTTCTTGCTGAAGCTCGAACGTGCTGCCTAACACGAGAATGAACCTCATTGGTTCTTGCTAAAGCTCAAACGTGCTGCGTAACGCGAGAATGAACCTCATTGGTTCTTGCTGAAGCTCAAACGTGCTGCGTAACACCAGAATGAACGTCATTGGTTCTTGCTAAAGCTCAAACGTGCTACGTAACACCAGAATGAACCTCATTGGTTCTTGCTGAAGCTCAAACGTGCTGCGTAACACGAGAATGAACCTCATTGGTTCTTGCTGAAGCTCAAACGTGCTACGTAACACGAGAATGAACCTCATTGGTTCTTGCTGAAGCTCAAACGTGCTGCGTAACACGAGAATGAACCTCATTGGTTCTTGCTGAAGCTCAAACGTGCTACGTAACACGAGAATGAACCTCATTGGTTCTTGCTGAAGCTCAAACGTGCTGCGTAACACCAGAATGAACCTCATTGGTTCTTGCTGAAGCTCAAACGTGCTGCGTAACACGAGAATGAACCTCATTGGTTCTTGCTGAAGCTCAAACGTGCTACGTAACACGAGAATGAACCTCATTGGTTCTTGCTGAAGCTCAAACGTGCTGCGTAACACGAGAATGAACCTCATTGGTTCTTGCTGAAGCTCAAACGTGCTGCGTAACACCAGAATGAACCTCATTGGTTCTTGCTGAAGCTCAAACGTGCTGCGTAACACGAGAATGAACCTCATTGGTTCTTGCTGAAGCTCAAACGTGCTACGTAACACGAGAATGAACCTCATTGGTTCTTGCTGAAGCTCAAACGTGCTGCGTAACACGAGAATGAACCTCATTGGTTCTTGCTGAAGCTCAAACGTGCTACGTAACATGAGAATGAACCTCATTGGTTCTCGCACATCAAGGAAGCATGCTTGAGCTTCTGTTTACCATAACTGATATGTGAGTTGATTAATGTTTGTTCATTATTGAAATACCCGTAAAGATACTATAAGGATCTCTATTGCTGGTGCCTTGAGATTTCTTAGCCTCTCATTAGCATTCTCTGTGTATGACTTGCCAAAACTACCGATTTTGTTGACGGTCTTCATCAGCAGTTGGTGTGCTGAGGTGAAGCTTTATAAGATCAGATTAGTGAAGATATGCAGAGATCTATGAATGTTTGAATATGCTATGGTCAGCACTGCATTGGAAAGGCAGAACGTGTGGCCTACGCTCTCCTGCAGAAATATTACGTACTGACCATCACTAACAAAAACCAGGACACATACCTAAAGCCTTATGTTGCAGTAGATGTCAACACAGGCTCTGAACACACCTGTCAGCATCTAGTATTACTCATGCATGTTTGTATTATAGCATGGGATGCTGGGTGAATAAAACACAACTGCAGCTTCAGGAAGGCTTTGCGTGCTGTCAGAGGGTCTGTCTCAAACCCAGAGGTCCGCTTTAATTACAGTAAAGATTGTGACATGGGCTTGAACTCGAGCCAAGGGTTGGATGGCTGTCAGGCCCGGCTGAGCATGTGTGCCGAGGTCAGCAGACACACTGGAGTGCCGCTCAGCAGCGATCATGTCTGTATGCAGGTCATTGGCCAATGGCACGAGTCAGATGTAGCCAGATGTAGTGTCATTGTTGTGTATGTACAGCAGTATCATTAAATCCCTGAAGGCACTCCAAAGTGTCCATGGAGATGATATAGCCTATAAAACATGGAATTTTCTGATAAATTCATGACTTTGAAGGAGTCCTATTATGCTGTTGTTGTTTTTTTTTTTTTTTCAACTTTCTTAATGCCAGGCTGCACAATTTTAGCCCCAATTTCCTCATGACTGAAAATCGTGTAGTGTGTACAAGTGTTGTAGTACTCGACCAGTATTAAGACCATGTTTTGAAGGTCTTGGTCTTGTCTCGGTCTCAGACTTAAGCCGGGTGCACACTGTGCGATTTTGGCCACGATTTGGCCGCCTGAGACAAATTTTGCAAATCCTAAAAGATTCCTCTGATCCTAGGATAAAATCTGATGTCTTTGATCGTTATTTTGACATGTTCACCGGCTGCCGATTAATGACCGCTGCGATCAAATTTGGCAGTGTTAGAAGATTTGGCGCACAGTCCTGCAGTGTGACTTTTCCTACGATGACCAAAAAATCTGGATTTTTATATAATAACGTGATGTAATTAAGCAATATCACAAGAGCTGTTTTCACAGATTTGAGCATGACTGCAAACAAGATATTGCATTTGTAATTTACCAATTCAGGTGCATTTTCTGTACCACCTCTGCAGTGCAAAGATGAATTTTGTTGATTTAATTTGATTGGTAACAGCTCTATATAGTCTTATTCTAATTCATTATATTTATTGATTTAAAAATAAGTCATTTCTCAGGCGGTAATGTGGATCTTTATGAATTTAAGGAGTGCTGGTCTTGGTTTTGACTCTCTCTCAACACACATTGGTCTTTGTCTCGGATTAGGTGGTCTTAACTACATCACTAGTGTGTACCCTGCATTGTTGCTGTTTGAGTCTGAAAAAGCTCCGCTAAGTTGCGAAGCACAAAGTCCCTCCAGCAGGAGTTTTTCTCTATATCAGTGTCGCTGTTTCTGAACTACTGAAATGCCTCCATTGTAGTCTTGAGTTTTCTTCCGGGAACCAACACATCACAATATTCCTCATTTAAAGGCATATGCAAATAAAGGGGCGGGGCCTGGTTGAGTTAGGTAGTAGTGTGTTGAAACTGGCGGTTATGGTAAGGGGCGGGACATTTCCCAAACACACTCGAAGCGCTTGACCAATCACAACACACTGATCCAGCCGACCAATCGGAGCACATTGTGCTTTTCAGGTTTCACAGAGACAGGAACTAAACCGAGCGTTACTGTTAGACTGGAAAGAGAGGAGCTGCAACAATGGAGAATTTGGGGAAAATAATGAACATTCAAGCATGAAAACCTCAGATCAAGCAAAGCAGCAGCACTTGAAAATTGAATTGCTCGATAAAGTGTTGAGAATGTGAGTGTTTTTTTTCCCCTCTCCAGTCTGTAGATTCGATTAGAACCATTGATGCATGTGTGAGTAATAGTGTAAGTCGGCTTCCTTAATGAACTCATGATGTTCGTTTCTCCCATACGTGAGGTCAGACCAAGATTTACAGCTCTGTGATATGACTCATTCACTCCTTGGTGAAGGTTTCCACAAATGATCATTGCAAAGACTCTCCAGACCACCCTCTCTGTTCCTTATTCACAGCCGTCTTGTGTAGCTTGAACGAAGACGACTGCACTATGAACGGTTGACTATCTATTACCTTCATCACTGGCCTGTCTAAATGCACCAACTGTTTACTCACAACCCTCATTTCTGATTCAGAGTCTGATCGATAGTAATGATGCATTACTCTGCATCTCTTTGTGCACCTTGGGGGATTTTTACTGGATTGATGAATAGACAGATCAGTTTCAGTATTGATATTTTGCTGGTAAAACCCTTGTGGTCCAAGTGTTCTTTAAGAAGCATTATTATTTTAGTGGAAAATTGATGAAAAATGATACTACTACAGTAGTCACATGTACACGTGTCCTAACCAGGAGTGATCGATCAACAAGCAATGCATTTAATCTCTTTCAAAACATGCCATGACAAGACATTCTCTTGTTTTCTTTTTGTCACATTGAGTGAAATCCTATTGGTCCAAAGTAATCTGTATATTATATATTTAAATGTGTTGCATCTGTGTGGCTTTGCAGGATTTTTTCTTTCTATGTGGACAGAAAAAAATGTTTGAACAAAAAGACCAGTGTTGGGGAACATTAAATCTTAAAGTAACATGTTACATTATTGTGTTACACAAAGCTACATATTACATTGCATTTGAATCTTTTTTGTAGAAGCTTTTACATTATTTTTCCCAGAAAGAATGTCTCTTCCAGAATGATGGCTCTCAACAACAATTAAAAAAAGAAAACCCATGGTATACCCATGGTCCACTTCCAACAATATAATGGCAGTAGGGGTGTGCGATATATATCGTCTGCGATAATTGTTGCCTATTGTATTGTTGATAATTCATTTGAATTGTTGTTTTAACGATGTGCGATCTGAAATGATCGAGTATGTCTTTCACTTACAAAAACACACTAGAGAGACTGCACACTTACTCTACGGGATGTAGTCTAGTAGGTTAGACTAGTGCACTTAGAGTGCACACGTTCACTGTGATTTACTCTATTAAAATGCATTTATAATGCCCTCAATATTCAAGATAATGGGAAAAATACCTCAGTATGTCTTTTATATTTATATAATTTAAGGTAGTTAATCAATATCACACACAAAGAGCCGTTTAATTCTCCAGATATCAGCACGATTACAAATGTGATATTGATTTTATACAACAGTTCACTAAACAAGAAGTTAATATTAAGTTACTTACATTTTAGACACCATATTGCCTGTTTTTGCTCCATTTTGCCATTGAAAATCGTTCCAAACAAAGCAACTGGACAGTTTTGCGTCTCTGTGCAACACACGGCGTTGTTTCGTTACTGAATGAACGAATCATTTGAGTGAATGATTCAGTGACTCACTCATTAAGACTCATTGCTGAATGAATCGGCCGTTTGAATGAATCGGTTGAATTGCAATGACTCAATCATTAACAGCAACTTACTGCCACCTACTGGCGGTTTTAATGTCACATTTAAAGTATTTTTACATTTAAAAAAAAAAAAAATTCTAATATAAATATTCAACGTTTTATGTTTAAAACATCAAAACATTACTTCTGCATTTGTAACTAGAGGTTGAACACATTCATGTCCCTCTGTGTAAATGATCAGTTTTGTTGATACTGATTTAATTTGATTGGTAATAGCCCTATTGTGTCTTACTATTTTAATAGAATTTGATTTAAAGGTGCAGTGTATACATTTTAGTAGCATCTAGTGGTGAGGTTGTGAATTGCAATCACCCACCGCTTAGCTCTCCCTTTCGAAGCACATAGAGAAGCTACGGTGGCCGACACAGGACAAAGAAGGCGGCCGTGAGCGAATGACAGCGCGGCCGTGAGCGAATGTCAGCGCGGCCGTGAGCGAATGTCAGCGCGGCCGTGAGCGAATGACAGTGCGGCCGTGAGCGAATGACAGCGCAGCCGTGCGCATTTAGCCTATTATTCTTAATGAAAAACACAACAACAAAACCGTACAATGTCAAACTCCCTTAAATAGGCGCTTTTACATTTCACTTTGAAACCAAATCTTCCGCGATCATCTTGTCAGTCAGCTCCTGTCAGTGAGTCCTGCTGCGTTTGTGCTGCCACTCTCGTTCGGCTCACGCTTTATTAAACAGACACATTCAGTTTTTATTTGTAGTGTCTGTTCTCTAACTGAACGAAATTATTTTATTACTATAAAAAAACCTAAACGACGGTGGGGGCGGTGCCACAGTGGGCAAGTGATGTTGCGCAGGAACACCGGTAACACCGACTATCACAGCAAGCCTAAAGGGTACATTATGTACAGTTTTTATACACCACTGAAAACATAGTTATGTATATTATGTTGCATTTCTGTCAATAGATCCTCATAAATACTACACACTGCACCTTTAATGTAAGAATTTGACCAAAAAATGCAAAGATGGATACATTTAATTAGGTTAAATGGCTTTATAAAGGTAAAAAAAAATGCCCATAAAAGGTAAAAATCATATTGGAAAAGATGATTTCTGTCACTGCTGTGAACTGACCACCACAGAATATGAAGAATTTCTAAAACTTTAGGAGTCTCTGTCCACGTCAGTCCTAAACCTGCCATGGTACCAACACAATAACACACAGCAAAATACCGTCTAATTATCGTATTCGATAAAATATTCCAGAAAATAAATGAGAGCGTACTTTTGTTTAATCTTGTTGTTCATTTGTATTGATTATGTGGCTGTGTTATGGGGAAAGCAGAGATTTTCGGCTTGTTTTTGTCTAGTAAATAGAAAAGCAACTAATCTGAGAAAAAAATATGTATGTATTCTGGCTTTACTCACTACTTTCAAACATCTTATTTTGTAACACGCAAAATTGGTAACGGCTCCAACTTTAACCGAATGCTTTCTTTCCCTAATAAAGTATTCTTTCTTTTTTTAAAACAATGTTGATAGCATTGTGTCCAAATGTTGACACAAACTGAAGGACATGCTGTTTCTCTACAGTTTTTGGCTCATATGCTTGCATGTTTCCTGCTCCGGCTCACTCGCTGTCCCTTCAGGCCGATACAAGCTTGAACTGAGGTTTGTGAGGTCAGCCAGTCTGATTTGTCGAAGTGTCTCTTCCAGTTACTAACATAAATATTTCAGTGTTGTCTTCCTGACTATGATGAAACTGTTTAAATGTGTTTCATTTTGTGACAGAATCAACCTGCTTGTTATATAACGCATGGAAATTCCCTGTCTTGTTTGCTTGAGGATAGAACAGTTTTCCTATGGCTTTAATCCTGGTGTGCATTAGAGAACAGCAGGGTCAGGCATATCCAGATGCGTTTCACAGTGGTTCGTAACGGTCTGAGAATACCCCAGGCCTTTGCAAAATCCAGAGGCTCAGTCTGAGCTGGGATGGGGAGTGACGTTATCCCTCCTGTCTGTCTGTGGAATGGGAGACTGACTCCCTGACAGGAATCCTCCCAACCCTCTTTACCATCTACTTCTCTTCCTCCCTTTCTCTCAGTCCTGGAAAGTGTCCAGATTCACATTCTACCCAACCTAAATGGTCTGCAAGATTTAAAAGTAGTTTATCTTAGTATCGTAGTAGGTATAAGCAGTGCTTTGAGATATAGTCTACTTGCGATGGTAGCCGGGTGATAAATCCTACTACCTAGATTATGGCGCGTATGGTATGATCAAAGTCGTATTTTATGATATGAGTCATTTTTAATGTCAGTGAAATTTCACAATTATCAATACTTCACAAAAAACTAATAGGTTTATTAATGCAAGTATAAAGTCCTCAAAACAGTTACAGAAGACAAGTAAACAATGTTATAAGAACAAAGAAATGAATTACAAACAAAACCAACAAAAAATACAACCGAACAAAAATACAAATTAAGTAAACAGTGCTTTAGGTTTTTCAGGAAGATGAACTCATTGAGATCAGTAATAGCCTACCACATAAATTGAATAAAGCAAATGTAAAATAACACTGCCGTATACATCTAATATGAAGTAAATAATAATACGTCAGTAAAGCACGCCGGTGATCAGCTTCAGCACGCGCAGCTCCAACAGCAATGCACAACTAATAATGACTGTGATTGGGACTGTCATATTACATAACATTATAAAGAGAACAATATTGTAATAAAACATCGTGAATTATTTGGGTTTAGTTGCCGTGTTTCAGTGCGTTTCTCCAGGAAGAGCGCGTCCACAACATGAATGGAAAAACACATTCTGAATAGCAAGTAACTTAGTTCAAGTTCATTTGTGTGATTTTGTGTAGATATAATTTGTAATATTATGTTTATTTTGTACTAATCTCTGATTAATCTCATAGGAAGCGTTTCTTTGAGTTAAATAATGCGCTAGCAAAGTGCTCCAGTTTACCGCAGCAGCGCATGACTAACAATAACCCTGATGTCATATTGTCATATATGTCATAACATTAATGAAAACACTATTTTAATAAATCGTTGTGAATTCATTGGGTCTAGTAGCGCTGAGGTGGCGTTAGTGACACGTATTAGTCGTATATTTGATTATTAAATAAGTAATGTAATTAAATGAGCAATCACAGGATTTTACAATCCTATTATCCCTTAATTTAGACCAAAAACCCTTCTCACAAGATGCGTTTTGAGCAGCATTTGCACAACCTGTCATGCATTCACTGCTCATATTGCAGTATCAAGGCTAACGATTAATCGATTAATTGATTGTTCATTTAAATGACGATTGATTATAGGTAATAATTAGGTAATATAGGTAATAATTTGACATCCCTAGTTGACACGCTCAACTGATATGATTGGCTAGAAAGCTCACGTTGTAAACAGAAACCTTCACAGAGCACTTGCACAAACTCATTTTGGTGGCCGTCAAAATATTTTCAATGCAGGAAATCCCTAATCACAGTATGTCTAGGTATATATATCGACATACTTTCATCAGTGAAGTACTGTAGTTTGTGAATAGTCGTTTCAGGAAACGTGAGTCCTCCGTCCAGCCTCATGTCCAGTGAGCGAGGGAAAGGACAGGGAGGGACGAGCAGACAGGAAACAGCAGACGTACTGCTGTGATGCGGCAGTGAGTGCAAACGGGGGGAATCTCTCTTTGCTGGCTCGCTCTGAAGAGTGGCTTTTGTAGATAAGGTCTCTAGAGTGAAATGTCACAAGCCAACACAGGAAATTGTGTCAGAGCGGGTGAGAGTGAGAGGAGGGATTGTCTGCCTGTGCTTTAAACACTCGGATTACTGTCATCCTCTTCAACCGTTGACACCCGTCCACATGGAGCAGCTTTACACTCCCAGCCACAACAATATGCTGCACCATAAAAATTGTCATCTTTTGCACAACATTCTTTCTAGCATATTGTATGGAGCTCCTGACATAAATTAATTGTAAACGTTCTATAAAATAGTCTTCAAAATATAATCTTTTGTGAAATACACTGTCTTGTCAAAAGTTTTGTGACGCCTGACTTTACATGCACATGAACTTTAATGACATCCCATTATTAATCTGTAGGATTTAATATTGAGTTGGCCCACCCTTTGCAGCTATAACAGCTTCAACTCTTCTGGGAAGGCTTTCCACAAGGTTCAGGAGTGTGTTTATGGGAATTTTTGACCATTCTTCTAGAAGCGCATTTGTGAGGTCAGGCACTGATGCGCTAATTCATCCCAAAGGTGTTCTATCGGGTTGAGGTCAGGACTCTGTGCAGGCCAGTCAAGTTCCTCCACACCAAACTCACTCATCCATGTCTTTATGGACCGACGCTTTGTGCACTGGTGCAGTCATGTTGGAACAGGAAGGGGCCATCCCCAAACTGTTCCCACAAAGTTGGAGCATGAAATTGTCCAAAATGTCTTGGTATGCTGAAGCATTAAGAGTTTCTTTCACTGGAACTAAGGGGCCAAGCCCAACCCCTGAAAAACAACCCCACACCATAATCCCCCCTTCAGCAAACTTTACACTTGGCACAATGCAGTCAGGCAAGTACCGTTCTCCTGGCAACCGCCCAAACCCAGACTCTCTACGCACTGTTCCTGAGCTAATCTGAAAGCCACATGATGTTTGGAGGTCTGTAGCTATTGACTCTGCAGAAAGTTGGCGACTTCTGCGCACTGTGACCCTCAGCATGCGCTGACCCCGCTCTGTGATTTTACGTGGCCTATCACTTCATGGCTGAGTTGCTGTTGTTCCCAATTGTTTCCCCTTTGTAATAATCCCACTAACAGTTGAGCGTGGAATATTTAGTAGTGAGGAAATGTCAGGAATGGACTTATTGCACAGGTGGCAACCTATCACGGTACCACGCTTGAGTTCACTGAGCTCCTGAGAGCGACCCATTCTTTCACAAATGTTTGTAGAAGCGTCTGCATGCCTAGTGCTTGATTTATACACCTGTGGCCATGAAGTGATTGAACACCTGAATTCAGTGATTTGGAGGGGTGTCCCAATACTTTTGGCAATATAGTGTATCCAACCACCTTTACAGTGCAAGATATTATGTGATGGCTGGATCATTACCCGTCGCTCCATCTGTGGAAAATAAAGCCTTATCTGTTTGCCTGCTTTTTAGGACACCAGCAGCTCTGGGCAAGCTCTGCTTTTCATGTAGAGGAATTCACAACAAAACCCCCAAGATCTTTATTGTCATAAACAAACCTCTTGTATCATATTTACAGTCTGAAGCAGGCTTTTGAGATAAACATCTAGCTCGTTTTTTTCCCCCCTGGCCCATATTGAGATTTTACCTCTGATGTGAAAGGTAATTTTTTTTCATCCAAAACAAGTGTTATGCGTAGTATGTGGAAGTGGATCTTGTTTTTCATTTTCAGCTCAGGAAACCTCTAGTTCCCCTTAATTAATGATCATTTGCCCAGAGGCCTGCGGAAATATTGAATTATCTGTAGCTTATGAACACAAGTAAGGCCTTGTGTTACACACACACCGCTCTGTTCTTTCTTTCACTTGGATGCTTATCAGTACAGCTGCTCTACTCACTTTAATGCCAATAGTCTCGTCTGGGTTAATTGAGCTTGATATAGCAACATATGCATGTGTTTTTTGTACTTGAGTGTCTATCTAGTTGATCAGATGTGGAATATCTGATGATTTGTGGTCACTGAGGAGCGAGGCTGCTCTTCATGCCGATATCAATACTTATTTTGTACAGTTCAAACTGTGTAGATATTTACATTTGATTTCCAGTAATAAAATATACAATTTCTTTTACATAACTGTTTTTGTCCAATTTTAAAGAGAAGCATGCAAGAAGTTAGATGCTTATTTTCCCGGCAATGTAAGGTTAATGCAACATTGTGAATGTTGTAATAATTTCAATTAGCTTTTTTTATTTGGCCATTATCGTTTCTAAAGAGAGCATCATTAGACTAGTTTTGTGATTTCCCTCCTTGTCTCACGACTTGAAATTAGTTCATTTATTTCTGTGAATCAGTTTAAATTGATTTTATGTTGGTAAATGTCACTATATATTAAATATGTATGTACAGTACCGGTCAAAAGTTTGGAAACATTCAAAAATACAGAAAAAACTGTAATATTGCGAAATATTATTACAATCTAAAATAATGATTTTCCATTTTAATATACTTCAAAATATAATGTATTCCTGTGATCAAAGCTGTATTTTCAGCATCACTACTCCAGTCTTCAGTGTCACATGATCCTTCAGAAATCATTCAGATATGATGATTTATTATCAATTTTGGAAACAGTTGTGTTGCTTAATGTTTTAGTGGAACCTGTGATACTTTTTTCAGGATTTAGTTAACGTTAAAAAGAACTTTTATTTATTCAAAATATTTTTTTTTCTAACAATATAAATCTTTACTATCACTTTATTAATTTAACATCCTTGCTGAATAAAAGTATTAATTTCTTTAAAAAAAAAAAGAAAATAATTACTGTCCCCAAACATTTGAACGGTAGTGTAAATTGTTACAAAATATTTCTGTTTTAAATAAATGCTGTTCTTTTTTTTAACATTTTATTCATCAATGAATCTTGAAAAAGTATCACAGGTTACAAAAAATATTAAGCAGCACAACAGTTTCCAACACTGATAATAAATCAGCATATTAGAATTTTTATATATGTATATGTACTATATGTATATTTAATGTTTGTTTTTTTTGATGACCCAATCTGTTGTCCACTTGCACTAGCTGTCAATTACATCTGTGGTCATTTGGCTACCAGTGTCCTTTATTCTAAAGCAAACAGAATATATGCTCTCTAGAAATTGCCCTGACAAGGTCATTGCTGCTCTTAGTGTGAGTAGCTGTAGGCGAGGGCCGCAGTAGCCAGAGCTCTCGTCTCTGAACATGTGTGGCTGTTTGACTGCAGGCCTGGCCTGTAATTACACAGACATTTGTGAGGGGAGTATGTCCATGGGGCGAGTTGGTGCCTGAACCGGTATGCCCTCCCAGGCCTCTTTTACCCCTCTACCCCTGTCATAAATCAAAGGGCCAGCTGCCAGCGGCTCATTATCTGTGTAATTATCTCATCCTGCAGTCCTGCTTTATCTCCAAGACAGCCTGGGCCCTCACGGCCCTCACCCGTCCTTTCCCAGACAGACCCCTGCATGAGCCCAGTCCTCTGATCCTGCGCAGTCTTCATCACTGATATGTATAATCATGTTTGTAATTGGTATTTTAATGAGTTTCTGCCATGACCACTGTTAGTAAAGCAGGGTGTCTGCGGGTCTTAAAAAGTCTTAATTTGACCCTTCCACAATTTAAGGGCTTAAAAATGTCTTAAATTGGAGCAGAAGTCTTAAATATCATGGCATTAAATTAGGGCCCCATGATTTCTGCGATTGTAAAAAAATGTATATCTAGAATTTTTGTTTTTCAGTACAAACGTCTAAACATCCTTAAATCAAGATACATTTACTTGAGATGCAAAATGAAGAAATTAAGTCGTTTTCTGAGAAACTGAACAAAATTAAGTGAGTTTATGGTTAAAACAAGAACAAATATCTAGGTATGAAAATGAAGTTGATTTTTATGAACCCACTGGCAGATATTTGTTCTTGTTTTAATCATAAAATCACTTTCACAAGATTTCTTCTCAAACTTTAAGCATTTTTTTATTTATAAAATAAGTTAAAAAGTTATGGAGATCTGTTGGAAATTGTATTTTCAAAATTTGAAGTGTTATTAATACATGCTTCCTAGACATTTACATATTTAGAGAACATATTGATGTGTTATGTTCCCTTCAATTTATGCCTTACATTTTTCTTTAAATGGTCTTAAATTTACCTTCATTAAACCTTCATTAAACCTGCAGAACCACTGTAAAGGCATAAACCCCTCCAACATAAATTCTGTCATCTACGCCCCCCATTTCGGAGTCCCACAAAAGTATATAAATATACATTTATGCTACAATTGATTGTAGAATCTTCATCAGGTATTAAAGGAAATATGTCGAACACAGGAGTTATTTATCAGATCATCCAGTCTGCTCTTTTACATACAGTGAAAGTGGATGGTGACCAAACATGCCAAGCTCCAAATGTCCCATAAAAAGCTTAATAAAAATAGTGCTCTATATTATAAGTGTTCAATTGATGTATGGCAGCTTTGTGTGATAAACTGGCTGAAAAGTAAGGCATTATTCACTGTGAAATTGACTTCCTCCTTTTGAAACAAGCACATTCACAATACTCTCAAGAACACCTTTGTTGCATGCAGTTGAGAAGTTCTTGAGCACTTCCAGTTTCATCAATGGGTTTTTGGTTAAATGCCTAAAATAAGATGCAACACAAGCTAGATATTTTCACATTTTATTCTGCGACATAAAATGCATCAGTAATACCACCTTGTGATTTATGCAAAGACAAGCGGCTAAAATCGCAAACTCAATTTTTTTATTTCTTTTTTTAAAAATAAAGGTTAAAAGAGTTGATGACATTGTGACCGATGTGTAGTTCATTTATATCCTGCGTTTAGCTTTTCAGTTCTGGCGATTGTATTGCATTGGCTCCCAGTCAGGTTCCGAGTTGATTTTTAAGATTATGATGCTCACATATAAAGCATTGCTTATTGATAGCATTGATAGAAGACAGACCCAACATTAAATACACCAATTTTGGTGTCTCTAACTCATTCCCTCTAGCGCCACCACCTGTCCAAGGTTTCACTCATATTTATGCTAATAACTTTTGAACCCTAAGGCTTAGCAACACAATTCAGATTTCTGAGCTCATATCGATTCGATTGAACCCTATGACGTAATTTTGCGTCATACAAATTTTCCCGCCATTTTGAATATTCCGAAAAACCTACTTTTTCAAACTCTTTCTAGATGGAGAATTTGCACAAAACCAGATAATCTTCAGACAATGGCAACCAAAGTTATGGAATTCAAGTCGATTTCTATAACCGTTTTCAAAAAACGCACAAATACATTTTACGTAGCGCTTGCGAAAATAGACATGTCTCCGCAACTCTTTATCATATTCTGACCAAACTTGGTACATGTCATCACAACCATGATCTGAGGCAACCTGCAGCGTTTCAGCGCAGCGCCACCTACTGGCCTTGTTAGGTCCGGGGCATAATTTGCATCATGCCGAGTCGAATGACATCCAATTTTTCCATATCGGCCATTTTGAATTTTGTGGTAAAATGCTGTATTTTATGAACGCGTTAGCATATCGTTGCGAAACTCGGTATGGGTCATCAGCACGATGCCCTGAAGGAGCCTGAGAAGTTTCGGACCAGCGCCACCTAGTGGTATAATTAAATATTTAAATGCTTATAACTTTGGGTTTGGTCGACTTATTTTCACGCAAGTCATCTTTTTAGACTCCTGAATCCTTGCTGAGTCCAAGGATACCAAACATGCTAGGTTTCGCCTTATGGTTTGTGCAACGTGGTGATTTAGTGCTTAAACTTATCGCAAATATCTTCAAAACCGCTAGACAGATCGAGATGAAACCAGCGTAGGAAACACGGAATCAAATAAATGTTTAAGCCCAAATGTCATAATTTTAATTTTAAAACAAAGTTTTATGTTGTTATTGATATAAATGTCTATAACTCCGAAATAAAATGAGATATTGTCACCAAACTCGAAACATATGTATGGGCTCACTCTGAGGACACACAAATAATTAAACAAAACATGAAATTGGCTCTATACAACTCAATGTATTAATGTGGGCTTTCAACCTTTTTGCTTCATATTGTCTCCAAATGTCTTTACTCCTTTTTGCAGTTAGTCTGCTGCTAGCTTCCTTGTTTGCTGCTTTGTGCTTGGCCCCGATAATTGCTGCTTACACCTATTTGTTATTATTATCATTATGGCATGTTAACTATGTAATGACATGGACAATGAGAGGGGCAAGATGACCCCCAAAAATTCAGATGATTCAGATTCCAATGATTTTGTTCCACAAATATTTGATTACATTTTTGGAATTTTCCATTTTTTTCAGTTCAACTGTCCCTTTAAAGACTGATTTCTAAGTTGTATATATGTCTTGGATGTTGTGTAAGAGCTTCTCTAAAGTAATGCATGTTTTCCCTCACTTAATGTTCGGCATATTTTCCCTTGTGTCTTTATTTTTGGCAGCAGTCCTATATAACAGTCCCCTTCCTTTACTTTGAAACATGTTTGTTTTGCAACAGTATATCTTTGCTTATTACCAGCAATAATAAACCCAAGCTCAGAGGCAGTGAACATAGTGAGATTATGGATGTTTGTCCTCTGCATTTTTTAAGGATTTGTCCCAGTAATGTTTTTGTATGTTTAAAAGTGTGATTTCCCCTTTCCTGCTCTCTCAGAGCATTATTGACTCTTACGGTGACTTCTAAGTGCTTGTAAAAGCAGCAGAACGTAAGGAACGAGCCCTTGGTCCTCCATGCCTCATTAATCCCTGTTTCAACTGCATACATACTTCGGTCGGAGTGCTCTCTGCTGATTGGCCACTGCCTGGATCATATGCTCTTGTTGTATAGGCATTGTTGTCTCCATAATCAGGGATAGCCGCTCCAGGAACTGTTACCCTGCAAAAGGTCTCAAGCAGCGTTGGGTCTTGGAACAAAGGGCCCGTTTGACTGATTGAGTCAGGGCATTGCTCTTGCAGTGCTGTTTGAATGGATCTCTGTCTCCAAGTGTCCGGCAAATGAGTCCCTGAGCTGGTTGTGTTGGAGTTTCCTCTGGGTTCACCGCACAGCGTCAGGAATTTAACTAGGCCTATACAGTATTCTCTTTTGGTGAATCTCATAAAAAGTGATAGTTTACCCTAAAATGAAAATTAAGTCATCATTTTCTCACCCTGGTGTAGTTATAATTCTGTAAACCCTTCTTTTTCAGAAAATACCAAAATTCCAGTAGTTGGTACCAATACCATAAAAATGTACGGTTCTCTGTACCAATTTCAGTACTACAGCAAAACATTTTTAATTATTCAATGTTTATTATTTATGATGATAATCATAAGTAAATAATACATATAAACACACCTAGTAGTAGTAGTAGTAGTAGTAGTAGTAGTAGTGATATGACAGTTTTCTCAAGTGAAACAGTAAATGCTCATGAAGTGACTCTCAGAGCGGAGTTTATGAAATTTATGCTTTCATGTCCTCATATAGTGGCACGGCAGAGGCTAAAAAGACAAAGAGAGTCGTGCGTGTGTGTGTGCATGCACGCGTGAGCCGCTAATGAAACCGCGCGTCTGCGCCATTCATTCACACAGGGACGTAGACCATGGAGGATTAATATTTAAATAGTATTTTGCAGTTTAATATTCACAGACACTAGTATATATTCGGCTACAGTCTGGAGCCCTGCGCTTAGATAAACACGGAAGCTACTGAAAGCTGCCTATTAGTGGGTACCGGATATACTCGGTACTACAGAAATGCTGGTATCGTCACATTTTTTTAAATTTCAGTACCGACTTGGTACCGAAGTACCGGTACTTGTGACATCCCTAGACCACAAAAGAAGATTTTCTCATCCATATCCATATAAAGGCATTGAATAGCAACCGGTGTCAAGCTAGAGTTTTTTTTCCTGACTGACATACACAAAAGACTCGTAACTCCAAAACTATAGCAAGGAGGGTCAAAAGAGAGAACACTTTTTACATTTTTTGAAAATATAAATGACATTACATTTAGACATTCTTGTGTTGAGAAACTGCTAATAAAAGACAAAAAATATATAATTTTTATTATAGTTTTACTTTTTTTTTTTTATTTGACAGGCAATAACTCAGGAAGGAAATAAGGTATGAGGAAAATTCTTTTTTGGTGAAGCTTCCCTACATGTGAGCTGCGTCTGGATCACACTTTGTGGTGATAGCATACAGTAATCAAAAGTTACAGCATTTGGAACCAAGGTAGCCTTTTGTTTAGCCCTTAACGCCCCCTAATGGGCATTTTTAAAATTGCTCCTCCATGAGGAATATCTCGTGATCAATGCAATGCATTTTAATCATGAGAATCTGCTGTAAATAATGCTGCGCCAGTCTACGATCTGTGCATGTTTTAATGAAGTTATGAGCGAAAACACCGCGTGAAATCTATATTTGTTTTAGTCTGCGCATATGGAGTTTTAATGTTCATAACTCCGTGCGGAACATCTCGTGATCACCGAAAAGGATTATGTTGACTTTGGACTCATTTTATTCATGAGAATCTGCCGTAAATAATGTGCCATTTTCTACGTTAAACTTTCCGTGCATATTTCATGAAGTTATGAGCGAAAACGGCACGTGAAATCGATATTTGTTTTTAGTTGGTGCCTGTGCGCATATTAAGCAATATGTGCAAACTCATCAGAGGGAGAAAACAACGCAACAGGAGCATGCTGGAGGCTTGATCTGAACGTGTAACATCTCTGATTTTGTATGCAAAAAGAATTTTTGTGCCATCCATTTGGGTTCAGTTTCTATCGGCTCTTAAACCGAGACAATGGGAGCGTGGGCGTAAAGGGTTAAAAAAAAGAGGCAAAAGTATCACAAAATAGTCTGATGTTACATGTGTCGTATATTCCAAGTGTTCTGGGATATATGATAGGGTTTGGTGAAAAATAAACTGAAATTTAATGTATTATTTAGCAAAAATCATGACCTTGGTTAGTCAGTGTCTATGGTTACAAGTTAATAAGTGCAGTTACTAATAATATGACGTTTGTTTATTGGAAAATGTAACAGTGAAGCACTGAGCTTGAATTGATATGCAGATAAAATGAACTTTTAACAACAGCGATGTGCAAAAACCAGATTTTTGTAGGGAAAATGTAAATATTCTACTCTCAATAAATGTGCCATTGCTCTTTTATAATATCGCACTGAACTGACCGACAGCTTCAGTGATTGCACTCTTTACTTGCTTTCTGTGTAATTCAGTCACAATTTGAAGAAGGGTTTCTGTTTTTCATGGTACTGTTACCCCGCTAACCCATATATTAGGGAGTGGAAATGGATAATAAGTCTATAAGTGCTCCTCTGCTGCCATCTACTGGTTATAATGGCAATGTCTTTTGTAAAATAAAAGTGTTTGTTTGCCAAAAAGTTTTCCTACATCTTTAAACTTTTAGTTTTACAAATCATCACATTAATAATAACATTAAAACTGGATGTTTAGAGGTTTGAAGTGCAGGAAAAAGTGTGAAGCTCTTGAAAAGGGCTTGAATTTTACTCTCAAAAGGTTGTAAAAAACCTTAAAAATGAATAGCCTAATGTAAAAAAACAAAAAACATGCAACTATTTCTGCCACAATACTGTGGTTACAGTTAGCGTTACTGCATTAAATCCATGGTGAATGACAGGAGTTGCGTGTTATATTAGTTTAAATGCAGGCTGTTCACATTTCTGCGCAATTGTGGAGTTCTTTGGGTGCAGATTTGCTTGGGTCCCCCAGCTTTACCAGCCACACTCGTCCACTGTCCATGGCAATTACATCACCTCTTATGCATCCACAAGGACGTGCTACAGAAAGCCCTCAGAGTTTCACATGTGATAAAGATTGGTTACAAGAGAGTGCAAATTCCTGCTGAGAGATTCACACTCTTGATCACAAGCCGAAACCTCACTGTCCACATGTTTTTTTGTTCAAGAATGCCCTGCTGATGTTAAAGTAAGATTATAGAATAACGTTGCCAAGTTTGTCAGTCTCATAATGTCTGGTGCGTCTGCTATGTGACCCAACCTGTATTTGTATGGAGAAAAAAATATATAGATCTTTTCCATTCTGGGAACTTCTCAAATATGTGTTTTTTTTTGACTAGTTCAAGTTTGTAAAGTGTGAAGTTCCTGATGTCCTCGGGCTGTAGCCATTAGCTGATTGAGCTGCTATAGTAAATACGGTGCAGTATGGACCCGGGAGAAGAATCTTCCTCTAAATCTGTTGCTATCCTTTAAGTAGTGTGCTGACCATCTGCTCTGCTGTGAGGTCCCCAAATCCTCCGAGAGCTCAGCAAAGTGCACCTCTAATTCTCTCCTTATGGCTCCCTATGCAATTACTGAGTGTGCTGAGGTGGATGTGAGTGTTTTGTGTGTGCATTATGTGAGCCAAAAATCACAAAGTAGGATGTGGTCTTTGGATGTAGTATATCCAGAACTAGTGTTGTCACGATATATTGGTATTGGTATCGTTTCAGATATTTCAGTATCGATGCATATCGAAATCTCAATATTTTTGACCGCACTATACAGAACATGCTACTACCATGTAGGATAGATATTACACTTTAAAAATGCGGGGTTGTTTTAACTCATGTTTGGGTCCAATATGGACAAACCCAACTGTTGTTTTAATTTAAACTTTTAAACCCAACGGTTGGGTTTGTCCATATTTGACCCAAACATGAGTTAAAACAACCCAGCATTTTTAGAGTGTGTTAATTACTGTGTTATGTAATTATATTAAAATGAATAATATAGCCTAATATTTACTATATTATATAGCATACTACTTTCATGAGAATTTAGTATGCACACTATGCAGAGATGACCGATAAATAGCCACTATTAAAATTCAATGGCCTGTTGCACAAAACTGGTTTCAGTTGCTACCCAGGTAAGTTCGAGATTAGTTTGAGCAAACTCTGGTTTTTCGGGCTCAAGAAGGTGGATTGGTTTTTAGCAGTGTTCATCACCATGGTAACTTGCACTACACAGCTAACCTGCTCTGGAGCAGGTTTTATTCTGGGTTAGAGATCACAAACCCAAACTGGACCAATCAGCTGCAAGTAAAGATGCAATAAAGTCACACCCCCTGTATGTCTCGTTCCAAATTAAAGCAGTTTATAGTGACAAAATTGCTCGTCTTTATTTATTATATTTATATTATATGAATTATAATGACTTTTAATTCATATAATATATTCATTTAATTATTAATTGACAAGTAGCCTAATATTAATATAAATATAATACATGCATTCACAATTCTTTTAAACAACGTGTATTCATTTGAGCTCTTTGTGAACCTATAATTATTAGGCATATTTCTTTGATTCACATCATGCATTGCTATAGTCAGATATTCTTTCAGCTGCCTTCTCAAACTGTCGCAGCAGCAGTGTTTATTCCTGCCTTGTAAACGCATTTAATTACATGATACTTTTCAAAACGATCTCCCAATCTTCAGAAGAGAAGTGAATTGCGCTGTCTCTCTTGCGAGTAGTAAGTCAAACGGACACTGTGATTGGCTGTTTGCCACACGTGTCACACTTTCCGGTGCAAGCGCTTCAGAGTTAATCTCAACCTCTGGATTAAACCTGAGTTGACGGAGAACGTTTATACCAAGCTTTGAGAGACCGTTGAACTTGGATTTATCTGGATTTGTCAACTCTAAACCTACTCTGAAACTCAGAGTTTGTTCAGCTAGCTTCATGCAACAGGCCTCTGATCTATACTATATTCTCTAAACAAATACAAATGGTATCACAACATTAAAATGTACATTTTGAAGGATGGGTAATACTTTTTTATTTATTTATCATTTTATGAATTTTGGCAGATTTTGATATTTTAATATTTCACCTTTTTTTCCTTTCATAAATCTATTTTACACCAGGTACACAAAAAAGTTCCACTCAGGACCTTAAGGACAAAAACATCCCCATTGAAACCCAATAAAACTGCAATTTTTAATCCCAGGGCCATTTAACTATAAAATGATGCAGTCTTTAGCCGATCACCGTCGGGCGGTTCCAGTTATGTTTCCACTTGAATCTGGTACGGCACGGCATGGTTATAAATTCTCAGCGGTTGGCTAACCATTATTTGTTGGCTAACCGCGCCGAACCGTGCTGGAAAAGCGGCTGTTGTTAATAGTAGGGCTGGGTATTGACACAAATTTCACGATTCGATTTTGACCCAGCTCTAGTTAATAGGCTTTCATTCTGTTGGCAACAGTGTTGGGTTAGTTACTCTAAAAAGCAGTTGATTACTAGCACTAGCATCTTCAACAGTGTAATTAGATTACTGTACTAATTACTCTCTCTAAAAAGTATTGCATTACTTATTTCCAATTACTTCCCATATCAACCTCGACCAGTTGAAGGATAGACATGAGACTGCTCTTTTAAGTAAATAATATAAAATTGCATATATTATTCTTGCTATGTGAACACACACACACACGAAAATCATGGACATGATTCGAAAAGGTTAAATGAAGAATATAGTCACACTTGTATTGTTCGCGGTCAAAAATTCGGATGAATTTCATCTAGTGGAAACGTTTGGTACTGCACACAAACAAAATCTGACTGAAAGCTCATCGTTTAAGATATAAAGCTAAAATTTGGAACATAACTTGCTTATATTTATGGCTTTGTTCTCACAGTTTTAGTGTAAAACTTGTTTTAGAATATTATATATATATATATATAATTTAAAATGGTATTTTTGTGCATTTTTCTTAACAGTAAATGTGTAATTCTATAACTTTAAATTCACTTTTTTAAAACTTGTTTCACTTCAGCAATACTCTGCCAAATGTCTCCACCTTGAATCCACCTTTCTACCAGCATTAACTTCATGAGCAATTTGAGCTCCAGTAGCTCGTCTGTTTGATTGGATTACACGGGCCAGCCTTCACTCCCCACGTGCATCAATGAGCCTTGGCCGCCCATGACCCTGTCGCCGGTTCTCCACTGTTCCTTCCTTGGAGCACTTTTGATAGATACTGACCACTGCAGACCGGGAACACCCCACAAGAGCTTGCCCATTTTTTCTGCTTCTAACACATCAACTTTGAGGACAAAATGTTCACTTGCTGCCTAATATATCCCACCCACTAACAGGAGCCGTGATGAAGAGATAATCAGTGTTATTCACTTCACCTGTCATAATGTTATGCCTGATCGGTGTATACTGCACTGTTTACAAAATGCAGTGTGCTTATGTTCTTAAATGTAGCCAGTGCACTGAAAACCAGCTACAGGATGATAGGATCTGTTCGTTTTGACACTCTCATTTTAACAGCTATTTTTCCACAAATGGTATCCAAATATTCTACTTGAACAAGTCTTGGACTGCAGTGAATCTCTAAAGCAATCCTGATGTTTGAAAGATGTCTAAATACCAGCCCCTTGCTGCAAATGTCCCCGTGTTGATGAATGTGTCTGTTGTATCAATAACATCACTATAGAGGAGTGAACAGGGAGCTCAGTGAGACCTGTCTCTGCACCTGAGAGCGCTGGCTGGACTCCAGATATCAGCCGCACAAGAGGGGGCCTCATTAGCTCCTGATGAGAGACGGGGGCCACATTGACCTCACAAGCACAAATAAATAAAGCCCTGCTCCTGAACGGGCTCCTGTATTGAAACATCTCTGAGTTGTTGTTTCAAAGATAGCCTGTTGCCCTCAGATTGTGTGAAGACTGAAAGTGGAGCTGTAGGTGTAATTTCAGTAGATTAACTTTTACAGCTAAATCAGTTGTTTTATGTTAAACATCAACATTTATGTAACGTTTATAGCAATTTAACAAAGTAATTGCCGTGTTTTTTTTTCTTTGCGTCAGTATACACAGTGCTTCTGTAATGAATAGTAACCCTTGGAGACTGTTCAGGCTTTATTAAGTGGACGGTTGTGAATCAAGTTATTGTGTGTCTGTTAGAGAAGGTGGCAGCTGGTGATTTTGGCAGCGAGCTGGTTTTCTGTGCTCTGTTGAGAGCAGATAGTGACCCAGTGTGTGCTGAGACCACGGATCTGTCCATTCTTCATAGTAACTCTAAAGTCAGTCTGTTTTAAAATCTTAAAGGGTACATAACACACAGTTTCTGCCAGTCTCATGTTAATCTTGAGTACCTAAAGAGTAGTATTGCATCCTCCCAAGAGTCTTTAGTTTTATCATATTTATAAAAGACAGATATGCTGTACTGATTCTTTCTGAAAACAGCCGAACTCGTAGAGGCGTGCAGTGGGCGGAGCTAAAGAGTCACGAGCACACACACACCTATGACACACTCACACAATACATCATGGCATTATCCTTAACCCGAACAAAGCTTGTTGATGGGCGCGCTCTGGTTGATGTGTGTGTGCTCATCCGGGAGAAGTGCCCATATAAGGAATTCCGCCCTTTATGACATCATACAGGGCCGTATTCACAAAAAAAAAAAAACTTTCTGAAACTTGTTTGAATCCTGAAGGAGTGTATTTGGCACAGAAATACGCCGTCATACGTCCAACTCGTTTTTTGAAGTGGCCATGTTTAGCATGAGAATAAACTCTTTAACAGTGTAAATAAATCAGAATGCATGAAATAGCATTAGACCCCCCCCCCCCAATAAATACAAAATATCCAGAAATCCTGACATAGAAATGTGTTTACAGGTATCTTTTGTTTCTTTTATTTTGATTGATTACCAGTTTGTTGGAAATGAAATGATCATTAGACTACAGCAATCAAAATATAGGCCTATGCATTTTAGTAGTAGTAGTAGTAGTAATGCTATTTATGCAAAGAGAAATCTGTGTTTCTCACTTGAGTGCATGGCTCTTATTAAAAATTAGTAATTTGCAATATCCCTGAAATGCTGTTACATCTTGTTAAACACACTGTTCTTCAGAGACCCACCCAATGATGCCAATTTATAAGTAGACTTATACCTGACCCAATTTATACATAACAATAAACAACTAGTTACTGATTAAGTAGAAAAATATGAATATCTGTAAAAAAAACTATTGCTCAAATGCTAATACTGGGCGATACCAGTATAGTTGTATGCACCGAACCGTGATGATTCGGGAAGAATACATGTACCATTACACCCCTAATAGACATTGGTATCAACATATTTCCTAATTTTCTTATCCTCATTGTCTCATTTTCTTGCAGTTGTAATGTCTTGAAGCAGTATCTGGCCCTTTCGAAGGATGTACAGTGATTGCTGATGGAAACTGCTGCTCCAATATGAGTGTTCATGATGTTGGCGGGAGACGACGCTTTGAGGACTCCGAGTTCACCCTGCGCATCTACCCAGGGGTCATCGCCGAGGGCACCATCTACTGCCCCGTCACCGCCCGAAAGATCACTTCAGCCGCGGAGGTCATCGAGCAAATCATTGACCGGCTGCACCTGGATCGGACGAAATGCTACGTCCTGGCGGAAGTGAAGGAGTTTGGCGGGGAGGAATGGATCCTCAACCCCACCGACTGTCCCGTCCAGCGCATGATGCTGTGGCCTCGCATGGCCCTGGAGAACCGATTCAGCGGCGAGGACTACCGCTTCCTGCTGCGGGAGAAGAACCTCGACGGCTCCATCCACTACGGCAACTTGCAGATGTGGCTGCAGGTCACGGAAGAGCGGCGGCGCATGGTGGAGCGGGGCTTCCTGCCGCAGCCTTTGCCAAAGGACTTCGACGACCTTTGTAACCTGCCGAATCTCAACGAGAAGACCCTGCTGGACAACCTACGCAGTCGCTTCAAGCAGGAGAAGATCTACACTTACGTGGGGAGCATCCTCATAGTCATCAACCCCTTCAAGTTCCTGCCAATCTATAATCCCAAATACGTTAAGATGTACGATAATCACCAGCTGGGCAAGCTGGAGCCGCACATCTATGCAGTGGCGGATGTGGCTTACCACGCTATGCTGCAAAGTAAGCAGAATCAATGCATTGTTATTTCTGGGGAGAGTGGATCGGGCAAGACCCAAAGCACCAACTTCCTGATCCACCACCTCACGGCTCTCAGTCAGAAGGGCTTTGCTAGTGGAGTGGAGCAGATCATTCTGGGTGCCGGACCAGTGCTGGAGGTAAGAGCGGATTATATTCTTTAACAATATCACATGGTTGTTGGCAGTGCTTTTTATAGGTTTGCACTTAGAGCTGATCTTTAACAAGCCTTACCATTCTGTCCTAACCAGGGTTGCACCGATATAAACATTTTGGCCGATACAATAACCGATAATACTTGAAAGCCGATATACTGGCCGATAAATCTAAATCCAGATTTTTGTATAATTTTTGAGAGGCTGATTACAAAAACAAAAGTCTCACCATTAAAAGTCATGACCCAATGTTCTCATTATAATTTTATAGCCTAAATGACTGTATTTTCCTTTTTTGAGGTGATTCCAATCATATTTCAAGCAATTCAAAACCATCTTGGCGTACAGTACGCTTCTGAAGTGTCTGAAATAATCAATTATTTATCAGCTTTAATATATCGGCCAAATTTTTTTATCGGGCTGATAACGATAACATTGAAAATTAACATGTGTTGGCCGATATGGTGGCCGATATATCGTGCATCCCTAACAAAAATACTACCAGAATGAACAAAAATGGCCTGTTTTTTAATTTTATAATGTATATACTTTATGTTGGTTATGTTGGCTATTTAGATTTTTTGACACTTTTGAGCAGCATTAAACAGTCTGTGTAAATATATATGTCAGATGCAGCTTCTGTTCCACCTTTGCTTTTGTTGATAACATTTCATAGTATTCAGATTGGCTGAAATAATTACTTTACATAAAAGACAGATAACACCGATACATTTAATAAGGTAATTATAAAAAATTGCCCTAACAAAGGTAAAAAAAAATCATTTCCAGGGTGCAAATATCGGCCCTTAAAGTTTTTTTATGACTCTGGACCTACCCATGCGGCATTTCGTTGGTTGCTATTCCAGTCGTGTCACGCTTGGTATCTGTATATTAAACACTAAATGTGTTTTTATTGGCTGTGACTCTGTGTGTCCATGCAGCATTTTCAGTTTCAGAGTGAACAGAAAAACTTGTAATTTGTCTCGTGCGTCTTCCATGACGTTTGAGGTCTGATAGCCACCTGCTCTTGGGCCTCTGTTAGCAATGCTCAACGTCACACCTTCAATAAACAAGTTATTGGGTTGTGTGCAATTGTCACATTCTTTGATTTGCTTCCAGTTTCGTGTGCTTTTGTGACCTAGATAAGCCCTTGAGTGATGATAGTTTAGAGAGGCATACACTAGGTCTTGATACAATGTTACAGTCATAATCTAGACGAAAGGACGTGTTTTAAAGCTGCTCTGCTGGATTCCAGTAGGGCCTGTAGTTCCACTCGGCTTTTGTCACCAAGAAGCATATCTTGTTTTGATAACATTTTAAAGTTACTGTGCTTAGTCCTTTTCTGTGTGTAGTTTACCGGAAGGGTATTTTGTTACTGGAAGAATGAGATTTTAAAAGCCGTTTGCATGCATTTACAGGGCTCCAGACTAACATTTGAGAGCAGTCGCTCCGCCGCCACTTAGTTCTAGTCGCTGAAAATGTATCATGAAGTTAATTTAATCATAAAATTACTATTGTTTTGCGTTTTGTTAATAAGTGCAGTTGCTTATATTACATGTTTATTGGAAATTTAACAGTGAAGCACTGAGCTTGAGTTGATATGCAGATAAAATGAACTTTTATTAACAACAGTAATGTGCAAAAACCTCATTTTTATAGGGAAAATGTAAATATTCTACTCTTGTTAAATGTGCCATTGCTCTTCTGTAGTCTCGCACTGAACTGACCGACAGCTTCAGTGATTATTAAGGGAACTCTTTACTTGTTTTCTGTGTAATTCAGTCACAACTCGAAAATAAGTTTCCGGTTTTCTTGACACTTTGTGACTTCCTACTTTTTTTCCCATATATTAGGGAGTGGAGATGGCTAAGTCGTCAAATAAGTGCTCCTCTGCTGCCATCTACTGGTTATAGTGGTAATTTAGACTTTTTTTTTTTTTAATAAGAGTGCTTGTTTGCCAAAAAGTGTTAGTTTTCCTGCACATTTAAACTTTTAGTTTTACAAATCCTCACATTAGAAATAAATAACATGGATATTTAGAGCATTGAAGTGCTGGAAAAAGTGTGAAGAACTGCTTGAATTACTCTCTTAAAAGGTTGTACGGTGTAAAAATATCCATGCGACTATTTCTGCCACAGTATGGGGTGATTTGTGACTGAAACCCCTGATCTTCGCTCATGGCTCAATATTTCTCCTGGTCTCCACGGCAGCTCTGTTTGATCTGATATCTGTGGTTTATAACAGAGAATTCTGCGCAGAACGCTTCCACTAGATCTCACAGTAGCGATTCTGTGGTGAATTCAAACTCTTTCCCACTGGATCTCCCAGCGCTGTGTCGTAACAGTGTCGCGTGATCGAGATCGGCCCGTGTGTGAGCTCGCTCTGCGCTGTCTATTATTGCTCCGAGTAAAGGAGTAGCGCGGTTCCGTTCCACTTTCGTTCCGTTTGCCGTTTCTCATATGTAACAGAAATGGCAGCTCTTATCAGTTGGGCACCGCGGTGGCGGCACCAGTGCGACCTCTAGCAAAATTTTGTCACACAAGCAGGAAAAAAGGTTGCAAAATGCGACCATTTGGCTGCAATCTGGAGCCCTGATTTATTAAAGCTTACCTAATCCATAAGAGGATGATAAAATCAATGCAACTTGCCTCTTGTGACCCATTGCTTTGTCATGGTGTTGCCAACGTTTGCAATAAAAAGTATATTTTATTATTAATAATAATCACACAAAACATAAATGTCTTCTGACAAGTAATATAGTTCATTAATTTGCAGGAATAAAGATATGTAGCTTCATTAATGTAGTATTAGGGATGTGCTATTTTCGGTTTTGAGACGCCTTATATGTGACCCTGGACCACAAAATCAGTCATAAGGGTTAATTTTTTTTTTTAAATTGAGATGTATACATCACCTGAAAGCTGAATAAATAAGCTGTTATGATATATTCATGGAACATAATCTTTACTTAATATCCTAATGATTTTTGGCATAAAAGAAAAATGTATCATTTTGACCCATACAATGTATTGTTGGCTATTGCCACAAATATACCCGTGACACTTATGACTGGTTTTGTGCTCCAGGGTCACAAATGTTCAGAGCCTACTAGTCGAAATAGATTTTTTTTCTTTTCAATCTAATAATCTCAGTATAATCCCTGATTTTTTGACTTGCCGTCCACATGCTTACAAAAGGCTAATGTTTAAGCATATGGGTTAATGTCCAACCATCTGTCACAATTGAACGGCTCTTGAGGGGAGAGGACGGGCTTTAATTGTTTGCAGAGTGAGATTGTGGATCTGCTCATTACTGATTAATGCGGAGCGTGTGGAGTGGACGTCTCTTCCTCTTTACTCACATGGAGGTGACACATCTGTCACTTCTCCACCTACCAGTACACACACACACACACACACACACACACACACACACACACACACACACACACACACACACACACACACACACACACACACACACACACACACTTTGTGCCCAAAGCTCTTTAAGGGCATGTGCTATGTGTAGTATTAATGAGAATTTGCCCTAAGTGCTGGATTAGTTTGAGGAGTCTAACTTGTCTAACAACAACAACAACAAAAAACATCTCAAGATATCAGGCTTAATTTTTCCAAAATCCCATAGACTGAAGGAGGAGAACCTGAGCCATATCTTGAGAAGTTATTACCTTAAAAACATAAAACACCCAAGCAACCGCATAGCAACACCCTGGCAACCACCCAGAACACTAACTTCATGACGGGAACTGTTGCATGGCCAAACACAACAAAAACAGTCTATTTCTGGACGTGTGATTCAACTGATTTGAAGCTTAATTTTTTACAAATATCAAAGGGGAGCTGATTTGCCCTTTTTTAAAAAGTCTTGCTTTTGTTTTAGGCTCTACTAGAAGAGGTTTTAATGTTGATTATTTCCCCATATTCTCCATTGTTGCAGCTCGTCTCTTCCCAGTCTGTCAGTAAAGCTCTGTTTAGTTCCTGTCTCTGTGAAGCCCCTCCTCCTGAAAAGCACAATGTGCTCTGATTGGTCGGCTGCAGCAGTGTGTCGTGATTGGTCAAGCGCTTCCAGCATGTTTGGGAAATGTCCCGCCCCTTACCATATCCGCCAGTTTCAACACTCATCCAGGCCCCGCCCTTTTATTCTGCGTATGCCAATTATTTAAATGAGGAATATTGTGAACTTTTCCTTTAAGCGCATTGATGTGATGCAGCCTGATCTTAAAATCTTATAACAGAAGTTCAGGAAGAAGTTGATGTATTTGGAAATGGCAGTCAACTGTAGCCTGGCGGTTCAAAGGCATGAGCTTTAACATGTACACTACTTTCTTCTTGCAGGATTTTGTATTGGTATAATCTTCTCTGAAGCTTAAAGTTTCTGCTCGAGTGAGAATATCAGTTTCAAAGGTTCATCTCGCAGTGGCTTTCTGCCAGAGCAGTAGCGTTGATAGTTGGGAGTCTGTGTTATGAGTTGGCTAATATGTGGTGAGGATTATTCATCCAATAAACCTGCTGTCATATTTAAAGGATTGTTGACTCAGTGCTGCTGGGATCTTTACTCATAGCAGTGTTACGGCGTAACTCATCAAACGGTTAGCCAAGACTTCAGTCTCATTATCCAGACATGTTAGCCACACAATGGGCCTCTGTTGGTACTTTATATGGCACTTTATATCCGTTGTTGTGTGTGACATTGACATTTTGCACAACTTTAGCATAAGGCAGTTTAATTCCAGAATTTTTGTGTCAGTTTTTGGAGTTGGAGTTGATTCCAAGAGTTCCAAGAGTTCTTTGGGGAAAAATGGAGGTGAAGTGAGATAAACAGAGCAATTATAATGAACAGTGTAATATAATGTATAGGGATGCGCGATATATCGGCCACCATATTGTTATTTATGTTTAATGTTATCGTTATAGATCCAGTAAGAAAATTCGTCCCGATAAGAAAATATTATGTTATTTATTTGTACGGCAAAAGATTATTTATTTTTTTGATAAAGAAGTTTGCCATATGACTGTAAAATAAAATTTTAAACAAACTAGGCCACTGTACTATGTTTGATTTATGGTGAAGTGCTTGAGACATGGCTTTTAATGGTGACACTTTTGTTTTTGTAATCAGGCTCTCAAAAAAATTATATAAAAATGTGGATTTAGATTTATCGGCCAATATATCGGTTATCGGCTTTCAAATATAAAGAAATATCGGTATCGGCCAAAATTTTCATAGCAGTGCATCCCTAATAAAATTTTCTCTCAAATTATTTAATAATTTGGATTTAGATTTATCGGTCAATATATCGGTTATCGGCTTTCAAATATAAAGAATTATCGGTTGTCGGTTATCGGCCAAAGTTTTCATATCGGTGCAGCCCTAATAAATTTTTTTCACTAAAATTATATAAAAATGTGGATTTAGATTTATCAGTCAATATATCGGTTATCGGCTTTCAAATATAAAGAATTATCGTATTAGCCAAAATCTTCATATCAGTGCATCCCTAATAAAGTATGTTGTGATTTAATGAGATGAATGTTATTGTTAGCTGCTATATCTGTATTTTAAATTAATGCTGTCATTGTGTTTTGTTTGTGATTGGCTCAGTGTTTTTGAAGTGAATAGATTCACTAGTCGCCACCTACTGACAGAGAACGAATCTGAACGATCTTTTTCTTGAAGCAAAGAGTTAATTGGCTAAATCAATTCGAGCACCGAATAAAATCGTACAAAATATGTTTGAAAGCACCTGAAAGACTATTTCCTCATTTTTCATGTTCAGATTTTCATAACAGTACATTTTTGATTATTTTTGGTCATTTTTGTTCAAAAGCAGTTAAAATGTTTCTTTTTGTCGTCATTTCCTATGGTCAGGTTTTCCCAGTCTCCAAACCTTGGCACAATGCTCTCAGCGCTGTAGTTTATTTCAGTGATTCGGTGGGTTTGAAGGTATTCTTGTGATGGTGTATGTGAGGTAAGGGTCTCTGGGAGTTTGGCAGGTTGCTTGGGTTCGTTTCCAGGCCTAAGTGAGGCTTGGTGTTTTTCCGTCCAACAGAAACATTCCTGCTAGAGCCATATGAGAGTCAGCCCAGGTCACAGCATGGCCGTTCCTCCTCAGCAGACTATAATGAATCTTTAATGCCTACTGTCATTAGTCTTAATGCGCTACTGGGATTATTGTGAATTACTGCTAGCACTGGGTGGGGCGGCAGAGTTTGGGGGATTTACTGTATGTTAGTATTCATTATCTTGGCAGAGATGTTCTGGAACGTTTTAAAGCCAATGGTATCTTGATCATTTTGTTTTTATGTAAAAACTCAATGTTGTGTGAACTTCATAAAGCTGTACGGTTAGTGTAGTAAAGTTGAGGCCCAGTGGATTTATGTCGTGTTTTTTTTTTTTTTTGCAAAAAGTGTTATTTCTGCTTCTATAAAAGTATAATAAATTGCAACTTTTTTAGGGAAAAAAAATAATGTCCACCCCACCCCTAAAAGTAAGCAGATCATATGAAAACGTGTGAATGAGATCATATGAATTCATTCAAATTAGCTACCAAAAAATTAACCACAAATAGTGATGAATTGCCATAAGATTGTGAAACCCGATGCTACCCAAGTGTGTGAAGTATATTAGCCACAGAACAAACATATATTCCTGAATCTCAAATTATGGATAACAAAATATCCTCAATGACAAATGTTTGTATTTTATTACACAAAGGAGTCACTCAAGATACATGCTCACGGCTGTGCATAACATGAGTCATGTTTCCCTGTTTTTGTAGCATCTTGCACCATTGATTTTTGGATGTTTTAAGACTATATAGCTAGCTGTTTAGGAGCACAAAAACTAATAAATAAGGCATAATGTGTGAATATTAATTTGATCATATATACCAGTTGAATGGTAACCTTCAGGGATTGTCCAGTCATTTAAGGTTGTGTTCACACTTGCATTTCAGTTCTTTTGGTCCAGATCAAAAAAGAAAATGATACACTTAGTCTTGGTTCGCTTATTCTTTACATTGTCATTTTTAAGATCAAACCTAAACTAGGCTTGCTGCGATAGTCTGTGTTGCTGGTGTTACCGGTATTCAGGCGAAACACCGGTTACATCACTTGGCCACTGCGGCATCGCCCCCATGTCGTTTAGATTTTTTTATAGTAATAAAATAATTTAGTTCAGTTAGAAAACAGACACTACAATTAAAAACTGAACGTGCAGAGTGAGCCGGACGAGTCGCAGCACAAACGCAGCAGCTGAATGACAAGATGATCGCGCAAGATTTGGTTTCAAAGTGAAATGTATAAGCGCCTATTTAAGTGAGTTCATCATTGTACTGTTCTGCTGTGTTTTTCATTAACAATAATATGCTAATGAACACACCATTCAAGCAACCTGCCCCCGAATTGGTGCCAAGTTCAAACCGAAAGTAAAATGAGCGCGGCCACACTAACATTCATTCACGGTGCGTGTCCACTGGCGTGTTTTCAGTACATTCCTATGAAAGCTTCATTGAATTCATTGAAAACACTTGCTTTGTTCCGCACAGTTATGAATGCCAGTGCGGCCGTTCACATTTTACTTTCGGTTTGAAGTTAGCGTTTTAAAAGCCCCCGCCGGTGGTATTACCGGTGTTGTCACACGTCGATTAACCGGTGGGAACATTTCCTCACCGTCACATCCCTAACCTAAACATGCAACAAAATAAAGGCTTTTATGACATAATGTTTTGCGACGGAACTTACTGAACATCCAAAACTATTCTGTCTTCTGGACTAAATGCGTATGTGTGTACATGATGGTATTTTTACCAGTTAAAAACCTGTTGAGGAGCTTATAAAATGTGTAAAGGAGTCAAAACAGCGACACACACAAACAAAGATCTGATGCGGTTCTGACGCCTGTACCAAACTGTGATGGGCAACATCACGACTGGGATGAGATAAAAAAAATTCTGTCCCGTTTAGGATCGCATCTTGTGGCATCACGTCCTGTTTTTGGTTCTTTTACATGTCTTTGGTCCGTGTTGCGTTCATATTTCAGTCGAACCGCACCAGAGTTGGTTTGGAAGCGGAGCGAGACCCGCTTGTTTGGTGCATACCAGGGTTTGGATGAACGCATTAACAGAGCAATCTCACCAGGGTTCGTTTTAATCAAACCAAACCTGACAAGTGTGAACACACCCTAAGATTCGTGAACCATCATATAGTCAAGTTTAACACTGCAATTTAACATCAACATTTTTGCCTGAATCTCCAAAGATGTGATTTGAGCACAGCTCAATGTACAATTCCACCTCTTGATTTGCCATGTTGGGTCAGTGTGGCTCGGTAACAGCTATTCGGGATTTTATGCTGAATCTCTGAAAACAATTAAAAATCAGTTTGAATCAGTCCAACGTCTGGTCCTGGTGTGGTTTCCCTCTGACACCAGAAACTGTCATTGCCTCTCACTGCGGTAAAGCTCAGTCACTTTGAGTGGAAACTTTAGTTTTGAAAACTTTCAAACATTGTGATGCACTTTTGATTGCATGCAAGGGAAGAAAGAATAGGGAACACTGACCTTTGTAACCTGAATTGCTCGTAGTAGGTCTGACAAAGAAGATTGGCAATCATTAAGCTCGTTCGTTGTTGGCATGGTTTATTATTGTAAAAGGCCTGACTGTTGACTTAGTTCACATAGATGTTCAGACCAGTGCATTGCTGAACGTTAACACACTGTCCATGCCAATGAATGGCTTTCTTCTCCTTACAGCTGTGCCTTATTTATACAAATCAATCACGCTTTTTACACCACGTCTTGTAGTGAAGACAGCATGACTAGTAGTTTAGATATTGTGAATGCTGGTGAAGGCGGGGGTATGGAACTGGTTAAAGCAAACTACGAGATCTAAATCTCCACGTGTATATAAAAGCTTGAACAATATCTCATTTTAAGCTGTTTTGTAGCCACAGGAACTTGTAAATTATACTCATGCCATTTAGGAAGGTCACATCCACATTCCAGCCTTTTCAACATGTCGAAATTAAAAGTTACGACACAAATGTTTGCATATAGCTTAAGAAGTCTGCACTGTACAGTTTCTATGATGTGTTAGTGATGCTGGAGGGTTTTAGTCAGGCACAGATGTTCTTCTCGTCCATTTACACATAATGCATGTTGTTTGTGAAGGCCACACTCGCACTATTCCTCCACACAGCTGCCTTAAAGGGATACTCCACCCAAAAATGAACATTCTCCCAACATTTCCTCACTCTCATGCCATTCCAGATGTGCATGACTTGCTTCAGATGAACACAACAAAGATTTTGGAAAAATATTTGGAAGTTAAAAGTGTATATTACGATAAGTAGGTTGGCCCATGCGAACCAATTAAATAACCGATAGTTTTTAACATGGATACTGAAATGTTGAAATTAACAATGAACAATACTTTTATCAACCTTAGTTAATGTTACAAATGGACTCTTATTGTAAAGTGTTACCATCTCATATAAATCCAAACAGTCATGCATAAAGATGCTTGTTACAGCAATCTGTTAATCGGCAAAATCGGTCGACCTCAAAAAATTATCCGGAAGTAGAAGTGAATAAGTGGCAGAAAGTAGGGCTGCACGATTTGGGGAAAATATCTAATTACGATTATTCTGGTTAAAATTGCGATTTGCTGTTTTTTTTTTTTTTTTATAAATGTTGGTGTTTTTTTTTTTTTTGTGTGTGTTGTTGTTGTTTTTTAACAAATGAAAAGTGTGTGTGTGTGTGTATATAACGTGCTTTATATATTATGACTAATAATAATAATTATTATGATTTATTATTATTGCTAATAATATATAATATTTAAAAAACTAAGAAATATTACTATTTCATTATTATAAATAAAAGAGTATTGAAGACTAAATATAACAATATAATAATAATATTTATATTTGACAAATTATTTTACAAAAAACTGCAGGGTTACCCGTTAACATGCAGGCAGCCTATGACTAAAAATCACTAGAAATGTCTAAGGATTTATTATAAAATATTATATTATTATTATTATTATTATTATTATAAAAATCTGTGATATCAATTTCTTAAGTTTTGTCAGGGATATGCAAAATCAAGAACGAGTCTGTCTTTAATATGAAATATGAGCCTCTTATGCATCCACTGTGGGGAAAAAACTCCTGTACACTGGAGAAAAACATATGGATTGTCATATACATTTACTTAGAGAAGTATTATTTTTCCTATTTTTTTACCTAAAATAGGATGGAGTGAGCACTGCTGGGCACTAAACACTCATGTTTCATTCATACTGGAGGCCAGAGGGCGCCGTCGAGCAGAAACGCCACACACGTCTCAGAGAGAAGTGATATAATGACGTTTGCAGGAAATCCCTAATGTGAAGCTAGTGCTGTGTAGCTGATTAAACATCAAGACCACGATAATATATGGTGTATTTGAGTTCTTCAAGCCTTCTCGGGTATTTTCATAATAATAAAGTATATTATAATGCAGCGCTAATCGACTTCATCACTGTATAGAATACTATAAAATAATTCATCGTCTGCCTCATTCTGTGATGAGAAGCCACATCAGCTCACACACACGCGACTGACGATATGAAGCGAGTAAAACATGTTATTAAACGTTGTCTTTTTTTTGTTTTTTCAAACGCACGTTATAAGCGACTCAAACGCGCAGTGCTTTCAGACAGAGCAGCGTTTACTACTGATCACATAACGCTGGGCATATATTTATTTCATTAAAATCGCAGCCTTTACGCTTTAATAATCGCACATAAGCCAAATGTGGTTCGATTAATCGTGCAGCCCTACCAGAAAGTTCCAAAAAGATCCGAAAAAGCACATACAACTTTCATGATGGTAATCCAAACAACACCAGTGGACCAATCAGTGACTTTGTTTACATGTGCACCAATAATGTGATTATTTCCAATAATCAGAGTAAGGACTTAATGGCACTAGGGCTGGGCGATATGGACACAAAATCATATCTCGGCATTTTTTGGCTGAATATACGGTATATATCTCTTTATATATCTTCTATTTGGATTTTAAAAATTATAATTCTTCTCACATCCTGCCCAATGTTGTCCTGCAATGTTTATATTGAAAGCTATGATAACAAATATAACCATGTAGTCATATTGTGTGCAAAAAAGGGTCAAATCACATTACATTGTAACACTGTAACATTACAATTGATTTTTAAAGCAAAAGTTAAATTCGCTAAACTAAAAATAAATAAATAAAAACAAAAGCACAGACTAATTAGCCTGTTAGGATATTTTGATTTCCCATTACAATAGTTGCTTTACAGTTATTGCTATCATAAAAATACACTTGTAGGTTTAAAATTCTACATATGGCACATTTATTCTTCAACAACAAATAGTTTAGCAAAATGTATATTTTAGTCAGAATTATGGGGCTCCTATTCTATTGCACAAATGCGGAAGTGTGTGAAGTTTTGTTAGCAGAAGGCTCGTCCACTCCCGACAGCAAAATGGTAATATTTGCATGAGTTTCTAACATTTACAGAAGGAGAATATTCCTGTGAGATTTAAGTTTTTTGAGATATTGAGCTTCCAAGTTTCTGCATTCCATATAGCAAACATTATATGGGGAACAATGCATTCTAAATGTACAATATCAAAGTCCTCTCAAAGTTGTAAATGGGGATTTTTGGAACAGGTCAAGTAGAAACTTCTAATTCAAAAAAAAAATCACATTCCGCTTGGAATTAAAAAGGTTACATCTTGCAAAACATGAATTGAAGCAATGCATTTCAAGAAACACAAACAGTTGACTTAAAATTGGTTTTTAAAACATAAAATTAGTGTTGTAACAATGTGTCGACATGAAATAAATTAACTTTATCATACGAATAATTATTTTCTGGTTCAAGTTAAGCATAAAATGCAGTGCTAAATATTTAGTCCAGTGCAGATGTTAATTTTAGGTATGAATATGGTGGGTAATTAAACACATTATTGCAGAAAACTAGAGATCAGTATGGATTTAAAAGATTGTAGACAAACTTTGATTTTGGCTTGAGAAAGCCTAGCCAGTTTTTCCCAGATTTTTAAACCATAAACCATAAACCACAGCTTTCGGACAATTTGGAAGATTTGACATCGTTAAATTATATTGCTACTTTTTCCCCCAAGTAGGAAAATCTGAATTTTTTTTATTGGCTGTGGTTTAGCCACTACATACATGGCATTTTTTGCTTTCATTGAGGACAGAAATATGACGTGTCTGCTTAGGGCATGGTTTAAGATGCTGTTTAGATATCCATGTCACCTTTAATCAACACTTGTCATTTCCTGTGTATGTATGGCCTGTAACTATATGAAGCACGCGAGGATCAGCATTACCATCCTGCTAAGAATAAAGCTCTTGTCACTAAGGAATGTTGCCTTTGGTGTGACTGTCCACAACTGTCATTAAAGAGACGGCAGTGGCTTTGTGTTGGTCAGAAACTTTTCTAGTGAGTTATGGCTTACATTTCATGGGCATTTTACTCTTACTGCAGGTTGTTTTGATGTTTAACAGTCAGCAGTGGTCACCAAATGCGGATCAAGACCCAAGAATCCATTTCTTGTACATATTTCTACCGTATTGTTCTTAACACACAAAACATGCACACTTTTTCCATATGTTTTACATTAAAAAAATAAATGAATTTAAGATTCTGTATTGGAGGGCAATGGAATACTTTTCATTTAATAGCCACGTTTTACTCGTAATTTAATATACATTTTTTTCAGTTTTGAGGTGAATTATATTTTGCAATCTTACATGAAATTAAGCCTTTTTAAAACCATTATGATTTTTGCATTGTCAATTTAATACCTTTATTCAGCAAAGATGCATTAAATTGTGAAAAAAAACTTTTACATTGTTCCAAAAAGCTTATTTTTCAATCATGTGACACTGAAGACTGGAGTAATGATGCTAAAAATTCAGCTTTGATCACAGGAATAAATTATATTTTAACATATAATAAATTACAGAACAGTTATTTAAAATTGTAATAATATTGACGCTATATTTTTGATAAAATAAATGCAGCCTTGGTGAGTAAAATATATTTTTTTATTTTTAATTAAAGTATTTTACTGATCTGATGTTCTGAAGCGCACGGCGCAGGTGCTCTTAGGGCGTGTCCGAATCCACTTTTGCTAGTTTGACGACGGGAAAAATGGTCTGCGTGCCCGGCGCATGATCCAAAAGGGTTGTCCCTAGTCTCTTAATGAGTCATGGGTGTGTTTTGGGCGTAACGTGCCATAAACCAATCAGAGTCTCATCTCCCTTTCCCTTTAAAAGCCAGTTGCGCTCGCACCATGGCGGATTCACTATTTACATGCATTTTTATATTTATGTACACAATAATAATCTTTTACATTTTAATCCTTTTTATTTTTTAATATTTAAAAATGTGTGTGTGTTGCTGCGCATCCCTGTGTGTTTAATAAGCAGAGTGTATGCGTGTTGTGCACCGCCTATAGGCTCATATTACTAACACACCCTTTAAATAACACAAATACTGCACTATTGACTTTAGAGCAGGTTTGTGTTGGTCAATGTTGTTTTCAGTTCCTCAAAATAGCAACGCGACAACAATGCTGCGAATAGATGGCGTGAGTGCCTTTGCTATTTACATAACGTGAAGCTGGACGTGAAAATGATAACTGCGTCGGGCTGAAACTAGCAAAAAACACTTGCGTTGCATTGTGCCGGGTGTATGATAGGGCCCTAAGAGACCTGCAGTGATGCTTCATAGTCATGAATGAAGAACCTTTACAGTACTAAATATTTGCATGTTGCTTTGTTTGCATTGGTGGTTGCTGTCAGTTATTTCCATACTGGTCACTGAGAGGTCAGAGTGCACTAGATACCTGTAACGCTCAGCAGGACTCTGGAGGGAATCCCTGTGTTTGTCTCACGGTCACAGCTAATCAGATTGGCCGCATTTTTTAGAGCTCCAAGTGGGATGCTTTGCTAAAGTATGTGGGTTTCCCCCTCCCCCAGCAGCCAGCCGGCCCCATGTGATTAATGCGGGCTGTGTTTCTGGTCACCACCTGTTTCTTAGCAAGCAATAGCGCAGAACTGCAATGCAGCCCTAAAGCTGTTCTGTTTACAGTTTTAGACCGCACTTATGCCATGTGTGGGCGACCATGTACATTTAAAGCTGCCATTAAATCAAAATGGACAATTATTTTTCTTTATGGAATATTGCAGCATTTATTATAAATTATTTATCTGTGATTAGAGATGCATGATTAATAGTGTATAGGTATGAATCAGCTTCACAAACAGTCTTTTCAACCACACAGTATCGCTATTTCTGTTACAAATATTCATATCACAGAAGTCCTGGGATAAAAGTTTATAGTTCGGACTTAAACACTGATATTTAGGTAAATCACCATTTGAAAGTAACTTGACGCTTCATATAAAGATTGTATCAATTGCATCGTTACACCAGTAGGTGGAGACAAGTTAATTTTTTTTTGTCACTGAATCATTCATTCAAGAGATTCGTTCAAAAACGCTGATTCATCCAGTAATGAAACAATTAAGTACTTATAAGTCATTGAATCATTCACTCAAACCATTTTTTAAAATAATAATTTCAGGTTCATTAAACATTTTAACATCTTGTAAATTATTTTGTTCAGTTGTCTGTTCCGAATCATGGGAGAATCATGATCTCTGTTTGAAACCAACTTTAGAGGCATAGTACACCCAAAAACAAATATTGTCATTGTTTTCTAACCCTAATGTTGTTCCAATGCCATTTATTTTGCTACTAAAAATTACCAAAAGCCTATTGATGTTTATTGTGTGGAACAGAGCAGCTATGAAATTCTACAAAATAACTTGTTTATGTTCCACAGAAGCAAGAAAACATGGGTTTGGAATTATATGAATGTTTAAATAATGACAGAATTTTCATTTCATGTAGGCTAAATGAAACTCAAAATCTGTCATTTACTCACCCTCACCCTCATTTACTCACCCTCGTCTATATTCAGTACATATTCATGTCCTGCACTTATGAAACCATTGTATATCCTGCACTTGCTGCTATTGCACTTCTGGTTAGACCTAAACTGCATTTCGTTGCCTTGTACCTGTACTTGTGTAATGACAATAAAGTTGAATCTAATCTTATGTAATCTAATCTAATTTAATTCCAAACATGGATGGCTTTTAGGGATGCACAATATATATCAGCCACCATATCGGCATCGTCCGATACAGAATGTTCATTTTTAATGTTATCTGTATTGGCCAATATATGTTCGTTTTTATTGTTATCGGTATCGGCCGTTATATGTCCATTTTTGTTTTTGTAATCAGGCTCTCAAAAATTATATAAAAATTTGGATTCTGATTTATCGTCCAATACCAGTTATCGGCTTTCAAAAGTAAAGAATTATCAGTATCGGCCAAAATGTTAATATCAGTGGCTTTCTTTATTCAGTTTTTTTCTCTTTATGTTTTTGGAAATAGTAGTTCCAAATTTTGGAAATTTTGGAATTTATGTATTTTTGAAAATTTCAAAATATCAAAAGCCGACTTTGTGCACCTCACTGTATTGAATTGTGAAGATACTGTGCAGCTTTTCTGGGTAAATAGTCATGTTTCTGGTTGGGAAATGCTCAACTAAATCATGCTGATCTGTAGAGTTGGACAGAAGTTTGTGGACATGGTCCAGCCCTGCCCTGTCGAGCCTGATAACATGGCTTCTTTGGATTAAGATATTTAAGCCTTAATAGGGAATACAGTAGCTGTCTTCTTTAGACTATGCCATATTGGAAATTAAGTTGCATCTGATGAAGAAGAAATCTTGCTAGTTTTGTCAAATTCAGCTGATTAATCATGGGAGGATTATTAGACAGTGTTTAGCCTTTTGGTTAGCCTAGAAATCTAGACGCACCCTAGCGGTAGCAAATGTAATTTGCAGCCATGGTCGTCTAGCAACTCTCCGTTGGCTTGCGAGCTTGAAAAACCAAACTCTAGTCAGGCCAATCACATCGTGTATAGAGTCGGTGGGCTTAACATAATGACGGCAGAGTTGCGACGGTTCCGAGTGCTATCCGAAAACAAAGAAGCTGGCGAACAGCTTTGGCCGCGACTCTGGAAGACTTGGAGTTAAACTTTTCTTTGAGAAAAGTACAAAGAACGGCACTGAAGACATTCTTAAAAAAGGAGGATGTGTTCGGAGTTTTGCCGACCGGATACGGCAAAAGTTTAATCTATCAACTAGCTCCACTTCACCTTCTTCATTGCTCTGGTTGGTTGTAACGCTGTCCTATTGCGTGCAGAGGGAATGTGAAAGACAACCGTTAATCCCGCTCCTCGGATTGAGCCCTGCCAATGGTGTGTTCCCAGATCCAACATCTTGATGTGGGTCTGGCCTGTCAGGCTACCTTTTGGTTTCTCAAAGGAAAATTTCATGTGAACGACAGCTCAGTTATGAAGACTGGCAGTTCAGATTAGTCTTGCATAGACTTGCTTTTGACTTTCGGGGTTAAGTCTGGTACTTCATTTTGGCACAAATTGAAGTGTTTGCTTTACAAAGATAACACCCCATCACTGTGGGAAAGCAGTCAGTTTCCTGATATCACTCATTCCATAAAAGATATGCCCATAAAAGCTTCTGTAGGTCGATTCCCTGTTTTTGTACCTCAGCATTGGTTCATTCTCTGCTGTTGAAGTACGATGATTGTAGATGATTGTAGATTGTAGCAACTAATACACATAAAATACTCCTAACACGCTGGAAACACGACTGTCAGTTGATTTCAGTAAGAGCTTGACATTAGCATGTTTTATAAGTATAAAAAAAGTACACGTTTTAACCAAAACAGATTATTTTTATTTAGAATGAAGCTTTTAAAGAACTTTTTTGGGTATTGAATGAAACACATTTACAACCATTTCTGTCAGTTCATCCAGCTCATTACAATATATTATGGGATTCCCTGCTCTAAATGCAACCAGTTGTGTTCCTGGTAAACTGCCCTCGATTTGAGACGTGTCAGGTAGGCAGTTTATGGTGGATCTGTGGTTTATTTTTCATCTCCTGTAAGCATTTGGGAAGCTCCTCTTCACATTCGGCTGCAGTCTGTTCTGGCTTTCCTCTTCCTGCTCCCACACGTGTCCACAGCCTGTCAGCATCCTTAGGTCTCGGCTACGGCGATCGTTCAAACAGGACTGAGGGCGTGTGCAGTTTAAGACCGTTGCCATCAACGGAAGAGCTCATTCTTGCTTAATGTGCTGCTGACTAATAGATGAGCAATGGAACAGAGTGCTTTAAAACTCACATTTACACCCACCAACACAGTATTAACACACCCAGCTCTCATTTACCAACACGCCCACACACACTTACACAGGGTGGGAATGGCACGCAGTTCACTAGCGTGGAAATGTCTCAGTTCTTCTAAACGGTCTATCTAATGTGTTTGATGCTGCCATTTTATCAGTTTCACTTTAAGGGGTAGTTCACTAAATAATAAAAATGGTCTTTTAATCACATTCAGGTTGTTTTAAACCTGTATGGCTGTCTTTTGTAAAACACAAGATCTTTTGAAGAACATTGCAGTCCAAACAACATTGACTTTCATTGTATGGACATACAAAACACACGCACTGAAGAAAATGTTGGTGTAGAAACTATTTTCACTCAGAAATTGCTAGTAAATTTCATAATTAAATACAAAGAAATGGCACATTGAATTGAGGCTTTGAAGTAGAAAGACTGAAAGTATTTTCTTGTAAAACATACTCTAAAAATCATATTTACAACTACGAAAAATCTTTTTTTTTACAGTGCACTCAAAATATGTTCTGTTTTCCACTGAATCAAGACATCAAGTCATACACGTTATAAATTATATATTTCACGACCCATTTTTGGGTAAACTATCTCTGTAATTCAGAATTTTAGATTTTCATTTAAAGTTTGTTTTGGATCAATATGCCTCGGTCTGGTGTGTGGTAACTTGTATTTACACAACTTTGTGTATGTGCGTGATGAAAGGGTTGTTATCTGTTTACTCAGAGATAAGCCTGATTATGAAGAGGCAAATTGACCTAATACTAGCCAAACGCTTGAATCTAAGATGACCCAGAACACTCTTGGTCACTCCATTTGTTTAGATTGATCGGCGTTGAGTTTGAACATTCTACTTGGCCACTTAAATGTGACTCCGGACAACAGATATGAATCAGATTTCCGAGCTATATGCAAATATATGAAGAGTTCAGATGCAAAAACCTCTAAGTCCGCCTGACATGTTTTCCTTTAAAGGTGCAGTGTGTAGTATTTATGAGAATCTATGGACAGAAATGCAATATAATATACATAACTATGTTTTCAGTGGTGTATAAAGACCTTACATAATGAACCGTTATGTTTTTATTACCTTAGAATGAGCCATTTCTATCTACATACACCGCGGGTCTTCTTACAGTGAAGTCGCCATTTTGCGCCGTCATGTTTCTACAGTAGCCCTAAACGGACAAACTTCTCTACAGAGCGCTAGTCAATCTCTGCTCTCTCCGACAACATCATTTTTGTCCTGTGTCGGCCATCGTAGCTTCTCTATGTACTTCAAAAGGGAGGGGTGAGCGGTGACTAGATGACGGTAAAATTCACACACTGCACCTTTAAAGGATTAGTTCACTTCAAAATAAAAATTTCCTGAATTTACTCACCCCCATGTCATGCAAGATGTTCATGCGTTTCTTTCTTCAGTGGAAAAGAAATTAAGTTTGAGGAAAGCATTCCAGGATTTTTCTCCACATCACAGACTTCAATGGCAACCAATGGTTGAAGGTCCAAATCAATGCAGTTTCAAAGGAAGGGCTTCAGAGGCTCTGCACGATCCCAGACGAGGAATTAGGGTCTTATCTAGGCAAACCATCTGTCATTTTCTAAAAATTTTTTTTAACTTTATATACTTTTTAACCTAAATTGCTCATCTTGCGCTGCTCTGCTACATGCCAATGATTGCGCAATCCCGTCGTAAAAGGTCACACTGGACGTAGGCGGAAGTACCGCCCCCGTGTTTACAAAGTGCTCGGGCGAAGACTAATACAAACATCCATTTCAAGATGCAACTGGAAACATTGCAAATGATGAAAGCAGAATTGAACAAACTGATCCACACAGTAGTTGTAAGTTCATTTCAGTCACAGTTTTACAGCAGCACAGGGAACACTGTTGTGTTTACGGCAGCCAGAAACAGAAGTGCAGTGTGTAATGGGTTCACTGAGGTTAGGCTATCCCTGGCACCAAACCAACACCGCATGCTCCAAGATGCCACTCCATCGGCACTGTGCCAGAGCTTTGCTCAAGAACACAAACACGAATAACTCAGACGCACTCTGAGGACTCAACAGGTCACGTGTGTCTGCTAGTAACGTCTCTGAACTATGACACTAACTGAGCAAAGCTGGACTGCATTGATCCTGTCCTCATTGGTCAAGGGAAGCGTTGCAACATGAATGTTTCAGAAAAATTGAAAGGGATGAAAAGTCTGGCATCAATTATCGCCCTCATGCTAATCCAAAGACTTTCGTTCATCTTTGAAGCACAAATGAAGAAATCTTTTTACGAACCCTATAAAAAACTGAACTGCGTGAAATTCTTTCCACCAAAACTTTGACATCGAGGAGATCGTAAACGTAATGCATATGAATCGAGCAGTTTAGTCCAAGTCTTCTGAAGAAACACAATTGCTTTATATGATGCACAGATTGAATGTATTGCTGTTACTCGCATCAAACTGATTAGTTCACATAGAGCACATCATCTTATTTTCTGTTAAATGCGACTGTCTATTTGAAAACTCTGCAAGACGGGCATTTTGACTTGACTGTGTAGCTTTGACCTCTTGTTCATGTTTGTTTGAGCGCTCTCTGAATGTCAAATGTGTTTATTTTAGGGGTCTGAATCATCACTGGTCTCACAATTAAATTCGATTACGATTATCTTTTCAACGATTCGATTCAGTATCATGATGCATTGCATCCTCTTGCATTTTTCATGCAGCCTCGCACACACACACACACACACACTCGTGCTCACCCACTGTAAATGTTAAAATGGTGGGTGCATTTTTTTATTACTCGTTTTCGCGTTAAGCACAAATGACGTCTGAGAAACGTCAGTAGGCTATAATCGATTATGGTCTATTACTGCATTGATGCAAAATCGTCCTAGTTCGCAACAATTAATTTCAACACTCCTAGTCTATTTACAGCCTGTTTTTACAAGTGTTGAGCATTGTAGTCAATTACAATCATATCTGTTGAGCGCACAAACTCAATGGTGCTAGTCAGGAAGTTAGTCAGAATCCGCTTAACACTGCTGCAAACACGCAAGCTTTGTTTTGTTCAACGCGAGCCACTTTAGAGATTGACAACATAATAGTGATTATAAAGGGATGCTCTTCTCTTGCTTTATTACCCATTCGCAATCTGAATACAAGTTTAGTTTTTGATGCTACTAAGTGCACTACAAAGTTTCTGGGTTTACAGCACTACTGAAATTTTAAAGTACTTAATTCAAATGTTTTTGCTCTGGTACCAAAATTGGTACAGAGAACCACAAAATTTTACTGGTATTGGTACTGTTGCAATTTTAGTAAGGTGACAACCCTACTCCCTGGTTTGCAAATTTTGCCCAGTTTATTTTGAGGAATGCTTTGATATCTAAGAAACTCTATTATATCACAATAGTCAAAATATTTGTTAAAATCACAATAATCCAAACCATGCATGTTTATTTTGGAGCAGCTGGTGCTTATGTTCAGCGCTCACACATGCCCTCTGTCACCGATCGTTTAGCCCCATCCAACCCTGCCAGCTTCATAATCGATACTGTGGATGCCGTCTGAAACACTGCAGCTGTTACCAGGGGCAAGGTCATGTTTGTTCTAAACCCATTATTTATTATAGAGCTTCAGAAATCTGCAGATCCTACTAAAACCTCTGAATGAGCTCAGTGGTGAAGCTCGAGAACTGAGCAACGTCAGTATCAGGCATTTAAAAAAAACTTTTCATATATGCAGTTAATAATATAAGGTATTATTTATTGCATTTATTTAATGGACGTAACAACAAATGATCAATATTGACCAATGTTCTGATATCAGTCCATACCCAGGGCCAGATTTACTAAAAGCTTGCGCCAGCGCAAACCCTATATTGGCGTTGATTTAAAACTCCGGATTTACTAAAGAGACACAGTGAATAATTAGCGCTGAAAAGGCGTGGACGGGGATATTTTTGACCTTATTGCATATGCATTTGTATGAGTTTCCCTTTCAGATGCAAAATTTGTGGGAGGAGAGTATTTAAATAAATTATGCACAGTGATTTTACTAAGGTTTGTGCTTGTCAATTTACTGGTGTTTGCGCCATTATTTACCGCCCAAAAGAAGCACATCTTAAACCAGATGCTAACTGGTAGATTGCGTTGGTCATTATGGAAATGATCCGACTGTGTCTGTGTTCTTTCATTTGCACGTCATTAGTAGATCACACACAGAAATTTCCACTCCCATCGCCGCTCTTTTGGAATTGTGCCCTGTTTAGTAAATCTGGCCCCTGATATTTTATTTTCTACTGTTTTTGTAAGGTTGGAGGCTTGCTTTCAGTTACACTTTATTACTTACTTTTTTTTTATGCATAACATTTACATCCCTAATACCCACAATGCTGTAGTCCGTCTGTGTGACAAAAGCTCAGTGTTAACGGATAGCCGCCCTTGGATCCAGTCCAGTCTTGTAACATTATCCAAATCTACATCATTTTGTACGATCAGCTGCGTAGCAGGAGGAAGAATAGTGTCGGTCAGATAGGGTCAGTCTGCAGGACAATGTGCTCTTGTTTCTCATGGTGGGCGACTGAAGGAATGGAATAGGCGCTGTGTGAGTGAGTCAGTGCTCATAGGTTGGGTAACTGCCTCTGAGCACTGGATCAATGGTTTATCTGGACCACTGCACTTCACAGCTTTGGAAACCGCTACCAGATAAGCACTCACCCCTGTCCTCCTCTTTCTCTTCCGCCGTGACTGTGCAGTAAGAAATGACCTGTACTCATCCTGATATCCCCACAGCTCCAACTCAGCACAGCGTTAACCTGAACGTGATCCAGGTGCAGTTTCTAAAGGATATACATCACATACTTGTTTGTAATGATTGATCTACTGATATGTGAACAGAATCTCGTATAGAGACTTGCGGGTGGGCTTATTTGGCATGGGCCAGCAACTTGGATGGATGGATAAATGAATGAACAAATTAATGAATATACAGATGGATGATGGATGAATAGAAAGTTGGATGGATGGATGAATAGAAAGATGGATGGATAAATGAATGAACAAATTAATGAATGAACAGATGGATGGATGGATGAATAGAAAGTTGGATGGATGGTGGATAAATAGAAAGATGGATGGATAGATGATGAATAGAAAGTTGGATGGATGGATTAATAGAATGTTGGATGGATAAATGAATGAACAAATTAATTAATGAACAGATGGATGGATGAATCGAAAGATGGATGGATGGATGGATGGATGGATGGATGGATGGATGGATAGATAGATGACAAGAAAGATGGATGGACGGATAAATTAAGAAATCCCATATTTCGATAACCTTTGTGTTATGAATATACTGTGCATCCCTACGACCTCGGCTCCAGCATTGTGGCAGTGACTTCTGGGTACAGATCTAATTTGTAAGTGTTGCTCTGTCAAAATAACTCTCTTGCTTGTCCTTTTAAATGTCAGCTGTAACATTGAGCACCAGAAGCCATTAGTGTCGGTTTAGAAGAGCCGGTATGGCAGGGTTTGGGTCATGCTGTTCAGCTGTCAATAACGGATTGGTTTATTGATGCATTAGCGGAGAACACAGTCCTAATAGCCTCCGTCTTCCTGTCTGAAACGGCAGCACCCCTCATTTCTGATTAATGGATTGTTAGAAGCCAGAGCTTTATCAGTCACACGGCTCTCTGTTCTATTACAGTTCGCAAAGCGCCCATAAAACATTAGTATTGATGTTGTGCTTGTATGAGCTAGTGGAATAGTGTTGTCTAGAGCTGCACCATTCTGGAAAAATTGAGAATTATATGTATTGTCGTGTTGGAAATACGAATAGCGGTCAAACCCAATAGATCATCACCAAAACATGGCATGGACCTCTTTGTTGTAGCACCATTTCTTCCACTTCTTAATACTTTAAAACATTTAACATGGATCTAGCAAGTTAATTATAACATTATCATTATTATACTTGATTTTCCTGAACTTATGTACACAGGTCATAACCACGCGGACCTCCCACGGTCTCTCTTGAAGCTAACACAGAACAGAAGTGACTCCAGAGATCCAGAGACCGGCTCCAAAAGGGAGTCAAATCTGTATCTCCCCCATGTTAAAATGCCCAACTTTACAGCAGAAAAAAACATGTTTACAGCCTGGTACAAAAAGTAGTTTTGGTCTATACAGCTAATTTTACCCTTCATGACAACTGTGAGGGGGTGAATTTTTTTTATATCTCATCCGTTTAAATTATATTAAGCCTTAAAGTTCTGCATAATTAAGGGCGTGGCCACTTGAGTGACATGTGGATTGCCACTATGGTCGAGCTAGGCGGGCGTGGTTTTAAGCACCTCAGCTCCACCCTCGTCCCGCCTCTTTGCCCATTTTCATTTATCCGGGAGTGACGCGCTGCCAAGATGGCGACGACACACTTTAGGCTTAAAAAATGCTCTTCAGAAACCTTTGGGTGACGTCACGGACACTACGTCCATATTTTATTTACAGTCTATGGTCATAACATAAATATCTTTCAGTGGTGTATGAGTGAAGGATTCAATGACTCACTCATAAAGACTTCATTACTGGATGAATCAGTGTTTCTGAACGAATCTCTTGAATGAATGAATCAATGACTCACTCATAAAGACTTCATTACTGGATGAATCAGTGTTTTTGAACGAATCTCTTGAATGAATGAATCAATGACTCACTCATAAAGACTTCATTACTGGATGAATCAGTGTTTCTGAACGAATCTCTTGAATGAATGAATCAATGACTCACTCATAAAGACTTCATTACTGGATGAATCAGTGTTTCTGAATGAATCTCTTGAATGAATGAATGAATCAATGACTCGTCATAATGACTTCATTACTGGATGAATCAGTGTTTCTGAACGAATCTCTTGAATGAATGAATCAATGACTCACTCATAAAGACTTCATTACTGGATGAATCAGTGTTTCTGAACGAATCTCTTGAATGAATGAATCAATGACTCGTCATAATGACTTCATTACTGGATGAATCAGTGTTTCTGAACGAATCTCTTGAATGAATGAATCAATGACTCACTCATAATGACTTCATTACTGGATGAATCAGTGTTTCTGAACGAATCTCTTGAATGAATGAATCAATGACTCACTCATAAAGACTTCATTACTGGATGAATCAGTGTTTCTGAATGAATCTCTTGAATGAATGAATCAATGACAAACATTTTTAACAGTCATGTGTCTCCACCTACTGGTGTAATGATACAATACAAAAAAGTGTCTAAAAAAAGTGTTTGAAAGTGTTACTTTCAAACGGTGATTTCCTCTTTTGATCACTACCCTAGACATCAGTGTTTATATCTGAACTATAAACTCTTATCCAGTACTTCTGTGATGATCTGAATTATAGTGAGACCGTTTGTGAAGCTGTTTCATATCTAAACATGACAACGGCTCTCTCTGGATCAGAACACACATCTGAATGTTCGCTGTGATCGTATTTGTCAAAGGATTAATAGACATCTCAATCACTGTCATTTAGGGATAAGATTGTTAACAATGACAACAGGAAATGGACATCCGACTCTCTGTCGATCACTGAAGGTACGTGATGATTTGATCTAAGGTCAGTTATTATTGCAGTTTTAGCCCCCAATGGACCCATATCAAGTTTTTAACAACATTCTAGGATAATGTGATTTCCTCATCATTGAGGAGATCTTTCCAAGAAACCTCATGAAGAGCAGTGAGACGGCTCCCTCGGTGAGTTTTCCTGTGGCCTCTGAAGCTGAAGAGCGGCTCGCTCTTGTTACATCGCCGTGAGGGAACAGTACGCCATTGTTTGCTGCGGAATTCACAGGGAATTTTGTGTCCAAAAAAAGGAGGCTTAGCTTCAGCCGGACCCCTCCATTGTTTATTATTCACATTTCGTCATGTTTACCTTGTTTGGGTCATAAATGCATCGACAAAACTTTAATTTTGGGATGATCTCTCTTTGAGAATAACGACTCCATACGCATTAAATCCTGCCTCTCACCCACTTAGGAAACAAAATACTCTTACATAACACGAGTCAAAAGTTCAGTTTTAAATCAGATTCTGTTGGATTGTGTGTTTTTTGTTTTCCTCACATGACTCACTTGAGATGCTTCAGTGCAGCTGGAATTAGGAAATGATGGTTGTAGAAAGATACACATACATGCATACTTTTACTCCTGGGAAAAAGAAGTAGACTTGTCCAGATCAAGTTAAAATATATTTAAAAAGCAATTTATACTGTAATTTTTTTTTTAGTTGACAAAGTGTTTTATAAAAAAAATGCTTATTCATACCAATATTATTATTTTTTTTTATTTGGTAGATAAAAATAAGATGATAAAGTAGATAATTTGACATTTAATGACTTTGCAATGTTGTAAAGTGTGTGTGTGTGTGGATCAAAAGTTGGGAAACTTTAATATTTTTAATGTTTTTTGAAAGAAGTCTCTTATGCTAATCAAGCCTGCATTTATTTGACCAAAAATACAGAAAAAACTGTAATATTGTGAAATATTATTACTGTTTAAAAATAATGTTTTTCTATTTTAATATACTTCAAAATGTAATTTATTTCTGTAATTCAAAGCTGTATTTTCAGCATCATTACTCCAGTCTTCAGTGTCACATGATCCTTCAGAAATGATGATTTATTAATAAATGTTGGAAATAGTTTTGCTGCTTAATATTTTTTTGGAACCTGATACATTTTTCAAGATTCTTTGAATAAAAAGTTAAAAAAGAACAGTATTTATTTAAAATAGAAATTTGTAACGTTTGTAACAATATACAGTACACTACCGTTCAAAAGTTTGGGGACAGTCTTTTTATTTTCTTCTTCTTTGAAAGGAATTCATACTTTTATTGAGCAAGTATAAAAAAGATTTTTATTTTTAATAAATGCTGTTCTTTTTAACTTTTTATTAATCAAAGAATCACAGGTTATAAAAAAAACATTGATAGTAAATCATTTATTATTATTATTATTATTATTATGATATCTGAAGGATCATGTGACACTGAAGACTGGAGTAATGATGCTGAAAATACAGCTTTGACCACAGGAATAAATTACATTTTAAAGTACACTCACCTAAAGGATTATTAGGAACACCTGTTCAATTTCTCATGAATGCAATTATCTAATCAACCAATCACATGGCAGTTGCTTCAATGCATTTAGGGGTGTGGTCCTGGTCAAGACAATCTCCTGAACTCCAAACTGAATGTCAGAATGGGAAAGAAAGGTGATTTAAGCAATTTTGAGCGTGGCATGGTTGTTGGTGCCAGACGGGCCGGTCTGAGTATTTCACAATCTGCTCAGTTACTGGGATTTTCACACACAACCATTTCTAGAATTTACAAAGAATGGTGTGAAAAGGGAAAAACATCCAGTATGCGGCAGTCCTGTGGGCGAAAATGCCTTGTTGATGCTAGAGGTCAGAGGAGAATGGGCCGACTGATTCAAGCTGATAGAAGAGCAACTTTGACTGAAATAACCACTCGTTACAACCGAGGTATGCAGCAAAGCATTTGTGAAGCCACAACACGCACAACCTTGAGGCGGATGGGCTACGACAGCAGAAGACCCCACCGGGTACCACTCATCTCCACTACAAATAGGAAAAAGAGGCTACAATTTGCACGAGCTCACCAAAATTGGACAGTTGAAGACTGGAAAAATGTTGCCTGGTCTGATGAGTCTTGATTTCTGTTGAGACATTCAGATGGTAGAGTCAGAATTTGGCGTAAACAGAATGAGAACATGGATCCATCATGCCTTGTTACCACTGTGCAGGCTGGTGGTGGTGGTGTAATGGTGTGGGGGATGTTTTCTTGGCACACTTTAGGCCCCTTAGTGCCAATTGGGCATCGTTTAAATGCCACGGCCTACCTGAGCATTGTTTCTGACCATGTCTATCCCTTTATGACCACCATGTACCCATCCTCTGATGGCTACTTCCAGCAGGATAATGCACCATGTCACAAAGCTCGAATCATTTCAAATTGGTTTCTTGAACATGACAATGAGTTCACTGTACTAAAATGGCCCCCACAGTCACCAGATCTCAACCCAATAGAGCATCTTTGGGATGTGGTGGAACGGGAGCTTCGTGCCCTGGATGTGCATCCCACAAATCTCCATCAACTGCAAGATGCTATCCTATCAATATGGGCCAACATTTCTAAAGAATGCTTTCAGCACCTTGTTGAATCAATGCCACGTAGAATTAAGGCAGTTCTGAAGGCGAAAGGGGGTCAAACACAGTATTAGTATGGTGTTCCTAATAATCCTTTAGGTGAGTGTATATTCAAATAGAAAAATTCTAATTCTAATAATATTTCACAATATTACTGTTTTTTTTCTGTATTTTTGATCAAATAAATGCAGGCTTGGTGTGCATAAGAGACTTCTTTTTATACATATATTTATATTATATTAATTTATTATATTATGAGACATTTTTAAAAAAGTTTTTTTCAAAGCCATATAAAACCAGCGTGAATATATATATATATATATATTATATTTCTGAGAACCCATCTTACATTTTAAACTAGATTTTCATTCCACCCCTTTTGTATAACAACTTTTTTTTTGCATAATGCTGCAGTTTATTGTCCATCATATTGACCAGCTAAATATGATCAACATATTGCACTTGCCATGTGAGGATCTCTGTGTATTGTCCTCAGACTGGTATGGCTGTGACTCTGGTGTGGTGACAGCAGCTGTTTGTGGCCACCCACATCCCGGCTCGGTCATCAGCTGCGCTAATTTTAGGCTCTTTGCATGTCAGGAAGAATGGTAAACCTGCAGGCCTTTCAACGCATATCTGACATAAGTTTCCACCCAAAGCTTAAAAACAAACTCGGCAAACCATATATTAAGCATTTCTTAGATCCTCTGTGCACCTGTTTTGAAAGAATCCTTCTGTACATCATCATCAACAAAGCATTCGAGCTCTTAGTACGAAGTACACTAGAGCCTCTTCTCACTTGTTTACACAGTTTCATAGCCGTTAGAGTGACACAAACACATCAGTATCTGTGGTATGTGCTATTGTAATCTTGGGATACTGAGCCTTTAAAAATATTTGGACAAGGTGCTTTAAAGGAATTAAAATGAAAATGTTTCTTTCTTCCATGCAGCACCAAAAGAAATGTTCACGCTCCTCTTTACCATGCAATGTTAATATGGTCATGTGAATAAAGGACAAAAAAGTACCATGAAATATTTTTCATTCTATAAATAATGGCTTTTTAAATGCGGCTCAATGCATTCTTAGCTTAGTGGGCTTATCAGGCGCTGTTCCCAATAACTCATTATTCCTAATAACTCAAGAACTGAACATGAGTTAGACGAAACAGCTACACTTTAAAAAATTAAAAGTTGTTAACTTAAAAAATAAAGCAACACGCTGCAAAGCAGTTTTGAGTTGTGATTGTGCCAACTAATTATAAGTTCTCACTATTTTGATTAAGTTACTCATAATAAACCCAAAAGTTTCTATTTGATTGACTTTTTTATAATATCAACATTTTCTACATGCATGTGTGCATGTGTCTGAAAAAATAGTGTATTAAATTTAAGTAACAAATGATTTGTTTTTATATATCTAGTTTCGTTCTTAATTGAAATCATGAAGAAAATCATGAAAATTATACAATTTAACAACATTTTAATGGATTAATTACATTTTAATAATCAAAATGTCTAAATAATTGAACACATTTTTTTTTTTCAATTAAATTTTTTCCAGAAATTCTGTTTTGTGTATTTTAATTATGGTAATCAAATGAAGGCTTTTTATTGTCAAGCAAAGTGCTGCACAACAGAGCTTTACTGTTAAAATTAAAACATGAAAGAAAAATTGTGATGTATTCCTTAAAAAATAATGTTTTTATTAGTGTTAATGCAATAATAATAATAATAATACTGAGACGTAGCTAAATTGTACTGTACAACAGTAATATATTTCTGTCACAATTTCTTAAACCAAACTTATTTTGACAGGTTGTCGTGAAGAGCTTTGTTTTCTTTGTTGAAGACCATAGTTTTTCTGTGTGTTTATGATATGATTACAATAGTTTTCTCAAATGAAACCGTAAAATGCTGATGAAGTGACTCTCAGAGCGGCTCTGGAGATGAAGTTCATGCGTTCATGAGACGGCAGAGGCTGAAAACAGCGAACGTTGTGTGTGCGTGCGTGCGTGCGTGCGTGTGTGTACATGGTAATGAAACCATTCACAGAGACACACAGAACATGCAGTCTTTTGCGGTTTAATATTCACAGACACTAGTCCATATCGCGATTGTTATTTAAGTGTACTGACCTACTTTTTATTTATTCATCAATAATTCCACATTATACAGTAAATTCAGTTTTTATGACTGGATTCCGTCCATGTTTTCCGCATCACGGAAATCCCAGGGCCCTGGGTTTGTGGGGTCAGATGAGTGAGATGAGTGCATTTAGCCTCAGGAAGTAATAACCAGTGACTCTTTGTCTCTGTGTATTGTTGTGTCCTTCAGACTGAATCATGAAGTAAACTCATCACATGTGCACACACACCTGTAGGAAACTATAAAGGTGTGAAGAGACTATTCCTGAGGGCTACAGGAAACCTGATTACAAGGTCCACATTGAATTTGTTCAATTAAAAAATGGAACAGTAGCTAAATAACACTCTTTTTCATCAATTAACTCCCTTACTGAACCTCTGTAAATGCTAAAGAACAAGTGATGATTCTGGTGCGCGGTCACTGGAGAACCGGGGTCGAGCAGGAACTGAAGCTTGACTCCTGTCAGAGCGCTGTTTAAAATACCAGCCACGCCAATTAACTCTGAATAGACTACTATCACAGGGAAGTGTGTTTGTTTTTCTACGTGTGTGTTTAGGAGAAAGAGGTATTTAAAGAACTCTGATAGGCACACTTTCTCGTTGTGTAGCGTAATTGTGAGGGGATGAGGGGAAGGATGTAGCTTTCAGCTCGGAGTTGAAGGAAAGCAGGCGACTCACAGAGCACTGAAAGATAAGAGACTAAACTTCCCTGCGTTTGATGAATGAGGGATGGCGTTATACACCCAACAGCTCCGACTCTTGGTGTTTCTATAGGGAATCGCTTGCCAAACGTGAGAGATTTTTTTATTATTAAAAGTTTTAAAATGTTATTACATTTTATGGCCCTATGAAATTCATTTTATTATTTTAATCAAATTCATTATTGCATTCATAAAACTTCAACAATTTAATAATTTATTACAATATTTACTTATATATTTAATAGGGCCATTTAAAATGTGTTAATTAAGAAATCCTCTCTTCTCTTTTATTTATTTTTTATTTATGAGTTAATACACATTTATTATCAAAAACGGTGGTAATCAAATGAAGGCATAAAACATGAACAATTTAATGAAGCAATTAAAATGCAATCAAAGAAAAACAAACAATTTAACTATTTTTAGCAAACAAATTGCTGAACAACAGAGGTTTACTGTTAAAATTAATACATAGTAACACTTTAGTTTAGGGTTCAATTCTCACTATTAACTAGTTGCTTATTATCATGCATATTACTAAGATATTGGCTGTTTATTAGTACTTATAAAGCACATATTAATGCATTATTCTGCATGATATTCTACATCCCTTAATCCTAAACTTAACCTTACTAACTATGAAAAAAAAATAATTAGGAGTTTATTGAGGCAAAAGTTATAGTTAATAGTGCAAATTGGACCCTAAACTAAAGTGTTACCTAATTTGTGTTATATTCCTTAAAAATAAGTTTTAATTTTATTATTATTACTTTGAGAAGTACACTCTGCTGAGCAATAGTATTGTATTTCTTTACTGTCCACCAAGGTGGATATTTGTCATCAGGATATAGTAATATATTTCCGTCAAAATTTCTTCAAAAACTTTATTTTGACGGGTTGTCATGAGCACCTTTGAGTTTCTTTGTGTATATGATATAACGATAGTTATATCAAGATATCCACGAGTCATTCATTCACACACAGAATATGCAGACTTCATATTTAAGTAGCAACCTTTTTGCACTTTAATGTTCACAGACACTAGTCCATCTCGCCATTTGATTAAATGTACAGCCCTACCTTTTATTAAACGGAGTGTCTATTTACACCAAGTGCAAATAGCGTGCCTTGTTGGCAAGTGTTATTCACACTAGCTCCACCTAACAATGCCTGGTTGGGCCACACAAGATTAACAAAAGACGCATGTATTTCAACGTCTTCAGTGGTGTAGTCAGTAAAGTATAAGGCTAAAGGCTATAAGTTTTCACGCGATCGACCCGAGTTCGAATCCGCCTTTTGCAGAGCTCGCTCTTCTCCCTTTTCCCAACACATATCTCATCGGAAAGGCATGTACTTTCAATAAAATTTAAGAAAATTTTCTAAAAATGGAAATAAAGTGCCTAACGAAATGTTTAATAATAATAAAAGCATGTATTGGGTTGGGTTAGGGGTAGGGAGGGCTTTATTGTCCCATTAAGGCGGCATCCATTTAATAATTTTATTAAATATAATCATTTACACTCTGTTATTATTGCATCCTGTTAATGTACAACAATACTGAGGTGCAAATAGTATGTATCTGTCAAAATAATGTATAAATGGCATCTAATTACTATTTACACATATTGCAAAGAACTGCTTTTACATGTGTAAATAGAATATATCACTATTTCACTTAATTTAAATATCATCTATTGCTAAGAAAATGTTATTTTCACATTTTGCCTTTATTAATTCTTCTAAAATTGGTGAAATTTCGTGATATTCCGTGTCACACTGTAAATGTTTTTTAATGACTGGATTCCATGATTCCGTCCATGAAACAGAGCGTGCTGATTGTCCACTTTCTCTACTGTATTACTGAATAGTTGGCATTAAATGGAATACGTGACCCGCACACAAGACTGATCGTCCCTCACAGGAACACAGACCCTCATTTCACATCCATGACTTTTGCTGCAAGGCACTACTGCTTCGACATGGACCGCTATTGAACGTTGAGTGATGCGTCCCCTCCAGCTCTGTCACGAGATGAGGCATCTCCCTCGTTCTGTCTCATACTAACCCTATCTGTCTCCATCCTCTCCCAACATTTCTTCATATCTTCACTACAAAATGGATCGCTCAGACTCTCAAACCATATTAGATGAAGCACTTTTAAAGCCGTTGTAAATTAGCTGTTATACTTGCGTCTCTGCCTGTAGTACAGTGATTGAATTCTGTTATAGGGGAAGTTGATGGAACCACATTGAAGTTTTAGAATAACCCCTTAAATCTTATGGGTATTGATGGTGCGTTCCATTTGTCCTCTAAAGTGGGAAAGTCCTAGTTCCTAGTAGGAACATCTTCTGAAGTCGGAGTTGCCACTGGGGAAACTCATTGGAAGTGCATCAACCCAATATGTGTTCAGAATCCAATACGGCTGCTCAACCGTAGTGAATCGGTAGTAATATATTGTTTATTAGCACTTCTGTTTGTCTGTGTCTCACTGAAATCAGTGGTGCACATGGTACTATCCAACCGCTATTTGTGGACATGATACTTCGGCATTATGTGTGGAAAATACCACTTTTTATGTGTTTATGTATTCTGAAAGAGCAAGCACAGCAAAGGTTTGTCTGGATGTGTCATTCCCAGCTACGACATCCCTCCTCTAAGGTAAATGGAGCGCAGCAAAAAAGCGACTTTTTCTTTTTGTAATTTTCAGTGTGAACTGCTCGCACTATTTATAATAAAAAATGGTGTGGAATAGTGCATAAGTACGAGAATTGGGATGCACCTGTTGTTTTATATGTTGTTTTCCACTGTTGGGCCAAAAGCAGATGTGCTAGTAAGTGCCAGGGCCAGTCGCTTTTCCATTGTCACTTCCTGGGCTTGATCGGGCCTTGTCAGGGCCGACGGCCAGAGTTTTTTGGCCCACCGAATACCTTGTTCCAAAGCGGGTCAGCTTGGGCTTGAGGAGTGGTTACGAACAAAGGCGGAGTCAGGAGTCAGGAGACCGGAGACTGGCTGGAGATTTCATATCCCAGCTAACATCAGCATTAAAGACTTTTACAATCATTTCAGCTCAACTCACTTTCAGACCGCAGCGAGTGTTTGCGCATAAAATAGCTTCGCTTCTGGATCACTACATTATATTACTCAGCAACGATGGGGTTACATCGCTATTTTTAAATAATAAACGCACATCTTTGTTGTTAAGAGAGACGCTGGACAGAAGCAGGTACGAATCTCTCTCTCTAGCTCTTGATAATTAATTCAAATAAATGTAATCGTACGCACTACTTTATCTCTGTGTCTGATTCAGAGTGGGCAGAATGCTAGAACTCACGAGCCGTAATAACCGTCACTTTTACCCTTCCGGTCAAATATTGTGCTGCAAACATCAGCTTTAAGTTGGCAATGTTGGCAAATGACCATGTCATAAGCGCTTCGCTCGGCCAGTTCTTTGCCTCCTTTGTTGGAGGTCTGTCCTCTTGTGACCAAACCACTTCCATACTATTGAAGTAGCTCCTTTTTATGTACTAAATCATCATCGGAGGCTGACATGCTGCTCTTACTCTCAGACAGGTGTTGCTGTTGTGCACGCTAGGGAAGGTAAATGCGCCATACGCCGTCGCACCGCTATATTATTGATATCGCGATATGACACTTTTTTATCATGTAAAAATTTATACTGGTGTTATAGTGGACGGTATGATATGGCACACCCCTACTAATGAGTTAGTTATTTTTTACCATGGTTCAGGGTCTTTTTGGCACGCTGCTTTGTGTCATGCCTAACAACAACTCTTCTTATCCATGGTAAAATCCCTGTAACGCATGACCTCTTGTGACTTATTGCTTTATTTTGATGTGTGAGATTAAAAACTCTTACTATGAGAAGTGTTGTATTTTAGAGTTCATGAGCATTGCGCTTTGTCAAGGTTTCTAATTACACTTGCAGTTGCTTCCTGTTTTCAGCCAGTTTTTCAGATGACTAATCTGGATGCACAGATGCATTTGCGTGCCAAGAGCATCACATTAATGCTGGATGTCAGATGTGTGAAGGTTTTAAATCTCTGCATTGGTTTTAATTGCATCCAGAGTTGCTGGGAGCTTTGGTGGGGGTTATATAATTATGTAGCAGACGTAGATGCCAGGGTTTCTGCAATGCAGACGTCTGGGTTGTGTCCCAACTCTAATGGTCCCAAAGACCCTCTCCACGTTTCTGGCAGATTGGAGAATATCTGGGGAGAAACACAGGTGCTGTGCTCTCTCATGTGTAGGGTTTGTTTAGAAAACTGGAAGACTTATTTCGATCTGTAGCTCAAGACATTTAATTTGATGATTTCTTTGGCATTTTATCTCATTTTAGTGCATAATATTAGGGATGCACGATATATTGGCCACCATATCGGTATCGGCCGATATACATTTTTAATGTTATCCTTATCGGCCTGATAAGAAAATTTGGCCGATATATTAAAGCCGATAAATAATGTATTATTTCCTTCAGCTGAGACACTTCAGATGCGCACTGTTCGCCATGATGGGTTTTGAATTGCTTAAAATATGATTAAAAACACTTCAAAAAAAGAAAATGCGCTTGCAAGCGCAAGTCTGTCATATAGGCTACATAAAAATATAACGATAACATTGTAATTGTGTGCTTGGGACATGGCTTTTAATGGTGAGACTTTTGTTTCTGTAATCAGGCTCTCAAAAATTATATAAAAATCTGGATTTAGATTTATCGGCCAATATATCGGTTATCGGCTCTCAAATATAAAGAGTTATCGGTATCGGCCAAAATGTTCAAATCAGTGCACCCCGACATAATATATGTCTTCCAAAACTGAATTCAGTTTAAATGCATGTTCTATTTAAGGGAAAAGTTAATTATTTTCACCCAAAAATTAAACTTGTCACCACTTTTTCGTTTCTGTGTTTGCTATATTAATGTGCTCTAAGTGCGTTAATCAATGTTTATATATGATTTAAAATAAATTCCATTTGTACATCATATAATTAAACCGCTCAATTCAGGATTACTTTTACAATGTTTTTTTTTGAGAGAGAATATTAAAAATATCTTAATTTGTGTTCAGAAGATTTGGGTTTAGACCAGACATCAGGGTGAGGAAATGATTGCAAAATTGTCATTTTTAAGTGAAATATGCCATGCTAAAACCATTTTTATGGAGAAAAATAAATCATTTACCATCTTCACAAAAAAAAAAAAAGTTATGCACCAAAATGTTGGCAACCAAAAATAAACTTTTCGGTTCTGTTTATTTTGGTGCAAAAATAAAAAATTAACATCTTATTTGTTAGGATTTTACTTGAAAGAATAGCTGGGAGATTATACAGCTATAAATTCATACAGTTTTGCTAGAAAATGGTGGCATATTGTGCAAAACATTTATTGATCGTTTTGGAAGCATCAGTTAGAAAGGGTTGAAAATTATCAGAAGAAATACTGGAGCATCAGAACATCCCTGTATTTATATTAGTTATAATTATGTATGTAATTTTACAGAAATTCCCAAGTTAACGATTAATCCTTATCTTAACCTCTTAAATCTGATGCGGGGGGTGCTAAGTTATCATGTTACTTAACAACCACTTGCTTAGCCAACACAAAATAGGTGTCGTTTTAAGGTTTAGAAGCTTTGCTTTACAGGGAATATAAGGAATATGGCCATCACCTAAGTGCTTTTAATTTGCTGCTCCCATTACAACAACTGACTGCATCCCACAGATAATCTAAAGACACTCAGGAGGATTGGCTCCATTTCGACCGCTCAAAACACTCTCACATAAACCCCAGCTCTGCAGTGCAGCCGTTCAGGGCTTCCTTTTTGTGTCTTTGCGCTGTAATCCAGGAAAAATGTCCTATTTCTGGAGTAGGCCAAGCGGTGAGTCACTTAAGAGTGCAGGACATGAGTCTGAAACCGAAAGGGGAAATGGGGAAAATGAGTGCTGTTGTAATTTTCTAGACACAGTCCATATGGCATAAAGGTGACGGCAGAGTGCCAGAACATTTGGAAGACGGGCTCATTCCTATTGAGACTGATTTATAAAGCGCAATAAAACATCACACCCAGATATGCTGGGTTTTTTGTGTGTGTTTAGCTGTGAATTAAAAGATCCACCCGCCGACCCTTCATGTACCGTGATGCTCATTGCATACGAAAAAGTCATGGGTTTTCTCAAAACGGCTTTAATTACTTTTCAATTAAAGCAGTATTTCATGTTAATGCTTTCCACACGCAAACACGCCCACACCATCTCCATATAAGGGCTTTGCACACACACAAACACGCCCACACCATCTCCATATAAGAGCTTTGCACACACACAAACACGCCCACACCATCTTCATATAAGGGCTTTCCAAACACGCCCACACCATCTCCTTCCACACACGCTTTCCTTACAGCCTTTCGTCACTCTCGTCAAACTTGCCGCTGTTCGCAGACGCGCTCTCACCCGGATCCTCGAGCAATGCCAAGTGTGCCATTCTCACCAGTTCTCACAATAACACCTTTTATAAAGACCCAGATTATTAGCCGGCTGTACATGCGCATATCTGCGTCATTCAGAGAAACCTCGTAGCTGAAGCTGTAACGCAGCTTTTCCTACTCTTAAACCGTATCAAATGCATTTAAAATTAAATTAAATTGTATTATTTAATAATTTCATTATATTATTTTATACACTCACCTAAAGGATTATTAGGAACACCATACTAATACTGTGTTTGACCCCCTTTCGCCTTCAGAACTGCCTTAATTCTACGTGGCATTGATTCAACAAGGTGCTGAAAGCATTCTTTAGAAATGTTGGCCCATATTGATAGGATAGCATCTTGCAGTTGATGGAGATTTGTGGGATGCACATCCAGGGCACGAAGCTCCCGTTCCACCACATCCCAAAGATGCTCTATTGGGTTGAGATCTGGTGACTGTGGGGGCCATTTTAGTACAGGGAACTCATTGTCATGTTCAAGAAACCAATTTGAAATGATTCGAGCTTTGTGACATGGTGCATTATCCTGCTGGAAGTAGCCATCAGAGGATGGGTACATGGTGGTCATAAAGGGATGGACATGGTCAGAAACGATGCTCAGGTAGGCCGTGGCATTTAAACGATGCCCAATTGGCACTAAGGGGCCTAAAGTGTGCCAAGAAAACATCCCCCACACCATTACACCACCACCACCAGCCTGCACAGTGGTAACAAGGCATGATGGATCCATGTTCTCATTCTTTTTACGCCAAATTCTGACTCTACCATCTGAATGTCTCAACAGAAATCGAGACTCATCAGACCAGGCAACATTTTTCCAGTCTTCAACTGTCCAATTTTGGTGAGCTCGTGCAAATTGTAGCCTCTTTTTCCTATTTGTAGTGGAGATGAGTGGTACCCGGTGGGGTCTTCTGCTGTTGTAGCCCATCCGCCTCAAGGTTGTGCGTGTTGTGGCTTCACAAATGCTTTGCTGCTTACCTCGGTTGTAACAAGTGGTTATTTCAGTCAAAGTTGCTCTTCTATCAGCTTGAATCAGTCTGCCCATTCTCCTCTGACCTCTAGCACCAACAAGGCATTTTCGCCCACAGGACTGCCGCATACTGGATGTTTTTCCCTTTTCACACCATTCTTTGTAAACTCTAGAAATGGTTGTGCGTGAAAATCCCAGTAACTGAGCAGATTGTGAAATACTCAGACCGGCCCGTCTGGCACCAACAACCATGCCACGCTCAAAATTGCTTAAATCACCTTTCTTTCCCATTCTGACATTCAGTTTGGAGTTCAGGAGATTGTCTTGACCAGGACCACACCCCTAAATGCATTGAAGCATGTGATTGGTTGATTAGATAATTGCATTAATGAGAAATTGAGCAGGTGTTCCTAATAATCCTTTAGGTGAGTGTATATGGATTATATAATACAATTAATGCAATATACTTCAATGTAATTATAGTCATGTTATGATGAAATACACTCACCTAAAGGATTTTTAGGAACACCTGTTCAATTTCTCATTAATGCAATTATCTAATCAACCAATCACATGGCAGTTGCTTCAATGCATTTAGGGGTGTGGTCCTGGTCAAGACAATCTCCTGAACTCCAAACTGAATGTCAGAATGGGAAAGAAAGGTGATTTAAGCAATTTTGAGCGTGGCATGGTTGTTGGTGCCAGACGGGCCGGTCTGAGTATTTCACAATCTGCTCAGTTACTGGGATTTTCACGCACAACCATTTCTAGAGTTTACAAAGAATGGTGTGAAAAGCGAAAAACATCCAGTATGCGGCAGTCCTGTGGGCGAAAATGCCTTGTTGATGCTAGAGGTCAGAGGAGAATGGGCCGACTGATTCAAGCTGATAGAAGAGCAACTTTGACTGAAATAACCACTCGTTACAACCGAGGTATGCAGCAAAGCATTTGTGAAGCCACAACACGCACAACCTTGAGGCGGATGGGCTACAACAGCAGAAGACCCCACCGGGTACCACTCATCTCCACTACAAATAGGAAAAAGAGGCTACAGTTTGCACGAGCTCACCAAAATTGGACAGTTGAAGACTGGAAAAATGTTGCCTGGTCTGATGAGTCTCGATTTCTGTTGAGACATTCAGATGGTAGAGTCAGAATTTTGGCGTAAACAGAATGAGAACATGGATCCATCTTGCCTTGTTACCACTGTGCAGGCTGGTGGTGGTGGTATTAGTATGGTGTTCCTAATAATCCTTTAGGTGAGTGTATAACTTAACACGGTTATAAAGCCATACAAATTCTCTAGTTGTTTTTACTTATTTTTATTAAGTTGTGGATTTGGATTTATGCTTAGACATTCTCAAAGTTGTCAAGGTTTAGATTTTTTGTTTGAAATGTTGATTTGAAGTGTCAGTTTTTGCATTAATTTTACTGCAGTCAAACCTGAACACAGAAAGACATTTTGTTACACATAACATCAAAATTCAACAAAATTGAACAGGAATACTTTATCAGAGCTTAATCAACCTGATTTCATCCTCTTATTTCAGTCTTTTAGCTCAATTGTGTCATATTGTTACAGCCACACCAGTTAATTTGTGTGTGTGTGTGTGTGTGGTGAGTGTGTGTTTGAGTTGGTGTTTTAGAGTGCAACCTCTTCTTTGCTGTCCTTATTTTTTTTTTTTACTACAATGTGGCTGTAATGTATTATTGATTTTATTTCATGCATTTACAAAAACTTGCATCATTGCTGTGCACTGTTTTCTGCATTGTGTCTGATTTGTAGATTGTACACAAAAAAAAACCCTCTGTATTTTTTTTCGTATTTATTTCCCATTCATTTCCTATGGCGGTCATTTTTGACCACAAACAACACAAGTGTCACAGAGTTTCGTATCATTCCAAAAAAATCTCTAATTGGCCGAACAACACCAGAGGGTTAAAGGAAATTGCGCAGCACATACTAACCTTTTTATCTAAACGTCGCTCTCATCAGTCTGGGCAGCATCGGGATGTTCGCTAGCAGTATCATCACGTATTTCGAACTTCTTTTTACCCCTGAGCGAAGAGCGAACAGGAACTTCGGTGTGAGTTTATTGGGGCCTTAAGAGAGGCACCTGAGACTCACTGCAAACACTTTGTGCTCACATGTGGGGAGGATTATGGTCTTATCAAACTGAAACTGTTTTGAGAGTAATTCCCCTGTGACGGCTCTCTGGCCAAGTGATAATATTTACCTGATGCGGTCCATTAGCAGACATGGCGTGTGATCAGAGCGGGTTGTTGTGTGTTTGTGTGAGTGACCGAACGCTCTAATGGTTTCAGTTCTCTCTCAACCCCTGAGATCAATTCAAAAGCTCTTACACTGAACGCCCTCTGTGGAGCTCATCCAAAGCATGTTTGCTGAACGTTCCTCTGAGTCTTGTGCCGGGAACAGCCACAAACTTCTCATTCCTGCTTTTGACGTCATTTTATTCTGTTCATAAGTATCAGTGTATTTCAGTAATTTGGCTACTCAGTAGTTTATTCACTTCCTCAGCTTCTCCTGTGAGATCAGGACCTTTAACTCCAGACAAAAGCTCTTTGTTTTTGTTTCATCTGTGGAGGATTTGCCGCTGCCAGTAAGAAGCAAAGCAGGCCTTTCGCAACATTTGCCTTAACGTGATTATTTGAGCTAATATTGCGCACTTTAAATTCCATCCACTTACTACCTTTAAAATAAAGACATTTTAAGGCTAATACTGTAATGCCAAACTGTGTGAACGGAGAGTGGCTTGACACCTTATTACAAGTGCTGGATCAAAAAGACAATTAACAAGTAAATATATATTTATTATTATTTAAATGAATAAAAATGCATGTTACAAACGCTAAATTAAATCATACTCTTATGTTTCTAATTTCAAAAACCTACATTTAAGAAACAATAAAAACACAAGCAATCGTTAACACATACACTACCAGTCAAAAGTTTGGAAAGAAGTCTCTTCTGCTCACCAAGGCTGCATTTATTTGATCCAAATACAGTATTATTGTGAAATATTATTACAATTTAAAATAAAATGCAATTTATTTCTGTGATTTTAAAGCTGTATTTTCAGCATCATTACTCCAGTCTTCAGTGTCACATGATCCTTCAGAAATCATTCAGATATGATGAAACATTTATGATTATTATCAATGTTTTTTCAGGGTTATTTAATGAATAGTAAGTTCAAAAGAACAGCATTTACCTGAAATATAAAGCTTTTGCAACATTATAGATGTCTATACTGTCACTTGATCAGTTTAATGCATCCTTGCGGAATAAATGTATTCATTTCTTTAAGCCCCCCCCCAAAAAAAAGAACGGTAGTACAATGTTGCAAAAGCTTTCTATTTTTCAGATAAATACTGTTCTTTTGAACTTTCTATTCATCCTATTCATTCATCCTATCATCTATTTAGTCCTAAAAAAAAAGTTTTACACGACTGTTTTCAACATTGATTTATAATCATAAATGTTTGTTGATCATCAAATCCTCATATTATTATGATTTCTGAAGGATCATGTGACACTGAAGACTGGAGTAATGATGCTGAAAATTCAGCTTTGATCACAGTAATAAATTACACTTTACTATATATTCACATAGAAAACAATTATTTTACATTTTAATAATATTTCACAATTTTAACGCTTTTTTTAATAACGTAAATAAAGCCTTGGTGAGCAGAAGACACTTCTTTCAAATAGGTATCAAAATAGTACAGTTTCCAAACTTTTGACTGGTAGTGTATATATACAGTATGTGTGTGTGTGTGTATATATATATATACATCTCAGGGCTGTCAAGCGATTTAAAATTTCTAACCTAATTAATTACATGATGTGGCAATCAATTGATCTAATTATCGCATTCTATTCATTATCTAATTGCACATCAAATTTATTGAAATTAATCAATTTTAAGTCATTATTGTGTTAAATGAGAGAACCATCAAATTAGACATTACAACTAACTAACATTTCATTAGATTCAACAGAATTTATTACACATAATCTTTTGTGCTTTTATGGCCATGAGTAAAAGATGACCTTTACCTTTAATGTTTTTTTATTTTATTAATATGGATATATGGAATTTTTTTTTTTTTTAAATGAAGTGATACTCTAAATAAGAAACTGAAGCTGCTAGTAGATGGCAGTACATGTCTAAATGAGGGAGTCATTGAGTCATTCATTTAATTCGTTTAAACAGCTGATTCATTCAGGACTGAAGTAAATGGCTGTGTGAAGTAAAGTGCATGTGCGTCGCTTACCTGGGGAACACATGGCACCAGGATGCTATGGGAAGAAGGCAAGCCGGCAGAGGCAGTGTGATGCTTTGGGCAATGTTCTGCTGGGAAACCTTGGGTCCTGCCATCCATGTGGATGTTACTTTGACACAAACCACCAACCTAAGCATTGTTGCAGACCATGTACAGCCTTTCATGGAAATGGTATTCACTGGTGGCTGTCTCTTTTAGCAGGATAATGCTCCTGACACAAATCAAAAATGGTTCAGGAATGGTTTGAGGAGCACAACAATGAGTTTGAGGTGTTGACTTGGCCTCCAAATTCCCCAGATCTCAATCCAATCGAGCATCTGTGGGATGTGCTGAACAAACAAGTCCAATCCATGGAGGCCCCACCTCAAAACTTACTGGACTTAAAGGATCTGCTGCTAACATCTTGGTGCCAGATACCACAGCACACCTTCAGGGGTCTAGTGGAGTCCATGCCTCGACGGGTCAGGGCTGTTTTGGCAGCAAAAGGGGACCAACACAATATTAGGAAGGTGGTCATAATGATATGCCTGATATAGATAGATAGATGGATGGATAGATAGATAGATAGATAGGTAGACAGATAGGTAGACAGATAGGTAGATAGGTAGGTAGATAGGTAGATAGGTAGGTAGGTGCATGTTAGCTGGCTTATTTTGCTCAAGCATGATCTATTGAAGGCCACGTGTCATACTAACCAGACACAATGCTTCTAACTGCAGGCCGAGAGCGTAATGGTTGATAACGGTTTGCTACCAATGCTTCTGGGAAATGCACTTCTGTACGATGATATGGAAATCTCAGCAGATTTTAATGGCAGCCGTTTCCTGCAGTAACAGGAATGTCTAGTATCAAGAAGTTTGGCGTGCTTTCATGTGCGACACGCCTGCCAAGTCCATCCTCACTATTATTCTTTCCAGTCTGTTTAAAGTTTTTTTTGTCTCCAGAAGGCCTATGATAGCCGTCAACTGTTGCTGTGTCTTCTGATTTTGAGTTGACACTTTAACGGCTGATTTCTGTCCTCGTCTGACCTCTCGTCCTTCCATTTAGTGATGAATTTCTGAAGTACCGTTCATTAATATGTCAGAGGAGTAACTGTGCAACATCCACTTGATGTTTACCATGTGCTGTTCATCGTGAAGGGCTAAATAGACTTTTCCAACACGGGTTCCAGAGGCCATTTGTAAAGTTATCTCTGTGTTTGACATAACCTTTTCTAGACAATTACTTAACATAGCTTGTTCGATGCGTCACGATGGCCGTGAGCACAGACTGTTACAGTAGCTCATGGCTGTCAGCCGTGTGCCTGTCGGTGGTGCCGCCCTACCCAGAATTCCATTTGTCCTTGCTTCCCCTGAGAGCCGTAAAAACCCACTCTGAAAGTCTGACTCACAACAGGGCGGTGTGCGTCTGGTTGGCCTGGCTGTGAGATTGACCTCTGGAGCGGCCGTGGGTGCCGGGAGCGAGCGCTGTCCCTCCAGACGGACCTCGGCAGCTCATTCCACTGAGGAATTTGTTTACTTGTGGTGGAGCTACAAATAACGAGAGCATTTATGTACAACTGAATAACTTCCTGCTCTCCAGGCCGGCACATAACAAAAACAGACCAAAAGAGGGATGTAGTGGACACTTACAACAGATTTAGAGGGCTCTTACGAAACATTTATTTTAGTCTTTGCCCTGTGTCAGATGTAAATGAAAACTTGGTCACATTTTCGTCATGCTGCATAATGGTTAAATTGATTATTGCTCAAAATTATAATAAATAGAAATGTATTTTTATATTTCATTAGAATTAATTAAATGGTTAATTTAACGGCAGCAATTAACATTTAGTCAGAACCTCTAGTAAATTATCAAAATCTCTATTTGAAACAAAAAAAATGTGATTCTCAATTCATCCAGAATCGTGCAACTGCATAGTTGCGTTGTCAATTAGTAAGTCATGAAATTACCAATAAAATTACGTAACTAGTACTTTGTGTGTTAGTTAGGGTGGATTTGCATGCATCAGGTATGATGTTCATTCTGTTCATCAGGTGCAGTTTCCATATGTAACTCATGTTAGTATTGTGTATTTACCTTGGTAACTAAAGTTTCCGTTTCCTTAACCCAAAAATACCACTTTATTTTCACTTGCCGTTATTTTCTGTATTTTGGATGACTGTGGTGGCTAATACCAACTTACTAACTTTATGGTATTTTTTAAAAAGTAGTGTGTACTGCTATTTAATAGCCTTATCGTATACTGTTTATTCATCAGTGTTAGTGATATTCTTACAATGTATGAGTATGTTAAGTAAAGTGGGACTGTACGTGTGTGTGAACCATTTTTTGGTTCAAATTCCTAAAAATTTTGGTCGCGGCTTAATGACCATTGGAAAATGTGTTGTAAAACCTGTTGCATTATTATATAAATGATTTTTTATGACAATTTAAGGTTTGACATAAAACATTGTAAAGGCCTGTTATTTAAAATCTGAAGCATTTATATTGCCATTAATTAGTATTTAAGTTTTTTTTATTCCCTTTAATTCAAGCTTATTTAATCGATATACAAACTTTATACTATATCAAAGTGGACTTCAGTTGAAAGTTAATAAAGTTTCAGCTGAATTTCAACTAAAGTCCACTTTGACAGCCTATGTTGAATTTCTGTCATTTATTTATTCTTTTATTAATTTAGTCATTCATTCATACCATACATAGATAATTGTCACCTCTCTTATGCTGTTTATTTTTCTTGTGTTCCCAGGCTTTTGGCAATGCTAAAACGGCCCACAATAACAACTCCAGCCGTTTTGGGAAGTTCATCCAGGTGAACTACCAGGAAAGTGGCACTGTCAGAGGGTAAGAGCTGCACGTGTCCCGTCGGCAGTGTTTTTGAGAGGTTTGGACTCCTGTCTAATCTGCGGTTTGTTCTTATCCAGGGCATATGTGGAGAAATACCTGCTGGAGAAGTCCCGGCTCGTCTATCAGGAACACAACGAAAGGTAGGAGATATTGAGGATTTGTTGTGTATTCATTTCAACTGTTAAGATATGATGTCAGCTACTGAAGTATTTTGTAATTTAAATCTTTATTATTACACTAGGCTAGACTAGAGTTTATTTAAACTGAGGAGAGTGTAGATTTGGTAGAAGGAAATAAATCCAGTAGTGAACATGTGGGAATCATTTCTCCACAGTGTTCAGTTTATATGTGTGAATCTCAGCTTTATCTACTGGCTGTCATTACCAGTCTCACTGGTTTCATGACATGAGGGTTTATGAAGGAACCAGACCATAATTTCCTTGTTTTTGTGAGTTTGGTATAAATCACAGCAGTCATACTTCAGTTTCGGGGCAGTGCATTATCCATCTGAAACCAGCTCAACATCATTTGTTAAAGTGATTATCAGTAAATCTCTTTATGGAAATCTCTGTTTTTGTCCTGTTCAAAATAGTGCTGCACAATACATCAAAATAAAATCAATATGGCGATATAACTTTGTGTGACCGAGTGCATGCATCAATTTGCCAGCAACCTGTCATGGTTCGACATTTGAAAATTAAGAAATTAAGTTGTAAATATTGTTTATTACATGTTTATGTTTTTATTAAATACTATATTTCTTATTTTATAGTACAATGTAATATTACAATGTCTTATTTTTTTTTATATACTTTATTTTAAAGTAATAATCACTATAAAACTCACTATTATTATTATTTTATATAGAAATGTACACTTTGCAAACTCAAGTGGAGAGATATTTTTTTTTAAATCTGTTCACTTTATGAAAGTTTTTTCATATAAAGAGTAAACCAAAGTATGAACACACACAAAAAATATAATAATAATAATTATAATTCCCCAAATTGTTCAGCCCTGAAAGTATGGTTTGCACACACAGAAATAAAAAATAATCATAATTTTCCAGCTTTTTAAATTATTTTTATTTTGCACTCCCCAGCAAAATCACTCATTTTAGAATGATTCATTCTTTCCAAGTACAGCTGTTTAAGTCATCTGGGGAACATTCCAGTATTGCAATATATATCGCAAAGTCCCATATTGTGCAGCCCTAGTTCAAATACATGCCTTGACTTGAATGCACCTTTTCTTTAATGAAGCATTGCCTGCACATTTACACATCAAAAATGTCTCCAGTGGTTTTAACTGTGCACAGTACAGTATTTTTACACAGATAGACTGTTGGCTAGTAAAGAAGCATTGGTATCACCGATGGTATAAGGTAGCAGTTGATTGCACATGATCCAAGCTGCTCCTGTTGGGTTCAAACTGGTACAGTGTCTTGGTCAAGCTTCTTCGAGCTAGTAAACCAACTCAGACATGCAACAAACAAACCAGATACTCCAGATGTTCCAAAAATAAACCATGAAATGGAAATTGAGTCATCTTTTCTTCTCTATTGTGACATATACACTATATTGGCAGAGGTTTTGTGACGCCTGCCTTTACATGCACATGAACTTTAATGACATCCCATTCTTAATCCGTAGGGTTGAATATGGAGTTGTCCCACCCTTTGCTGCTATAACAGCTTCAACTGTTCTGGGAAGGCTTTCCACAAGGTTTAGGAGGGTGTTTATGGGAATTTTTGACCATTCTTCTAAAAGCGCATTTGTGAGTTCAGGCACTGATGTTGGACGAGAAGGCCTGGCTCGCAGTCTCCGCTCTAATTCATCCCAAAGGTGTTCTATCGGGTTGAGGTCAGGCCAGTCAAGTTCTTCCACACCAAACTCGCTCATCCATGTCTTTATGGACCGACGCTTTGTGCACTGGTGCGCAGTCATGGTGGAACAGGAAGGGGCCATCCTCAAACTGTTCCCACAAAGTTGGGAGCATGAAATTGTCCAAAATGTCTTGGTATGCTGAAGTATTAAGAGTTCCTTTCACTGGAACTAAGGGGCGAAGCCCAACCCCTGAAAAACAACCCCACCACATAACCCCCCCTCCACCAAACTTTACACTTGGCACAATGCAGTCAGGCAAGTCCCGTTCTCCTGGCAACCGCCAAACCCAGACTCGTCCATCGGATTGCCAGAAAGAGAAGCGTGATTGGTCACTCCATAGAACACGTCTCCACTGCTCTAGAGTCCAGTGGTGGCGTGCTTTACCCCACTGCATCCCACACTTTGCGTTGCACTTGGTGATGTAAGGCTTGGATGAGCTGCTCGGCCATGGAAACCCATTCCATGAAGCTCTCTACGCACTGTTCTTGAGCTAATCTGAAGGCCACATGAATTTTGGAGGTCTGTAGCTAATGACTCTGCAGAAAGTTGGCGACTTCTGCGCACTGTGACCCTCAGCATGCGCTGACCCCGCTCTGTGATTTTACGTGGCCTATCACTTCATGGCTGAGTTGCTGTTGTTCCCAATTGCTTCCCCTTTGTAATAATCCCACTAACAGTTGACCGTGGAATATTTAGTAGTGAGGAAATTTCACGAATGGACTTATTGCACAGGTGGCAACCTATCACGATACCACGCTTGAGTTCACTGAGCTCCTGAGAGCGACCCATTCTTTCACAAATGTTTGTAGAAGCGTCTGCATGCCTAGTGCTTGATTTATACACCTGTGGCCATGGAAGTGATTCGAACACCTGAATTCAGTGATTTGGAGGGGTGTCCCAATACTTTTGGCAATATAGTGTATATCCGGGTGAAATAGCTAATCAATCAAGAAAAAAATATATAGGACAGGACTTGATTTTGTCCCATTATGATTTGTTTGGATCGTTTGCTGGATGTTGTTTGCTAATTGCTGCGATCTCATGCGAGTAAATAGTTGTTGGCCCATTGTACTGACTCCCATTGCTTTGAAGAGGCTGCCCAACACTGACCCCTGACCCCTACCACAGCAACAGACCCCACTGAAAGTATATATAGCCAAATATATTCATACAGGACCTGACTTTATATGGGTTTGTTCTTCTAGGAATTACCATGTGTTTTACTACCTGCTGGCAGGAGCGAGTGAAGAGGAGAGGACCGCGTTCCACCTCAAAAAGCCTGAAGAATACCATTACCTCAATCAGGTACGGCCTCATACCGCTGCATGCACTACTATTAACATTCCTCTTTTAGAGGATCCGATCACAAGTGGTCAGCTGACACACATCTCTGTTCACACTTGGTGATAACATGTGTCTCCTGTGTCCACTTGCGATCGAATTTCATTGAGAGGAGGGTCTCTGATTTTACGACTGCTTACATCGCTTTCTTTGTCAGTGTGTCACTGCATGTTGACGTCAGGCTTATGGAAGATGTTCCGTGAAGTCTTGTGCACATTTATGTGTGGGCTTTTCCAATTGGTTGAATCTTTTCTTTTCAAGCCTAGCTGACAAAATTAAAAACAGATTGCAGGAATAGACGCTTCTTCATTGCATCAAGACACATAAGGGCAAGCGAAGTCTCATGCCTTCCTCAGCATCTCAAAAGGTGGTTCGAGTGATCCCTGTTTTACACCTGGAGCTGTCCACATATGACTGAATTTCCTGGGATGGTTTTTAAAAGGATAAAAAGAAAATTGTCATAAACTTTCTTCCAACACAAAAGGAGAGATTTTGGAGAATGTTCATGCTGCTTTTTCCCACACAATTAAAGTGTAATTTGGTCAGACAGTGTCAGTCTTCAAAAATATCCTATGATAGAATAAAAAACAAGTCTCTATTACTCAATAATAGCAGATATTCTACTGTAACTCCTTTAATACCAGGTGTAAACCAGATCAGTAATGCTCAATTTCAAATTCAATTGCATCAGGACTAGGGGTTTCACAATATCACGTCCACGACACTATTATCATCGGCAAAATAATTCACAATAACTATATTATCACGATCATCTATATATCATTTTAAAATAAGGCAGTCAAATTCATAGTTTCCTCTTTTTTTGGTTGATCAATCAGCCAAAGTACAAGTGTAGGGAGGCTGAGAGATTTTGTAACCGTAACTATACAAAAGCGTACAAAAAGAACTTCCTGTTTTTGGCACTTCCTCCTTTTTGATGGAATCTGGCGAGCTAACTTTTTTGAGTGTGAATAGTGTCTCGTACGACATAATTTTATGCAGCAGTAGTAGCTACAGTACTAGTAGTCTTTGTTGTCTTTTTCTCATTTTATGATAGGTGGCAACCTACTTGTTGGAGTGTCAACTACATAGTATTATTTACGTTATACCATGGTCTGTCTGAATACTCGATTTTGATTGGCTGGAAGGTGTGCATTAAAACCATTTAATTCACAGGTAGTTCCAGTCAGTTTAATCACCGTTCTATGTTAACACGATGCTTTTAACACACACACACACACACACACACACACACACACACACACACACACACACACACACACACACACACACACACACACACACACACACACACACACACACACACACACACACACACACACACGGCACTCGCATATAGAGATCTGAGACACACACAGAAACTTTCAGGAGCACAGAAACTTGTTTTCAATGCTGACTTTTATTAATAAAATAGCTTCGCTACTGAATCACTGCATTATATTGCTCAGCAGCGAGAGGGTTACAGCGCTGTTTTTGAAGTAATTAATCTCACAGCTTCATTGTTCGTATTGAGAGAGACGCTGCACAGATGCAGGTAATTCTCTCTCTCACACACACACACACCTCTCTCTTTATGGATAATTAATTCAATAAATGCTATAATTCATGCAAATAAGTGTATTCTTGCGCACTACTTTGTGTTATAGCTGGCAGAAGAGCTGTAACTAGGGATGGAACAGTATGAAAATTTCATATCACGATTATAGTGACCCAAATCATCACGATTATCAATATTATCACGGTTTTTGTTCAGTTGAGATGAAAGTGTTCAAAAAGAACAGATGCACACACTGAAAACATTTCAACAAGCTTTATATTTGAAAATCAACAAAACAAATAAAACAAGCAGCTCTATGTAGTTTTTATGTAAGATTTTATTCTGTGGGATTTCCCTCCTTATAATGGCCGTCGTCAATAGCAACGCATTATAACAGCGCACGTCCACGTATCACAGCGGACGCGCTCTCTCGTTTCATTCAAATGCAACTTGCGTCTTGCGTCTCACCGGTAAGATTTAAAACATTAATCTCAATTCAATATCTCCCCGTAATTATTTATGTGGTAAAGAAAATCTGTGTAATAAGTGTACAATGAATATACATTATTATCCCTTAAATGTCACCCTTAATAGTTTGAACTTGTTCGTTCATCTTTGGCTCAAAGCCACTTGCTGCGAACATTTCTTCGTGGAAGCTTCATGTTCATTACAAGAGTAATAATATTTAAACTCAACATTTTGTGTCCACTTATTTCCCAGACGTAGTTTTGGTATTGAGGTCAAAGTCCACTTGCCTTGCGTTCGCTGTACAACAGTGGGTGATGGTCATGAAGACGACTCGGCAGATTTGAAGTGTTTCCCCCTATAGCAGCAACTTTTGTTTTGCATGTTCTGCAGACAGGGTGACCATCCTCGATTAAGTTTCCCTCAGGATTTTTGTAAAAGCCAATATGACCACACCTCTGATTTGGTCCTTTTAGAAGGCTGAAAAATCGAGCGCTGTCACTGCCTTCTGCCATTTCTTCTCGTTCAAAAAAAAAAACAACGTTGTGCGCCAGACTGACGCTGGCTGGACAGAATTGACCGCAAGTTTTCAAAATCGCGATAATCAAACACGGTTTTAATGATGATTAAATTTTAAACAATACTAACCGTTAGTACATTTTATCGTGAAACCGGTAATCGTTCCATCCCTAGCCGGAACTGACGAAAATAACCATAATTTTTACCGTTTCAGTCAAATATTAAGCTGCAAACACCAATAACAGATTTAACTTGTCAATGGCAAATGACCATGGTATAATCGGGATAATCCACGGCTGGCCAAACCATTTGAATGCACTCCACTTCACATTGGGTGGAATTTTCCTCCCTTTCGTGCATTAAAATAGTTTAATGCACAGCTAGCCACAGTGGATGCCTTACTTATTATGATCATATTTGTAGTGATGACATCGATATTTAATATTTTTAATATCACTGTTATCATCAATGCCGGTATATTGTGATACCCAAGTCAGGACCATTGGTGCACTGCCTCTGCTGTAAAAAATCAACACAGCTTTGTTTGAGAATTGAATGGCGTGCCCTTGTAGAGTCAGTTTTTGTCAGGAGTGCATGTCAGGCAGCTGCTCTCTGAGGCCGTAACAGACCCATTGACGGATTCACTCTCACTAGGCAAACAGGAAGGATGGGAACATGGAGGAAACGGATTCCAGTTCATTCCTCTCAGCTGGCCCAGTGGCCTCGCACACAGAGACACTTTAAAACCTAACCCACCCCCAGAAAACAGGCCTGTGCTCCTAACATGCCCCTCGTTTCCATAACACACCTGCCTCATGCTTTTGTTTCTGTGTGAAAAGCTGTTGCATGCAGACGTCCAGTCTTTTGTATGTGTGTAAATATATTTTTGTCTAATGAAATGTTAAAAGGATACTCCCCCCAAAATTGAAAATTCTCTCATTATTTACTCACCCTCATGCCGTCCCAAATGAATAAGACTTCCTTCTGTGGAACACAAACTGAGATTTTTTAGATAAATAATTTGTTTCTTTGAGTCCATATAATACAAGTGGAAAGGTACAGTCAAACCAAAAATTATTCAGACACCAGATATCATTTTTTTACTAGATACTATAGTTCATTTATGTAAGTGAGGACAGCAAAATAAAGTAAACTGTGACATTACACCCAAAAATACAGTGGACTACCAGGAAAATTTATAAAAATTTGGGAGCAAAATGATTCAGACACTTTGAGCTGAGCATGTTTTGCTGAAGTGTTTGTTCTTTAATTGCTAATGCGACCTTTGACACCACAGACTGAACACAATGAAGCATTGCCTGGTCATTGCTTGACCTGAATTGGTATTATCCAATTGTGTTCTTAAATCTAACAGCTGATTGGTTGATTGTAATCCATTACATCCCTTTCTATCAAAGTTATCTGACATTATCAACATGAATTTGTTCAGACACAGTTTAACTCTTGAGTTCTTGTCATATTTTACTACAAATATCAAATCTAGTAGTCTAGACTGTCATCGTGACCCATTCCCACTCACTAGATTTGACCAGCATGACAGTCACTAGCGCAGGTCTTGGAGTCAGAGCAATCTCTGACGTCTCCATCTGGCTGTACACACAAACTCCTCTGTACGGTTACATATTCAGCAGGGTAAAACAGAAATATCAAGATACTCTCAGAACTATATGCAAAACCAAAAGCACCAGTGAGCTGAGAAACTTAATACGGAAAGAAACTTTAGAGGTGTGAATTCTTGCCATTTTTCCCCCCCAAATACCATTATAATGGCTCGTTCTTAACTTCCATCTCTAATGTCTTAAGGCCTCAAAAAAATTTAGAGAATTCACATAGAAAAAACATGCACATAAATTGACGCTAAGTTTGTCTGTGGCTTCCAGATTCAATCTAGCCAGTTGTTTTGCTTTTGCTAACGGTCAGACAGTTCTGAAAACTGTTTATGTAAGAGCAAATACTAAATGTTATTAGATTCTCGGTAACGTTTCAACATTATTAATGCATTAGATATCATGAACTAACAGTTTTACAGCATTTATTAATTTTATTTATAAATGTACATTAGATGAACTACATATATAATTATATACGTACACCGATCAGGTATAACATTATGACAGGTAACATAATGATTATCTCTTCATCACGGCTCCTGTTAGTGGGTGGGATATATTAGGCAGCAAGTGAACATTTTGTCTATCAAAGGATCTATCAAAAGTGCTCCAAGGAAGGAACAGTGGAGAACCGGAGACAGGGTCATGGGCGGCCAAGGCTCATTAATGCACGTGGGGAGCGAAGGCTGGCCCGTGTGGTCTGATCAAACAGACGAGCTACTGGAGCTCAAATTGCTCATGAAGTTAATGCTGGTTCTGATGGTGTCAGAATACACAGTGCATCTCAGTTTGTTGTGTATGGGGCTGCATAGCCGCTGACCAGTCAGGGTGCCCATGCTGACCCCTGTCCACCGCTGAAAGCAAAAGGGGGACCAACACAATATTAAGACATTAATGTTATGCCTGATTACTGTATATACAAACATTAACTACAATTATAAATGCCTTATTGTTCATTATTTCATGAATATTATTTCATGTTAGCTATTGAATTAACTAATGTTAACACATTCAATCTTACTGTAATGTTTAACCAGATTCTTTATGAATTAAATAATTCTTTATTTTTATAAATCTGCATGAAGGTATATCATTTCTCCTGGGTATAAAAATTCATCTGATCTTCACCTCATTGTGTGCCATCTTTTGTCATAATCTATTTGTTGTATATGTCATTTAATATCTTTGCCTTGTCTGAATGGAATACTAGCATACTGCTTACTTGATACTATTCAGTATTTAATAAAACGCTGCCACTTTAGTTTAGGGTCCAGTTCTCACTATTAACTAGTTGCTTATTTTAATGCATATTACTAGGATATTGGCTGTTTAGTAGTACTTATAAAGCATGTATTAATGCTTTATTTTACATCCCTTAATCCTGAACTTAACAACTACCTTACTAACTATTAATAAGCAGTAATTATGAGTTTATGGAGGCAAAAGTTGTAGTTAATAGTGAGAATTGGACCCTAAACTAAAGTGTGACCAATTAAACAAAGGTTGAGTGCAACAATAAATGTTTCAAACCATAGCATTGAATTAAAAATGCAAAAGTGAGGTCATGTGATGGCTATAATCTCTCAAATAAATCACTTAAAATAGACAGTTTTTGGAAAATGTCAGCTTTTGAAAGTCCAGTCACGTAGGCCTGGTATCACAGACAGGATTAAGTTAGGATATTTAAGTAGCTTTTATAAACATGTCTTAGAAAAAAACATTACTGGTGTGCATCTCGAGAGAAAACAATGGCTCTGGCATAGTTTAAGATAAGTCAGTGCAAGTTGCTTTCTGCTTAAACGGCTCAAACATGCATTTTAGCCTTGTCTGTGAAACCAGTGGATAAGTTAGGAAAGTCATGTAGTCCATTGGGATATCACACAGTGTGCCCTGTTGTAAATGTAGTAGGTCATCTGGGTATGCCATGTAATTTTGTGCATACTGTATACTGAAAAATCCATATGAGTAGTATGGCAGTATTCCCTTCCGAACATAACATGTCTTTCTAAACTATAACATGTGTCTGTATTCCATAATGCTTTTGTTGTCCCACTTACAAACAGCATGTGTTTAGCAGGCATTGTGTGGAATGTCGCTCTAATCCCATCTACCTTGCTTCCAGATGACAAAGAAACCTCAAAGGCTGCACTGGGAAAATTACTATGAGAACGAACCGGTCAGTATTGAAATAGTGTGTCGTTGCTGTACAGAGACGAGTCACTGGCTCCACAAATCACTTTCCATAGCTTTCCCTTCACACAACACACCACTCCCATCCTCTGTCTGTGTGTGTGTGTGAGGCTCGGGATGTAATTGGTGTGCTCACTGCATCTCTCTGGCTGTACGTTTTGTTTGGTCATTGTGTTTTTGGGGTGTTCCCTGGTCTGGCGTCATGCAATTCTTCTGCTTCTATAAATAGTCTGAACTCTGGGCAACTCGGTCAGATCTCTATTGGCAAGTAAACTCTACAGTCGATTGGATAAGAGTGATAAGCAACAGTACAAACACGGTTTATTTGCATTGGGAGGGTGCTACAAATGTAAACTTGAGCTTTTAGGCCTGTGGTGGCGAAGAGAAGGCTTTAAATACTAGTGTTGTATTATTTAATTGGTTCAACTATTGGAACCGTTTAACAATTTGACATTAAAAATGAATGCATTAAAACAGCATGTATCTATCAAAACAACTTCACGTGGCAAACATTGCTTTAACCCTCTGGTGCTCTTCATGTGGTGGTCAAAAATGACTGAATTGAAATGAATGTACTATATTTTAGTTCGATAATGTTTTTTTAATGTAATATTTTGTATTTTTAGGGGATTTTATGGTACCTAATTATATTTATGCTGTAGTTCACTTTTTGAGCATGGACCTTAACTTAAACTTACAGAATTTTACGTTTATTTTTATGGAAAATGCACAAACATGTTGTTTTAATTTTTGTATGAAATATATATTTTCAAAAACACGTTTTACTCTGTCAGAAAATCTTACAATTTTATCAAGTTGTGTTCCAAATTTGAACTTGACATCTTAAAAAATTAGCTTTCAGTCAGATTTTGTTTGGGTGCAGTACCAAACGTTTCCACTAGATGAAATTCGTCTCCCATTAATTTCCAATGCGCTCATTTTTGACCGCGAACAATACAAGTGTGACACTATTCTTCAGGACCATTTAACCTTTTTGAATCATGTCCATGATTTTTGTGTGTGTTCACATAGCAAGTGCCAAAACCTTTACGAAGTTTCGTACCATACAGATAAAATAAAAAATTCTTTAAAAAAAAAACATTTTTCGATCAAAAGTGACCGAACAGCACCAGAGGGGTCAAGTCAAAACTAGTAATAAAATGAAGAACAATGAAACAAATCACATAGAGTGGCAGGTTTATCAGTCTGCATTTACACTCCAAAACTTAATGCACAGATCTATAATTTACAGATGTCAAATGCATGGTTGTCATAGTCCATCATCGCAATATCGCAGAAGTACTGGTACTTTTGACACAACTATTTCTAGCTCCATCTGTGACTTGGTATAGTAAGTGCACATCACTTTGAAAGATGATTATAACTAAACACATTGCCATTTCCTCCTTAAATAAGTATATTATATATAAAAGCTACTATACCTTTAACCCTGCCTTTATAGTGGTTCTACCTTGAGTGGGCAGTTTAGGCAACTTCGCTAATCAAATATCAAATATTTTTTATAGTGAAGATTACTAAATTAGTTCTAAATTATAAGCTTTTCTTTCTTTTTAACCCCATAGACTTCCTTCGAACCATCAAGTGCATTAATGCACACATGGCTTTTTGACAAACTTGAGGGATGAATTAACTTTGTCTATAGTAAATGTTAAAATATCCATTTAAATGAACCTTTTTTTTATACTTCCATTTCCTGCTTCCCATGCATTTCTGACATTTGATGCCATGACTAGACTTCTGATGGAGATCTGATTGCGATTTAATGCAGTTTTTTCATGCCAGTGAAATCATGCAAAGCCACATACTTTAGATTGAGCATGATATTCAGAGGTCTGAGATCAACTTTCACACTCTATGAGGAAACAACACACACAAATCAATGACCAAATCAACACGAGTATGTTGGTAGGATTGTTGTTTCTGGTGTGCTTGCTGTATTTCCTGAATGTTGCTGTGGTGTCTTCATGCTTTATCAGGGGTCTCAAACTGTTGCTCCCTGGATATGGCCCCTAAAAGTGCAGCAACACTAGATCGCTCATATTGTAATGAACACAGTTGTTGCCTGATGCCTGATTTTTGATGTTCTGCAGCACAGCTTCTCTATTTTTCAAGTGTGAACACACCCTTAAACACACACTGGTTGAATCTGGCCTCAGTAGAAACACCTCCTGGCTAGCGGCCCCCAGGTAATTTGAGTTTGAGACCCCTGCTGTTCATGCTGGTTTTGGACTTCCTGTGCCGTCTTTCAATTCACAATGCACGTTCCCATGAGTGACTGTTCAAATAAACAGTAATCAGAAGGTAAGTGATCATAATGTGTTACTGTGACCAATACAAGAACTAGAAACTGTATGTACAACACTGTTTTGTTGAGACGTCTGACAACATTTAACATGAGAAAAAGCCTTTTTTTAAGCCTTTTTGAGAGAAAACAAATAGGCAGGATTTGATTTGAACCGTAAGGCTTACAGAGTTTCAGCAGTGTTTGCCTTTGCAGGGCTCTGGTATGCTATAATTTTGGCATCAGTAATGAAGCGAGGCGATGAAGGAGACACCGTCTCATTAAAGGGTAGACGACGTGTGTGTAAATTTTGACTGTGTTGTTGTGAGCAGGAAGCAGTTGCTCTGCCAGCTGGAGCCGACCATGTGTATGACAGAAATCTCTTTCTCAACACTTTGTACGACTGTAGTTAAAGAGTCTAGGGATGCAGCAATATAAAAATGACAGCTGAGATTATGAACTAATACGGCAACACTTTAGATTAGGGAACACGTATTTACTTGCTTATTAGCATGCATATTACTAGGATGTTGGCTTATAAAGCACATATTAATGCCTTATTCTGCATCCCTTAATCCTACCCAATACCTAAACTTAACAGATACCTTACTAACTATTAATAAGCAGTAATTAGGAGTTTGAAGCAAAGCTCCTAGTTATTAGTCAATATGTTCTTAGTTCTTAGTTCCCTGTCCATCAATACAGATATGTTCCAATCTATACTTTTAAAATATTTGCAAATTAAATTACATTTTAGTACTTTTGGATTTAATTTTTTTTTTTTTATAAAAAAGCCCTCATTATCAACATGTACCTAATATTTTTTATTATCCGTAATGTTGGCTGATATAGTATACATTTTTTAATAATATTTCTTTTTAATTGCTGCTAATCAATATGATGGTATTATAAATATATACTGTTCTGCCTATAATGAACAGCAGGCATCAAAACATCATGTACAGTGAGATATATTTAAGAAATGTTTTTGAAATCAACAAAAAAGTGATAAATACACACACACACACACAGGTCTGAAAAAGTTTGGAAACATTACTATTTTTAATGTTTTTGAAAGAAGTCTGTTATACACTTCAAGGCTGCATTTATTTAATCAAAAATACAGAAAAAAAAATGTAATATGTAATATTGTGAAATGTAAATATTAAGCAGCACAACTGTTTCCAACATTGATAATATATCATCATATTATTATGATTTCTGAAGGATCATGTGACTCTAAAGACTGGAGTAATGATGCTGAAAATACAGCTTTGATCACAGAAATACATTTTATTTTAAAGTATATTAAAATAAAAAAAACATTGAGACAATGTTTTAAAAAAAAAAAACACATTATTTTAAATTGTAATAATATTTCACAATATTACTGTTTTTTTTTCCTTCTGTATTTTTGATCAAATAAATGCAGGCTTGATGAGCATAAGAGATTTCTTTTAAAAACAAAACCAAAAATCCAAAAATGTAAATTTTTGACTGGTAACTAACTAAATAAATACATATGCTTTTGGCTTTTTAAAATGCATTCAAGCACAAATCTAGAAATCAGGGAATAATGTAAAATCAGACATCAATAAAACAATAAAAATGGTATAAATACTGTTGGAATTGGGTCAAATATGCTCTGATATTATCTGCTACCTAATGTTGTCATCAACATTATTTTCTGTAATTTTAGCCGGTACTAAAATGGTCACAACATTGTATATGTTTCTAACACAGATCTTGCACATGGAAAAATCATCTTTTGGATCATTAGCTGTTATTTCTAATCCAGATTTCATCCTTTTTGTGGGATGATGCACACATACGCAGTTTGTTTCTTCACTGAAAACTCGTTAACCGTTCTCGTTCAGATCCGTTTGATGGAATGAATCTAGTCATAAATTGCTACTTTTCTCTTACCATTACTGGTGTGCCAGATTTCCAGTGTGTGTGTAAAAGGCAAATCACTCTGGATTTTCCACTGCATGGGCAGAACATGCATATGCTAACATTCACCAGGGCCCTCATTCTTAACCAGAAAAATGTGGCAGCTCTTGCTTTTTTGACCAAACGTCATAATGACATGGTGCTTTAAGTCAATCAACCAAACCCTGACAGTTTTCCTCTGGAGCGTTGGCAGCACATAAGCCCTCAAAAGCTGCTCTACTGTCCACGTGTGTGTTTGAATGCATTCGAGCAGCTGAAACGCAACATGCTATTAGCTTATTATGTGTTAATGTGCTGTAGCATTTTGGAAACATCAGTAGTGTATCAGGTTTATGAGCTTTTTGAACCGAGTAATTAAATACAATTATTGCATAGCACACCACCCATGAACAAACCTCAGGCTGAGACTGTGGAGTGAAATGGTGTTTAATTGTTTGAAGTGCTGGTAACCTTCTTCTTTTTTCTTGTTGACACCAGCAGGATTGCTTCACAGTTGAAGGGGAGGATCTTAAGCACGACTTTGAGCGCTTGCAGCTGGCTATGGAGATGGTGGGCTTCCTTCCCATCACACGTAAACAGTGAGTTTGTCCAAACGCTGGTCAACTAACACAAACTTTGCATGCAATTTTTTATGTCTTCATTAGTTATGAGCATGCATTCAATATTTATTCTCTTAAGTGAATAGTCTAAACAAAAAAAAACATTTTTCTTTCTTTCTTTATGTTTGAGTATGTTGGCCTTTTGCGAATCTTGACATCCACCCTAGCTCTCCTTCATGGACATTCATGAGAGTTTGTGAGAGAAGTAGTGTTTTAAACATAATACTTTACCATTAAATGGGAAGATTTTTCCCATTTGCACATAAATTGCAGTCTGTTCATCACAAACAATAGCATATACTGTAGTTTTAGAATAATTGGGGACATAGCACGTTTTACATTCTATTTTTATGATGCTTTTGTGTCGTTTTTTTAAAGCTTGAAAGCTTTAGTGTCCGTTCATTGTGTGGAAATGACTGACCAGTACAATATATCAGTATTTCTCTTTTTGTATTTCATGGAAAAAATAAAGTTTTACACCTAAACGCCTACTTGCTGTCTAATGTCTGGCGAGGTGAACTGCTCCATTCACGTTTCTATTGTTCTCACTCGACAAAACTTTCACACTTCTGCCATGAATGAGACCTAATCTTCATTATTCTTTTGTTTGTATTCAGCCTTGTGTGACCCCTAAACGAAGAGGTCCAGAGGTTTAAAACAGTGGATTTCAAACTTCATTGTCGACATGACACAATATTCACTCACAATTTCTAAAATATTTTAGAGCTTAGCATAACTAGAAATGTGTATATTCATTATAAAAATAACAAAATACAATAATATTTTGTTACAATAATAATAATATAAACAAATGTAATTTAAGTCATCTTGAGGTCCCCTTTAAAGTTTAAAAACCACTGGTTTGACTATTTAAGTGAACTAAAACAAAAAAAAATAAAAAAGATGACCCGCATAAAAAAGGTATGAACATATGATATTTGTCAACTACCTATTTGTAACACCTATTTGTTTTTTTCCCTTGCAGGATTTTCTCTCTGCTGTCAGCTATCCTTCATTTAGGGAATATCCGATACAAGAAGAAGATATACCGGGATGACTCCATTGACATCTGCAATCCTGAAGTTCTGCCTGTAGTATCAGAGCTGCTCGAGGTACAGGATCAGTCCTTCACAATAAATCACAAAACACACATGTTTTTTCATTCTGAACCTGCATGTTTCTCAGTCCAATAGACTGAAAGTCAGTATTCACTGATAATGTTTACCTCCAGTGAGCAAAACTACTGCGACCAGATCATTGAGTGACTCTTATTAATATGGAGATATAGAAGCTCAAACATAAAAATTAAAATATTAAGAATATATTTTTTAAATGTATACAAATATTATGTGTCAGTGTTATAGAAATTTATGGTGCTTTTCCACTGCATGGTTCGGTACGGTTCGCTTAAATAGTACCACCTCGGCTGAGCTTCCAAGCATGCCGTACCGATACTAAAAATGACGTGTAAACACTGCAGATCACTGACTGTTCATAGAGAATCGTCCATACCGTCACTACCATTATATGCTTTTGTGACAGTGATATAGCGATTGAGACCCTGAACACATTGCTAAATAAAAGATTAGTTTACCCTTCTGCGCCATTGAGCAAATCAAGTGATGTCGTCATCTGCGCTTTGTTGTACGAGTGCAGCTTGTAGTTAAAAACAATTACAACGATCATTCTATAATCCCACCCACTTTAAAGCGGTGCTAACTGCAGTGGAAAACCAAACCGAGCTGAGCGGTGCCGAACCGAGTCGTACCACGCAGTGGAAAAGCGAAGCGAGCTAAGCCGAGCCGTACCAAGCGTTACCATGCAGTGGAAAAGCGCTATTAGAAACACAATGATGCTGAAGCCACAAGTCTGCTCATGCTTCATTTCAAATCTGAAGACGTTATCTCTAAAACTATGCATTTTATTAAACATTTTCTAAGACCATGTCATGTGAGTTTTTAGAGAAGGCTGGTAAGATGCTAATAAAGTATTTTATTGCCCCATAAACACCTACTTGCTGTCTAATGTCTGGCGAGGTGAACTGCTCCATTCACGTTTCTATTGTTCTCACTCGACAAAACTTTCACAATTCTGCCGTGAATGAGACCTAATCTTCATTATTCTTTTGTTTGTATTCAGCCTTTATTCTGGCATTATGGCTTTCCAGTCCACATCGCTTTGATCCCACTATACATTAATCCACGTATTATCTGAAGTCTTTCTAGAAAACAGAACAAAAAAACATGTTCTTGGGACCTTATGTGAACAAATCTCTTGGAAAAAGAGGAAGGCTGGGTTTCTTTTGCACAGGATTTGGTCAGCAAACAGGCCTACTCAAGGAAGTAGATAGAGTTCCTGAATGAAGGCCATGGAGCCATGTACTGTGAGCCAATAGGATATAGGATGTGATTGCTCAGAGCCTTTGAACTCAACGCATATATAATGTATGCACATACCTCTCTATACCAGGACCTCTCGTGGCCTAATAGTGTGATCAAAGCACATCTGGCCTTTATCTTTAGACACACACCTTCATGAATCCCTCTGAAGGAAAGAGAGAATGAACACTCAAGTGTTTTTACAATTGCACTCAGACTGCAGAGAAAGGGAAGTGTGTGTGTGTGTGTCCTCAAAATCATTGTAATATATGCAGATGAGGCCAGGCCAAATCTTTGAGCCCTTACACAGCTGTTCACGATTACAGAATGACTCAACATCAGGCTCAATGAGTTTATATAATCACTATATTAGATGTAGACATCTTTCCCAGTGTGCATAAACCAGCTGCATATTTTTCACAGTTCACCGCTGGGTTCAAATCGGCCCTTTAATGTGTTAATGAGCGCGTGTTGTCCTGTGTTGAGGTCTCTTGATTGTCCATGGCATTGTGTGTTCAGACTTTGATTTGTGACAGTTGTTATATGAGAAGTGCTAAGATTTATTTACTGATATTCTAACCATTTGAGTCATTATTATAGCTGTATTGTTTTTATTTACTAATGTTACAATATATAGAGGTGGATGGCGTGCTACATTACAGTCTCTCTCGGTCTTAAAGGAACACGCTGACTTTTTGGGACTTTAGCTTATTCACTGTATCCCCCAGGGTTAGATAAGTCCATACATACCATTTTTATCCCCATAACTCTGTCTGACGCACCCACTGTCTGGCGCAATGATATTACGCAGCGCCTGAAAATAGGCTAACTTCCGTCAACATAACCCAACGTGACAACCTGCTTGCACAGAGAGCGTGCTGGGGACTATTTTCAGGTGCTGCGAAATAACATTGTGCCGCTGCACCCATGGTACAGCAGCAAAGTTCCTGGATTATTACGCAGGAATGTGAGTATAGTCCCTAGCCATATCGGTCTAGAAAATTGCAACTTTTCATTTTCCTTCGGGTCTTAGTACACGATGTAACTATACACATCACAACATGTAAATAGGAAAATGTTGGCGTTATTTTGTCACTTATTGAGCAGTAGGCTAGATGAAGCCGTTTACCTCCGGTCTTTGTGCTAAGCTAGGCTAGCGGTGGGTGCGTCAGACAGAGTTATGGCACGCACGGAGATGAGAATGGTGTGTATGGACTTATCTAACTCTGGGGGATAAGGTGAATAAGCTAAAGTCCCAAAAAGTCGGCATGTTCCTTTAAGAAACCTCCAAAGCCAATATTATGGAGTGCTACCGGATGTTTAAAGGACAATTCAACATTGCAGGCCCCCAGAGTCAACAATTGAAAAGAAATCTTTCTCACGGCCATTAGTGCTAGTAATGTTTTGCTCCTTGTCCATCTACAGTACATAACTAAATGCTGGCTTGAATTAAAGCTGTAGTGAGTGTGATCCATATGTTTAAGGAACTTTAGATTTGGGATACAGTACTGTCCGAATCCTTTGGTCTGTATTATACCATACACCAAAAAGTTAGATATCTAATTGTTCTTGTGTCTGAACAGTTAAAATGAGAAACTTGTCTTGCATCATGACAGGTCAAGGAGGAGATGCTCTTTGAGGCCCTGACAACACGGAAGACGGTGACCGTGGGCGAGAAGCTGATAGTCCCATACAAACTGGCTGAGGTAAGCAACAAACAGTTTTGTTTTTTAACATTGCTGTTTAAAAACATTGACCAGATAGCCAGAATAAAAGCAAAATACTGGGTCATGTACTGGTAACACCTTATTTGGAATATCAACAGCAATTTATCATTTATTTATCTTCATCTGCTCATGTTCAAAGTCATTCTGGATGATATTAGACAGACAGTTGTAAAAAATCAGGCTGTTAAAGAAATGTTTTTGGAGTGAGGAGGAGTCATTGTTACAAGAAACATCATGGCCTACATTTTACAAATGAATCGCATCGTTGGGCAACACTTTATTTCGATGGTCCACTTTAAGGCGGGCATACACTGTGCGAGTTCGGACACTCGGGAGGTTGTGAGATATTGCACACGAGTCAGTTAACTTGATAATCGCGTCAAAACAGCTGGTACACGGCACGACAGTACTGCACTGCACTGCGAGGCAATCGCGTGAGCTTTTGGTGCTGATACTGGAGCTTCGGATAGGACATTTTTTTAAATAATTTGTGTACAAATGATTTGTTGAAAAGCAGAGAACAGCAGCCATTCCTTTCCACAGAAACAACCACAGAGAGAGAGAGAAAGTGTGTGTGTGACAGTGTATGCACACACTGTATGGCTGCAGCCACTTATAGCCTAATAATACTCATAGATTTAGCCTATGTGATGTGGTTGTGTATGATTTGGCAATAGGGGACAGCCTACGTTGGTGAAAATCGGGCTGACTGCCTGAATTTTTGCAAGCACGTGCACAGAAAGCCACGTCTCTCAGCATGTGATCACGAGTTCAGTTCTCTTTCACGTCTTATTGCGCTTGAATGGTCGAATACACGCGCAATTATGTAAAATGCCCATCGTGTGGAGTGTTCATGTAAACACAGCCGGTTATGTCTCAAGTGAAAGTAAACGGTTGTGTGTAAACCGGATGTGTATCAGTGTATTGGATCCGTGTGTTTGCTCTTAAAGTGACAGCAGCCTAATAAACCTGCTGCTCATTAATGTGAATCAAACAAAAGAGAAAATCACTCACTGCTCTTGACTGGATAACCTTTTTACCTTAATAAGAATACATTTATATTTAATTCATACTGTGAAGACTATGCAACATTTTATTTACATTTGATTATTAAATGTCTGTACTAATTCTAACTACATAAACCTATTGTACCTGAAAAACATCATTTGTTTAATTCAGATTTAGTTGTCTTATTGTTTGTAATTTGCTTCTTTTTTCTTCTTTTTTTATTAAATTAGATAAAATAACTATATTGTGATGTGTATATACACTCACCTAAAGGATTATTAGGAACACCTGTTCAATTTCTCATTAATGCAATTATCTAATCAACCAATCACATGACAGTTGCTTCAATGCATTTAGGGGTGTGGTCCTGGTCAAGACAATCTCCTGAACTCCAAACTGAATGTCAGAATGGGAAAGAAAGGTGATTTAAGCAATTTTGAGCGTGGCATGGTTGTTGGTGCCAGACGGGCCGGTCTGAGTATTTCACAATCTGCTCAGTTACTGGGATTTTCACGCACAACCATTTCTAAAGTTTACAAAGAATGGTGTGAAAAGGGAAAAACATCCAGTATGCGGAAGTCCTGTGGGCGAAAATGCCTTGTTGATGCTAGAGGTCAGAGGACAATGGGCCGACTGATTCAAGCTGATAGAAGAGCAACTTTGACTGAAATAACCACTCGTTACAACCGAGGTATGCAGCAAAGCATTTGTGAAGCCACAACACGCACAACCTTGAGGCGGATGGGCTACAACAGCAGAAGACCCCACCGGGTACCACTCATCTCCACTACAAATAGGAAAAAGAGGCTACAATTTGCACGAGCTCACCAAAATTGGACCGTTGAAGACTGGAAAAATGTTGCCTGGTCTGATGAGTCTGGATTTCTGTTGAGACATTCAGATGGTAGAGTCAGAATTTGGCGTAAACAGAATGAGAACATGGATCCATCATGCCTTGTTACCACTGTGCAGGCTGGTGGTGTAATGGTGTGGGGGATGTTTTCTTGGCATACTTTAGGCCCCTTAGTGCCAATTGGGCATCGTTTAAATGCCACGGCCTACCTGAGCATTGTTTCTGACCATGTCCATCCCTTTATGACCACCATGTACCCATCCTCTGATGGCTACTTCCAGCAGGATAATGCACCATGTCACAAAGCTCGAATCATTTCAAATTGGTTTCTTGAACATGACAATGAGTTCACTGTACTAAAATAGCCCCCACAGTCACCAGATCTCAACCCAATAGAGCATCTTTGGGATGTGGTGGAACGGGAGCTTCGTGCCCTGGATGTGCATCCCACAAATCTCCATCAACTGCAAGATGCTATCCTATCAATATGGGCCAACATTTCTAAAGAATGCTTTCAGCACCTTGTTGAATCAATGCCACGTAGAATTAAGGCAGTTCTGAAGGCGAAAGGGGCTCAAACACAGTATTAGTATGGTGTTCCTAATAATCCTTTAGGTGAGTGTAGTTATCGTGAAGTCAAATTTCTCATATCACATAATTTGGTCATATTGCCCACCCATAGTTGCAAAGTCACTTAAAGAAAGTAGAATGTCTAAAGTGGACTATCGAAACAAAGTGTAACCCATTGTTGCGTGTTATTGTTAAGGACACACATGAAATTGAATGAGTTGATTGGACAGTGATTTAAAATGCACTATAATAAGTAGCAGCGCTGCTGTGGAGCATGTTAACGTGTTAAATAAAGTCTTAACCTGATGGAATCGTCCTAAAGAGATACTTTGGTGTCATTTTTGATTTTCTTCATTTCGCCCCCTCACTGAATTGACGCTCATTGTAGTGATGTGTTTCTCAAGGGCTTCGTCATGCTTCATCCTCATAATTAGAACCAGGCATGAGCTTTTCAGAGCTCTTTTCCAGCATTAGGACTCTGTTCTCCTGTCATCTTTAAATATTGAACTGGCAAGCTGTTTTATTAAAATCAGAGGTTCACAAACAACTTGATAAAATCCCTTGAACTTCATATGCTTACACATTTAAACATTAAAAGCCTTGCAAATATGGAGTTATTAAGTCATTTATATAACCACAAATAAACGTTTTCTGCCCCTCCAACTAGGACTGGTTGATATTTTGTAGATTCCAGATATATGTGCAATGACTTTGCTGGCGATATTAAATTAACCAATACTGTGCTGATTATGGAATATTCTGTCTTATTTATTTGGCATTATGTTTCCTAAAGAATCACAGGACTAGTTTTACGATCCTTCCCTGTCTCGTGCTATAATCACAAATAATCACAAATGACATAAAAATGTGATAATATTTAGAGGTTTGAAGTGAAACGTGTTTAAAATTCCCTCTCAAAAGGTTGTACGAACCCAGAGATGAATACTCAACTATTTCTGCCACAATACCATGGTTACAGTTAGCATTATTACATTAAATCCATGGTGAATGTTGGTGATTTGTGGATTCTATAACTTGCTCATTCAAAGCACGTTTCTCCTGGTTTCCACATCAGCGCTGTTTGATCGGATATCTGTGGTTTATAACAGAATTCTGCGCTGAATTTGAACTCTTCCCACACTTCCCCGCTTTAAACACTTACTGGATCTCCTAGCGCTTGCAGGTACCGGTGTCGTGTGATCGAGATCAGCTCACGAGTACCTGTTTAGCTCAAACAAGTGACGTGGTTTCATTTCACTTTCGTTTCATTTGCCGTTTGATGTTTCTCATATGCAACAGGAACTGTTCTTATCAGTTGGGCACCGTGGTGGAGGCACCAGTGTGACCTCTAACAAAATTTAGTCGCACCGGCAGAAAAAAAGGTCGCAAAATGCAACCATTTGGTCCCAGTCTGGAGCCCTGTTCTTGGTTAAAAGAGTCTTGATAATTAAATCAAAGTGACATTCTTCTCTCTCTTGCAGGCTGGAACGGTACGGGACTCCATGGCTAAGTCCCTCTACAGTGCTCTTTTTGACTGGATCGTGTTCAGGATCAATCATGCCCTGCTCAACCAAAGGGACTTGGAAGAGTCAGCCAAGGTCAAATCCTTTTTACTGATAAATCCCAAAGAACGAGAATAATAAGTGCCGGATGCCACCTGACAGCAATTACATTACACAGCAGGAATATGAGTCCATCTGACAGAGACGCACCCTGTTTTTCTGTGGCTCTCACTGCTTTAATCTCTAAATTATGGATGGAGACATTATGTAATGGGATATATTCAGCCACACTGACTGGGCCCCTGCTGTTATGCATTCACTAGAAGATTTCTGCAGAACATTATGTTAAAGTCAAGAGAACATTCTAGCTAAACAAGCTTGCTTGATTAAATGCACTTAATTCTTAACAGTGCAGAGCTCTACGCTTACATATTTTAGGAGCACTTGTGCTTGTTTTTTATTGTGCCACAATAAAACACACAAACAGGCATGAGAAACTGTTTAACTGTTATGACAGAATAGTGTGAGTCATGACAAAGGAGTTTACCTTACATTAAACCAAATGTAATATATTTCACTTCATTCACCAGACTGCAGAAGCTCATGTTAACCTGTTTCACCTTCTAAACATTAACACACAAACACAATGTTCAGTTTAAGTGTAGTCGACAGTCGCACACGGCTTTTCGCGCTTGATAAGTTGACTGAAGGCATGAAAATAAACGTGTTTTGGGCCAGCCATGAAACTATTTGCATTATTTTATTTCAAAACAGGCAATTACTACTAATAGTACAGTACTAATATTTATGACTGTCTTCATTTCTTAATTGTTAAACCATGGAGCTTTTATTTTGCCGGAGACTTTAAGCTTCTCGTTTGTTGAAAATGATTCTCATTGCAAGTTGGTCGGCACATGTTGCGTTTTCAAATGCACATTATAAGCAACCCAAACTCACAGCTTGTGTGAAGCTTCATTTACAGCAAACCAAGACACTTGACTGGCACTTGAGATACACACGTGTAGATGAACACAGTGCTGTGCTTCACTCTGAAACACACAGCACATCAGACTGTAACTCTTAGAGATGCACCGATACTAAATTTCTCTGCCGATACCAATAGATTGAGTTAGATAGATAGATTGATTGATTGATTGATTGATTGATATATATATATATATATATATATATATATATATATATATATATATATATATATATATATATATATATAAATATAAATATATATAAATATATATATATAAATATATATATATATATATATATATAAATATAAATATATAAATATAAATAATATTCTAATATATTTTAAAATGTAATTTATTTCTGTGATGCAAAGCTGAATTTTAAGCATCATTACAGTCTTCAGTCACATGACCCTTCAGAAATCATTCTAATATAATTTCTTATTATAATTATCAATGTTGAAAACAGTTTTAGCTGCTTTTATTTATTTATACATTTTTCGGAAATCATGATACACTGCCATTCAAAAGTTTGGGTTGAAGAAAGTAAGATTGAAAAAAAAAAAAAAGTAATTTTATTTAGCAAATGCACATTAAATTGATCAAAAAAGACAGTAAAGACATTTATGAAATTAATAAATATTTCAAAAAAGTTCTATTTATAATAAATGCTGTTTTTTTTATTTACCTTTCTATTAATAAAAGAATCCAAAAATATGAAGCAGCACAACTGTGTTTAACATTGAAAGACTAAAACATTAAATAACCTAAACTGTTGACTGGTACTGTACTCATATAATTAACAGTAAATACGCTCATCTTTAGTGTTTTTATAGCTAAATAACGAACTGTGAACATCGGATAGATAACTTTCCTGATGTAAATGCAACGTTATATGACAAGCTGTTTTATTGACGTCTTTCTGCGGTTGAAACACTGATTAAATGATTACATAAGACATGATTCATTTCAGTAAGCTGTACTGTATCTTTCAACATAGCTCATGCATGTTTTTTCATGCTATAACTATTAAAGTGGAAGACAAGACTGAGGCGCTACAGCGATCCGTCACACCACATTAAAGAGCATCAAAGCAGCATTTATTGTTTGAATTTCATGATAAAATGGACATTATTTGAAAGCTGAGACTTTGATTCTTATCATAAGTAACAAGGCACAAAGCTCTGAGTATTGGATGGGAAGCGCTACAAATAATGTTTGGTGTAGGGAGAAACCACAGACCTGGCAACCCTATTTTTTAAACTGTTAATGCATTATTGTCATGTTAACTTGCCCTAAATTCAACACAAGACTTTCTTCACACAGTATGAGTTGCAGTCGGACACATTTTTCCGCCCCTTTTGATTGACAGGATATAATCGGCCCTGATCATCGGCTGTTTGTAAACAATCGACCAATGGCTAAAAATAAGTGCTTTTATCAGCTGATACATAGTTAAATCGCTGCCTTTGCAAATTTAGTCTCAATTTTGGACCCTATAGACAACGAATTATGAGCTTTGATGATCACACTGTAGATCCCTGATCTCGATGAGCAAGCGTTAACTAAACCATAGACATGTTTATTGTTAGCGACCTGACATTTGAACTGTATCACCCCCACAATGACACAAGAACACTTTACTTTTCTGTTCTTAATGTTCCTCCCATCTCATCATCTCTTCAGATCCTGTCCATCGGGGTTCTCGATATCTTTGGCTTTGAAGACTATGAGAACAACAGCTTTGAACAATTCTGCATCAACTTCGCCAACGAGAGACTTCAGCACTATTTCAACCAGCACATCTTTAAGCTGGAGCAGGTAATGTTCATTTTTTTATTTGAAAGCTGAGATGACCATCAGCTTCTCTCCCCACACACAACTCCAGATTATAGCCTAATAACTGATTTATTGCCAGCAATTATGACTCGAGTTGTTTTGACTGCACACAGAATAAATGAAGTACCCACATATTGCTTGACTGAATGTTTTCGGCAAAATGTAAAGGTTTCAACCGCCCTTGAAGTGCATGAATTCATCATTGAATCAGCCCAGGTTATATATTCTCCTGATGGAGATTAATGGAAAAATATAGGGACATGTGTTTTTCATTACTCGTGCTTGCTTTAGACTAACATGAGTAAGTTTAGGGACCAGAATGTCATAGAAACAGTTGTGTTTTATGGTAGTAAACTGTCCTTAAAAAAATTCAATTCATCCAACAAAACGAGGGAATTGTCACCATTACTGAAGTCTTTAATGGGTTATGCTGTTTGATCATGTGAGGTAGGTTGTCACTAATAGTAACAGTTTTGCACAAAATAAACCGTTTGATAATGAGACAATAAAAAGGGTTGCTTTACTCCAACCTCAGACAAAGAATTGCGTCTCTGTAATAATGTGTGTTTTCTCAATGAGGTCGTTCTCTCAGGATGACTAAAGAGGCAACCAATTACGGTAATGACAGCCTGTCAAAGCCGTGCCTTTGTGACGCACCTCAAAGTATATGTTTGCTCAAAGAGGGTTTGTTAGTTTAAGTTTGTAGTCAGTCCAGTGTCCAGATTTGATAAACTCACTTTGACAGATTTGCTTACACAAGGTACATTTATCCACATAAATCACACACTGTCATAGGACGTGTCGCTTTATGTAGATGTGTGAATAACAGACTATCAGTAGTGGGTTTAGCACTTAATCTTTGTTTCCTGTGACAATTGATCCTTGTCAAAAGTGCTTATCTGATTCATTTTATAATACACTTGTAGTTTCAAGGTTGCTGGTTTGCTGGATGATACTGTAACTGCATCTATTTTTTTTTTTAGAGCCATCAGCCAATCAGTGTTGACATAATTTACCCATGACTCCATTAATAGAGCGCAACATTTATTTTCTCCATAGGGAAATAGATTTTTAATGATAACCTGTAGACCTTTAAAGACCCCCTTACTGTGAGCTAGGAGGTTGTTAATCAATGGTATTTGCTTCCGTTGAAGCCGTCAGCCCACGTTATTTCAACGTATTTTTTAAATAATCATGTTTAACAGCGGAATTTGTGGTGAAAAATTACATTACCCATGATGCTGTCCACCAATTAGAGAGTTGCCATAAGCAAGAGCTCTTTAGCTCCGCCTACTTCCATGAAGCATTGCGAATGACGCAATCGTGTTAATCTCCTTACGCTCTCAAAATACTTGAGTATTTGTGTGTCTGTGTATATATTAGTGCTGTCAAAATTAGCGCGTTAACGCATGCAAATATTTTTTTACATTTAACGCATTAAAAATATGCAACGCAGTTAACGCAGCATCCATTTTTTCTGTCATCTTTGGCTAGCGTTACATTATATGATCAAGCACGACAAGACAAAAGAGAACACGCTGTCTGTGAATGTCCTGACACACACACACACACACACGTCTCTCAGAAAGACGCACGCCAGTATCGAGTTCTCTTTCGCTCTTGATCGAACAACACAAAATTATGCCAAAATGCCCATTTTGTCGAGTATCCTCATAAGAGAGTCTTAAATGAGTTAAATAACGTCTTAAATGAACTTAAAGAGTTGTGAGAGAATGAGACGCGTGTGACAGCGCGTCAGATCCGCGTCATGTTCGGCAGCGGCAGATCTTAAAGTGACAGCAGCCGCTAATGATGTTCATCACAGAACAAAGGGAACAGAGAGAATTGTAGCTTTAATAAGGACTCATCTATATTTGATTAATAATTTATGCAGTGCAGACTGTTTGATAACTTTCAATTATTATAATGGGTTTATGTGAGGATTGTTTTAAGTTCACTTAGATTAAGAGTTATTTTTTAAAAGCCTAATAAATGTTGAAATTGATATAGCTTTCAATTATACTGTAATGTTGAATGTCTGTTATTAATGTCTTAATGTATCAGTGATACTGGCCTTCATTCATAAAAAGATGCCATTACAACAAATACTTAAAATATACTGTCTTTAAGTTGTTGCTTTTCATTAATTTGGAGAGTAACTGTGAAATTCAAACAATATAAAAAATATTAAAAACTAATACTAAAACTAACAATCATGATTAATTACAGAAAATATGTGCGATTAATTAGTTAATTTTTTTTTAATGGGTTGACAGCACTGATATATACAGTGTATGTTTTTATATATACATTACTATATATATGTATATATGTTTTGCAATACATTTAAAATATATTGTTTTTATATATGTAATTAACATTTTTAAATGAGTAGTTTTATATTTCTCCATCGTTTTTAATTCGATTATGCTGTTTGCAATGCTTCATGGGATTGTAGTTTTTTTCCCCACACATAAGTCACAGGTTTGTACCTTTTGTATTTTTGTCCGATTTTCAAATACTTTTTGCTTTTTTGCAAAATTTGTAATGTTATGATTCACCTCATAGCTGGTTGGCTTGGTTCATGCCTTATAACGCTTTAATGAAGACTTTAAAAAAATCCCTATGGGAAAAATGAATGGAAAAAAATGCTTCCGGAACCAGAAAAAGTGGGCGGGCACTAAAACACTCTATAGGCACATGACATTTACAGCTCAAGTGATTGGCTCAAAAAATGCCAGACTCAGTGTTCATAAGCTAAGATGGCGGTATTCAAATGATGTACTTGGCATCACCCTGATTCATTGACAAAAACTAATAGGGTTTTTCATTGGCTTTTGGATTATTGCTGAAAACAAGCTCTGTGACCAACAAAAGTTTTTGTTCGGCTGATGAGGTTTAATGTTCCCATCAACCTCTGTAGTCCCATTTAGCCATTTGTTAGCAATCACCCAAGTAAAATCATAAGGGGTATTACTGATGTATTTTATGGCATAGAATAAAACATGAAAGTATCTTGAGCTTGTGTTCACCACAGACCTTATGTCAGTCATTTAACTGAAAACCCATTAAAAAAAACCCATTGACTTCAGGATATTAGAACCAGAAATGCTAAAATGTTAACTCATTTCCGGGTTTCGGCCTACGAAAATACGTCATCCTCGCAGCACGGTATGAAGAGCTCAGTCTGAACCCACGTTGAGGGATTCTGGGTAATTTTGTTAAAAGGATTTGTTAATGGCATTTGTGAAGGAATTCATTCCCATTGCCACAACAGTTTTGCTGTTTGTTCCTTGATAAAAGTACAGGAATTTCACTGCGTCTGCCAAGTTCCACGCTTTAATTGCTCTAAGAGTTGGAAACTCTTGGATTCAGATGTCAGGAATGAATTCACATCCTGAGTGTACCGCCAAGTATGCCGTGTGGTAATACTGAATGTTTAATATAGACCATTCCCAGGTTATCCACACAAAACATGGAATGTGCAGATTCATACTTTATGACCATTAGTTAATGTTTGACTGAGGAAAAAAAAGTTTACTTTAAGCTAACTTGCATTAGTTTGAATTGAGTTGAGCATTAAGTTCAAGTAATAGTGGACAAAGCTACAGTTGTAGTATTTGAACAACAAAATGGGCGTACCTCAAGGCTCTTCGTTTTTTTGTTGTCCATATGTTGAATACCAACTTTATGCTGATGGAACAGTCGTTGCCACAATTTTAAATGAGCAAATGGAGAGGATATCCATGTGGCTGCAGGAAAATCATCTCACTTTAAATGTTACAAAAACACTTTTTTTATGTTTTTTTTTAATCAATCGTAATTTTAGATTTGCAACTTAAATTTGATAAACATCAAAAAACTTAAGTAACAGGATAAATCTAAATGGTTTTAAACTTATTAGACAGTATATCTCGAATCAGGCAGCTCATCTTTTTATACATGCAATGATTTTGTCTCGTATTTCTTACTGTATTGCAGTCTGGACTCAAACAAATGACTCCGTAATTAAAAAAATTAGGATGTTGTGTAATCAGGCTCTAAAAACAATGGATAAAAAGCCTAATCGATGGCATCATTTATATTTATATAAAAAAAGAAATATGCTAAGTTTTACGAAATTTATAAAGTTGTCGTATATAAAACTGATTTTTAAATGGAACAGGGTGCCAATTGAAATCAAAGCAGTACATGACATAAAATCTCTTACAATGATGGTTAAGTGCTCGTTTAAAACAAAACAGAGCCTTAAAATATGTATGTATTTGTATGTTAGGGGTGTAACGGTACACACAACTGACGGTTCGGTATGTACCTCGGATTTGAAGTCACATTTCGGTACAGCAGGGGAGAGAAAACTAAATATAAAATTGCTTTTATTTTTATTAAACAGTGGTTTAATGAACAAATTGTGTCTGTCCTTAAATGAATTCAATTAGAACTAAAAGTTTCTTGAAGAAAACTATAAACTATATAGGGAGCCCTTACTTGCACATTACTATAATATTAAAGGTTAACAACAGCGCCTAAATTCAGATGCTATTTATTTTCAGATATAATAATAATCAACACTCAAATAACACGTTGTATGCAAACATGTAAACTTCACATAAGGCAGTTTTTGCATTAACTTCTAAATCAAGTAATAAAATAGTTTTTTGCAATATAATCATTTATACACATGACCGATTTATTTAAACATACATTAAATAATCAAGACATCACCAACAGGTTCAGTAGAATATATTGAATATATAGGCTAATGTAGAGCATATATTTAGTGAAAGAGTGGCTTTCTCTAGTGAACTAACAGCTGTGGACACTGAATGACTTCTGAGGGAAATGTGATGCTGCGTGACATTGTTCTCAAGCTGTTTTATTGACGTCTTTCCACCACTGAAACACTGAGCGATTACACCACATATGATACGTTTCAGTAAGTTGTAATGTATCCTCAACATACCTTCTGATGTTCATTCATGTTTATTCTTTGACTGATAATCGCGTTCAATCGCGCGCCTATACAGTGATCAGTCACGTCACATTAAAGAGCGTCAAAACGGTGTTTATCGTTTGAATTTCGTGATAAAATGGACAGAATACTTAATATGTTCGTGTAGGAACTCGGATTGAAGTATGTTCCACGCGTAAAACAAGCCGACTGTTAACTGTAAAGATTGCATTCGGAACCGTTCGGTACACACGTGCCGGAAGTCCTGTATCGAAACGGTTCGATATGAATACGTGTACCGTTACACCCCTAGTATGTATGTATGTATTTATGTATGTATGTTATGCATGGTATGTATGGTATGTATGGTATGTATGTAGTCATCTATTTACAAGTTTTAACCTAGGGTAAGCAGGGTTCAGCATTAAGTTCAAATAATAGCGGAAAGAGTTACAGTTGTAGTTTTTGAACAACAAAATGGGCGTACCTCAAGGCTCGATTTTAGGCCCATTGCTTTTTTTGTTTGTTTATAAAATACCAAAGCAGGGTTGGTAGTTTTTAACTTTTTAATAAAGAAAAGCCTTTCTAGGGACCTGAGATGGAAATGATCATATGCTATACTCTGTATTTTTCAGCTTTTGGCTGGAATCATGTTTTCTGTACTGTCCCTATTCAAATAAACCAATAAATGAATTTGTACTAGTAGCAGAAGTAGGTTAGTGTTAGATTATAGGCAGTGTAGCAGGAATGCTTGCCATCTGATGCCCATAAATACAGCCGTGCTGGAGCCAGACACAACACCACACACACTTTCATTAGTCCATTAATGGGCCATTTATGGAGATGCTGTAAATGGATTTTATTTGAGTGCATTTCTCTTATCAGCCGAATACAGAGTGCATGTGGTTGCTGAAGTGATTTAAATGAGGGTTAGATTATTATTACAAGCATTATTATTACTATTGCTCATACTGTGGGTTGAGGATTTGAACAAACCCATTGCTGGAAGTGCTAAAGTATCCCAGGTGAAAAAACGTACTATTAAATGCATTAAAAATGTATGTTTTTAGTACAATACAAATATACTATAATACATTTAATAGTACGTCTTTTTCACCTGGGATGGCACGTAACTTGTGTATCATTATGAATAGACATTCATAAGAGTAAAACATTGTTTTCTTTTATCTCTCGTTGAAAAAAGAATCATCAACCTTTATCGAACTTCGCTGAGGAATAGGATTATACTGTATACCATACTATCGTGCTGAAAAATCAATGGTCAGAAGGTTCCTTGTAATTCTAATCCACTCTTTTCTTCCTCTTCCTTAGTTAAATGAGACGTGTAGATCATCTGCACCGTACTGCCGATTTTATACTTGTGCCGTTTAATGTGCAAACTGGAGAGAGATTCCACTGATTGTATGAATCCCTACTGGGATTACATCCTTTATTGTTTCATTTACTTTCCCAGCGATCCAAGGAAACAGTTGAGGAGAAAAAAAGCTACAAAATGTTAAGAATGTCTTTCATATTATTAAACCGCAAAGACCATGAAACCTCGGACCGGCGAAAGGAAGTCTCCTCCAGAGGAACATGAAAACACTTTGCAGGCCTGTTGTTTTGTTGTTCTGGCCGCAGACCAAAAATGAATTACCCGTATAGTTATAACAGGTTTTGTGAGATGTTACGTTATGTGCACATCTCATGTTACTCTGCTAGTGATAAGCATTCTGGAACATAAAAGGACGATTGAAGCATCCATGAAAACATCACCTATTATTCCCATTTTCAAAGTCTTCAGCTCTACTAGAGCAGGGTTTAATGCCTGAATGGTCATTATTTCCCCATATTCTCCATTGTTGCAGCTCCTCTTTTCCCAGTCTGTCAGTAACACTTTATTTAGTTCCTGCCTCTATGAAGCCCCTCCTTCTTAAAAGCACACTGTGCTCTGATTGGTCGGCTGGAGCAGTGTTGTGATTGGTCAAGTGTTTCCAGTATTTGGGAAATGTCAGTGGAGGCGTTTCAGGGAGTTCAGAGACTGACTTTGTGCTTTGCAGAGCTTTATCATGCTCAAACAGCAACATTACACACTAAAGAAAGGTGAACATGGAAGAAAGCATTTCAACATGGAATTATTGCACTTGGAATGAAATTGAAAAACCTTAAACAATCAGGAAACAATCAATCTTTGTTGACTCCTCATGATTATTGATTTTAAGTGTTCAATATGTTTTGTATTTCTTACAGGAAGAGTACCGAGCAGAAGGCATTACCTGGCATAACATTGATTACATCGATAACACCGGCTGCATCAACCTCATCAGCAAGAAGCCCACAGCGCTGCTCCACCTACTGGACGAAGAGTGCAAGTACGTCTGCCCCTTTCACTGTACACTTCTAGAGGAAACACTGCTTCACAAAGATTAAAGTACTGTATGAATTATTGCTAGTCGGACCAACATGGAATCTCTGAATGTAAATACGAAACATACTTTACCTGTTAATGAAATAAAACAAATAAAAATATCTCATTACGGTAGTAACCTAAATAACAGAGGTTCTCTTTGCCTAAAATAGCTGGAAATCTGACTCCACATCAGTGTTCCTCATAGCTCAAATCTCTAATGTCTCATTCTTCCTCTTCCTGTGGCTGTGTTGCTTTTCTCTGGAGTTTTGGCAGCAGATCTCATTCTTCTCAAGGCCAGAGGAACTGCACCGGATTATAATATACAGTCTCCAGAAAATCAATCACGCTCCCTGGATGACCACTTTCACTCTCCGGTTCTCACTAGGGAACCTCAGTGAACCTCCAATGGGGCAAAGTGTTTAAATTAAAAAGTACATGTGCACATCTGTGGTAGTCACATTTGCAGGATGTGCATGTCAAGGAGGGATCGTAGTTGTTTGTGATCCGTACGGACAGAGTCCCATGGTTCGGAACGCATGCGATTCGCGGATTAATTGTAAGGTTTAATCATCATAGGTGAAAGTTTATCAGTTGCACATGTTGTCAGTTTAAAAATTCAAGCAAGTTTAACCTCCTGGGTGCCACTGTCCAGGTACGACAACATTGTATTTTAGTGAATGTCACAGTTTTAAGTCTGGATGTCCTGTAAAGAGCACATTCTGATGCCATTTGTTTTGAGTTTTCACCAGGACAACAGCTTCTCCTTGGTCTTTAAAAATAACTGAATGATCAAATTTAGCACTCTTATGGAAATATGATATTTTATAATATTTTGTAGTTATCATTTAAATCGGACCAATTTTCAAATTGTTTGTTATAAATCAACATCTCAGGAAAATGTTACGGGGTTTCAAATCAAAGTATGACTTTCTGTTACAAAACAGGGCATTGAGTTCATACATGACCTCTGTAGAGGACACCGGGATGTTTATTTATCAGGCATTTTAGACCCAACAAGTGAATAGGGAAAGAAATTAGATATCAATGTTCCTATAAAATATTAGATGAAAACTATTACTCCCATTATTATACATTGCATTGAATGGGAAAAACCATGTATGGTCATTTTACCCACATATTGCATAAAGTAAAATGGTATATCAATTAATTCTGTTATATGTTTCATAACATGGTTGAGAATCATCTTTAAACAAAGTTTGGTTAAAAAAAAAAATCATGAAACCTAAAAACTGATCCCATTGTTTTTTCCTGTACATGTCATTTTATTTGTTAAACAAATAAATTTGTCCTGGTGTCCACTTACAAGGTCATAGCATAAAATATCATTTTTCAAAAAAAAAAAAATCCCATTTGTTTCTTATGCTCTAAACAATGTAATGACAAATACTAAATTCAAAATTCAAATTCTTAAAGCATTCAAAGTTTTAACCCTAACATTCAGTTCTCTTTCTCGTCTTTTTGCTTGAATGGACACATGCATGCAAAATTGTCAAAATCCCTGTATCCTCATAAACAGTCAATTATGTCATAAGCGAATGTAAACAATTAGGAAAACAGATGTGTATCAGTATATTGGATCCGTGCGTTCAGTCTTAAAGTGACAGTAGCCTAATATTCCTGCTGCTGTCTGTCATTAATGTTAATCAAACAACAAAAGACAAAGGGAAAATCACTTTTGTAGCTTGAACAAGGATTAATTAAATGTATACAGTGAAGATTATGCAGTTTTATTTTACATTGGTTTTACAATTTCTGTACCTGAATACTGTTAGACTTACCTGAAAAACATAAAGCACTGCTTGTGTCATTTGTATCTTTGTTCTATTGTATTTATCTATCCTAATTTGTTTATTTTCTATGCTGATTCACTCCCACTTAGAATGATAAATTCTTTCCAAATAGAGCTTTTCAAGTCATCTGGTGAAATTGTTTTCATGTCACAATATATATTGCAGAAAAACTAAATATGGTGATTTCTCTAATGCACTCTCTATATTTTACAGCTTCCCACAGGCCACCAATCAGACCCTCCTGGACAAGTTCAAGCGGCAGCATGAGGGAAACGGCTATATTGAGTTTCCTGCAGTCATGGAGCCGGCCTTCATCATTAAACACTATGCAGGGAAAGTCAAATATGGAGTGAAGGTCAGTGCTATATAGAGCTACACACAGGGCTCGTTCAGTTTTATGCATTGAACACTTTAAGGCGATCTCAGACAAATTATTTAGGTGTGGCTCCAAGCATGTTTTCCGTGTTCATATATGCCTCTCTGGACCGAACTAAGGGAGAAAATGTGCCAGGTTCTGAAACAAACACTTCAAACGAACCAGATGCGAAGATGCCGTAGTATGAATACTAGGACTCACACAGATGATCCTGTATTATATACTTACTTGGCAAAATCCCAGGCAACATTGCCGAATTCAGAACCACATACAACTCTTATTATTTTTACTAGAGGTGTGGGATATATATCGTCCACGATAATATCGCGATTGTTGTTTTAACGATGTGCGATCTGACATTATCGAGTATGTCCCTCACTTTACAAAAACACACCTAGAGACTGGTTAGACTAGTGCATGTGCACACGTTCACTGTGATTTAGTCCATTAAAATTAATTTATAATACCCTCAATATTCAAGATAAGGGGCAAAAATACCTCTGTATGTCTTTTATGTTTATATAATTTAATATGGTTCATCAATATCACAAGAAGAGTGCTATAGGCGGGTGCACAACGAGCGTACACTCTGCTTATTACACACACAGGGACGCACAGCAGCACACACACCTTTTTAAATATTAAAAATAAAAGGATTCCTCTCTGGAGAAGCGTTCAGTCTTTCCGCTCGCATGTAAATAGTGAATCCGCCATGGTGCGAGCGCAACTGGCTTTTAAAGACTCTGATTGGTTTATTGCACGTTACGCCCAAAACACACCCATGACTCATTAAGAGACTAGGGACAACCCTATTAGACCATGCACCAGGCGTGCCAACCATTTTTTCCATTGCTAAACTAGCAAAAGTGGATTTGGACACGCCCTAATGCACCTGCGCCGTGCGCTTCAGAACATGTGCTCAGACCGTTAAAATAGGGCCCAATGACTCGCTCATTAACAGTGACTTGCTGCCACCTACAGGCGGTTTTAATTTCACATTTATTTATTTAAAAAAAAAAATCATTTTAAAATATCAATATTCAACGTATTATGTTTAAAACATGAACACTTTATTTATGCATTTGTAACAGATGGTTAAAAGCGTTCATGTCCCTAAACCGTGTGTTATTCTAATTTAATTTATTAATTAAATGTAAGAATTTGACACAAAAGGTGATGCATATATTTAACTGGGTTAAAAAAAACGGCTTTTTAAAGGTAAAACTGCATGATTTCTGTCACTGCTGTGAACTGACCACTACACGGAATATGAAGAGTATCAAAAACTGTCCATGTCAGTCCTAAACCAGCCAAAGTACAATAACGCACTCAGCAAAATACTGTCTAATTATTGTTAGTCATTGTCAATATCGCACAACCTTAATTTTTACCATATCTTTCTATGCCAGAAATAGTAATAGTAGCATGCGGTTCTGAATTCTGCACATTCTTCCATCAGTGATTCACAGTTGATTGTGGTTTGACCTCTAAAGCCACTGAATGTAAAGCGGGTGTGATGCCTTTGTCACATGACTATTTATAGTATATAATGAGTAACTCTCAGTTCGTCGCTTATGGCACCATGACAGTAATGAGTAACTGTATGTGAAGTCCCAGCATCCCACTCCCACACTGTTTGTTAACAAATCAAGGGCTGGCAATGTGTTGCTTTAGTGCAGTGAAAGATCTGGCACTTCACACTCATTTTTGCCAAAGTCTTAAAACCTATTGTTTTGTTTCCCAGGTAAAACTTTGGCACCACTTTGGGTTTTTCATAGACTTTGCTACAATGTTTGACTTAAATGTTAGTTCATGTCATTGGCTTTTACCCAAGATGTCTCTGAGGTCATAACAATTTGACAAGCAACAATCATAAAAGAAAGGCCTAAGTTTGGCAGCGTTTGGCAGTCATGAGTAGCTGATCCTCTTATTTACAATACAAAGCCCTTGTTTGTGCGTTACATAATGGAGCAGGCCTCGCTCTCTCTCTTCACTGATGTTTCATTGAGTAGATGAGCTGATAGAGCCGGTTTAGTGATCTGACCGTCTGTCTGTGTGACCTGCTGTCTGTCCCAGGACTTCAGAGAGAAGAATACGGACCACATGCGGCCAGACATCGTCGCGCTCCTCAAGAGCAGTAAGAACGCCTTCATCTGTGGCCTGATCGGTATTGACCCGGTGGCCACCTTCCGCTGGGCTGTGCTCAGGGCCTATTTCAGAGCCATGGTGGCCTTCAGGGACGCTGGGAAGAGACATGTGGAGAAACGCAGCGGTGAGTCAAATGAAACGTGCACAAGATTCTTCAGGCAATACATGTCACACTGTCACATCCATGACCCCTCTTGGACCAATAAATGATTCCATAATTTTGGGGTTCTATGCAAATTGACTTTTAGTTCTAATCATCAAAATACTTCAGTTAATGCATTTTATTTTAAATTATATATTGCATAATATATACCAGAAACTGCAACTGTTCTAAATAATTGCAAACGAGCATTTAAACTGTTACATTTACATCATATCCTCCTTTCATAGAACATCATGCTCTCATTGTAAGATATTTTTATCATGCTGTTTATACTGCCATTCAAAATTTACAATGTTTTGACGTCTCTTCTGCTCACCAAGGCTGCATTTACTTGATCAAAATGACAGTAAATGGGTAATATTGCGACATATTATTGCAAATTACAGTCAAATAACTGTTTTACATTTTTAGTACATGTTAAAATGTAATTTATTTCAGTGATGGCAAAGCTGAATTCTCAGCATCTTCAGTGTCACATGATCCTACAGAAATCATTCTAATACATGATTGGAGAAACATTTCTTCTTCTTATTATTATCAATGTTGAAAACAGTTGTGCTGCTTCATATTTTTGTGGAAATCATTATACATTTTTGTTTTTATTTTCAGGAAAGTTAAAAAATATCAGCATTTATTTGAAATAACTTTTATAATGTTAGAATTGTCTCTGCTGTCACTTTTGATCAATTTAATGAGTCCTTGGTTTTATGTTAATAAATTTTTTTATTTATTATTTTTTATTTTATTTCGTGATCTGCTATAACTAGTGGTCCACGAGGGTTTGGTTTTTGGCATATCAGGCTCACATTTAACAGAGTTGTTCATTTTCAGGGGTCTGTATCTTTTATCAATCAGTCATATGTAGCTGCATAACAATCTTTGCTATTATGCATAAGAATGTTACACATCTTAACTCTATAAGTGTACAATATTAGGGTTATTTTGTATGTATGTTGACTAGCGAATCACGCCATGTTAGCCCAGCTCCTCTTGCTTGATTTCTATTGCCCTGCTCTCCAGCTTTTCAGTATCTGTATGCCTTTCTTCCTTAATTACAAGTTTGGACATTAGTAGTTTATCTATGCTTTGATGCCTCACAGATGGTGAGTTTGAACTGTGAGTGCATTATGGGTCGCCTTCGCACTGCATTTCACTGATGTGTGAACACCAAAAACCACGTCCATGTAATGCAAACAGTCGACGTTTGGCTTCGCGTGTCAATTCTTGTAGACAAGCACATCTTATTTCTCCCTATTTAATCTGTCTTTTCTCTCTCTTCTCTCTTTCTTGTGTGTGTTGTTGTTTTTTTGGCTTCCTAAGGGCATGATGCTGCTGCTCCGGTTGTGAAAAGTGTGGATAGCTTTAGTTTTCTGCATCACCCTGTGCATCAGAGAAGCTTAGAGATCCTGCAGAGGTGCAAAGAGGAGAAATACAGTAAGGCTGCCTTTCCTTCATCTCATCTCCTCACTCCATGCACCCTGGGCCAAGACATGCGGTTATATAAATGCATACCTCTTCAGCTACACATATGTAACAGAATCATTGATTGGATTCAGAGCTGAAGCTGTCAAGTCTCGCCCTCATGTCTCTGCCCATCCGTCTTGCACCTGTCTTGCTTTCCTGCATGATGTCATCTTTCACTAACAGCCCTCTCTCTGGGTTCAGTCCAGCATGCATGCTTCTCGGGCAGCCCACCTCTGTCCCCTCACTGGAGCCCCTGTCCCGAGCGCTCACGCCCCAGCACAAGTATGCACTCGTTTCTCTTGCCCTCTGTGGACAGCGGGCTCACGATAGGTCTGCTTGATGGAGGTAGCTCGGGTCATAGACTAGACACACAAAACACAAAATAATAATAAAGATTTATTATTCCTTCCTGTTAGAAACATTCCTTCATAATTCACTCCTGTAGTTAGGACTGGGTGATATAATTGAAAAACTATATATTCTATTTACTCATCTCAAAATTAATAGTTAACATATAGCATGTCTCTATATGTGACCCTGGACCACAAAACCAGTCATATGAGTCAGTTTTTTGAAAATCTGAATAAATAAGCTTTCCATTGATGTATGGTTTGTTAGGACAATATTTGGCCGAGATACAACTATATGAAAATCTGGAATCTGAGGGTGCAAAAAAGTCTAAATATTGAGAAAATCACCTTTAAAGTTGTCCGAATGAAGTCCTTAGCAATGCATATTACTACTAATACATTTTTGATATATTTACGGTAGGACATTTAGGAAATATCTTCATGTAGCATGATCTTTACTTAATATCCTAGTGATTTTTGGCATTAAAGAAAAATTGATCATTTTGACCCATACAATGTATTGTTGGCTATTGCCACAAATATACCCGTGAGACTTATGACTGGTTTTGTGCTCCAGGGTCACATATTAGATTCAAATTTAAATGTATTCAAGGGTGTGTTCACACTTGTAGTTTAGTTCTCTTGGTTCTTTTTGTCCAGACCAAAAAAGAAAATTATACATTTAGTCCTGGTTAGCTTAACTTAACACTGTCGAATCTAAAGATACAAAACCCGAAAAATCAGCTTTTATGGCCTATATATTTTGCGACAGAACTTACTGAACATCCAAAACAATGCTGTGTGCTGGACTAAATGTGTGTGTGCACATATGATCAGGGCTTGACTAACTTTTTTTGCTCACTAGTCACTGTGACTAGTGGTTTTCCAAAGTTACTAGCCACTCTGCATTTTCACTGGCCACAATTTTGACATTGATACCATGGGGGAAAACTGCCATATAGATATTTTTAATATTATCTCATAATTTGGCTGTAGGTTTATTAGGCTGCTGTCACTTTAAGAGCTGACGCACGGATCCATTACACTGTTACACATGCGTTTTCTTTCTCAACTGTTTACGTTCACTTCAAACAGACCTGAGTGTGTTTACGTGAATACTCGCCAAGACCTGCATTTTCACATAATTTTGTGTGTATTTGCAGTGTAAGTGCAATAAGCAGTAAAAAACAACTCAATTTAGTGCTGAGAGGCGGCTTTATGTGCGCACTTTGGGTGTGAATACAAAATCTGCAGGAATGAGTAAAATTATGCGCAATCCCACACCGAAATTCAAGCCCTGTAACAGCAACAATATTCATCCGGAGCAAATGAAACGAGTGAGTGAGTGGAGGCGGGTTTGTGTGTAACTCGCTGTCGGAGAGATGAGAGAGAGAGAGAGAGAGAGTATTGTGTGTCTATTCTGCGGTAAATGAGTATTGGAAGCGTTTCAGATATTTCAGTATAGATATGTATCGAAAACTCAATATTTTTGACAACACTATATTGCACTTAGTTTATTAATTTCGATGCCTTTGTAAAAGACTACAATTGAAAAATGTATGTATTTATATATAAAATTCACCCCGCCAAAGTGGTTAGTAGGGAGGGACTGCGTTACACACCACTGCTGAAATACACACGCATTTGGCGGGTGTTAATGTCAAGCCCTGCATATGATGATATTTTGACCAGCTAAGAACTCGTGAGGAGGTGTAAAGGAGTCAAAACAGCGTCAGGAATCCCTCCATCACACACAAATGAAGATCTGCTGCGAGGAGACGCGGTATTGACGCCTGTACCCGAACTGTGATGGGAAACATCACGACTGTGACGAGAAGAACCAGGTGTGCTTGAGCATTCCCCGTTGGTCCGTGTTGTGTTCATATTTCAGTCGGACCGCACCAGAGTTGGTTTGGAAGCGGAGCGAAACCCATCTGTTCAGTCTGTTTGTTTGGTGCGCATCAGGGTTCAGATCACATTTATTCAAATGAACCACACTAACAGAGCAATCGCACCAGAGTTCGTTTTAATCGAACCAAACCTGACAAGAGCGAACACACCCTAAATGAATTTATGTGCTGTGGCTGATCACAATTTCTCTCTTAAATTGTCCACTTTTTTCATTGTAAATAGTGACAACTGTGACAAATGAATTTTATAAAATTAAAAGTATAAACATTCTGTTTATAGTTAATAAGGTCATAAAAGATGCTTGCAAAATGCAGTTTTAGATGGAGTTTAGGATGACACCACAGGACATGCAACTTTCCAGAAGTATTTTATGTCAGCTTCTCATGTGTGTGCTCTGACTATGGCTTGAAAGAAAAAAAAACAGTACAAATGTAGTAAAAGTTTTTCATTAAATGAACGCAAGGAAGAATGATATTTAATATCATTATTATTATTTTTATATACCATACATATTGTACCAATATATTGTATAAATAGTGATGAATTAGTTGATTAATCTGTAATGTTGGACCCGTTTATTGAAATGAAGAGTTTGAAAAGAAAGTAACAAATGTGGTTAAACCAATAAAGAGCTTAACTTACTGAATAAAAAAGTTAATTAAGGTGACTGTAATGTTGCTTAATTGCCACCAAAAATATTGCAAATATATTATACATTTTCAAAATATCACCCAGCTTTAGTTGTAAGTCTCCAGGTGTTTTTGTATGTGGATATTTGAACCCAGTCACTGTGTGTGTGTGTGTGTGTGTGTGTGTGTGTGTGTGTGTGTGTGTGTGTGTGTGTGTGTGTGTGTGTGTGTGTGTGTGTGTGTGTGTGTGTGTGTGTGTGTGTGTGTGTGTGTGTGTGTGAGTGAAAGAGTGTGTGCGCCTGATTCACAGAAGCATGTTTCAAGTAATTCACCTCTAATTGAATGTTCATACGTTTCATTTCATCAACAGCAGTGCATTAATCAGCATCACTTCCTGTTATTCTCATGAGCACATTACACAGTCCTCTCATAACCTCTCACTCATTCTCCATATTACCCATGTGTCTGGGAGCAGTGTGGTTGTACAGGCTTTGTGATCTGTTTCAGGTGTGAACAGGAGGAATCCACGCACTCCACTCTCTGATCTGCAGGGAAGCAACGCACTTAATCAACGGTAGGAGTGCCTCACATCTGACCTCTGACCTGTGTCTCTCACAGAATCAGTGGCCCTACACATGTTTGTATAAATGTGATTGCAAATAAATAGCGCTTGTAGAGGGGTTTAGGAGGTCTGCAGAACAATTCGAGTGGAGGGTTAGGGTTTTATTTTGTTCTGTTGACAGCTAGAAGGAGGTGAGAAGACCAGTGTTTAAAGGAACACTCCACTTTTTTTTTTTAGCCGATCTCCGGATCTGGCGGTAGAACTTTTAGCATAGCTTAGCATAGATCATTGAATCTGATTAAACCGTTAGCATCTCGCTCAAAAATGACCAAAGACTTTCGATATTTTTCCTATTTAAAACTTGACTCTTCTGTAGTTACATTGTGTACTAAGACCAACGAAAATTAAAAGTTGTGATTTTTCTAGACCGATATGGCTAAGGACCCACATTGTCAGGGTCTGAATCGGGCTCGAATTGGTTTGAAATTGATGCCATCATTAATATTTACACTAGAGAAGAACTCGCAGTTATGGAGGGTCAGGACATTTCCCGAACACACACTAAGCGGTGCTAATCACAACACACTGGGCCAGCTAACTAATCACAGCACATTTCGTATTTCGTAAGGAGGGGTTTCATCGAAACTAATGACCAGACTGGGGAGAGAGGTGCTGTAAAAGATGTGAACAGTAATGTGTTTTTTGAACAATCAAGCATGAAAACATATTCTAGTACACCCCAAAAACAAAATCAAGACTTCTTAAAAGTGCATAATAGGACACCTTTAATGCTTCAACATACCAACACATTTTGGACAATGTTTTGCCAACATTGTGGGAACAGTTTGGGAAAGGCCCTTTTCTATCCCAGCATGACTCTGCCCCAGTGCACAAAGCAAGGTCCATAAAGACATGGTTGGATGAGTTTGGTGTGGAAGAAGTTGACTGGCCCAGACACAGTCCTCACCTCAACACCTTTGGGATGAACTGGAACGGATATTGCAAACCAGGCCTTCTCCTGACCTCACAAATGCTCTACTGGATGAATGGGCAGAATTTCCCACAGAAACACTCCCAGAAGAGTGGAAGCTGTTATAGCTGCAAACAGGGGACCAACTCCTTATTAATGTCTATGTATTCAGAATGCGATGTCATTTAAGTCCCTGTTGTTGTAATGCTCAGGTGTACACACACACACACACACACACACACACACACAGGACTCTGAACATTAGCTAGTATTCTGATGATATTTTCGCAGATAACCTGCATATCATTTGTTTCTACACTCTAAAAAACACTGGGTTAAAAACAACCCAATTTTACCCAGCAAATTGGGTTATTTAACCCAGCATAACCCCTGGGTTGTTACGTCTGACCCAGGATCTGAGTAACACAAAAACTACCCAAACACTGGGTTGTTACGTCTGACCCAGGATCTAAGTAACACAAAAATTACTCAAACGCTAGGTTGTTACGTCTGACCCAGGATCTAAGTAACACAAAAACTACCCAAACACTGGGTTGTTACATCTGACCCAGGATCTGATTAACACAAAAACTACTCAAACGCTGGGTTGTTACGTCTGACCCAGGATCTGAGTAACACAAAAACTGCCCAAACACTGGGATGTTACGTCTGACCCAGGATCTGATTAACACAAAAACTGCCCAAACACTGGGTTGTTACGTCTGACCCAGGATCTGAGTAACACAAAAACTGCCCAAACACTGGGATGTTACGTCTGACCCAGGATCTGATTAACACAAAAACTACTCAAACGCTGGGTTGTTACGTCTGACCCAGGATCTAAGTAACACAAAAACTACCCAAACACTGGGTTGTTACGTCTGACCCAGGATCTAAGTAACACAAAAACTACTCAAACGCTGGGTTGTTACGTCTGACCCAGGATCTAAGTGTAACAAAAACTACCCAAACACTGGGTTGTTACGTCTGACCCAGGATCTGATTAACACAAAAACTACTCAAACGCTGGGTTGTTACGTCTGACCCAGGATCTGAGTAACACAAAAACTGCCCAAACACTGGGATGTTACGTCTGATCCAGGATCTGATTAACACAAAAACTACTCAAACGCTGGGTTGTTACGTCTGACCCAGGATCTAAGTAACACAAAAACTACTCAAACGCTGGGTTGTTACGTCTGACCCAGGATCTAAGTAACACAAAAACTACCCAAACACTGGGTTGTTACGTCTGACCCAGGATCTAAGTAACACAAAAACTACTCAAACGCTGGGTTGTTACGTCTGACCCAGGATCTAAGTGTAACAAAAACTACCCAAACACTGGGTTGTTACGTCTGACCCAGGATCCGATTAACACAAAAACTACCCAAACACTAGGATGTTACGTCTGACCCAGGATCTGAGTAACACAAAAACTACTCAAACGCTGGGTTGTTACGTCTGACCCAGGATCTGGGTAACACAAAAACTACCCAAACACTGGGATGTTACGTCTGACCCAGGATCTGGGTAACAAAAACTACCCAAACACTGGGTTGTTACGTCTGACCCAGGATCTAAGTAACACAAAAACTACCCAAACACTGGGTTGTTATGTCTGACCCAGGATCTAAGTAACCCAAAAACTACCCAAACACTGGGTTGTTACGTCTGACCCAGGATCTAAGTAACACAAAAATTACCCAAACACTGGGTTGTTACGTCTGACCCAGGATCTAAGTAACACAAAAACTACCCAAACACTAGGATGTTACGTCTGACCCAGGATCTGAGTAACACAAAAACCGTTAGTAGCCAGTTTTCTGAAATCCCCACTGTATGACACATTTTTCTTCTTCTGAGCGGAAAATAAAGCGTGTCCAATGAGCCCCTGGTCAGTCCTCACATGGCTTGTTAAGTTCTCCGTGTGGGTGTAGAGAGAGAGCAGTGACTCCACAGATACCCGGAGGATGACCCACGGCCTTCCCGACTTCATGCTTTGTAATCGACTGCATGGCACTGAGATTAGTCCTGATATCCAGAACAAGTGCTCACAACAGCTCTTTTGTTGCGCTGTAAAGTCCCCCTAATCTGTTTTGCAACCCCACACACTTTTTGGGTTACTAAGTGACCACAAAACCCCAGGAAAGAGCAGCTGCTTCCCGTGTGATGTCAGAGTGGAGCTATTTGCTCATTTGGAGGACAGATCCTAGGCTGATGGGTAATTGCTCTCCACAGTTAATGACCACATGCTCCAGTGACCTCCTGTAGAAGGAATATTGACACCCAAATTACTGAGCAGATAAGCCACATTTACATCTAAATCATAATAAATCAACATGGAACAGTAGCTGTAGACCTCTTTAATGGTCTGCACTCAGTCAGATTTACTGAGTAGAACATGCTGAACATTTGAAACCCATTCAGTTACATTAAAGTCTGATATGTCATTAAAATGGTTTTGCATTAATTGCAGTTTGATAGACTCTGAGTTGGAGATGCTGTTGTGTATATGTTTAACATGCATGTTTTTTGCTGTCCCTGTCAGAGAGGGCTGGAACGGGCGTCCCGGGAGACAAAACCGGCTGTCCTCCGCTGGATCCTTGAGCGAGGAGGACGGCATCTTCGTCAACTCCACCAGCAGCAAACTCCTGGAGCGAGCCCACGGCATCCTCATGTGAGATTCGGCCTTCACTCTCATCAAATACATGAGGAATATCACAACCACTATTAATTATTATTATTATGTATGCTTTGTTTTTCAGGAGAAATAAAAACTATAAGATGAAGCCCAGTCTTCCTAAGGTGACAAATTCATGACAATTCTGTTATGATCTTCTACTATGTGTGTCTAAACCTAGTGTTTTTGTTGTTTTGTGGTTTTTGTTTTGTGTTGTCTTGTGGTGTTGTTTTGTGTTGTTTTCTTGTGTTTTTTGTTTTGTGTGTTGTATTGTGTGATGTTTTATGTTTTGTGTGGTGTGTTGTCTTGTTTTGTGTTGTTGTTTTGGTGTTGTCTTGTGTTTTTTGTTGTGTGTTGTGGTGTTTTATTTTGGTTGTGTGTTGTCTTGTGTGTTGTTGTGGTGTGTGGTGTGTTGTGTTGTTTTGTTGTGGTTTTGTGTTGTCTTGTGTTTTTTGTTGTGTGTTGTGGTGTTTTATTTTGGTTGTGTGTTGTCTTGTGTGTTGTTGTGGTGTGTGGTGTGTTGTGTTGTTTTGTTGTGGTTTTGTGTTGTCCTGTGTTTTTTGTTGTGTGTTGTGGTGTTTTATTTTGGTTGTGTGTTGTCTTGTGTGTTGTTGTGGTGTGTTGTGGTTTTGTGTTGTCTTGTGTTTTTGTGGTGTTGTCTTGTGTTTTTTGTTTTGTTGTAGTTTTGTGTGTTCTATTGTGTGATGTGTTGTTTTGTGTTGTCTTGTTGTTTTGTGGTGTTGCTGTCTAGTGTTGTTGTGTTTTGTTGTGTTTTGATTCAGTTTGATTATCTTTGTGAAACACATAGAGATATTTAGCATATTGTCCAAAAATGATTATGCCGTCTTGTTGAATGTCAAATTGTAAAAAAAATTTAAAATGAAAATCAATGTTCCATGTCAGAAGTCTTGGAATATTGCACCATATAAATAATTGTTATCCTTTTCGGAGCTTGATAGCTGCGCTTGTGTAAAATGGTCATGTAGGGATACTTTTTTTAGGATACTTTTTAATGAACCATAATTTTGATATCTGCAATCGCCATTTACAGAATTGACTTTTTGCTTTTTTATCTTTACTCATCTCCTTTTGTGCTCCATGAATGTTCGTATGGGTTTGGAACAACATGAGGTTCTGTTAATGCTGATATAATTCAGAGTTTTGGGCCTTTAACTGATCTATATATGCTGTGTGTGTGTGCGTCTGCAGCACTTGCTGGATGTCAAGTCTCTGAAGTACCTGAGTAACCTGACGTTACACGACCGCATCACTAAGTCCCTGCTGCACCTCCACAAGAAGAAGAAACCCCCGAGCATCAGCGCCCAGTTCCAGGTCAGATCTCACGCTTTCTTATTGTTGGCAAACTGAGAGTGTGCTGAATCATGTCTGTGTTGTGTAACTATGGTGTAATTTCCACCCTGTTACAGCCCAGTAAAAAACCCAAATTAATGACATAACGTCTACCATTTAGATACAATAACACTTTTATTTGCTCTGTCGTTCCAAACTCTTTTGTTTTGGTTTTATAAAAAAAACAGCTTGTTAAAGTTTCGATGCAGTTTGTATTTCTGAACCACCATAAACGCAAACAGAATTCCCAACGCATCTCATTTTGTGGTGACCTTTTTAAAAATGTACAAAATATTGTATTCTATATTTAGAAGATATAATAAAATATGTTCACACATTTTGCATTAAAGTTAGGATGGAAAGTGATATCTACCTTAATTTAAACCTGTGTTAATTTCGCCTTTTTTCACTGGCGAAAACGAGACGATAACTAAATAAAAAACCAGTAGTGGATGACAAAAACTATGACACAAATCTACTGTCATTTTCGTCAACGAATAAAAACGAGATGAAAATGTAAGGGAGGGAGGATTATGGGAGAGATCCCATCAGATCTGATGTCCTGTGTAACAGACTAACGGCGGGAAAACACGGAGCGGTTGAGCTTCAGAGCGGCTCATGAACTAATGGTGTTTATGAACTAATGCTGATCAATAATGACTGTACGATGTTTATATGGTAATATGTTTTAGACGGCTGTAACTGCATATTTTATCTCCCTCATCTGAACTTGAATGAGCGGCTGCAACTGCAATAGAGGCGCAGGCATTTCAAAATAAGAGTCCCGGTGTATTTCGAGCTCGTTTATAATTAATAGTCACGCGTTATATATATGTTTTTGGTTACACAATAAACTATTTAATTTCATTCCCATTTAATTCATAGTCGGGAGGAAAGACTAAGAACAGTATTTGACACATTATTCAGTAAAGTATCAGGGTTATAATAGTTAAAGCATTAAAAAAATCTTCATTACTTGAAATTAAAAAAATAAATAAACTTATATGAAGCTTTAGCTTAACCTGATATACGAACTAAAACAGAAATACGAAATGATAAAAACTGGATGTTTTTAAAAAACTAAGAAAAAAAGTGAATTGAGCTCTTTCATGTGTTTTTGCGCTTGAACGGTCAAAAACACAATTATGTCAAAATGTCATTTTACGTATTCAAGTCAGTCGGTTATGTAATGCTTAAATGCTCAATTAATGCATTACAATTGAACTAAACTCATTAGATTTTAGTCGACTAAAACTAAAAACAATTCAGGTGACTAAAATATGACTAAAACGAAATCTAAATTTGCTGTCTAAATGAACACTGATTTAAACATGAATTCATATTTTATTACGGATAGTCATAGTTTAAGATTGAAAGTCTGGGACAAGAAACAGTAAAAATAAGTATTTTACAAAATAGTTTTAATGCAACATTCATGCAGTCTAAATGAATACATGTAAATGCAAAAAGAGAAATGGTGAAGTCTGTTACTTAAAAAAGTCAGACCCCTTGTGACATAGAAACAGTGTGTAGTTGTGCAGTAAAAAAGCAGCATTGTGTGACAGGATTACATGTCCCTCTAGTGTCTCAGGTTGAGACCGAGAGCTGTAAACATTCACTCGCTCTGCAGCTCTGGGGCGTCTGGCAGCAGGCCTGCACAAATGTGTAGATGACCTCACTTCCCACATCCTGTTCTGTGCGGCTCTCACTTTGGGAAGGGAGAGTGAATTCCTGACCACCAAAATAGTTGCTTTCCTCTGTATAGACCGATACAGACATGGAAACATACTCAGGCACACACACAAGTCTTTTTTTAAAGATACACCGATCAGGCGTAACATCCTAATATTGTGTTGGTCCCCCTTTTGCTGCCAAAACAGCCCTGACCCATCGAGGCATGGACTCCACTAGACCCCTGAAGGTGTGCTGTGGTATCTGGCACCAAGATGTTAGCAGCAGATCCTTTAAGTCCTGTAAGTTTTGAGGTGGGGCCTCCATGGATCGAACTTGTTTGTTCAGCACGTCCCACAGATGCTCGATTGGATTGAGATCTGGGGAATTTGGAGGCCAAGTCAACACCTCAAACTCATTGTTGTGCTCCTCAAACCATTCCTGAACCATTTTTGCTTTATGGCAGGATGCATTATCCTGCTGAAAGAGACACAGCCACCAGGGAATACCGTTTCTATGAAAGGGTGTACATGGTCTGCAACAATGCTTAGGTTGGTGGTACGTGTCAAAGTAACATCCACATGGATGGCAGGACCCAAGGTTTCCCAGCAGAACATTGCCCAAAGCATCACACTGCCTCCGCCGGCTTGCCTTCTTCCCATAGTGCATCCTGGTGCCATGTGTTCCTCAGGTAAGCCACGCACCCGGTCATCCACGTGATGTAAAAGAAAACGTGATTCCTCAGACCAGGCCACCTTCTTCCATTGCTCCGTGGTCCAGTTCTGATGCTCACGTGCCACTGTTGGTGCTTTCGGCGGTGGAGAGGGGTCAGCATGGGCACCCTGACTGGTCTCGGCTATGCAGCCCCATACGCAACAAACTGAGATGCACTGTGTATTCTGACACCTTTCTATCAGAACCAGGCATCTTTTTATGAATGAAGGCCAGTATCACTGATACTAATATTGCTACTATATGAAATAGATTTTTTTTAAACATTAATGATAGACATTCAACATTACAGTATAATTGAAAGCTATATCAATTTCAACATTTATTAGGCTTTTAAAAAATAACTCTTAATCTAAGTGAACTTAAAACAATCCTCACATAAACCCATTATAATAAATGTCACATTTACCTGTGGCCAAATATACAGAAATTGAAAGTTATCAAACAGTCTGCACTGCATAAATTATTAATCAAATATAGATGAGTCCTTATTAAAGCTACAATTCTCTCTGTTCCCTTTGTTCTGTGATGAACATCATTAGCGGCTGCTGTCACTTTAAGATCTGCCGCTGCCGAACATGATGCGGATCTGACGCGCTGTCACACGCGTCTCATTCTCTCACAACTCTTTAAGTTCATTTAAGACGTTATTTAACTCATTTAAGACTCTCTTATGAGGATACTCGACATATTTTGGCATAATTCTGTGTGCTATTGTTCGTTCATTGTTCGAACTCGATTCTGGCGCGCTGTCTTTGCGTGTGATATATATCAGAGCTCCTCTGAGACCCTCCACCTCCCCAGCTCCACCTGCCTAGATCTGCTACAGAATTCATGCATGTCTATTCATGCAGCAGCAGCAGATTTTACAAGACCAAATACATCGCCATATTCAATAACATGCTATTTTGAGTGTTCTGAAGTTCTAAAAAATAGCTTCATTGTCTTTTTTTCAGAATATACATTTTTCTTTCTTTCTATTATTTATATTTTTGGGGGATTGATCTATGACGTGCTGTCACTTTCCCGAAATTTTGCTTATTAATTTATTTGTGATGTTTTGCTCCATTTAGGCCTCTCTCAACAAGCTGATGGAGACGCTTGGTCAATCAGAGCCGTACTTTGTGAAGTGCATTCGATCAAATGCAGAGAAGGTGTGTGAGTCCATGTGAATGCATCATATCTCGTTTATGCATTATATACATTTCTGTTGTTACTGTTTGTCACATCCTTGCTGCTTTTCAGCTGCCTCTGCGTTTTAATGATGTCCTGGTGCTGAGACAGCTTCGCTACACGGGCATGCTGGAAACCGTGCGTATCCGACAATCTGGCTACAGTATCAAGTACACTTTTCAGGTGAGACTGATGCACACACTGATCTCTCCTAAAGAAACACTTAAAGTCTAAAAGTAGGATGGTGTGCGATATTCTCTACTGTACAAAAGTTTGGGGTCGGTAAGATTTTTAAAATGTTTTTGAAAGAGTCTCTTGTGCTCACCAAGACTGCAAAAATACAGTAACATTGTGAAATATTATGTTTTCCATTTTAATATATTTTAAAATGTAATTTATTCGTATGATGGCCCAGCTGAATTTGTACAGTTTTGCTTCTCAAGGCTTTGTGGATACATGCCACATTTTGATGATTCTTTGATAAATGGAACATTCAAAAGAAATAAAATGTTTTGAGCAATTTAATGTATCCTTGTTAAAAAGTTTTAATTTCTGTAGTAAATAATTGTATCCCTTAAAACTCATTATTGGTAATCAAAATGACATATTTAAATGTTTTTTCCTTGTGAAAATAATTTCTTTATGCCTTAGGTTGACTGTATCTCTACACCCTTGCTTCATTTAGTATACGCTGGCTCATGAATATGCAAATTAGCCCCACCTCCACCCAATCACAGCAGCTCAGACTGCCTGATCCACTAGCTCAACTGTAGTAAACGTTACACAATGGCAATATTAGTTTAATTCAGCCATATATGATTGAACCAGAAATATATTATACAGGAACGTATACAAATGTATCAGAATGGTAATGCGTTTTATCTATCGCTCGCTACAACGTCGGACACATAATAGGAATTAATAAGATTAGCCTTTGACTTGACTACGGTATTTAAACAGCGATGCTAATGTTACACAAACCATGTTCCCGTTTGCCATCTCAGAGTCAGACAGCTGCCTTCTAACAATCAGCAACCTTAGAAACACTTTCACAGTCAGAGGAGAAAGGCATAGTTCATTCTAACATTGTGAAAGACTGAGACTGTCTTTGGTTCACTGCAGTTTTAAAGAGAAAATACTCAGCAATGATGTTGACATGAATGTGCACATTAAAAACACCACATAGACATATAAACTTGATTTTCACCACTGGGGGTCTTCAAAACATTTCTGATCCCTTATCCTCATCTTCTGGAGGTCCAAAGCTGAAATCATTATTTCCTGTAGTTCATTTCCTGTCCTGGGTGTGGCTGTCTGGGGATGATTGAGATGTTTGGGCCACTTTCTACCATCTGAAACATGAATTCAGCCCAGACAAACAGCATCATGCACTTGATGCAAATACACCCTAATGACTGACAATTCAACCAGACTGTTATCTCTCTCTTCAATAATTCATATTTCATAGCGTTTAAGGCAAGCCTTACTATTACTATTGTTTATATCAGGTACAATGGCCTTTACATGAATGTGGGACTTTGTACTTTTGTGTCCATTACTTTGCACTTATGACCAGAAAAATAAAAAAAAGAATGGTTGTTATATTTTTTTAAATACTATGTTGAATACTACAATTGAAACACACAAAATGCTGCTCACAAAATAAAGTGTAACCTTTAAAAACCATTTTGAAACTTGAGTGTCTTAGCCTCCAGCAGGGGCGATTCAAGGATTTTAACATTATGGTGTAATCATACCCAATGAGGGTATGATTTAAAAAATATTAATTTAATATTTTGTTTTTGTACTAGGGTAGGCATGAACAATACAGTAGGTTCTACACTACCTATCAAGTCAATCCCTGAATACTGAATTGATTTCTAATCATTTTAAATAACCAGCTAATATTCACACAATTACTGTAATTGTCCAGATTGGCAATATGTTTTAATAACTAACTTTTAAATAAGATCTACATTTCTCAATTTAATTTATGGAGATAACATGGAAAATGTGCCATGCTTTAGTGGAGGATTTCTGTCACACTTTTAACATGAAAATGATAATTACCACTATAACCAGTGGATGGCAGCAGAGGAGCGCCATTTCCATTTTCCCTTTTATAGTTATTTCCGCATGTTTTGCTTTTGGATTTGTTATAAAATGAATATTTTATTGCACTGACGTATGACGTATAGCAAGAGTAGGAAAAGTCACAAAGTCTCATGCCATTTAGACTGAAGGAATTTCATAAAAATAAATATATATAAGCCCAGATTTTACAGTGGATGCAAAACCATTTTTGCATCATATTATGTAAATCACATTTATGACAGAACTACACAGATATTATAACAATCTATCAATAAATGCACATGCATTGTCCATTGTTTCTGACGTTGGTGCTGCTGCGGATTGAAGAACACGCTGAATAACACAGACTAAAATACAGGGATGAGCCGAAGCCTGTCGGCGGTTTCATATGAGTTTTAAAGGGGACTGAGGCGATTACGAATTAGTGTGCATATTATGAAATGAATTCCACATTTTTAAGGGGGCTGGGTGGAAATTGAAAGGGGCTAAAGCCCTCCTAAAATGGGCCTAGTGATGCCCCTGGCCTCCAGTAATTCCTGTAAGATATGAAGCTGGTGTAGTCCGCTGACTTCACAGAGGCTCTCTATAGTCTGCAATAAAAGTGGCCAGGAATAATTGCATACACAACGGCATCTGCCTCCCAGACTGTCCACCCCCAGGAGACATACCATCACAGTGTTGTTAGTGTTCTGAAATCTGCCTAGCATTTTTAGGCCTTAATGAGAAATGTCACTTCCTGGAAACTTCAGAAAGTGAATAACTTTGTGTGTGTGCGCCATTAAAGAAATAGATTTGTTATGGTGCCGTAAAATCTTTCTTTTGCCTTCCAGGATTTTGCTCGACACTTCCATGTGTTGTTACCTGAGCGTACCCACCAGGCCAGCCAGGAAGCTATCAGACGGTACCTGAGCCAGGTGGATCTCACTCCCGAAGGGTTCCAAGTGGGCCGAACCATGGTACGATTAGCCTTCAGCCTCTGGCAGTGATAGGACTTAATTAAATTCCTACAGTGTAACTTTTTCTGATGCCTTTGAGATGACACATACTGTCCATTCATGGTTAGCCTTGTTGGAAATGTCCAGTATTGCATGCATGTGACGCGTCTCTTGTGTATGGCAGGTGTTCCTCCGTGAGGTAGAGCGTCAGCGGCTACAAGACCTGCTCCATCAGGAGGTGCTGCGTCGAATCATCAATCTCCAGCGGCGTTTCAGAGCGCTTCTAGAGAGGAAGAACTTCCTCAGAATGAGACAGGCTGCCTGCCAGATACAGGTATGATATTTCTTTTTACTGCTTTATGTAACAATAATAGTTTAAATGGAAGTGGAAAGCCTAGAAATATCAGGGCTGCTATTGCTATTTTAGTTGCATAAATAAAAGTCATGTTTTTTTAATTGGGAATGTATTTTTTTGTAGTTTCAATGGAATATATTTCATCAGTTATACATTTTTGCTGTTTAAAATGTTATTTAATGATTATAAAATTACCATTATCCAGTTATCATGAATGACTGGAAACTCTTGGGAGTTCATTCATTGGGCAGAAGGTGTGGGAACCTTGTCCATGGTATTTGGGTTAGACTTTTGACATGTGAACAGCAGAAGTACTTACAGAAATAAAGGAATTAGTATTAAATAAATATTTTAGCTCTGAATGTGTTTGTTCCATCATTCAAGGTATTTTATTTTAAAATAGCTGCGTTTACATGGACCCTAATAATCCGATTATAAAATGTCACTAGCACAGTCGGAATAAAAGTCACATGCAACCACGTCAATCGAAATGAATTGGCCAGATTCAATTAAAATTTCATTCAGATTGGTAAGGGTTGGTTTAAACCTTTCCTAATCCGATCGAGAGGACATGTAAAATCCCGAAACTGGAAATGAGCTGTTGTTTTTGAATATAGTGTCATAAATGTCTGTCGTGTCATTCTGAAATTCTCCTTCCACTCATCGTTTGTGAAGTCGAGCAGGACAGCGTCCCACCAGTCCTTTGGCCACAGAAAGGGCCGTTTTTACTGCTTGATTAATATAAGCAGCACGACACGCCGGTTCATGTGCTCGTCGTCTCCTAATTAGGATCTGAAATCAATAAATATATAGTCTGCTCTTTAAAACAAAGAAAAGAAGCAATGTAGGAGAATGATGTGCGCAAAACGCTGTATATTTGTGCAGTGAAATCAAATCAGATTTTAAGCTTGTAACATATAGGGCCTGTTTACACGTGGCCACTTTGTGTTTTTACAGATCAGATAGCTATCTGATTTATCAAAACGATTCAATTTACACTCGGTCACAAATGTGCCTCCACAAAACGGATATAAATCCGATCTTCAATTCCTGCGCTATATGCAGATTTAATGGAGTTCACATCACCAAAAACAACAGATATGAGCTGCATTTTATTGATCATCAGCTAATTTCCCAATCAAAGAGCGCAATAGGAGAGAGCAGCAAAAGCACTGATAAGATCATTTTGTTTCTTTACTTCTAATGAAGATGACTGAGCGTTTGCAACTTACTTTCAGTTTTATTTGCGGTAGTTTGTGGCTTGGCTTGATGAAGAGATACTCATTTGCGGCGGTGCGTGCTGCAGTAGCGCTGTTATATCTGGCTATAACATGTCATAGCCCATAACACGCTCTCACACGTTTATTTTTTAGCATTGTTGGAAGGAGTACAATTTACATATGTGGTTTCAACAACCAGATGCATTTAGACTTGTTCAGTTTCGTCTGGAATGCGGCCCAGACCACCTCCTGAAGTGGTTTAAGTGATTGGATATAAATCAGTCTCGAAAGCGTTTCGGAGGGCATTTACACCTGGTCTTTTCACGATCGGATAGCTATCCCATCAGAGAAAACGCATGAAGTGAACAGGTGTAAACAGGCCCATAAACACGCACACATCAACCCTATCACTTTATTTAGCGTTCATGTAAAAACTATGTTTGGATTCATCAATCAGAATGAAACAAAAAGTGTCCATGTAAATGTAGTTAATGTTGATATGTGATTGCACTTCTGTTTTGGAACTATATGACACAAATGGATCCTTTTTATTACTTTTTAATATTATAAATATTTACATTGACATCTTGGTATTTCCTCAAAATAGTAAGATAACTGTTTAGTAATTAGTACTGATTTTCTAAAAAGTGCATGTGAGAAAAAAATATGAAAAGACAAAGATGGAAAAAAAAAAATTTCTGTCTTTGTCCTAAATCCATTTGACCCAGTAACTCTTTTATACAACCCTGCTTTGCTGTTGTCTCTTGCAGAACTGGTGGAGGAGCTGTCAGTCCTCGCAGAATGACAGCAGGCTTGAGTATGACACGCGTGTCCAGCAGGGGGCAGCGGTCTGTATTCAGTCCACCTGGAGAGGCTTTAGAGAGAGGCGGAGACTCCTGCTATGGAGGAAGGCAGCCGTGGTGATCCAGAGAAACTGGAGGCTGTATCGGCGGGAGCAGGCGGCCCTCCGGATCCAGACTGCATGGAGAAGACACAGGGCCAGAGAGCTCTACCTCCGGCAACAGGATGTCACTACCCGCCTGCAAGCAACGGGTAGAGGCTATCTGGCAAGGCAGAGGTACTTCCTACAGAGGGCTGCTTACTCTATAATGGACTAGGTCACACCATCAACAGTCTAATCTCTTTTATACAGAGTTCATACTGGTAGTCTGCCCATCAAAAAATCTGGTTTCTTCAACAGAGTTCCTACGCAGTTTGGAAAAGTATGGAATTTGATTTGAGTCATTTCCGGGTCTGGATAAGTATGTAAAAAAGAAAAGAAATTGTGTTTCTAGACTATTGCCCCATTCAGTTTTCTAAAATATCAAATTTGGAATAAAAAAAAATAATAAAATAAGTGTTTTCATGGGAAACGTTTAGAGATCATATAGTGATTGTTGAACACATCTGAATGAATTCAAGGCGCACATTTTCATTATGCAAAACGGTTTGTCTTTACCATAAGCGAGTGTCTTTTGTACTTCACTAAAAGGACGTTTACTCAATTGCCACTCAATCCAGCAACAGATAAAGCAGCAAACGATCGGTTAATTCAGACTGTACTTTGTTGTTTGTTGATCGTGCAACATCAAACCACATTTACAGTATCAAACCGATGTGTCAGAGGTGAATATATGCAGGTTATAAAGCGTTTTAGGTTTAAGTCAACTTTATTTATATAGCGCTTTTTACAATGCAGATTGTTTCAAAGCAGCTTCACAGTGTAAAACAGGAAAATAATGAACAGAATTTGATTCATCATCTAGCTCATTTCAATTATCATATATATTCAAGAAATGTAGTTGACATAGTTAATTTAGTTTAGTAATTAAATTTATTTGGATATTTATTTGAAAATTTAGTGTCCCCAACTGAGCAAGCCAGAGGTGGCAAGGAACCAAAACTCCATCAGGGGCATAATGGAAAAAAATAAACCTTGGGAGAAACCAGGCTCAGTCGGGGTGCCAGTTCTCCTCTGGCCAATTAACAAACAGTGTATGATTATTATTTTGGCAGCCTTACAGGTCAGAAGTAATATTAGATTGGATTATTCGAAAGATTGGAGGCATCACGCCGGAGACAGGTTTATTGAGGATGGCGTGTCGATTAAACAATTATTAAATAGGAATATTCGAAATATCGGAGTCATCACGTCAGAGATGGATCCATTGAGGATGCCATGTCGATGAGCAATTTCAGAGGGTAGACTAATTGACACGGTCTCTGCAGACACTTCAGGGATGAGTTGGTAATGTCTGGACGCTGGTCCACCATCTGATCTGGATACGGCCCGGATCCGGCTGACTGCAGTAAACCTCGGGATAAACAGAGAGACTAACATTAGCGTAGATGCCATTCTTCTTATAATGTAACGAGTACATCAGGTGTTATGGGAAGTGTTCCCGGTTCCGGCTGACCTAGTTAATGCAGCCTAACAATCATTTAACTGATTTGAATAAAATATAAATTAAAAATGTTCTATGTGTATGCCATAGTAAAGAGATGCGTTTTTAGTCTAGATTTAAACTGACAGAGTGTGTCTGCTTCCTGAACAATGCTAGGAAGACTGTTCCAGAGTTTAGGTGCTAAATAGGAAAAGGATCGACCGCCTGCAGTTGATTTTGATATTCAAGGTATTATCAACTGGCCAGAGTTTTGAGACCGCAATAGACGTGATGGAGTATAATGCATTAAGAGCTCGCTCAAGTACTGGGGAGCTAAACCATTTAGTGCTTTGTAAGTAATTAGCAAGATTTTAAAATGTATGCGATGTTTAATAGGGAGCCAGTGCAGTGTTGACAGAACCGGGCTAATATGGTCATACTTCCTGGTTCTAGTAAGAACTCGAGCTGCTGCGTTTTGGACCAGCTGAAGTTTATTTATTAAGCGAGCGGGGCAACCACCCAGTAGAGCATTACAATAATCTAACCTTGAGGTCATGAACGCATAAACTAACTGTTCAGCATTTTGCATTGAAAGCATAGTTTATTCTGAGGTTACCGCATGTTATCACGCGCATCACTTTTAGAAAACAAAAACGAAATATATTTACAGATGACTATACTCTATACTAAATATAATGCTGAAAATAATACTGTATGAACGATTTATGTTAAATATACTCTGAAAATCTACAGAGAGGTTTGGAAAATTGAATCTGGAAAAGTATGAAATTTTGAAAATGTGTAGAAACCCTGTACTAACCTTTCTTGACGTTTTATTGGTACTTTTATTTTTAACTGTTTATATTGTCACAAAATTAAATATTATATTATACTATATTATCACCCAGCCATATATTAAAAGTAGTATAAATTACGTCCAACCTTACTGGCATACATACAGTACTCTCATATAAAGCAATATATATCATATAGCAAATCTCGGCTGTGTGATTGTTGATACTGTCGTAAAATGTAGCACAGCTCTATATAAAAAGTAGGAAATATAGTATGTCCAACTTTATCCGCATGCATACAATAAACTTACACAAAGTGATATGTGATATAGCAAATCTCTAAAAACTGCTTGTTCTGTCAGGACCACTATCGTCAAAGATGATAGACAATTAGCATATAGTTTAGATTGGCGGTATGGTTCTGTTCTGGGCAAGTTATGGATAAGAGCAGGGAGAGCAGTGATAATCCCCCCCACCCACTTAGGGTAAACAGAACAGAAGCAACGATGCATTGCAGATATCATTGATGTCCGTGTTAAAATGTACAACCTAATTCGTGAATTTAGTCTGATTCATGGGGAATCAGAATGCCAAATCCTGACTGGACGAGAGGAGGAGCTGGGGATGGAGGAGGGTAAATAAGCTCTGGAGAAACGCAATAGCAGCTGATAATACTGAAGGAGCTTATATATGCATGCTGTGATGGGTATCATATTCCTATAGGTAGACGTGATCAGCTGACAGTCAGCTGATGCGAGTTTGACTAACGTGACCTGCCAGAACTAACGCTATATGCTTGATATTCGTTATATTGTTGCAGAATGTAAACTATATTATCGCCCTACACCCTATAGCTCTAATCTGCTAAATGCGACTATAAAGCATGTAGATATTATGAACATAACATCATGATTTTAAAGCCGCCTTGAATCAATCGTTGTGCCTTTGAAAAGCACTATACAAAAATCCAAAAAACCTGTGTTCCTACTAAAGAGGTGGTCTTTTACTGAAGTAACTGGGATTATCTTGAAATTTTCAGATTCAGAGAACTTCAAGAGCAGAGATTAAAAACCACTCAGCTGCCGAATGGAAAAACCAAACTGTTAACAGAAGAGGACAAACTTAGAGACATGGGTTTGTGGGAAGACTCCTATGAGGAGCAGGACAGGAGCAAACAGGTCCTCAGTGGAGATCTCTTGGAAGAGATGGAGACAGAAGGTACGGCAATAGTACAACCGACTTCTGAAGTGGCGATCCGAGAAAGACCGCGCACTCTGGAGGATCCCAACCAGAGGACACGGGCCAAACGGGAGAGCCGACGAATGCGAGAGCTGGAGCAGGCCAAATTTAGCCTGGAGCTTCTCAAGGTGCGCTCCACTGGAGGAGCGTCTCCTTCGGAAGAAATGGAGCTGGTCAGCGAGGTTGTGCACACTCCTCAGGGTACTCCAGATAGCCAGAGCTCCAAAGGCAGCTTTGAGCTACTCAATATAGATGAGTATTTCAAAGACAAGGCACCTTGTGCCGAACCAGAGGACCTTGGTTCTCCTTCATCTGCGCCAGACCAGCACAATGTGTTCTCCAACATTCCTGAGTCCGCTTTGCCCTCTGACACTCCGGCATCTATCTTACCAGAACCAGCCGGCCAACCTCAACCTCCCAGAATACCGAACTCACTCCCTACTTTCTACTCCCCTCCATCAGAAGGCAGCTCTCTACTCATGAGGTCTACCATGAATTCGGTCACCCCGTTCCCCAGCAAGCCTATGAAAGACAAGGAGTCCACTCGAAGACCCATGGTTGTGGTCATTAGCATGCAGAAGGAAAGCGTCTTGAATGAAGCAGATGTGAAGCCTCCCGAGGTCAAAGATAGTGCCGTCCAGACCAGCCCAGCACAGCCAAGCAGCACCAGCCTTTATGTGCTGGAAAAGCTAGAGAAGCTTAATGAGGAAAAGCAAGAGCGTCAGAAACACCAGCAGCAGCAGAATGAAAAAGAGATGATGGAGCAGATCCGTCAGCAGAAGCACGTCCTGGAAGAACAACGGAGGCATTTCGCCCAACATGAGAGGGAGATGTTTGAGAAGCAGAGGGTCGAAGCTCTGCAGAAGATTGAGCAGAGTAGACAAGAAGGCTCTGGAGGAAGACCAGACCGATTCATTACGGACAGAGGACCTGCTCCCATAGCTCAGCCAGAGCCTGACCTCAGATCCCAGCCGCTAGTCCCAGAAAAGGAAGCTGCTCCTTCCATTTTCAGAGAGCGACCAAAGGACAGCCGCATTGTAGCTGAAGGATGGGCGCCGAAGTTGACCCTGGAATCCAGAGGAGATGAAGCCAGAAAGGGAATAAACAAGAAACCGTCCACTCAGAATGTCAACGTCGGCATGTCCGAGAGGCCTGGAAACATTTTCTTTTCTCCGAAGGCCAAGGTTTCTCTCTCAAAGTAAGTGGTGAGCTTGACCTCCAGGCTGCCGAATAGTTCATATTAACATTCATGTCATTCCAAACCTGTATGATTTTCTTTCTTTTCTCTAACACAAACGTAATTACCTAGCAAGTTACCCTTTCCTATACAACAAAGGTAGATACTTGCTGTCAGGCTTCAGAAAAAAAAAAAAAGGTAATTTGACTTTTCTACTATTAGCGAAGTCTTTTAAAGTCAGACGATAACTTTGTGAGACAAATTTAAGATGTAATTAATGTCAAACCTATCATGAGGCTTTTTGAGATGGTGTCTTTAAATATGCATAAACATGAAAATGATTTTGGCATGCAAAGCTAAAGAAAGGAAGGTTGTATGTGCTTGTATGGGTTTCTGCTTGTCTTAAAAGGATCTTTAAAAGTTTTAAGGCATTCTAAATCAGAGCAGAAACTCTTGAATTCATAAAGTCATGGCATTAAATGTTAAATGCACTGCAAAAATGTAAAACAAAATTCCAGTACAGAGACTTATAAACACTTAAATCAAGAGACATTTAATTGAGATGCAAAATAAAGATGTATATTCTTGTTTTCTGGGAAACAGAACAAAATTAAGTGAAAAAATTTTGATACCATTTTCGATACCACGGAGAAAACTGCCATATATACCGCCGTACACATAACTTATTATTTCATACGTTTTTGATCATTTGGGTAGTTTTGTTATAATAGCTTACACACAGAGGCTTTATTTGAATTGTTGAAATACATTTTCAGTAATAAAATAAGAACAAATAAAGCACTGCAAACGATAGTAGAAATAAATACAATAGAATAGAGAGACAACTGAAATAAACATGAAATTATTAAGTATTTAATATAGTAAAAAAGTCACTTTAAGAGCGAATGCACGGATCCAATATACTGTTACACAACATGCGTTTCTCTCAACTTTTTATGTTCCAAAACTGACTGTGTTTATCGGAATACTCTGCAAGACGGCCATTTTGTATGTATTTGACCAGTTATGCGCGCGCCACTTTTATGGATCAGTGGTGTGAGCGCAAAACCTGCGGGAATTAGTTAAATTATGCGCAATACAAGCACTGCAGCTGGTATCTGTGTATCGAAACTGCAGGAAAGGAGTATTGGAACCGTTTCAGATATTTCAGTATCGGTACATATCGAAATATCAATATTTTTGACGACACTAATGCCTAGACATTTGTAATAAGAGCATTCTACAGCATTAAGCCTCAAATGTCACCTATGCATTGGTTTGGTTTCTTCTTTAAATGAAAAAACAAAAATATTCATGGCATTATGTTATAGTAAAATTAAACCAATAGAAAAACCCTTAAGATATGTAATTGTGGCATCTGTAATTGTAATCATGATTAAAAATTTGATTAATTGTCCAGCACTAGTTCCCTTCACTTTATTCCTTAATTTTTCTTTACTTGGTCTTAAAAAGGTCTTTAAAAGTCTTATATCTACTCTCAGAAACCCTGTAACCCTTGAACTTCGTTTAGGTTGGATAAGGACTTGGCCAATCAAGGGAAAACACCAGGAGTCCAGGATGAAGTGAGCCTCTTGGGTTACAAATCCACTAAGAGCGAGGTAAGAGAAACACTTTAGGTCATGATTTTAAACATCTTCTCACAAACCTCAGGATTTTTCCCCGCTCATTAATGAATATGTTTGTCTTTGAACTCTTTCTGCCTTGGTGGGGTCACCTGACCTTGATGTACGAGGTTTAATTATCATTTGGTTGATTAGGTTGGCCGACCGGGTCATAAAAAAGCCCGCATGGCGCGGACGCGTTCAGACTTCCTGACCCGCGGCACAAACGCCCTGGGAGAGGGGGAGTCAGAGGAGGAGGAGTACGAGGATACCCCTCTGTCTCCTGGCGCACCCCTCCCCACACAAGACTCAGAGGAGAGCGCACTAGAGACTTGTCACAGTGACTCCGAAATGGTAATTGACTGGTCTGATCTAGCGCTCGCAGGCCCAGTGGCGAGATCTTTCTCTCTTTCTCTACAGCTAACTCCTTCAGAAGAGCCTGATAGATCGCCTTACTGACCACCTGACCGCTTCTACACTCCCTGTCTATCCAGCTGAAGGACCACAGATGCACAAACACCTTATGAAAACTATTCTCATCTGTGATGGCTGGTGTTTTTCTGCAAAGATCAATTTCCTCGTTTTTCTCTTCCTAAAGCAAGAGAAATGTGCAAGACAAATATACTAGAGAAAATGTGATTAATTTAAGAAAATGTTTTTCTTTTTGAATTGCATAATGCACTTTTATAATAAACAGAAGATGTAGTTCATATTCATTTGATACATTTTAATTAGGGCTGTCGGTAGATTAAAATAATACTGAGTAATCTTACAATCTGGTAACACTTTACTTAAAACCTTTATGTAATGCATTATAAAAGTATTCTTAATGCATTAATCATGCCTTGTAATGCACCTCATAATGCATTTTATGATCTCATGAATAATCAAACGCATTAAAAAACATGACAAATGTGGCTAGTAACTTTGAAAACACTGAGTCTCAAGTTAATGTCTATTATTTGAAACATATTTATCAAAAGTACTATTAATTTTGAATTAGTCATTAAAACCTTTCTACTGTTGTTTCTTTGACAGCCCTAACTTTAATGCATTTTTAAACACAAAAATGCAGCAGATACAATTCTCTGAGCCAGAACTTCTGTTCATGAATACATTGGCACATCAACCAGCCACACAGATCTGGATGGCTTCCATCAGAAGTTTGCTTTCCTCTCCTGATGTGAAAAGGCATTAGCGAAACGTGTAACCCACGGCACTCTTCGCAATCTGACCACGCTTGTGTAGACATAACAGCTATGCTAGTTACTCTGTAGTTGCTCCTTCCTAAACAACAAAGACTGTGAGATTCTGCTTTCTTCACTGCCATGCTTTAACATCTAGCTCTGCAACACTTCACCAAGGCTAAAGCTGTGGATCTGTCATGGCGCCATATTCCTAATTTCTTTTTCTGTAGCCCTCTTTTCAATAATCACTCTTTCCAGTCTTGTTGGTTAAACGGTACAGTAAAATTGACCAAATGCACGGTTACTTCCTGGTTTTCGATAAGCCAGCTTGGGCATTTCCGGTGAACTGTTAGCTGTCATTCTGTACATCGACACGCAACCATCAATGGTTGACTTTTTAATGTTGTATTTTTATTTTAGTGCAGTTATCACACTTATCTAATTTGCCAATACACCAGTTTTATTGATTGCAATAAAGACTAATGGGAACGCTGGAATAAGAAACACGGTGTCTGTAATTGGACACGCGCACGCAACATTTTCCCAGCACTTCAAATGAAATTATTTATTTTTTTCAAATTGTGAATAAATTACACAGAAAGCGAGTGCCGTGCTAAAGTGCACAATAGATCTTTAAATTACAGTGTTGACGCTTTTTTTTTTTGCTGTGGAGGTGTCCAACACTGAGCGACGCGTTTTTTTTATGACATCTTGCGTTTGAATAACTAAATTAATGCTTGGCCTAAGTGACTATATTCTGTAAACTATTACACTACTGATGCTGTTAAAGCGCTCTCAGGACATTGAAGATAACGACACACCAACAAGTGACATTTTACCGGAAGTTTTCCAGCTGGCTTATATTATTGCGGAAGTTCTTGTTCTGTGCGTATGGCCAATTCAGTCATTATCTGGGTCTTTGTATGAAACTGGTAATTAAATTAATGCAAAATAAGTTGAAGTAACAGGGTTGACAGTTTTTCAGTTTACTTAGCTATTATTATACATACAGTTTACTTGCTCATTAAGATATAAGATATAGAAGATATAATTTATCATCATTTGAAATACACACGGTGCCCGTTTTGTAGAATGACCCATTTAACTTTGATTTAGAGATTATTTTATTGACCTAGTCATATGCTATCATTAAAGTGCTCTTTCATTGTGTGCCGCAGTATTAGTGCATTAGTGTTGTAGAAGAAATTGATTTAACCACTTAGTGCCTTCAGACTATGTTAAGGAGCGACATCTTTGTGCCTTCTGTACATGTTTTAAAATGACACTCTCTTCCAGCAAATGGTGGCTGAAGTGAAAGGAAGAGGCAAAGTGTTTGTTTGATGGTTTATATTGAGCTATTGAAGAGGTTTGGACAGACCAAGCATGTCTGTCAGAGATCTTTGCTCTTACAACCTATACATAATGATGTCTTTCAGCCGGCCGCAGCCACTGAAGAGCAGAAGAACATGTATAAGACCGTGTCAACTGGAGAGCTGGGCAAAAGTGACGCGAGGAAGAACTCTCATGGAGATGGAAGGTGCTCGTTTTTTAACAAACAATTAGTTGTGGATTCAAAAGACTAATACTCATTTACTCCCCCTCATAATGTTTCAGCACTGTATTTTTTTTATTTTTTTTCCCATGAAAGAGATATTACACAATGCCCAAGCTATTTAAAAAAAAGTGTTTATTATTTCAGTCAGATTCTAAAAAAGACAACAAAAGCAGCCTTTAGATTAGAAGGTGCCTTTAGATTCATCACTGCTGGTCTCTTTTTTTTATTCAGAGATTTGTCTGTTCATTTAAGAAAGAAAATGTATGGAAGCTTGTTTCCGTTGCAGAATAAAAAATTAAAAAGGTAATTGGAACTTTTGATCTCACAATTCTGACTTTATATCACTCAATTCAGACTTTTTCTCACATTTGCAAATTTACATCTCGCAGTCAGAATTGCGTGATATACAGGTGCTGGTCATATAATTAGAATATCATCAAAAAGTTGATTTATTTTAATTCCATTCAAAAAGTGAAACTTGTATATTATATTCATTCATTACACACAGACTGATATATTTCAAATGTTTATTTTTTTTCATTTTGATGATTATAACTGACAACTAAGGAAAATCCCAAATTCAGTATCTCAGAAAATTAGAATATTACTTAAGACCAATACAAAGAAAGGATTTTTAGAAATCTTGGCCAACTGAAAAGTATGAACATGAAAAGTATGAGCATGTACAGCACTCAATACTTAGTTGGGGCTCCTTTTGCCTGAATTACTGCAGCAATGCGGCGTAGCATGGAGTCGATCAGTCTGTGGCACTGCTCAGGTGTTATGAGAGCCCAGGTTGCTCTGATAGTGGCCTTCAGCTCTTCTGCATTGTTGGGTCTGGCATATCGCATCTTCCTCTTCACAATACCCCTTAGATTTTCTATGGGGTTAAGGTCAGGTGAGTTTGCTGGCCAATTAAGAACAGGGATACCATGGTCCTTAAACCAGGTACTGGTTGCTTTGGCACTGTGTGCAGGTGCCAAGTCCTGTTGAAAAATGAAATCTGCATCTCCATAAAGTTGGTCAGCAGCAGGAAGCACGAAGTGCTCTAAAACTTCCTGGTATACGGCTGCGTTGACCTTGGACCTCAGAAAACACAGTGGACCAACACCAGCAGATGACATGGCTCCCCAAACCATCACTGACTGTGGAAACTTTACACTGGACCTCAAGCAACGTGGATTGTGTGCCTCTCCTCTCTTCCTCCAGACTCTGGGTCCCTGATTTCCAAAGGAAATGCAAAATTTACTTTCATCAGAGAACATAACTTTGGACCACTCAGCAGCAGTCCAGTCCTTTTTGTCTTTAGCCCAGGCGAGACGCTTCTGACGCTGTCTGTTGTTCAAGAGTGGCTTGACACAAGGAATGCGACAGCTGAAACCCATGTCTTGCATACGTCTGTGCGTAGTGGTTCTTGAAGCGCTGACTCCAGCTGCAGTCCACTCTTTGTGAATCTCCCCCACATTTTTTAATGGGTTTTGTTTCACAATCCTCTCCAGGGTGCGGTTATCCCTATTGCTTGTACACTTTTTTCTACCACATCTTTTCCTTCCCTTCGCATCTATTAATGTGCTTGGACACAGAGCTCTCTGAACAGCCAGCCTCTTTTGCAATGACCTTTTGTGTCTTGCCCTCCTTGTGCAAGGTGTCAATGGTCGTCTTTTGGACAACTGTCCAGTCAGCAATCTTCCCCATGATTGTGTAGCCTACAGAACTAGACTGAGAGACCATTTAAAGGCCTTTGCAGGTGTTTTGAGTTAATTAGCTGATTAGAGTGTGGCACCAGGTGTCTTCAATATTGAACCTTTTCACAATATTCAAATTTTCTGAGATACTGAATTTGGGATTTTCCTTAGTTTTCAGTTATAATCATCAAAATTAATAGAAATAAACATTTGAAATATATCAGTCTGTGTGTAATGAATGAACATAATATACAAGTTTCACTTTTTGAATGGAATTAGTGAAATAAATCAACTTTTTGATGATATTCTAATTATATGACCAGCACCTGTATAGTCGGAATTGCGTGATATAAAGTCGGATATATAGCCAGGATTGCGTGATCTATAGTCGGAATTGCGTGATATAAAGTCAGAATTGTAGTCAGAATTATAAAATTACAATTCTGACTTTATATCTCACAATTCTGAGGAAAAAAAGTCACAATTATCTTTTAAATTGTTTTATTCCATGGTGGAAACAAGCTTTCATAAAAAATTAGACCATAAAGTAAATGAAGGGAAAATGAAAGTATTTGGCTGAACTATTCCTGCTGTCCTCGCCAACATCTGTATCGACTGCAGGGTTCGCGGTAAAATGCGGTTTTGGGGAAAGGCAAAGCATGGAGAGAAGAAGACATCGCGAGAGCGGCTGTTTTGTGGCGCTGATACTCTGGATGGAGACTACGCTGAAACCACGCTTCTGATGGAAGAGGGTGAGATGAGAAACTGTGATGAGTACATGTTTCAAGCATATTGAGAAGGACACTTTTGGTCATTAAAGCATTGCTATTCTCTTTCTCCAGGGGTAGAGCGCCTGTCCCCTCCTCAAAGCCCAGACCTTACATTACAGAGGGAGTTTAAGGAGAACAAAGAGCCGTCCCCTAAAGTCAAGCGCCGGCGCAGTGTGAAGATCAGCAGTGTGGCTCTCGAGCCCGTCCAGTGGCAGAACGATGCCCTGCAGATCCTCACATGTGCCAATGACTACAGGAGCATGAACGACTTCCTCATGAAGAAGGTACGTGCCTGTTCTCTACGTGAATTTACTGCAGCTGCATTCAGTTGTCGAGCTATTGTAACCTTGTTTTAATCACACAGATTACTGATTTAGACACAGAAGATAGTAAGAAAGACACAATGGTGGATGTCGTCTTCAAAAAGGCGCTGAAGGAGTTCCGCTTGAATATATTCAACTCATACTCCACAGCTTTAGCTGTAAGTACCGCAATAAAGCACTTGTTTTACTATCTATGTTTCCATACCTGTTTACTATATTATCCTACCTGTTTTGGGATGGAAAAGCCAAGATGTGCATAAACGCACATAAAAAAACGTATGTGCTCAATTGAGGCTCATTTTTTTTATCCATAAGAAGACATGCGCATAAGCTACGATGGAAACACGTTTACAGAATAAATCCCTCGATGTGCAACAAACTCGGGGGACTTTGCCTCAGCAGAGGCTGTGATTGTATAACTGGCCTAACCAGCGGACCAATGGCGTCGCAGCATCACAAATGTTGGTTTGGTGGCTCAGAAACGCCTGAGTCAAAGTCTGGGATCAGAATGATTTGGTTTAATTCCCTCCAGAAGCGTCTCACACGATTGTGTTCCCAAACACCAGCATCCCAACACAAGAGATCATGACAGCGTTTATTGTAATGGAGGGAAAAAGAGCCTGATTGCAGCAACTTACATTTTTATTACAGCTATTTTGCACCAATGTCCCAGGAAGTGACTATTTTGTTCTCTTGAACACAGGATGGAAATGGTGCTTTATTCACAATTTTTTTTCGTATGCGATATTCCAATTTTGTGCAGAAGTTAAATGAGCAAAGTTGGATGGAAACATATCTGCTGTTATCACGCAAAATTCTTCATATTGCCATCTTTAATCAAAATATATGCTCATTGTGTCCAAGTGTGAACATGGAAGAGACTGTTGTTTCATCAGAATCAGATGTATTGTTTATGCTCTGTATGCAGATGGATGATGGGAAGAGCATTCGTTATAAGGATCTCTATGCCCTCTTTGAGCAAATCCTGGAGAAAAACATGCGTCAGGAGCAGAGGGACTGGAGCGAGTCACCGGTCAAAGTTTGGGTCAACACCTTTAAAGTCTTTCTGGACGAGTTCATGACCGAGCACAAACCTCTGGACAGCAGCGTGAGCAAGGTACTGTCATAACACTATACATGAACATTAAATTAGAAAATATTTTTTAAAGGAATGCCAGGTAATATGTGATGGTAGATTGAAAACGTAGATTGGTGTGTGTGTGTGTGTGTGTGTGTGTGTGTGTGTGTATATGTGTGTGTATATATATATATATATATATACATATACACTGATCAGGCATAACATTATGACCACCTTCCTAATATTGTGAAGGTCCCCCTTTTGCTGCCAAAACAGCCCTGACCCGGCCATCCACGTGATGTAAAAGAAAACGTGATTCATCAGACTAGGCCACCTTCTTCCATTGCTCCGTGGTCCAGTTCTGATGCTCACGTGCCACTGTTGGTGCTTTCGGCGGTGGACAGGGGTCAGCATGGGCACCCTGACTGGTCTGCGGCTATGCAGCCCCATACGCAACAAACTGAGATGCACTGTGTATTCTGACACCTTTCTATCAGAACCAGCATTAACTTCTTGAGCAATCTGAGCTCCAGTAGCTCGTCTGTTTGATCGGACCACACGGGCCAGCCTTCGCTCCCCACGTGCATCAATGAGCCTTGGCCGCCCATGACCCTGTCGCCGGTTCTCCACTGTTCCTTCCTTGGAGCACTTTTGATAGATCCTGACCACTGCAGACCGGGAACACCCCACAAGAGCTGCAGTTTTGGAGATGCTCTGACCCAGTCGTCTAGCCATCACAATTTAGCCCTTGTCAAACTCGCTCAAATCCTTACGCTTGCCCAGTTTTCCTGCTTCTAACACATCAACTTTGAGGACAAAATGTTCACTTGCTGCCTAATATATCCCACCCACTAACAGGTGCCGTGATGAAGAGATAATCAGTGTTATTCACTTCACCGGTCATAATGTTATGCCTGATCGGTGAGTGTGTGTATATGTATGTGTGTGTGTATATATATATATATATATATATATATAATTAAGTGCATAGGGATTCATGTGTCCAGTTCTTGATAACTACAATATATGAAGTAGATTTTTGCCATTTATCCTGAAGCAGTCCATTGATGGTCTTCTCATACACGTGTGTTTATTTGGCTATTTTTCTCCCACAGGTTCCCAAACCAGACCGCAAAAAGAGAAGGAAAAAGGACACTGATATAGTGAGTGAAATCAAAATCTTAGTCCCTGTTTACACCTGGTATTAAGATGGATCGGATCACAAGTGGACGACACTAAATACACTTTTGAGCTTGTCCACTTTCAACCACTTCCAGAGATAGTGGAGAACACATTCGCCCGGATTGCTTTCGTAGTGTAGACGCTCATGTGGTCGAATGTGTTCAAACAGCCACAAAAGACTGTCTTCTCTCCGTCTACTGACCTAATGCGTAAACATTATGGGAAGCGTGCTAGCCAGACGGGATTTAAACTTTGTCGTCTGAAGATCCAAGTTTGGTTTGAAGATGAAAAACGTACCAGCACAATGTTCTCACAGCATTCCTGATTTCTAACACACACTCACAGCGTTCGGCTGGTCTTGCGGCTGTCAGAGCAGAAACTAAAGCTGATGCTCTCTGTGTGTTTTTCTGTCGTCTCCGGTCGCATTCATATGTAAATTGAATGAGCTTATTTTGTCCATTAGATCGAAATATCAGACATTAGTCGACTAATCGCACGTTTATATCAATTTAATTACTTTAAAGGGTTAGTTTACCCAAAAATAAAATTTCTGTCATTAATTCCTCACCCTCATGTCGTTCCAAACCCGTAAGACCTTCGTTCATTTTCAGAACACAAATGAAGATCGTTTTGATGAAATCCGAGAGCTCTCTGACCCCTCCATAGACAGCAATTTAATGAACACTTTCAAGGTCCAGAAAGGAAGGAAAGAGATCGTTAAAATAGTCCATGTGACTCCAGTGGTTCAACCCTAATGTTATGAAGCCACGAGAATACTTTTTGTGCGCAAAAGCAAAAATAATGACTTTCTCTTCTCTTCCCTGTCACTCTCTTACACTCTTCACTTTGTTGGGCTATTCACAAAGTGCAGCGCTTCCGGGTTTTATGGCAAAACACCGGCTCACTATTGGCCGAGCACGATCCCATGATCACATGCATGCGTTGTGGTGCTTACGTGAATCGCATAGGAAAGTGACACGAAAGATAAGAAGAGATTGTTAAAGTCGTTTTTAGTATTCTCGTGGCTTCATAACATTAGGGTTGAACCACTGGAGTCACATGGACTATTTTAACGATGTCTGTACTGCCTTTCTGGACCTTGAAAGTTGAAATTACGTTGCTGTCAATGGAGGGGTCAGAGAGCTCTCGGATTTCATCAAAAAGATCTTCATTTGTGTTCCGAAGATGAACAAAGGACTTACAGGTCTGGAACGTCATGAGGGTGAGTAGATAATGACAGAAATTTCATTTGTTGGGTGAACTAACCCTTTAAATATATACTGGGGGAAATACTAAACCTTTAATATAGGCGTAATATGCCTATTCCGCGCTCAAGCACACACATATAGCTTGCCGCAAAGCACTGTACTTTTTGAGTATCTGTACTTTACTTGAGTATTATTTTTTTCAGGAAACTTTGACTTTAACTTCACTACATTTGAAAGACAAATATTGTACTTTTTACTCCACTACATTTCTATCAAGGTCCTCAAAGTCGAAAGTTGTTTCTGTAGCAGCTTTGAAAGTCAGTGGATGATTTTTTTCTTCTTTAAAAGTTTTTTTTTTCGATTATCAGTAATCACTCTTGTTGGGTCATGTGAAGTTTCCCAACATTTTTTGAACACTGATCAGTTTATCGCAAAATGGAAGAATACGGTTCCTCGGCACAGTGTGTGCACCCATGGCCATACTTAGAAAGTATGTTTCAGTTTTCTGAAAAGATTAAAGATTAGTTTACTTGGCATACACTTGAGGCATGTCTCATAAAATGTAAAAAAAAAATTAAGCGTCTGGGAGAAAGAGAAGAGTAAACAGTTGGGAGAATATCCGATGTGTATCAGAGTATAGGGTCTGTGCATTCGGCCTTAAAGTGACAGCAGCTTTGTAACTTTTATACAAGTATTGAAATGAGTTTAAGGTATTCGTATGCTAGCATGTCGGATGGAGCATCACCGACTGGCTTAAATAATAAAATAATGCATTGACATAAAGGAAATTTACTTTTGAGTACTTTTAAAAAACAAATACTTCTGTACTTTTACTCAAGTAAAAATCTGTTTTTAGAACTTTCACTTGTAACGGAGTAATATTTGACCAGTCGTACTTTTACTTTTACTCAAGTAAGAGAGTTGTGTACTTTGTCCACCTCTGCATTTCGGTTCATTTATGTGACACACCAGTTCACGGAGAACGAGAAGCAGAAAGCGCATCCTGTTTTTTATTTTTTATTTTACAAAAGCACAACGTTTTGTTGTTGTCATTTCGAGTGATTGTGCCAGCTAATACTTGAGTTTCCACACTTGGATATGCACCTTTATCTAATAATAATAATAGCACACATTTTATCTAGATTAATGTTAGAGCGAGCGGCCAAGTTAATTACATGTTTCAATTGATAAGCCATAACTGAGGTCGATGGATGAAATGCGAGCGTTTGGATATCAAGTCTCAAGTCTCTGAGGTCCAAGTCAAGTCAAGTCTCAAGTCTCTGAGGTCCAAGTCAAGTCTCAAGTCTTTAGGGTCCAAGTCAAGTCTCAAGTCTCTGAGGTCCAAGTCAAGTCTCAAGTCTCTGAGGTCCAAGTCAAGTCTCAAGTCTTTAGGGTCCAAGTCAAGTCTCAAGTCTCTGAGATCCATGTCAAGTCAAGTTTCAAGTCCCAAGTCTTTGAGGTCCAAATCCAAGTCAAGTCCCAAGTCTTTGAGGTCCAAATCCAAGTCAAGTCCCAAGTCTTTGAGGTCCATGTCAAGTCTCAAGTCTTTGAGGTCCAAGTCTAAGTCAAGTCTCAAGTCTTTGAGGTCCAAGTCTAAGTCAAGTCTCAAGTCTCTGAGGTCCATGTCAAGTCAAGTTTCAAGTCTCTGAGGTCCAAGTCAAGTCTCAAGTCTTTGAGGTCCAAGTCAAGTTTCAAGTCTCTGAGGTCCAAGTCCAAGTCAAGTCTCAAGTCTTTGAGGTCTAAGTCAAGTTTCAAGTCTCTGAGGTCCAAGTCCATGTCAAGTCTCAAGTCTTTGAGGTCCAAGTCGAGTCTCAAGTCTTTGAGGTCCAAGTCGAGTCTCAAGTCTTTGAGGTCCAAGTCGAGTCTCAAGTCTTTGAGGTCCAAGTCGAGTCTCAAGTCTTTGAGGTCCAAGTCGAGTCTCAAGTCTTTGAGGTCCAAGTCGAGTCTCAAGTCTTTGAGGTCCAAGTCGAGTCTCAAGTCTTTGAGGTCCAAGTCGAGTCTCAAGTCTTTAGGGTCCAAGTCAAGTCTCAAGTCTCTGAGGTCCAAGTCAAGTCTCAAGTCTCTGAGGTCCAAGTCAAGTCTCAAGTCTTTAGGGTCCAAGTCAAGTCTCAAGTCTCTGAGATCCATGTCAAGTCAAGTTTCAAGTCCCAAGTCTTTGAGGTCCAAATCCAAGTCAAGTCCCAAGTCTTTGAGGTCCAAATCCAAGTCAAGTCCCAAGTCTTTGAGGTCCAAGTCGAGTCTCAAGTCTTTGAGGTCCAAGTCGAGTCTCAAGTCTTTGAGGTCCAAGTCGAGTCTCAAGTCTTTGAGGTCCAAGTCAAGTCTCAAGTCTCTGAGGTCCAAGTCAAGTTTTAAGTCTCTGAGGTCCAAGTCCAAGTCAAGTCTCAAGTCTTTGAGGTCCAAGTCGAGTCTCAAGTCTTTGAGGTCCAAGTCAAGTCTCAAGTCTTTGAGGTCCAAGTCAAGTCTCAAGTCTTTGAGGTCCAAGTCGAGTCTCAAGTCTCTGAGGTCCAAGTCAAGTCTCAAGTCTTTGTTCTATTTTTAGCAATATTTTTTTTTCCAGCTAGTTATAATTAACAGTGTATTGAACTATCAAAACAGATTACTTTTACTTTAAAACTACATAATAAAGCACACAAAATACTAAAATCATTACTATTACTTTCCAACAAAATTATACCAAGTAGAAGTGGAAAATGTAAAACATGTACTCTTGACATGTAGGGCAACGAAAAATTTACAAAAGAATTAAAAAAATCTATTGAGTATGCCTGGCACACAATCTGTAATTAAGGATGTTATGATCTTTCTGAAAGAAACTCAGCTTGCAAATAGGTGGTGTTTCGTGCCGTCATGTGGGGTAGTAAATAGAGAACGTAATTGGGAATGCTGTGCCAAAAGACTTGCTTTTTTTCCACAAGTCTCAGTCTTCCAGTCCATGTCAAGTCTCAGGTCAGTTGTTCGCGAGTCCAAGTCAAGTCATTTTTTGTGTGACTTAAGTGCGACTTGAGTCCAAAAACGCAGACTCGAGTTTCCATCTCTGGACTTCCTGTGGAGCTAACCGACTAATACAATTTTGGTCGACTAAGCCTTTTCTCATCAACTAACTTTTAGTCAACTATTAGGGGGCATCCCTAGAAACAACCCATACATTCACCCGCCCATAGACCCTCCCCTTGTAGAAATCAGGACAGAAGTGGGTGAAAGTGGACAAAAAAGATGGATTCAAACACCAGGTGTAAACGGGAATGTGTCTCCCTCGTCTACTTGTGATCCGATTGACCAAAACGCATCTTAATACCAGGTGTAAACAGAACCAGATTTCTTGTGTACTGATTTATCATTTGTGTTGTTCTTGTAAACCATCTGACACTGAGCCTTTGTTTCAGGTGGAGGAACACAACGGTCACATATTCAAGTCCACTCAATACAGTATTCCCACCTACTGCGAGTACTGCTCCTCCCTCATCTGGATGATGGACAAGGCGTGTGTCTGCAAACGTGAGTTTCATGTCTGCAGTCTCTGAATCAAAGTGGGCCTGAACTCAATTTAACATAATCCGATTGATCACCAACAAACCCATGGCCTCTCGGCTCGAACAGAGAACAGTTTGGCTTTGTAAAGCAGGATGTTTTCCGCCATCTTACAATGAGAGAGGAATGCTGACTTGAATTGAGTTTATTTTAGGTGGCGGTGCTTTTTTAAAAAGAAATCTGTGCCGTATGTGGAAAATGAGAATGAATGAGATGTCTGTCTCTTGTGTAGTGTGCCGCTATGCGTGTCACAGAAAGTGCTGTCAGAAGATGACCACCAAATGCAGCAAGAAGGTAAGGAATTTTTCTGCTAAGTGCCTTCATGTGATCGGGACGGATGTGTCACTTACGGCATGTTCCTTTCTTTCCATGTGCAGTATGACCCTGAACTTTCCTCAAGGCAGTTTGGCGTAGAGTTGTCCCGTCTGACCAACGACGAGCGAACGGTGCCTTTGGTGGCGGAGAAACTCATCAATTACATTGAAATGCATGGGCTGTACACGGAAGGGATCTACAGAAAGTCTGGATCCACCAATAAGATTAAGGAGCTGAAGCAGGGTCTGGACACAGGTGTGACACATGACAAGTGATTTCTGGCCATGTTTAAGTCCAGCTCAGGTCATAAAGTACTGTGCGAGAGGTCGACCAATAGTGTATTTTACAGATAAGCAGAGGTTAGCCCACGCTGGCCGATAATCGATTAATCAACCGATAGTTTTTAACAAGGATACTAAATGAAAACAAACATAAAATAGTGCTGAACTTTATTACAAAAATGTAAAAACAGCACTAAACCATGAAAATGTACTGTACTTTTTAAATATAAGAAAATATTTAATATATTAATTATACCTTGTTCTTTCTTGTTAGTTCATAGTGCATTAAAGGTGCAGTGTGTAATATTTATGAGGATCTATTGACAGAAATTCAACTATGTTTTCAGTGGTGTATAAAGACCTTACATAATGAGCCATTATGTTTTTATTACCTTAGAATGAGCCATTTCTACATATACCGCAGGTCCCCTTACAGTGAAGTCACCATTTTGCGCCGCCATGTTTCTACAGTAGCCCTAAACGGACAAACTTCACTACAGAGCGCTAGCTACTCTCCGCTGTCTCCGACGACGACATTTTTGTCCTGTGTCGGCCACCGTAGCTTCTCTGTGCTTCGAAAGGGAGGGGTGAGCGGTGACCGGTTGCAGTTTGCAACCTCACTGCTAGATGACGCTAAAATTCACACATTGCACCTTTAACTAATGTTAAGAAATACAACTTTAAAAATGCATTGACATAACTTTCCCGCCGGAACACACCCCCTCAGCCGGACTGAGTGGCAAAAGAGCTGTTGCACGACTGGATTTAATAGGGGAAACTGCGAAAACGCGAGTACATTTATCAGTTTAAACTAAAGGTTGGACTCGATATAGTGTTCCTTACAACTTACCAAAGATCCAGTGATCCATGGATATTGACATGCAGCCAGGAATCGTGTTTCCTGACATTTATATGAGCCTGATTTCAGCGCCAGCGAAATGCATAAAGCAAATTTGCCTGTGAATGCTTTATATAAATACAATATAGGAAGGTCTATATCCGGGTGATCACTTATATCAGTGTTATATACACTCACCTAAAGGATTATTAGGAACACCTGTTCAATTTCTCATTAATGCAATTATCTAATCAACCAATCACATGGCAGTTGCTTCAATGCATTTAGGGGTGTGGTCCTGGTCAAGACAATCTCCTGAACTCGAAACTGAATGTCAGAATGGAAAAGAAAGGTGATTTAAGCAATTTTGAGCGTGGCATGGTTGTTGGTGCCAGACGGGCCGGTCTGAGTATTTCACAATCTGCTCAGTTACTGGGATTTTCACGCACAACCATTTCTAGAGTTTACAAAGAATGGTGTGAAAAGGGAAAAACATCCAGTATGCGGCAGTCCTGTGGGCGAAAATGCCTTGTTGGTGCTAGAGGTCAGAGGAGAATGGGCCGACTGATTCAAGCTGATAGAAGAGCAACTTTGACTGAAATAACCACTCGTTACAACCGAGGTATGCAGCAAAGCATTTGTGAAGCCACAACACGCACAACCTTGAGGCGGATGGGCTACAACAGCAGAAGACCCCACCGGGTACCACTCATCTCCACTACAAATAGGAAAAAGAGGCTACAATTTGCACGAGCTCACCAAAATTGGACAGTTGAAGACTGGAAAAATGTTGCCTGGTCTGATGAGTCTTGATTTCTGTTGAGACATTCAGATGGTAGAGTCAGAATTTGGCGTAAACAGAATGAGAACATGGATCCATCATGCCTTGTTACCACTGTGCAGGCTGGTGGTGGTGGTGTAATGGTGTGGGGGATGTTTTCTTGGCACACTTTAGGCCCCTTAGTGCCAATTGGGCATCGTTTAAATGCCACGGCCTACCTGAGCATTGTTTCTGACCATGTCCATCCCTTTATGACCACCATGTACCCATCCTCTGATGGCTACTTCCAGCAGGATAATGCACCATGTCACAAAGCTCGAATCATTTCAAATTGGTTTCTTGAACATGACAATGAGTTCACTGTACTAAAATGGCCCCCACAGTCACCAGATCTCAACCCAATAGAGCATCTTTGGGATGTGGTGGAACGGGAGCTTCGTGCCCTGGATGTGCATCCCACAAATCTCCATCAACTGCAAGATGCTATCCTATCAATATGGGCCAACATTTCTAAAGAATGCTTTCAGCACCTTGTTGAATCAATGCCACGTAGAATTAAGGCAGTTCTGAAGGCGAAAGGGGGTCAAACACAGTATTAGTATGGTGTTCCTAATAATCCTTTAGGTGAGTGTATAGTGAAATACTGGTGGGATTGAGCTATGAAGAAGTGCAAGTTTACTAATACTTTGTTCAATTTGAATAAATTTATTTGCTTTGTAAGTAATTTTGTGATTACGTTTTTTTTAATTGCATGATATAGGTCTTAAATTTAATTCATAAAGGTCTTAAAAAGTCTTACATTTGACTTGGTGAAACCTGCAGGTACCCTGCGCTCCGGACGCAACCCGGAAAATGGATCGTTTGCAATCAGTTATTGGTGCTAATTAATCGGCAAAACCGGTCAATCGGTCGACCGCTATACTGTGCTATTAAACTTAAATTATATTATATAATAAACTAAGCTTAGGTTAAATTTCTTATGCAGCTTTACAGGGAAAAACAGGAAAATGAGTTCAATTCTGCTGTAGAGCAGCTCTAAAAAGACAATAGTGTCACTGTTGAGCTGAAGTCAGTTCAATGTTGATCCACTTCTGTTCAGAAGCTGTGTAGAGTTCATAAGTTCAGCTATAAATCATCTCTACAGAAAACCCTGATGTCATCAGATCAATAGTGTCAGTGCAGTCAAATCATTACAGAATATTAAATTTATAATACTAATGCTGAGTATTAATATTACAAACTCTCTATAGTAACTGTGTCTGTATCTGTAGTGTAATATCTCTTGTTTTCTGCCCTCAGATGTAAACGGCATGAATCTGGACGACTACAATATTAATGTCATTGCCAGTGTTTTCAAGCAGTGGTTACGTGACTTGCCTAATCCTCTGATGACCTTTGAACTCTATGAGGAGTTCCTGCGGGCCATGGGTGAGCAGATGAGCCTGTCAAGATTATCACATTAGCATTCAGTAGAGCAAATACATTTTAAAAGTTTTTTTTAAATAAATAAAAAATATATATTTATTTGATTTTTGTTTTGCTTTGGCACATTAAAATCGATACTAGTGGACAATGTAGCATATGATAATTTATTTGTATTTATTTATTTGATTTTTTGTTTTACTTTTGTTGTTTTGATTTGGCACACATTGTCCACTAGTATTGATTTTAATGCGTGCCAAAACAAACAAAATAAATTAATAAATAAACATTTACTACTGATTTTAATTTAACAAAATAAAACAACAAAGAAAAGCAAAACAAAAGTCAAATAAATAAATAAAAATAAATTATCATATACCACATTGTCCACTAGTACCGATAATTTATTTGTATTTATTTATTTATTAGATTTTTGTTTTGCTTTTCTTTGTTGTTTTATTTCGGCACACATTAAAATCACCCCCGAGTCACTCAGCCATTTCACTATTCCTAGTATAAAAATGTGAGATTTTTATTGATAATGCTGTACAATTATAACAAAATCAAAGATCCCTAAAACTGTGCTTACAGTTTCTCAATTAACTACCTTTACGTCTTGGATTCAAAAATGTTTTAAAATTTTATTTTAAGTTTTACACTGTGTTGAAGTAGATAATAAATCATTTTCAACCAATAAATGATAAAATAATATAGAACACTATCCGGCCACAGATGCTTTAAATAAACATTTATAGAGGCATAATGTTTGAACACAGATGCTAATGTCTCTTCAGGTCTCCAGGACAAAAAAGAAGTGATTCGAGGGGTTTACTCTGTAATCGACCAGCTCAGCAGAACTCATCTCAACACGCTGGAGCGCCTTATTTTCCATTTGGTCAGGTGAGACGCCAGCGTATTTCACCATGTAATGACTGCACCAAAAGTAATGTTTTAACTATTACACAGTGATGAGACGTGGTAGTCTCGGTTGTGTTTGTGTAGCCCCGCCCACAGCGAAATCTCATTGGTCTAAAATCCCACGGCACTTAGTAAACTACAGATAAAATATGTTCTGATTGGCTTTCACTTTTTGTGCAGAATGTTGGCTTTCAGTGCTGAAAATGTCAATCATGTTGTTCTGAGCCTTGTTTCTGCCGCCTACAGGATTGCTTTGCAGGAGGAAACGAACCGTATGTCTGCTAATGCGCTGGCTATCGTGTTCGCCCCCTGTATCCTGCGCTGCCCTGACACTATCGACCCTCTGCGGAGCGTTCAGGACATCGGGAAAACCACAGCGTAATGGACAACTCTTACTTACTTACTAGTTTAGTCCTGATACTAACATTTACAGTACTAGTACATTGACAGGCGTGTCATTGGACATTAAAAGCATTGTTTAAATAACCTTGAATTTTTTTAAAGGTGTGTCGAGCTGATCATTTGCGAGCAGATGAATAAGTACAAGGCCAGGCTGAAGGACATCAACACTCTGGAGTTCGCCGAGAACAAAGCCAAGAGCCGACTAACGTTCATCCGCAGGTCCATGGTAAGAGTTAAGAGTCTTTTTCATATTTCTATAGACGTCCAAATAACCCAGATGTCTAAAACCCCACCAAGTAGGACATGTTTCTGGATCAACATCCTTCTTAGAGCATTCTTATCTACCTTTTTTTCTCCCTCTTATTTTAGATTGTTAATGATTAGTGTGTTTGACAGGGATATTGTTTCATAACCAATAAATGATGTTGATCCAGGAAGCAGGACAGTCCTACAAGTGTTGGTCCTGGAACAACATTCTTATCACAATCATATGCCTAACTATACCAACCCTACCCCTAAAATCAGAGGGAAATGACAGGCTGATAAAAATCAATCTCCAACCCTAGTTATAGGTTTAACTCTAACACTAAAATCTCATTGGCCGATAGAAACATTGCTCCAGGGGCGTCATGTCCATGCAAACTGATCCATTATGGATTTTTAATGCCTTAACCCTAACTACCAAAAGACAAAAAATGCTTATTTTTACATTTGATAATTAAGTTCCACAATTGTTGTACAGTAGGTACAAAATTATTAATGCCCCAAAGTCACCATTTAAGGCCCCAATATATTCAAGCGAAGAACGAACTGGTGTGATGTCATTTTGAACAAAAACTAATTTTTGGGGGGGGGTTTGAAACCGCTTGCGAAAGCTGGTAAACACCTTTGAACTACTATTGGTCCGTGCCGATGATGTAATAAGTGGGTGTGACTCTGAGGCTCCGCCTTCTTTGAAATGGAGCTCTTCTCTGGTTGGAGTATTCTAAATGAGCGAACATGTTCCTGAGGTTATTCATTTGCATAAAACACACCGAGATCATGTCCATATAAGGGCATTCCGCAAAACCTGCCCTTTAAGTCCCTGGTGTACTTCAAGTGAAATCAGAGAACGAATTGGTATGTCATTTTGAACAAAATCAGGCCAAAATTATTTTGTGCTGTGTTTGTTTCGGGAGTTTCCGGAAAAGTTCGCTCTGGCTGGTAAACACCTAAACACTACCATTGGTCAGTGGCACTGATGTCATAAGTGGGTGTGGCTTTTAGGCTCCGCCTTCTTTGAGGTGAAAATCTTCTCCGGTTCATTTCTTCCGTTCAGTCCGTCGAGATCAGACGCGAGTAAAAGCATCAACACACTAGAGAGACGCTTTATAGTAGAAACTGAAGCTGTAATTCTGATTGGAAGAGACACTGACACTGTTTCTTCATGTTTAATACTGTAAAGCTGCTGCTTTAAATCAATCTATTGTATAAAGTGCTTAATATAAATAAACGTGACGTGACTTTACTGGAGAGCTGAATCGCAGAGCTCGTGCAAACATATTCATCTAAACGTCGCTCTTAGGACGCCGTTGGGATGTTCACTAACAGTAAACCACTGCTGGTCACATATTTCAAACTTCCTTTAACCTTGAAATGAACATCACTGTGAGTATATCAGGGCCTTTAGTCAATCTCGCTTTTTTGAGCATAAAATATGTTGTTTTTGTGATTTCGTGCAGGAGTTTTTGCGTATGATTTGTGGGGTGAATCAGTCCAAAAGTTTATTAGTAAATATTATTTTATCAACACAACCTAAGATTTTAAGCATTTAATAAGATATGTATTATATATCCATTTAAATGTCAGTCTGTTATGAAAATGACTTGATTGATCGGCCGGCTATAGGGAATCAGTGTTGTGCGTTTCTCTAAAGGGCTACAGAGCCTCTGATTCACAAAATACACTTCCAAACACAGAGATAAGTGCGGTTTAGCCTTGCGGTGTCCTTACGATGGTGTCAATTCATTTGTCACATTAAGCTACAACATATGCAGGACTTATGACCGTGAGCGTTAATAACGTATGATCTCGTTTCGGTTCAGGATTGAATATAATTGGGCCTGAAGACATTGTAGTAATTATTGAAAATTTGGGTGGAGTTTTATTATAAATATTAATAATTATTGTTATGTGGGGTTGAGTTTATCCAGTGACACAAATGGTGTTACCAAAAAGTTAATTCTGCTGTTTTCTGTAGTTCTTTTGCAATTTAGCTTGGGTTCATTATAAAAAAATCTTTAACACTTTATTTTAGGGTTCAATTCTCGCTATTAACTAGTTGCATGCATATTACTAGGATATTGGCTGTTTATTAGCACTTATAAAGCACATATTAATGCCTTATTCTGCATGAGCATATTCTACATCCCTTAATCCGAAACTTAACAACGACCTTACTAACTATTAATTAGGAATTTGAGGCAAAAGTGTGACCAATAAATCGTGTTAGATCAGGATTTGAACCCAGCTCCCTTGCATTATACTAAACCAGGGGTCTTCAACGTTTTTCAGCGTAAGGACCCCTTAGGCGATAGAGATATGGAGCTGGGACCCCCGATACAGCATGTGTCAAACAGAGCTACATATTAAGCATATAGCCTTCGATATTAATAAAAATGAACTATATTATGATTAAGAGTAAGTTGTATTATGTGAAGACAATAGATCAGAACTATGCACATTATTGCTGTTGCAAGCATGACTGTATATTACTTTTCATTGTTAAAATTGAGATTTATGCATCATAATAAACAACATGCTGCGATAAAAATCACAGTTCATTAGTTGTTTGCGGTTGTTGTAAATTATTTTAATTGATTTGCAGAGTCATACATTTATTTTACTAATCAGATGGACAATTAAACATGAGCCTAAAAATGTACATTTAAATTTTACTGTCAAAATCACTAGGCTATATATATATATATTTTTATCTGAATATTTTTTTTATCTATTTGTTTGCATTGACATGGCGTATCTATTTTGACATGCCATAGTTTTGTCCTGTGCTAGTTATCACTGTCAATTGCAATATCGAGAGTCAATCACGCATTTAAATGTAGAGTCACTTCCAAAACTTTGCAGCGTGTAATTGGCCGTCGTTCCTCTTAGCAACATTTTTTATTCAATGGATTATAGCCTCGAAAGCACGGAAGAGTGTACTAAACAAACACCATGTACTAAACAAAAATTATACCTCTAGAGACTCATGTCCCGCAGTCAATCCCAGGAATGTCACTGGTGCTAAAGAATTAGATGTTGTTCCAGGATCATGTCCTGCTTGTGTAAATCACCCACATTAGCTCTGTCTTGACACTAACCCCCGTCTCTCCTCTCCCTCCCCTTTCCTCTCTAATCCAGAAACCCGTAATAATCGCTGTTAGATTTATGAGCATAACCCGCAGTGCTGCGGCGGTAGGTATTTACTTTGTGTACTCTCTGTTACCGTAAGCACTGTGTGGTCCGTCTGGCTACATGATCACGACATGCAGACGCATTTGTGTTGCACTCACTCCATTTTACACTCTTTTTACTTGCTTTCTCTGGTAATGAGCAGTCGAATTCATTCAGAAAGGTAAAAGCTTTGGGCTGAAGTGAGTGTGTGTTGTCCATCCAGGCTCCAAAATGAACATCATAAACCAAACGGAACTTTGCTTTGGAAATAAATCTGACCAGTGATTGCAATAAAATACAATTTCGATCATAGTGTAAGAATTTTTGACAAGATAATAAACAGCCTAGTGAATAACTTCATTTTGGACCCTGTGTCTGTAGTCTGGAAGAGAGTCTTTAGAATGAAACTGCCAAATGCTTTCTGTGATCGTAGCAGTACTAATAGCAAAACTTCTTTACCATCTTCATATAATCATTGGTGTGTGTTGTGTTTGGTTTGACAGGGTAAGAGCCAAATACACAGGGTGAAGTATCACACACCATCCCCTCCAGTGAGTCCCCGCTCCCCAACTGTCCCGGAGCTGATGCAGGAGAGCGGAGACGAGGACGCCGGCAAAGATCCAGACGTCTCTGAGCAGCAGCAGGTCGCCATGCAGCAGGAAGAGAAAGTGCTGACCGAACAAATCGAGAGTCTGCAGAAAGAGAAGTAAGCGTCTCACATTGGTCGCATAAACTTGGATATTGAGGGTGTTTTTGGAGTAGCATATCATCATACTATTACAGCATATGAATACTAGGGGTGGAACGGTTCTCTGTAAAAAATCAAAACCGCACGGTTCTCCACCCACGGTTCGGTACGCACTTGCACCGCGGTTCATCTCAAATCTGACGACGCATCTATAATATTGTTTGTTGAAAATAACAACGTGTAAAACAGACAGACAGAGTTAGGATAATGTATGTTTCTATCGATGCATACACACATTCTGGCTTCCAAATACATTACAACAGCGATGATCGGACAGCGCGGACAAAACAGTCGCGAGTGCGTCTGCTCAAACGTGACTCACTCAGTCGTATACGCCATCATCATGAGGTGAGACCTGAACACACACATTGCTATTTTTTAAAACTAAACTCATTTAAACCTTGCCAATTTAAACATTCAAGAGCAAGACGTGAAAGAGAACTTTGTGTGTGTGTGTGTGTGTGTGCGCGCTCATCTGAAGCATGCACACGGCGCGTCGCAGATAGCACGCAAATATTGAGTTCTCTTTCAAGTCTTGCGCTTGAACGGACAAATTCACACAAAAAATGTCAACATGCCCATCTTGGCGAGTATCTTAGCAAATATAGTAGATTATGTCTTAAATAAAACAGTTGAGAAAGACTTGTTCATGTGTAGTATGTACTCTTTCAGTGCATTATTTATTAAAGGGAAATAAGCCTTTTCCTGCTGTCTGTGTTTTTAATGTTAATCAAACCACAAATGACAGAAATCATGATTAATCTTTATTTAATTTATACAGTGAAGATATATTTATATTTCATTACTTTATTCAATTTCTGTACCTGAAAACTACTGTTAGATACCTGAAAAGCACTGTTTATTTGATATACATCTTTGCTCTATTGTATGTATTTGTGCTGTCGCTTGTAGTTTGATTATTTGTTCTTATTTCGTTTATTTTTATTTGACAAATATCCTAATTACCCTGAACATAGCACATACTGAACCGTACTAAAACCGTGACGCAAACCGAACCGTGAGTAATTTGAACCGCTCCACCCCTAATGAATACCTAGAGGACATACTATGAGTTAGTGTGTGGTAGCCGTAGACAGTGCACTAGTATTCCTTCATGAACACAGCCATAGCCTGAGATGTGTTTGATGGTCACCTCACAGGGAGGAGTTGACCTTTGAGATGCTTGCTCTGGAGCCGCGGGCGTCCGATGACGAGACTCTGGAGTCCGAGGCCTCTATAGGCACAGCTGACAGCTCTGAAAACCTGAACGTGGACTCTGAGGGAGCCACTTCTGACTTCTCTGGTGAGTAACTAGTGCGTCTTGCTAACTTAAAAGCATTAGGTGCGTCCCAATTGACCATATGCACGGTTACTTCCTGGTTTTCAATAAGCCAGCTTGGGCATTTCTGAACTGTTAGCTGTCATCTGAAGTGATTTCTCAGTCAGTAAAATAAACAGACAGTATTGAGAGAACAACAGCGCTGTTTTTCAGTAGTTTTCCTCTGTGAACATGCGCTAAGTGGATGTCTGACAATTTTGTTGCTTTTTGGCAGTTTTCAGATTTGAAAACGTTTCAAATGTCTAGAGATAGAGTAGGCTACACTCGTTCTGCGGCACTGATGCTCCGAAAGGTGCGTAGTAGTTAGGATATATGCTTATTTAACTTTATAGTGTTAAATAAAAAAACGTTTGTGCGCACCGTCAGATGAAATCCTGCAGGCGTCCATGCTTTCTCCATCCAATTTGCATCCCAACTTAAACTCAGTGCTTTACTGTCCCTTTCCATGAGACAAAATCAAACACTTATTGCTGCCACTGGGCAAATGACTCTTAGAATTGTGTGGCAGTTAAATATTCAGGAAAAGTGTCATTTGATTCTCAGAGAGAAAATTATAAATGTACATATTTCTGTAGATTTTTAAGAAATGGTTGTTGAATAAAAAAATATTTAAAATGCTTGTAAAACTGAACCAGGATATCTAGATATTTTATTATTTCGAATATGATTGTGATTAAAAGTAAAGTATGAGTAAAAAAGCACCACCATATTATATTTATAATAAATTATAAACAAACAAGTAGTCCTCTAGATCAGTGGTTTTCAAACTTTTTTAAGAGCGACCCTCTTTTTTTGTTTTTTTTAATTGTCGTGACCCATATATAGGCCTACAACCATTTACATTCAAACGAGTCAAGCATAAGAATACTTGTATACAATGGGCCATTTGACTGTATTCTCCATTAATCCACTAGATGGCACAAATTCAGCTCCACACTTTTCCATACAACCGCTGATCCTGAGTTGATTCTGCAGTAATTTGATCCAGCTTTATATGGGACGCTAATTAACTGGTTAACCAGCAAGAATTTTAACCAATTATTCATTTGCTGCATTCTTAAAAATACACTACAAATATTTATATTATGATTTTTGAGAGAGAGAGAGAGAGAGAAGAAAAACAGGCAAGTAGTCGCATTTGATTGCATTCAGAAATAATACCGGTAAATAAAGCGAAATGTTATAATGTAGCCTACTACAAGCATTATAAACACTACAAACACAGCTATAGGTTATTTTAGTTCCCCTCACTCCACAACAAATCCTTTAAATGTAACGCTACTCAGAACAGATCAAGAATTAAATAAGTTAACAAGCCAAAATGAAATCCTTTAATGAGAAACTGAAAGTAACCAGCGCTAGGCTCACGTAGCCTAACTCTCTCTTTCGAATCCAAATGTTTCCATATTCGCGATGTGTTTGGATGATAAACCATTATTTATTATAGGCTTTGTACTTCTCGCGTCCCAACGTTGATGGAAAAAATCATCCTCTTCACATGCGCAAAAATGTGTTTGGAAACACCACAGCGGAGCGGTGCTCACACTGAATGGCACGAAGGCTGCTGGTGGTGGTGTAATGGTGTGGGGGATGTTTTCTTGGCACACTTTAGGCCCCTTAGTGCCAATTGGGCATCGTTTAAATGCCACGGCCTACCTGAGCATTGTTTCTGACCATGTCCATCCCTTTATGACCACCATGTACCCATCCTCTGATGGCTACTTCCAGCAGGATAATGCACCATGTCACAAAGCTCCAATCATTTCAAATTGGTTTCTTGAACATGACAATGAGTTCACTGTACTAAAATGGCCCCCACAGTCACCAGATCTCAACCCAATAGAGCATCTTTGGGATGTGGTGGAACGGGAGCTTCGTGCCCTGGATGTGCATCCCACAAATCTCCATCAACTGCAAGATGCTATCCTATCAATATGGGCCAACATTTCTAAAGAATGCTTTCAGCACCTTGTTGAATCAATGCCACGTAGAATTAAGGCAGTTCTGAAGGCGAAAGGGGGTCAAACACAGTATTAGTATGGTGTTCCTAATAATCCTTTAGGTGAGTGTAAGTTTGTAATGCTGGAATATATTGTGAGCGCGCGAGGCGCCGGCGCGATCCAACAGAGGAAACATAAAATACTCCGTCATTTTGGTCATACAGATAATAAGAGTAGGACATCGTTGAAAATTGCAGTGTTTACTTACATTGTGCTATTGTAAAATAAAGAAAACAAGATGTGCTTTCTGTCGTCTGGGTTTCTGTGAACTTGCTTGAGGAGCGCCGCGCCTCACAAAAATAAACCAAACTCAGCAGCACAGTCGCACAGTTTTTTCTTTCTTTTTGTTAATCCGTTAATTATTTAAGTCAAATATATTTTGCGTATTTATTCCTTTTATATAGGCCTATAGACTATGATTTTCTGAAAACAGATGTTATTTTTATTATTTTTAATGTATCTCCATCATCTTGGCGACCCACCCGAGGGTTTGAAAACCCCTGCTCTAGATTATTTAATCCCTTGAGGTAGCCCTCGCTCACAAAAAGGTTGGAGACTCTAGACTTTTACATGTCAATAATATACTCGCAACAAATATGTGTAAAACGAGTGTGCCCCCCCCAGGACTGAAGCGACCCACTCCAGTAAACCACCGGGAGTTTACAGTGCCAGGGCCGCATGATGGCGAATGACCGTCCAGAACAGAGCGGTGCAAAAGTAGGGCAAGTGAACCAGCAACTGAGGAGAGGTTATGATGCAAACATTAAGCTTATGGTGATGCACGCTGCGGAGTCATCAAACGACTCTCATTAAGCAGATATAAAATCTAGATATAGAAATACGGTGTGTCAGAGTGAAATGTTAGAAGATGGCGAGACCAAAAAGACTTAACTGCTAACAATCAAAGCTTACCTTCTAAAAGAGTCTCATTTCTTATTTCTTTGAGCAAGTTCTGCTTGCGGATCAAACTCCTGTGTTTTTTGACATGCCAGCATCTGTCACTGTACATAAAAAAGGTGAGAAATCAGTCATCAAATGAGAACAACAGGTTATTTTTATATGCCATGAAGTTTTTATTTTTAAATGAGATTGTTGGTATATTTTACCAGTATTTACCATACTTTTTAAATATAAACATTTAAATTATGCAATATGAACATTTTCAAATATAAGGGGGGGGGGGGGGGGGGGGTCGTCTTATAATCAGGGTTGTCTTATATTTGGAAAAATACATTATTTACACTGATCAAGCATAACATTATGACCTAATATTGTGTTGGTCGCCAAAACAGCCCTGACCCGTCGAGGCATGGACTCCACTAGACCCCTGAAGTTGTGCTGTGGTATCTGGCACCAAGATGTTAGCAGCAGATCCTTTAAGTCCTGTAAGTTGCGAGGTGGGGCCTCCATGGATCGGATTTGTTTGTTCAGCACATCCCACAGATGCTCGATTGGATTGAGATCTGGGGAATTTGGAGGCCAAGTCAACACCTCAAACTCATTGTTGTGCTCCTCAAACCATTTTTGCTTTGTGTCAGGAGCATTATCCTGCTGAAAGAGCCACAGCCACCAGGGAATACCGTTTCCGTGAAAGGCTGTACATGGTCTGCAACAATGCACTGTGTATTCTGACACCTTTCTATCAGAACCAGCATTAACTTGAGCTATTTGAGCTCCAGTAGCTCGTCTGTTTGATTTTTCCTGCGTCTAACACATCAACTTTGAGGATCAAATGTTCACTTGCTGCCTAATATATCCCACCCACTAACAGGTGCCGTGATGAAGAGATAATCAGTGTTATTCACTTCACCTGTTATACACCTGATCGGTGTATATTTTAATGCAATTATTAAAAACTATTTGTTCATCCTTCTGAGATTGTCCCCATTTGTAAAACCGAACAAAATATGTAGGAAATCCAACATTTCATAGAAAACACATTAATTACCACTATAACCAGTAGATGGTGGCGGAGAAGCATTTGTTGGCTCATATTAGCCATTTCCTGTGATATTTTCGCTTTTGAATAAATATTAAACATTATAAAATATTAAGGTTTAAAAACAAAGCTCTTTTTTGTAGTGCTGTATGAAGTAGCTCATGAAAGCTTTCTTCAAATGAAGTTAGTAGCACTAGTACTTTAAGTTGCTGGTGTTTTTCCAGCACATTTTCATTGGTGTTATTTATTTATATATATATATTTATTTTTTTTGACTCTCAACAGAGCGAGGCCCAGCGCTGACCATCTCGAGGCCCAAGAAGTCTGAGGGGAAGATCAGGCGAGTTCTGCGGAAACAGCCCGAATCCCTGGACTCCATGGATTCCAGTTCTACCGTCTCCTCTGTGTCGTCTTCCTACATGCAACCAACCGCACGAACCCATAAATTACGCTTGCGGTCCAAATCGCCTTCAACCCACTTATATCCATCCAGCCCACCCGACAGCCTGGACCAGCCGGAGCAGGATGAAGAGGAGCGACCGCAGTTCACCAGCCGCGGCACCTTCAACCCAGAGAAAGGCAAACAGCGTCTGCAGGGCGCCAAGAGCTCCCCTCAGAGACACCGCGACCCTCCGACGGGCGGGGGGCGGAAGAAAGATCCGGACTTGCCGCCCCAGCAGGTGGTGGTGTACGGCAGCAACGAGTTCATGGTATGAAGGCCGCAAGGTTCATCCACGGAGAAGAGCGCGTCCCTCCCTGCAAATCTCACTCGAGTTCACGTTTGCTGCATTATAGTCCTTAAGTGCCATGTTGACAGGAAAAGCAGGAGGAGAGAGATGGGCAGCGCTTCCGGGAGCAGGGAAGCAGGGCAAAGGGAATGCTGAACCGTTCCGAAACGGAACGTTCTCCTTTGATCGGCAGTTCCGTGGGAACTGCGGTCCAAAAGTGGGAGACGAAGCCATTGATGAACTCCATGAATTCAAGCTGCTTTAACGTTTACAATGTAGAACCATGCGAGCAGCTTTCTCTGCCATGTATTTGCCCCCCCAAGCCTATTTAATACGTTTTATTTACATGGAATATATAAATCTATATAAATATATTATAGTGTACAAAGCCAGAGCACCAGTGACTGCTGGGTTGTTGAATTCATATATTATATCTTGAATGCGTTGGAGAGAGAAGTGAGGACGTTGTGTGTGAGTGTGTTTTACGAGAAAACCTCTGGATGTGTTTGCGCTGCTTTTTGTGTCGTGCTTGGAGGGAAATTATGCCATTAAAGGGACCAAGCAAACTGGTGTTATAACGCCAGAGGATCCCGACGCTGAACGAAGACTCGGACGTCTTCCAAAATCACCATACAGTGTATTAAGTCATTACGTCAAGTCGTTTGAATCCGTTCAGATTTTTCCATTCCTGATTTTTCTGCCTCAATCAAAGAAACCAGTGTTAAAACACAAAGCCACAGAGTTACTAGATTTGCTGTTACTTGTTGTTTTTTTTTTTATATAATCAGCGTTATTTTTCTGCAAATCTTAGGATCATTCATGCCCTGCAAACATGAATTACCTCTTGCCAGAAAATGACTTAAATATGACTTAATATATTACCAAATGGTCTCTTCTGCCTGTATATATAGTGCGATATGCCGTATTCTTTTTCTAAATATTTAATTATTAAAAAACCTGGCTATAATAATCCACAGAAGTGCATTTGGATTCGACACGCCGCTCGCATTCAACTGCTGTTTGTTTGATATTAGTATGTCCATCACTAGTTATTGATTGCGAAATGAACAAAATTGTGCCACCAGCAATAGACCATCTGTTATTTCTATGGTTTCTGCAACTTTAAGATGAATTATTGTCACCCTCATGTTAAACTGTGATTCTAACATGGTGTGTGAAGGGTTTCTGCATGTGATGGAGTGAGTGTACGTCGATCTCAGAATCAAGACTGTTAATTTATATTCTGTTATTTAGATCTCATGCATTGCTGACACTGGTCACGCCGCCTGCAGGATTGAGCAAACAGCCGTCTGGCCTCAGATTTGTCTTCTGTCATGTGTTGAACAAATATTTCTTATGAAAGAGAGAAAAAAGTCAATGGTTGTAAAATAAATTACACATTTTGAACAAATGAGAACTGGTTTGTTACATGAAAGACCTGAGACCTGCTGATTTGTCCCGCCCACATTCAGGTTTTGTATTTTGATTGATTTGAGGGAGAGCTTGAACGACCTGTTTGTCCTGCTCCAGTCTCTTCTCCTTCAACTCCTCAACTATCACCCCCCTTTTTGACAATAGATGTGAAAATGAACTTTCCAAAATGAAAAAGGTTGTAGTTCATGAATGCTTTGGTAGACAGAACTAAGGTTGGTCTCCTTTTAAACAGACACTCAGCAAAGATTATTGCTGAAATGAAAGTGTAAAATAATTTTACTGTAAAGCAAATGTACTGTACTATTTTACAAAATAATACTTAATCTAAAATTGCTATAAAATCAAATATGTCTAACCAAGTTGTGTTCCAAATTTGAAGTTTGTGTCACAATTGAAGTTTATTTAGGCGTAATACCGAAAATAGCCACCGGGTGATATACACACACACACACACACACACATTCTATTTAATTTATACATCCTCCTGTAACAAATTAATACATTTCTGTCATAACATCACTCGTATAACAAAACGATTGCCAAATATAGAACCTTGAGTCTCAGATCTTTCCGACGATATGTGTGTTGTCATGATTAGAAAACGTTTTTATTATAAAATGAAACACCGCCCTCTAGTGGGAGGATGATTTATGACACTGGTGTAGTGACAAATTGGGTCCCTCTGAAACCAGGTCTCCTTTAGGACCCGAAGCGATTGGCTCAAATTACCACATTGGCTCAAATTACTTTTAATAGGTACCCTCTTTAGCGCCTGATTTACAATTCCTACAAAATCATGCTATGATAAATGCTGTTAAAGGAGCGGTGTGAGAATTTTATCGGCATCTATGAATGTGAATTGCAACCGCTCACCCCTCCCTTTTGACGCACATAAAGAAGCTACGGTGGCCGACACAGGACAAAGATGTCGTCTGAGACAGCAGAGAGTGTAGTGAAGTTTGTCCGTTTAGGGCTACTGTAGAAACATGGCGGCGCAAAATGGCGACTTCAGTGTAAGGGGACCCGCGGTGTATGTAGATAGAAATGGCTCATTCTAAGGTAATAAAAACATAACGGCTCATTATGTAAGGTCTTTATACTCCACTGAAAACATAGTTATGTATATTGCATTTCTGTCAAAATCTTCATAAATACTACACACTGCACCTTTAATAGGTACCCTCTTTAGCGCCTGATTACAATCCCTACAAAATCATCCTATGAGAAATGCTGTAAATATACATTATAATGAACATGTCTGTATTAGTTAGCTTATGCATTAGCATAGCATACAGATACCCAAATTAGCCTGGTAGCTTTATGCACACATTGCACTTAATAAGCTATTATTTATTTATTAACAGCTTATCAAGTGAAAAAAGTCCAATTTGTTTTATGCACTATATACTAACCTATACATATTTTAAATTAAAATCGTATGTACTTAGTATAATCATTAACTGATGGTTGATATTTACAAAGGAAGGACCCGAATTGTCACCACAGCGGCCTAAGGGAATTGTAATAGTGTGAGAGCTGTTAAACCTGCCCTCCTGCTGCCAAAGGTGTGGAGTTATTTTGATTAGACCAAAGAAATAAAGGGAGTGCCTGATTATCTGTGAATTGCAACAAAACGTGGCAGGTTGGGGGGGGGAAAAACAGTTTTCTTCCCCTGTTAAGTCTCCAAATAATACCATGTTAATAAAATCCTACATTGCTGCACGTTTAGTAGTATAACTCTACATCAGAACAAGTCAACAAGTATTCATTTCAAGCATTGTAAGCAGAGCTGGAGATCCAAACTAGAGCCCTGCCGTGACGTCACGGCTGATTCCAGCGCGCATGCGCGGCGCTCAGGGAGTTGCGCTGGCAGGTACACGGAGAACACCTGTGCTTGAAAGCCGCGACGCAACATGTCTGGATTCGATAACAACCCCTTCGCCGAACCAGTTGATGTCAATCCTTTTCAGGTGAACACCTAATGATTTATTATGTCGTTTTGGTAACGTGTTTACGGATTTGTTTTTTCCACTGTAGACCTGTTTGTTTGGCTCGGAGTCGCTAGAGAAAGGTGAGTGACAGGGCTCAGCCAATCAAATCTCACTGTTCGGGTGACAGCCAATCACCTTCCGATGACGCTATTTTGTTCTAAGTTGTCTTTAAATATAACAACCGAGCTTTTTGCTGCGGTTGTGAGCATTTTAACACTTGTTATGTAGAAAGCCAGGCATTTTGCCACAACTTTGATCCATAACTTCACGCAGTAAGGGCACAAATCCAACAGGTGCTTCTTATTTACAGTATCGGCTATGGCAAGCCGCTTTAACCTTTATTCATTCAGATATCAACAATTACATTTCCACTAGTAAAAACTAATATTCCTGATATCTGCAATTGCGATTTCACTAGTTAAATGTCATTTTAGATATGTCTGAAATTACTCCCCTAATTATTGTTGAAATGCCAAATGTGACATGTTGGAATACATTTTCAGATATCAATAATTTATGGCAAGCCGTTTTCACTTTTATTCATTCACAGGATTTTAATTCTTGATATCAACAATTGAATTGCTGCTAGTAAAAATATTAATTTCTGATATCATGAATGTGATTGTTACTAGTAAGAGAGCCATTTTAGATATCTAAAATTAGTTTGATATCAGGAATTGACTTCTTTATATCAACAATTGAATTTGAACCGCAGCCTAGATTTCACTAGGGAAAATACAATTACAGTTTTTACTAGTTGAAATTGAATTGTTGATATCATGAATTTGTATTTTTACTAGTGAAGTAATTTGTTGATTTCAAAAATGATATTTCTACTGGCAAGAAATGCAATATATGATATGTGAAACTGGGATTTCAACTAGTAAGAAATCCATTCTTGATATCAACAATTGAATTTGAATTATGGCAAGCCGTTTTGACTTTTATTCATTCCCAGGATGAATTTGTGATATCAAGAGTTAAATTTCAACTTGTAAAAACTCTTGATGTCTGTAATTATATTTCCACTAGTTACATCTCACCATAGGCTGCCATTCAAATCCAGTTGCTGATATCAGGAATTGATCTCTTACCAGTTGAAATTCCAATTTCATATATCAGAAATACAATTTTTGATCAATAAATGTTACTAGTGCAAAGGTCTGTTCTTGATATCAACAATTAAATTGCTACTAGTAAAAATGTTCATTTTTGATATCAATAATTCGATTGTCACTAGTGTAATGTTAATTTTAGTGCTGGGCAATCGATTAATCGCGATTAATCGCATCCAAAATAAAAGTTTGTGTTTACATAATATATATATATGTGTGTGTACTGTGTATAATGCATGTATATATTTAAGAAATATATACTGTATATATATTTATATAATTTATCTTATGTATAAATATAACATACACTCACCTAAAGGATTATTAGGAACACCTGTTAAATTTCTCATTAATGCAATTATCTAATCAACCAATCACATGGTAGTTGCTTCAATGCATTTAGGGGTGTGGTCCTGGTCAAGACAATCTCCTGAACTCCAAACTGAATGTCAGAATGGGAAAGAAAGGTGATTTAAGCAATTTTGAGCGTGGCATGGTTGTTGGTGCCAGACGGGCCGGTCTGAGTATTTCACAATCTGCTCAGTTACTGGGATTTTCACGCACAACCATTTCTAGAGTTTACAAAGAATGGTGTGAAAAGGGAAAAACATCCAGTATGCGGCAGTCCTGTGGGCGAAAATGCCTTGTTGATGCTAGAGGTCAGAGGAGAATGGGCCGACTGATTCAAGCTGATAGAAGAGCAACTTTGACTGAAATAACCACTCGTTACAACCGAGGTATGCAGCAAAGCATTTGTGAAGCCACAACACGCACAACCTTGAGGCGGATGGGCTACAACAGCAGAAGACCCCACCGGGTACCACTCATCTCCACTACAAATAGGAAAAAGAGGCTACAATTTGCACGAGCTCACCAAAATTGGACAGTTGAAGACTGGAAAAATGTTGCCTGGTCTGATGAGTCTCGATTTCTGTTGAGACATTCAGATGGTAGAGTCAGAATTTGGCGTAAACAGAATGAGAACATGGATCCATCATGCCTTGTTACCACTGTGCAGGCTGGTGGTGGTGGTGTAATGGTGTGGGGGATGTTTTCTTGGCACACTTTAGGCCCCTTAGTGCCAATTGGGCATCGTTTAAATGCCACGGCCTACCTGAGCATTGTTTCTGACCATGTCCATCCCTTTATGACCACCATGTACCCATCCTCTGATAGCTACTTCCAGCAGGATAATGCACCATGTCACAAAGCTCGAATCATTTCAAATTGGTTTCTTGAACATGACAATGAGTTCACTGTACTAAAATGGCCCCCACAGTCACCAGATCTCAACCTAATAGAGCATCTTTGGGATGTGGTGGAACGGGAGCTTCGTGCCCTGGATGTGCATCACACAAATCTCCATCAACTGCAAGATGCTATCCTATCAATATGGGCCAACATTTCTAAAGAATGCTTTCAGCACCTTGTTGAATCAATGCCACGTAGAATTAAGGCAGTTCTGAAGGCGAAAGGGGGTCAAACACAGTATTAGTATGGTGTTCCTAATAATCCTTTAGGTGAGTGTATTTTTCTTAAACAAACTTTTATTTTGGATGCGATTAATCGATTTTCCAGCACACTTTCTGATATCATGAATGTGGTTGTTAGTAATAAAGCCATTTTAGAGATCTGAAATTACTCTCCTAATTATTGATATCAGAAATACATTTACATACATCAAGAATTAACATTTCAACTAGTGACAATTTAGTTATTATTATACATTTTATTTATAGGCGCCTTTCATGGCACTCAAGGACAGCTTACAAAGTCCACAAAAAAAAAAACAATTACATCAGACAAAGACAATACAACAACAGACGACAACAACATTAAAAGCCTGCCTAAACAAATGAGTTTTAAGATGAGATTTGAAAACTGGAAGACTTGAACTATTGCGAACTTCCGAGTTCCATAAGTGAGGAGCCGCGTAACCAAAAGCTCGTGACCCCATGGAAGTTGTCCGAGTGCGTGGAAGAACAAGTGTACAGAAGCCGATCTTAGAGTGCGGGAAGGAGTGCATATATGAAGATATGAACGAGCCAAATTATTAAGTGCTTTATAAGTTAAAAGTAAAATGTTGAAATGTATGCGAAATGTAACTGGAAGCCAATGCAAATTTTGTAAAACAGGAGTAATATGTTCAGAAGTTTTGGTAATAACTCGAGCAGCAGCATTTTATAAAGAGATTTTAAAGGAAGCCCATAAAAAAAGACATTACAATAGTAAAATCGTGATGTTACGAGAGCATGCACAAGAGTAGCAGGACTCTTGAGTTGAAAGAACAGGACGCAACCGGTTGATATTCCTAATATGATGGAATGCAGAACGAGTAACACTGTTAATATGGGCTTCAAAAGACAAACTTTTAACCTGGGGGGCATTCCAGAAAGCAGGTTATGTGACATACCCGGGTATGTTTAAGAGTAAGCAAGCGGATAACCTCAACTTACGGTTCCAAAAACGGAGGTAACTTTCAGGGTATGTAAGTAGCCATAGCAACTCACTCTCTGAACATAACCTGTGAGTAACCATAGCAACTCACACTCTGAACATAACCTGCTCCGGAGCAGCTCATGATCCTGGGTTAGTTTGCTTAAGAGGTATTCAGATGCGTGTTATATAATTAATATATCTAAATGTGTTATATAGTTACAGTTATACTATACAATATTATATATTAATTCTAAAGCACTATTACAACAAGGTAATGTTTAAATGTTAATTCGGTTCAATTATATTTATTATTTATTTTATTGTCATCTCACACATGGATCTGCATTCAATAAATTAGCATCAATCAAACAATATAATCCTTATTCTCAGTGAATACTTATTAAACAAAGAGATTGAAAAAATGATTGCACAACCACCAAATAGGCGGCGATGTGCACTAAGTAGGTTATGTAAATCGCCATTAAACAAAAGTAGTAGTAGTAGAACGGCACGCTCTTTCTTAGCGTCTGTTTCCATGGTGAATCATCGATTCGTCTCTCTGTTGAGAATGTCTTGTGTGTTGTTGTGAGTTGTCTGAACTTACTCCCGGACTCCCGGAGAAATACAAGTATCGATAAAAGACCAGAATCAGCAGCTAGTAATAGATCATTGGAGATCTTTACTAGTGCAGTCTCAACACTATGATAGGAACGAAACCCTGATTGGAACTGCTCATATAAGCTATTAGAAGAAAGATGTTCACGGAGCTGGAGAGCCACAATTTTTTCAAGAATTTTTGACAAAAAAATATGAATATGCCCATATGGCTAGGGACAATACTCTCATTCCTGCGTAATAATCCAGGAACTTTGCAATGATATTACGCAGCACCTGAAAATAGGCTAACTTCCGTCAACATAACCAACATGACAACACAGAGAGCGTGCTGGGGACTATTTTCAGGCGCTGTGTAATATCATTGCAAAGTTCCTGGATTATTACGCAGGAATGAGAGTATTATCCCTAGCCATATCGGTCTCCGTAGAAAATTACGACTTTTAATTTTCCATCGGTCTTAGTAGACGATGTAACTATACACATCACAACATGTAAATAGGAAAATGTTGCCGTTATTTTGTCGCTTATTGAGCAGTAGGCTAGCTGGAGCCGTTAACCTCCAGTCTTTGTGCTAAGCTAGGCTAGCGGTGGGTGCGTCAGACAGAGTTATGACACGCACAGAGATGAGAATGGTGTCTATGGACTTATCTAACTCTGGGGGATACGATGAATAAGCTAAAGTCCCTAAAAGTCAGCGTGTTCCTTTAAGAATGGGTGTTATCACAGCAGTTTTAAATGCAGTAGGGACAGTACCAGAAATAAGCGAAGTATGTATGATATCAGTGATTAGAGAGGAAAGAAAAGGTAAACCAGCTTTAACCAAATGAGTCAGTAATGGGTCCAGTTGGCACGTAACAGATTTAGATTTTTGAACAATAGAACAAATTAAGATAGCGAAAATGGCATGGGACTAGAATTAAATATGTTGCAATTAGTGTTAGGTGGAACCAGTTGCTGATATGTTCCACTTTCCTATTAAAAGAGAGCATGGATGCTTCACACAACTCTGTAGAGTACATATGAGAGTTAGAACAATCAGGTGGCTTTACAATAGTGTCAACCACAGAGAAGAGGGATTTTGTGTTTCCCACACCAGACCCAGTTAAACTAGTATAATAATCTGACTTCGCAGTGGAAAGCGCAGTCTTATAAACTTGCATGTGGTCAGCATGCATATCTTTATGAACTTGAAGTCTTAGCATATAATCGTTCTAGACGACGACCCTTGACTTTTAGCTGACGAAGTTCAAGTGTAAACCAGAGTGCAGAGTTGACAAATGAAACAGTCCTGGTTTTCAGTGGAGCACAAGGATCAAGGATCATTTGAAGACTATCATTATAATGCTGGACTTATTGATATCAAAAATGATATTTCTACTAGTAAGAACTGTATTTCTGATATGTCAAATTGGAATTTCTAGTAAGAGATCAATTCCTGATATCAACAACTGAATTTGAATGGCAGCCTATGGTGAGATATAACTAGTGGAAATTTACTTCCTGATATCAAGAATATCCTGGGAATGATTAAAAGTCAAACCAGCCTAACATAGTCGGCTGCATTTGTGAATTATGCATATTACGATTATGCATTTTGTGAATTGCAAAAAAAGAGGAGGGAAAAAACACGCTCTGGCAATATCAGATGGGAATATTTTGAGAGATGGCATGGTATATGGCACTCCAAAGTACTTTAAAGAATGCCTTGGCGCATGTCCCAAAATCCGTTCATAACATGCAGTGTTTAATGAAGAGGCAAGTCATATTTGTTGTGCCTGACAGGATCCATCAGTCACTCGGGTGACCAACACTGCAGCCGATGGCGTAGGAGAGTTTAACCCGTTTACAGCCGGCGCTCTGGTAAGAATGACATTTTCCTCATCCTGCAAATCACCAATCATTTCTCAATTCCTCGGGTCCTAGTCCGTACATATCTACAGGATCATTTTCCTCTGTCATAATTTGGAACCAAAATGATCCTACTGTATTGAAATCCTATTTTGAGTTGATCTTCAAGAAAATTATAATAAGAAGTTAAAAATAGTAAACAAATGCCAAATTATTACTCAATCCTAATAGAATCAAATAGATTCCCACATTTAGTTTGTTTTGAGAAGCGGTGTTCATTTTGACAGCAAATTTTGATTTCGTTTTAGTCATATTTTAGTCACCTGAATAGTTTTAGTCGACTAAAATCTAATGAGTTTAGTTCAATTGTAATGCATTAATTGAGCATTTAAGCATTACATAACCGACTGACTGGAATACATCAAAAATGACAATTGTGTTTTTGACCGTTCAAGAGCAAAAATACATGAAATTCACTTTTTTTGTTTGTTTTTTAAAAACATCCAGTTTTTATCATTTCGTATTTCTGTTTTAGTTCGTATATCAGGTTAAGCTAAAGCTTCATATAAGTTTATTTATTTTTTTAATTTCAAGTAATGAAGATTTTTTTAATGCTTTAACTATTATAACCCTGATACTTTACTGAAGAATGTGTCAAATACTGTTCTTAGTCTTTCCTCCCGACTATGAATTAAATGGGAATGAAATTAAATAGTTTATTGTGTAACCAAAAACATATATATAACGCGTGACTATTAATTATAAACGAGCTCGAAATACACCGGGACTCTTATTTTGAAATGCCTGCGCCTCTATTGCAGTTGCAGCCGCTCATTCAAGTTCAGATGAGGGAGATAAAATATGCAGTTACAGCCGTCTAAAACATATTACCATATAAACATCGTACAGTCATTATTGATCAGCATTAGTTCATAAACACCATTAGTTCATGAGCCGCTCTGAAGCTCAACCGTTTTCCCGCCGTTTTTATTCGTTGACGAAAATGACAGTAGATTTGTGTCATAGTTTTTGTCATCCACAACTGGTTTTTATTTAGCACGTGTGTTCTTCACTGAATGTAATCACATTCACAAGCAAAGAGTTTGAAATGAATATTTCTCTCATTTAGGGTGGAAGCACCATCCCCGTGTCAGTCACCTCTCAGCCAGCGGTCCTCCAGACAACCGTGGAGCCCAGTCCACAAGTTAGTGCAATGTTTATGCCATAATATTTGTATGCGGATGCATGAAAGAAGAAAAGCTACTAGGGGTGTAACGGTACTCAGAAGTCACGGTTTGGTACATACTGAGGGGGACATTTTTACCCGAAACTGCGGTCAAAACACACCGAGTACCACCCCAAAGTTCCCGGGGAAAGTTGACAACATGGCAATACTTTTCAGTGTGTAGCAAAAGAGTACACAAGCTTTGGGACAAACTATGATTGCGTCTTTAACAGTTGCTCTGTCGCATCCTGTCACCATAAACTAGCCTGTCAATCATCTCGTCACAGTTAAAATCTTTCACATTTTATTTAATTTCCTACCATATCGGAGAGAAATGCAGTAGGATGTTTATCTGTCAGTCATTTCATGCAGAGACTCTTCTCACAGTTGATGGCCAAACGGATCTTTATAAAAGTCCACATTGTTATTGCAGATGAAATATAAGATGGATAACGTCAAATAAATCTTTTTATCAGCTTAAACTTTGATTATCACTCAAATCATTATCTAAACCTCTCATCGTCGGTCGCGCATATCCGCCATGTTTTGTAGTTTTTAACACTTTTTACTTGTGTTTGTAGTTCTGAACCGAATCCTCCTCCAAAGCGCACTGGTTCGTGGGCAATATTAGCCGTTATAGTGTGCACGGATCCACACTTCCAAAATCTACCGGATATAGTAGACCATCCGGGGAATTTTCAACGTACTATGCTTTGGGACACACGTATTCTGTCCGCCTCTGCCAATCTCACATACTATTTAGGATAGTATGGACTTTGGGACACAGGGTTGTTTTGGGTTGGTGCATAGATCGACTCTTCTGCTCTTTTTCCTGTTGTGGCGTTAGCAAACAGGGTTGAATTAGCACACACCCCCCCTTCTGGATTGGAGTGTGGATCGCCTGTGACTGACTGTATTCGGCGTCTGACTGTATGCACCGAGCCGTGACGAATACATCCGTTACAACCCTAAAAGCTACTGATTTCATATCCTCCAAAAGGCAAGCAAACAAAGCTTCTTAGGTTAGGTTAGGGTGTAAACGTCGATGCGTGTGGTTCCTCCATCAGGCCGGTGTGGCTGCGGGACAGGCTGAGCTCCTCCGTCAGCAAGCGGAGCTGGAAAGGAAAGCCGCGGAGCTGGAGCGTAAAGAACAGGAGCTTCGGGATCGAGATTCTGCACGAGGTGAGCCGCTACAATACTGATCTAACTCTGTAGACGTTCTTCTGAGGTTGCCTGTGCTCTTGACATGAGGGAAATGTTTGCTTGCAGGTAAAGAAAACAACTGGCCGCCTTTGCCCAAGATTTTCCCCATCAAACCGTGCTTTTATCAGGATTTTAATGAAGAAATTCCTGTGGAATATCAACGGGTTTGCAAGATGATGTACTACCTCTGGATGTGTAAGTGAACACAGCTTGTTACAATTATACCAGTATTTTTTTTTTATCTGCTTTTGTGTTCAAATGTACACTGATGAGCCAAAACATTATGACCAGTCACAAGTGAAGCGAATATCGTTCATCATCTCCTAAAAAGAGTAGATTAGATGGTACGCAGGTCTCATAATCAACATGTTGGATGCAGGAGAAATGGCAGGAATAAAAATCTGAGTGACTTTGACCACGGCCAAACTGTTATGCCCGGTACACATTGTACGATTTTGGGCTGTCCCAGATGAAAGATGACCAGTTGTGATGATTTCTGTGGTCTTAGCTACTACGTTGTACAGTGAGAGAGTTTCAAAGATGGCCGTTGTCACGGTCTTGCGACCAAAGATAGCCTGTGATCATTTTCTGACAGTGTCATAAATTTAGCATGATCAGACTGCCTATGATGACCTGTGTCCAGGCTACAATGGGCACACAAGCGTCCGAACTGGACCTTGAAGTAGTGGAAGAAGGTTGCTTGGTCCGATGTGTCCTGTTTTCTTTACATCACGTGGACGGCTGTGTACGTGCCACACGTCACCTACCTAAACATTGTTGAAGACCAGGGACACCCATTCATGAAAAATGTTGGAAGTGGCTCTTTCAGCAGGATAATGCATCTGCCACACATTGATCAGGAATGGTTTGAGGAACATGATGAGTTTAAGGTGTTGCCCTGGCCTCCAAATACCCCAGATCTCAATCCAATTGCTGGACCAACAAGTTCGATGCACGGCGGCTCCACCCCACAATCTACAGGGTTTGAAGGACCTGTTGCTGACGTCTTGGTGCCAGAGACCATAGGACGCCTTCAGGGCTCTTGTCTAGTCCAGGCCTCAGTGGGTCAGAGCTGGTTTGGCAGCACGCAGAGGACCAACAGCATATTAGACGCTTGGTCATAATGTTTTGGCTCATCAGTGTGCATTTTTATGGTGGTTCAGTTGGTCACACTGGAAATGAAAGGTTAAGTCAAGCAAACTGCATTCTGAAAGTGAATGTATTTCAAGAAGTGTTTTCTGTTTTATACTGCTAATTCTGTCCAGTTTAGTGTCATGTGCCTACTATACATACTACATACTGCAAAATAGTTTGAGAAGTACAGCAACCTTAGCAAACATTTGAGGAAATGTTCGTGCTCTGTAATTCTGGATAATAAGCCACATGTTGTTGTTCAACAGATCACAGTGTGACGCTGCTTCTCAACCTGCTGGCCTGTCTGGTGTATTTCTCTGTAGACACGACGCGAGGCGTGGACTTCGGCCTCTCAATCCTCTGGTTTATTTTGTTCACTCCCGTCGCTTTCCTCTGCTGGTACCGACCCGTGTACAAGGCTTTTAAGTGAGTTCAATGCTGATATTCTGCATTGTGACATAACACTTTATATAAAAATTTTAAGGATAGGTGAGGCTAAAAAATAATAATGTAATATCTTTTTTACATTACAATAATTGTGGGGGAAAGACACTGAACTAATAGATTTCACCATAGTTCACCCAGTACATTAGGACAATTGTCTCGTGTTACAAGTTTTTTGAAATATTATGTTTAAATAATATGCACTAATTTGCATATATTTCAAGAACAGAAATCTGAACATTCTTGTTTCATACGATCTTGTTAACATTTTTACTGAGGAGGTTTTGGATTTCTCTCCATAAATCTGAAAATACTGTCAACAGGCAGAAAAAAAATCACTGTTTTTATGAATGAAATGTTAAATCAGGCCAGTGATATATGAACAAACCTTCAGAATATAGATATTAATAGAGCTGTAAAGCTGCTGAAGTGCAGATTTCTGGGGGGATTTTTTTTTTGAGAAAACAGCCTTTAAAGATGTGTGTCTACAAATGCACATAGTGTAATGAAATAAACACTTAAATGTGAATTTTGGGTGCTTTCTTTCAACTAGTCTGAAAGATGACAGGTTATGGAAACAAAATAGCCAGTGCATAAACAAAAAAATATAATAAATATCACAGTGTACTCAATGTACTTCATACACATTTTATATATATATATATATATATATATATATATATATATATAACTTTTTGCCACACCTGCCAATGGCCGGGGACTTTAGAAAATCTACCGGCCATAAATATTTTTTACTGACCATGAAACCAACATTTTAGATGCCAGTGAAAATTCACAATTCTCTATTCTAATTTGGATACGACAGCTAAAACTACCAGCCTAACTACTGTAAATTTAAAACATTATTAAAGACAAGTAAATAGTCAGTAATAAAATAAGAACAAATAATCAAATTAGAAGCAAAAGCACAAATAAATACAATATAACGTATACAAATGAAATAAACTGTGTTTTTCTGGTCTGACAGTAGTTTGCAGGTACAGAAATGTAATAAAGTAAGCAAATGTAAAACACTGCATAGTCTTCACTGTAAATTAAAAGTTACAAAACTGACTCAGTCAAGAGCAGTGAGTGATTTTTTTCTTTGTCTTGTTGTTTGATTAACATTAAAAACACAGACAGCATTAGGAATATTAGGCTGCTGTCACTTTAAGAGCGAATGCGCGGATCCAATACACTGATACACATGCGTTTACTGTCTCAACTGTTTACGTTCACTTAAGACATGACCGAATGTGTTTACTAGGATACTCGCTATTTTTGACATGATTTTGTGTGAATTTGTCCGCTCAAGTGGAAGAAGACGTGAAAGAGAGCTCAGTTTAGTGTTCACACGCTGTCTGAGACGCGACTTTCTGGGCGTGCACTTCGGAAACGGTACGAGTTCCCTTTCGCGTCTTCTTGCGCTTGAATATTTAAATGGTAAAGTCTTAAACTTTTGTGCCGATGAAGCTCTGGCCGTCAACTGTCCCGAGCGTCGTTCACGTTTGTTGACATTCATGCATTGTTTGAATTCACAAAAATGTTTCCGGCCAACTGGTGAGTTTCATCTACTCTCCAATGCCGATTTTTACTTGCACTTGGCGAGTGTTAATTTTAGGCCCTGTATGTGTATATATACACACTGAATGTATCTCATCTGTAACTTTTCTTTTGTTTTGCATTGCAGATCTGACAGCTCCTTCAGTTTCTTCTTTTTCTTCTTCATTTTCTCATTCCAAGTAATCGTGTACATCATTCAGAGCGTGGGGATCCCGGGCTGGGGAAACAGGTGAGTTCCTGGCACAGATTTAAGTGTGTGATTTCAGTCTATACGTGTTCTTCCTCTCGGCATGTTTCTTTGACAGATGGCCTCTTCGTAATCTGTTGGTTTTCCGGGGCTCTCTCTGTGAGTGTGGTATCTGTTTTCTGCTGAAACATCCTGTACTCTTCTCAGCAATGTGCCTTTCTAATTTACGGTTTCATTCTGCTCCTATTTAGGCTCTTGCTATTAATATCCTACAAATCTCTAACCATCGTTTAAAGTGAATGATAGCTGAGATTGTGTGCTTGCTGAGAAGAGATGTGGGATTACTTCCTAAACACGTTTAGGTGATCATATTGTATGTTTGGTGTATTTTGAAAGCAGTAATATGATGTTATGATTGTGTAACAGTGGCTGGATCACGGCCATCACTGTGCTCAAGACTAATAAAGCTCTGTCCGTCTTCATGATGCTGGTGTCCGGATTCTTCAGCGTCAATGCCGTGCTGTCTGTCGTTTTACTGAAAATGGTAAGTTAGTGTTTGAACTTCTCCCAAACAAAAAACCCCAGCCGAAGAAGCAGAAACTGATAGAAGCAATGCTGACACACATGTAAAATAACGCGATCAGACATTAAACAGCATATAAATCAAAATGCCTAATGTTACTGTAATATGATGTACATACATACATACATATACACACACACACTGAAACTGCGATCTCGGCCCATTCCTCGCTTGAAAAAGCTTCCAGATCACTGATAATCTTTGGTTTTCATGTTACTTATGCTTTCTTCAAATTCCACCAAATATTTTCAATGAGATTTAAATCTGAAGACTGTATAGGCCACTCAAGAACATTCTACGATTGATCCCTGAACCAAGCTGAAGTAGATTTGGATGCATACTTTGGGACGGCTGTCCTTCAGGAAAGTCCGTTGATCATCAAGCTTCAGTCTCTGCACCGAAGGCATCACCATCTTTGCCAAAATGGCCTGATACTTCAAAGAATTCATGATGTCCTTCATACAGTCAAGATTTCCACTTCCTGCAACAGAAAAGCACCCCCATAACAAGACCGGACAGCCTCAGTGTTTGACCATGGGCACAACAACAAGTTTGAGGTGTTGACTTGGCCTCCAAATTCCCCAGATCTCAATCCAATCGAGCATCCGTGGGATGTGCTGAACAAACAAGTCTGATCCATGGAGGCCCCACCTCACAACTTACAGGACTTAAAGGATCTGCTTCTAACATCTTGGTGCCAGATACCACAGCACACCTTCAGTCACCTTTTTTCTGTAATTAATCGTCTTTTTGTGCATGTGATTAAGGAATGCGCAGGGTTAAAATTCCACTAAATTTGCATTAAATCTGATTGTTTTAACCAAGATTATCCTGCAAGGTTTTCTACTACATTTAAATTCCCTGTTTCCAGTTTATTCCCATTAATTCCCACGGAAAGTTTCCAACTTTGAAAATTCCCAGAATTTTGCAACCCTAGTGTTGGACTTGATCATCATTCTGAATCTGATCCAGACATAGTCTTCGACAACACGGTTTTTCTCAGCTTTTTGCTCAAAATGTTGCTTTTTTTTTTTAATGAAACTTACCCGCCGCATTCAAGTGCTGATAGAAACGGATGTATGAAGCTATTTTTTTAAAAAGCAGAGGCTCTGTTCTTTCTTTTGACATATTGTATGTTCAGATATTCAATACTAAGACTGTACAAAACTGACTTGGCTGTGTTTTCAGGTTCACTCGATGTACAGGCACACAGGCGCGAGCTTTCAGAAGGCACAGGACGAGTTTTCTCAGGGCGTCGTCACTAACCGAAGCTTCCAGTCCGCTGCCGCCACAGCCGCCACTTCAGCCTTTCAGTAACGACTGAAGACTGTCAGGAAGCTCTGCAGACACTTCCATCAAACCACACAGACCTCTAATGGAAGGACAATCTGTGTTTGAGGCTTCTCAAAGCTGCAATACGTTCCTTTGGTTACTGAAAATATGTTACCTGGCTGTTGATCGGTGAGGCACTTTACATGACGGCTGTCCTGTCCTCCTGTCCTCCTAATGTAATGAAGGCAATATATAGAGGTAGTTTTATGCAAAAGTTATATTAAGTTAGTGTTTCAAACGGCACTATTTAATAGAAGTTTATACAACATTGTTACAATAGTCAATCCATGTTTCCAAATGACACTTTCTAGTTATTGTCCCTGCTGTATGTATTTAGAAATCTTGTATTGTTGCATGTTGAATTACTCTACTCTTTGGTTTAGTCCAGATACATGATATCTCAGTAATACCTCTTGAAACATTTGAACAACCCTTTCCCAACAAGAAACATGATATTCACCTATATTCTGAATTCAGAAGCGCGTACTATGTCTGCCATAGAAAGATATGGTAAAAGTAGTACGTGTAGTATGCTAGTATACGGTTGTGAATTCAGCCATAGACTTCTTTAGAGTGAACCGTCGTTCTGTGAATCTGTTTGTTACGCTCTCAAACTGATGTGATGATTTTGCAGTGTTCTTGATTATGAACAAAATATGTATATATTTATAAATTAAGCGATTTTATTTTACTGTGGTTGACTTGGGTTTTATGAATTATTGTTGAATAAACTTATTCTGATTATGCTGTTTATTGCTGTTAGTCTGTTTTAACTCTTGTGCGTCAATTAAATTTGAGGACAAAATGTCCAAAAATGTGAAGCTTTGGAGCACAGACTTAAGTTTCATCTCGTTTTAAAGAAGACCCTTGGCCGATTTTTGTTGAAGTAAAAAAAAAAGTTAAACATGTTGAACTGTAAAACTGCTAGAAAATCAAAGCCATAAATCGAATTAAGTTGTGTTCCAAATTTGAGGTTGATATCTCACAAAATGAGCTTTGTTTGGGCGCAGTACCAACATTTTCCCCATTAGATGCAGTGGATGGATTTGTGATTTTGAGTTTTTCTCTCAAATATTACACTCATACAAACCACACTCTGACATCCATACCAACACACACACACAATTATAGCTGCATCATTTATCCGTTTGGCTCTATAATATGCAGAAGCAGAAAATAAAGCGAGTATTTGCTTTATAGGCCAAACCTGAGAAAATGGCACCATCTGGTTAAAAAAAAAAAAAAGTAAAATTTTTAATTGTGACGCCTTGCCAACAGAATGAAAGCCTATTAACAAACACTGCATCATTTTATAGTGAAATGGCCCTGGGGTTAACATTTGCAGGGTTTCAATGGGGACATTTTTGTCCAAAAGGTCCTGAGAGGAACTATTTTGTGTTACTAGTGTAAAATAGATTTATTAAAGGAAATGGGGGTGAAATAGTAACATTACAATAGAAATACACACCTGTACCAATATTTACGCAGTTGGCATCAACACAGATAAAATTATTCAAAACTGAAAAAGACAAAAATGTCCATAAGGGTTAAATATTATAAAGTGGGGTCTAAACTTTATAATATAAACATGATACTTTAATATTACATGAACATGTTTTACTGTTAAAGGGGTCGACTGAATCCATATAGTGTTATAATTTACGCCGAAACAACGGCGCTTCATGTGTCAGTTAATGATGGAGCAATATTTAATCCCAAATTTTAAAGTCACCAAACTGAACAGAGAAAATAAAGCATAACTGACTCCAGAGCTGAAAGCAAGTATGTTTTGTTGTTAGTTTTATTTTTATATAGTCTATGTAGTTATATTTTTCCACTACCAATTCAATTGATTGTTGCATGTTCTTCTTTAATGAGTGTCAAATCATGATTATGAATTCCTTGAGAAGAAATTCAGTGGCTTATGCCAAGAAACATTGTTAATTTACCGTTTCAGTTGTAGATCTATTACTACTATATAAAGTTTGTCAAGAAAAACTTGATTGTTGAGAAAAAGCACTCTAAAAATGCTGGGTTGCTTCAACCCATGTTTGGGTCAAATATGGACAAACCCAACCGTTGGGTTTGAACATTTCAACTAACAGTTGGGTTCGTCCATATTTGACCCAAACATGGGTTGAAGCAACCCAGCATTTTTGAAGTTTGAAGGCTTTAAGTTTAAATGTTTTAGGTTTAAAGTAGTTTTAAAAAGACTGATTGGCTCGTTTAAACATTCCGTCAATGCAAGTTTTGATCGTCTGTTTTAGGAAAACCGTAAGTCTGATCAGTTAGACAGAAGCTCTAGTTAGAGTCTGAATTTTTGGTAACGCTTTATAATAACTGCACTCTATGAATCATCAGTTAAGCTTTAGTAAATAGTTTATAAAGCATTAATAGACAACAATAAGCAGTTTATAAATACAGCTATAAATGCTTTATTCTTGCATATCTATAATGTGTTTAATAATTGTTATTAATGATCTATTTATCATTTCTACGTTAAGTATTACATTATTTACAAACCAGTTATTTAGGAGTTGTCATTAGATCATTTAGAAAATGCAATTAAATGATTAATAAACTATTTAAATGTACATTTATATGTATTATTTAGACCTATAGCAATAGTTAATCAGTGTTATTAACATGTATTCCTGCTGTAATTCATGATTGATTAGTTGTCAGTGAGCTCATCTAAAGTGAGGGCTTTTTTACAATAATTGTATAATATTTTTTAATACAATTATTTATAGAATAAAGCATTTATAGCTGTATTTATAAACTGCTTATTAATGTCTATTAATGCTTATAAATGCATCTTTACTAATGCTTAACTAATGATTCATAGCGTGCAGTGATTATAAAGTATTTCCATAATAAAAATAACAATATTAAAAAGGGATAGTTCGCCCAAAAATTTTCCTCAGAAATGTTTGTAACCAAACAGACACAACTGTTTAGTTACTCATATTCTTCAAAATATCATCAGAGGAAAGAAATTCATGCAGGTTTGCAACAACTTAAGGGTGAGTAAATAATGACAGAATTGTAATTTTTGGGTGAACTGTCCCTTTAATAGTTTCTTACGATCATGTGATCACGTTCTTGCCGTTAGTGACGTCGTTCCAAAACAGCCAATCACTTTCTACGGTCTGAAAATATTGTCAAAATCCAGCCAATCAGAGCCGCTTTCCTTTTGAGGTGCATCTCGTCAAGTTTACAACTGAAACAAAATGTCTGGAGGCAAAATAATAAACGTGTCAGTGCGCGACGTGAGATTCCCGACGTCTCAGGAACAGCATGGATCGGACGCGATGGTTCGTTGCTATGAGACTCTCTTCTCTCTGGTGTTTTTGTCATTTCAATCATGCACCAACGACAATAAACGTGTTCCCATCGCTTGATTCCAGCACACAGATCCAGATTACTCTGTGGCGTATGTTGTTGTTGAGACGGAAGCTGCTGTGAAGGGTTATGGGTTGACTTTTACTGTGGGAAGAGGCACGGAAATCGGTGAGCTTCACAAATATATCAGTTATATATGACCATAACCACCTTATTTCAGTAACGACACGAGCCTGACACCTCCTGGTGAAAAGTGTCATCTAGTAAAACTGCTTTAACGGGATGCACGGGAATATTGTTTTTCCCAATCCAAATATGAGCGAAACCAGCTATAAAAACAATGTCTGCTGTTTATTCTGTGAAGTAGGGAGAAGCCTTTTTGACTTACTCAGTTTGTGTAAATCCACTTGGGGTTGAGAGCAGTGTTGGGTGTAACTAGTTACTTTTCCCTTGAAAAAGTAAAGGATTACTCCTATTTCTTCTGTAATTTTGCAATTTTGCAATTGAGCTAAATACTGTATTATAACAATTATATAAAATACAACAGTGGAATTAACATCAAAATTTAAAAAATTTTCCCCCCACATTTGTCACATGCATGTCGTTTTATATTTTTTATTTTAATAGATTAAAAGAGCTGTTTGATGTCTATCCTTGAATTACTTAACTGGTTGATATAGGATTTAGAAAGTAATAAGTAGTTAAATACTTTTTTGGAGAGAGTCATTTGTACAGTAATGTAATTACACTATTGAAGATAGAGTAACTGGTTGAGTGTATTTCTTTTTTTCCCACATTCATTTCTGTTACGTACTACTCCGAGACACGAAGGTTGAGGATCCAAACGCAGCTTTAATGAAGGGTAATCCACAATCGTAGTCAAAAGTACAGGCAAGGTCAAAACACGGGTAGGCAGTCCAAACAGGCAAACAAGGCAGGAGACCAATCCAACAAACCAAGAGACATGAAACCAGGGAAAACGCTCAGAAATGCAGTGTAACGCTAAACAAGACTTCGCAATGAATGACTGAGATAACCAGGCTAGATATAGGCAGGGGTAATGAACGTGTTACTCTGCCTATATAACACCTGATGGAGTTTTGGTTCCTTGCCACTGTCGCCTTTGGCTTGCTCAATTTATTTTCAAATAAATTTAATTATTAAACTAAATTAACTATATCAACTACATTACTTGAATATACACTCACCTAAAGGATTATTAGGAACACCATACTAATACTGTGTTTGACCCCCTTTCGCCTTCAGAACTGCCTTAATTCTACGTGGCATTGATTCAACAAGGTGCTGAAAGCATTCTTTAGAAATGTTGGCCCATATTGATAGGATAGCATCTTGCAGTTGATGGAGATTTGTGGGATGCACATCCAGGGCACGAAGCTCCCGTTCCACCACATCCCAAAGATGCTCTATTGGGTTGAGATCTGGTGATTGTGGGGGCCATTTTAGTACAGTGAACTCATTGTCATGTTCAAGAAACCAATTTGAAATGATTGGAGCTTTGTGACATGGTGCATTATCCTGCTGGAAGTAGCCATCAGAGGATGGGTACATGGTGGTCATAAAGGGATGGACATGGTCAGAAACGATGCTCAGGTAGGCCGTGGCATTTAAACGATGCCCAATTGGCACTAAGGGGCCTAAAGTGTGCCAAGAAAACATCCCCCACACCATTACACCACCAGCACCAGCCTGCACAGTGGTAACAAGGCATGATGGATCCATGTTCTCATTCTGTTTACGCCAAATTCTGACTCTACCATCTGAATGTCTCAACAGAAATCCAGACTCATCAGACCAGGCAACATTTTTCCAGTCTTCAACTGTCCAATTTTGGTGAGCTTGTGCAAATTGTAGCCTCTTTTTCCTATTTGTAGTGGAGATGAGTGGTACCCGGTGGGGTCTTCTGCTGTTGTAGCCCATCCGCCTCAAGGTTGTGCGTGTTGTGGCTTCACAAATGCTTTGCTGCATACCTCGGTTGTAACGAGTGGTTATTTCAGTCAAAGTTGCTCTTCTATCAGCTTGAATCAGTCGGCCCATTCTCCTCTGACCTCTAGCATCAACAAGGCATTTTGGCCCACAGGACTGCCGCATACTGGATGTTTTTCCCTTTTCACACCATTCTTTGTAAACTCTAGAAATGGTTGTGCGTGAAAATCCCAGTAACTGAGCAGATTGTGAAATACTCAGACCGGCCCGTCTGGCACCAACAACCATGCCACGCTCAAAATTGCTTAAATCACCTTTCTTTCCCATTCTGACATTCAGTTTGGAGTTCAGGAGATTGTCTTGACCAGGACCACACCCCTAAATGCATTGAAGCAACTGCCATGTGATTGGTTGATTAGATAATTGCATTAATGAGAAATTGAACAGGTGTTCCTAATAATCCTTTAGGTGAGTGTATATGATAATTGAACAGAGCGGGATGACATCACCGTTTTCTCCAGAGCGGCTGTACAGCTGAATCAAATTCCGTTGCATTATTTTCCTGTTTAACACTGTGAAGCTGCTTTGAAACAATCTGCATTGTAAAAAGCGCTATATAAATAAAGTTGACTTGACTTGACTTGAGAGGTAATGAGGTAATTGAGACACAGGTGTAAACAGTGAGTGCTGATGAGTCCGGGCAAAGGATTATGGGGGGTGTAGTCTATGATGGAATGACAGTCCGGGTCGGAGTGCCCTCTGGTGGTGATCAGGGACACTCACACTGGTGAATTGTTACAATTTCACACGTCTAGTACAATTATATGGTTTTGTTTCATTAATACAGTGTATATACCTTTTCCTTGATTTCCCCCGAACGGAAGTGAAACGTGACAACATGCCCCATAGGTGGGGTACATTGTAACATGAGCAAATTACAGCTTAAAATGTTCAAAAATAAAATATTTTGTCAATAGAATAGAATTATTAACTTAAAAATTTGTTTTTTTGAGTTTGACAACAAACACACCGCAAAACACAGCTATACAGCATCGTTAAAAACATAATAATTAATAATTATTATTAATAATGACTCTCAATCATTATTCACCTTTTTCTCATGGTTTCTCAATAGAATTAATAAAAGTATAGAATATAAAATCACAGTTCTAATCATTGTGACAACATGCCCCGCCTGCACAACTGGGATTAACCCCGACTCGTGTCTTCTGCTGTCAGATCAGCATTAAAGAACCATCTCAACTGTTAAATAACAGATACAAGATTAAAATAATATCACATTTGTCTCATTTTAAATAAACACAAAGATAGAGATGAAAAATTTACTTCAGTAAGAAATTTACTTTTGCTATGGTTAAATAAATGTTCAGTGATATCTTCCAAAGATTTTTTTTTAATTTTGGCGCATTTTTTCACTAAATAGTGTTGATATGGCAACTATTAAATACACTAAGTTTGGTCATGCTGGCATGTGTGGAAAGTTGTAAACCATGTGTTACAACTAACCCCGCTTTAGGTCGTGCCCCGCTCACCCCTACATATATAGTGGTGTCTTGTCAGGATACATCATGGACAAGTACCAGCAGATATTAAACACTAGAATTAGAAAGCTTTAACTTGGCAGTGGTTGGAGAATAATCCAAAGTACACCTCAAAATCAACACAGAAAATGGTTCACTGACCAGAGATTAAAGATTTAGCCTTGGTGACCTTGATTCAACTCTATAGAAAACCTGTGTGAGGAACTAAAGAGGAGAGTCCGCTCCACAAGCATGTGCTTCAGAATATAAGGGTATGTTTACAAGACAACGATTTACTAAAAATGGAAACGTTTTTCCTTTGCGTTTTTCATGCACAGACGACAACACTGTCAAAACGATCCCCTTTCGCACGGATCCACAAAAATGGCTAAAAAACGCTGTATTAATCATGGCAGGCCAGTAGATGCCGATGTCACTTTGTAAAGAAACACTATGCGCCTATAGACTGAACTAGTGTTGTCACGATACTGGAATTCGATACCATTTTCAATGCCACAAGAAAAATATTTTTTGCCAATTTTGTGATAATTTGGGTAATATGGTTGCAGTAGCTTTCACACAGAACATTTGAATCGTTGAACTAGATTTACACTAAAAAAGACAAGTAAACAGTCAGTAATAAAATAAGAACAAATTGCAAACGATAGCACAAATAAATACAATAAAATAAAGAGACACATGAAATAAATATGGCTTTAAGGTTTTTAGGAGGGTCTAACAGTATTGAATACAGAAAAGAATCAAATGTAAAATAACACTGGATGCTTACAATTAAAGTTACAAAAGTTATTTAGTCAGGAGTAGAGTGATTTTCTTTGTCTTTTGTTCTTTGATGAACATGAGCAGGTTTATTAGGCTGCTGTCACTTTAAGAGTTTATGCACGGATCCAATATACTGACACACAATGTGTTTTCTCTCAACCGTTCCAAAACCAACTGTGTTTAACTGAATACTCTGCAAGACTGGCATTTTGACATCATTTTGTATGTATTTGACCGTTTAAGCCATGAAAGTTAATTGGTAAGTACTGGCGAGCTGTTTGAGAGGCGGCTTTATCTGCTCCACTTATATAGATCAGTGTTGGACGCGCTTTTGGTGTGAGCGCGAAACCTGCAGGAAGGAGTAAAATTATGCGCAATATGAGCACTCTTTAACCAGAGCGAATGAGACGAGTGAGTGAGAGGAGGCGGGTGTGTGTCAGTCCACAGAACACGCAGCTGGTATCGGTGTATCGGTGTATCAGTACTGCAGGAAAGGAGTATTGGAACCGTTTCAGATATTTCAGTATTGATACATAGTGATATTTTTGACAACACTAGACTGAACACGTAATACGCAGATGATAACGGTATCATTTTCAAAAACTTGCACTTTTAAACCCGTTTTCAAAAGTTTGTTGTGTAAATGAACGGCCAAAGCGCATAAAAAGTTGTTTCTGCGTTCATTTACACAACAGCAGCGTTTTGGGAGGCTGAAAATGCATACTTTTGAAAACGACACAGTTATCATCTCACATGAATTTGTGAAAACGGTGACGTTGTGTATGCGTATTACGTGTTCAGTCTATAGGCGTTTAGTGTTTCTTTACAAAGTCACATCGCCACCTACTGGCCAGGAAGCAGAATACAGCATTTTTGGTCGTTTTCGTGGATCCGTGTAAACGGGGATCGTTTTGACAATGGTCTCGTCTGTGCGCGAAAAATGTAAAGGAAAAACTTTTCTGTTTTTATACATTGTTGCCGTGTAAAGAATTACATAAAGAAGTGCCAAAAATTGTGGCACACATTTCAGATAACAAAAAAATTTTTTATGATAAGAATATTTTTTTGTCTAACAGTTATTTTACCAAAGGTTATATTTCTGTGAATATTAATGATAGCATGCCAATATTAGTGCTCAACTACGTCTGCATTATATTTGGCCACGCTGTCGTCCAATAAAAAAATCATACTGGTTGCAGGTAACGCTTTACAAGTAACGTAATAAAGTGACTTACGTAATCAATTACTTTTCTCAAGTAACGAGTAATCATTACTTTTTTTAATTTGCAAGAAATTATTTGAGTTACTTTTAACTTTTTTCTCCTGGTCCTATTCTACTGGCGCCCTCTACTGTACAGATGTGAACTTGCACTTCCTTCAGCCTGAGGCTTATTCATCTTTTCTGTTATTAGAAAACATTTACATTTATTCATTTAGCAGATGCTTTTTAATCCAAAGCGACTTACAACTGAGGAATACAGGAAGCGATCCGTGCCTGAAAATACTAAGTTTTGGACATTGCTTAGAGTAGCATAAGCTAGAATAGGGAGGGAATAGAGGAACTTTTTTTTTTTTTTTTTTTTTTTTTTTTTTTTAAAGACCTGAGTATTCACAACAAGCAAGGAACTCCAGAAAAGTAGCGCAAAAGTAATGTAACGCATTACTTTCCAAAACTAGTAACTAAGAACCATAACTAGTTACTTTTTTAGGAGTAACGCAATATTGTAACGCATTACTTTTAAAAGTAATTTTCCCCAACACTGCTGGTCAGTTTATCAGTACCATACTTGTGTTGGAGTAAGTTTCCAGCTAAAACTGTTACATTGTGATGATGTAACCAGACCGAATAATGTTGGTCACAGTGACACACTAAATGTTGGTGTGCTGGTGTTGCACAAGGAGCTTCAGAAAGGGTAAAATCCTGAAAAAATCTTTGGTAACAATAAAAGTGCTGTTGCGTTGGTGAAAACATCAAATTTTTGTATAGTATTCCCATTAGCAGGGATGATTCTAGGATTTCAATATTAGGGGGGCTCAGCCCCCAATTAGGGTATGATTTAAAAAAATATATATATATTGTTTGTATACTAGGGTAGGCATGATCAATGTTCTATACTACCTATCAAGTCAATCCCTGATTATTTTTATATATGCTTTTGGCAGATGCTTTTATCCAAAGCGACTTACATTGCATTCAAGGTACACATCTTACATTTTTGTCAGTTCTTGCTTTCCCTGGGAATCGAACCCATGACCTTAGCGCTGCTAGCGCCAAACTCTACTGTTTGAGCTACAAGAAAGCCATACAGGAAAGAATTTTATCTCTAATCGTTTTAAATAACCAGCAATGTGGGTATGATTTAATATATATATATATATATATATATTTTGTTTGTGTACTAAGGTAGGCATGATCAATACAGTCAGTTCTACACTTCCTATCAAGTCAATCCCTGAATATTTTAATTCTAATCATTTTAAATAACCAGCTAATAAATAATTAATATTCATTAAGAATAGACAAACTTTATTGTAATTGTCTAGATTGGCAATATGTGGCTCAAATATATAAAACACATGCAATATTTTAAACAAAATTATTTTAACTATATTTGTCCAGTAACACTTTAAATAAGATCTACATTTCTCATTTTAATTTATGGAGATAACATGGAAAATGTGCCATGCTTTAGTGGAGGATTTCTGTCACACTTTTAACATGAAAACGATGTGAAATTACCACTATAACCAGTGGATGGCAGCAGAGGAGCGCTCATTAGCTCGTTTGCCATTTCTATTCCCTTTTATAGTTCTTTTCACGTGTTTTGCTTTTGCTTTATTATGAATATTATAACAGATTTGAGCCATTTTATTGCACTGAAGTATGAAGCAAGAGTAGGAAAAGTTACAAAGTCTCATGCCATTTAGATGAAAGGAATTTCATAATAAATAAATAAGCCCAGATTTTACAGTGGGAAACTCTCTTGATTTGCTCCAGCATCATATAATGTAAATTGCATTCACACTTCACAGATGCAGATATCATAAATGCACACACTACCGATTGAAGAACACGCTGAATAACGCAGACTAAAATACAGGGATGAGCTGAAGCCTGCAGTCGGTGTCAAATGAGTTTAAAGGGGACTGAGGCGATCACGAATTAGTGTGCATATTATGGAGACGATCCCAAATTTTTAGGGGGGCTGGGTGGACTCCCCTGCCCATTAGGATCCTTCAGTTCCAAATTATGATACAAATTCCATTGTTTTGGAATAGGTTATACTAATCTAAATCAGTGTGTGTCTGTGTATGTCTAGTCGTATGTGCAGTTAAAGCCTTATCGACTCTGGTGGTGGGAAAGACTTTGGAGGAGATAACCGGTGACTTCAGAGGCTTCTACAGACTCCTGAGCAGTGATGGTCAGATGAGATGGGTGAGTATCACAACACTGAGTGCAGTTCACAACACTTCATGTACAGCCGAATGAACAGACGATCTCGCTGATAGATTGGGCCAGAAAAAGGAGTAATCCAGCTGGCGACGGCAGCCATTCTGAACGCTGTCTGGGATTTATGGGCACGAGCGGAGGGAAAGGTGAGCAACAAGACAGATTCTTTTACATGCCGTCGATTTGCACGGATATTGTAAGAATCCATGCATACAGAATATCATTAAAGGTCAGAATGAATGTGTTTTGCAGCCCTTGTGGAAGATGCTTGTTGACATGGTGAGTACTCACTTTTAAACATGTCTTTTAGGTGATTAAATGATCACAATTTAAGATGCAAAACAAAGCAATATTACTTAAAGTAGGCATTAAAGAGAAATAGTGACTAACTGTAATTGCATCGAATTCCAGTATGAATTGGGTTATTGAGCAAAATGTAGGGCCTGATTTTTGTAGTTCTGACAATTCGATGAAAGATTATGAGGTCAAAAATGGTAAAAAATAAAATAAATTGATAAATCGTTCACAACAAGGCCAGTAACATGCATTAGCAAAATAAATAGGGCCAATTTTTATTCCATGCTTCACAGTAAAAAAACAAGGACTTTTGTTGGTGTGCTTTTTTAAATGTGTTAAACATTATGTATATTTGTGAATCCTCTGCCTAGGATCCTGAGAAGTTGATCAGCTGTATTGATTTCAGATATATCACTGATGCACTGACCGAACAGGAAGCTTTAGGTGAGGTCATCAAGAACTGGATCTCCATTGTCATTTAATCAGCTAATGTTCATAATGCATTACTACTTATACTCCATAATAACACTCCCTTTCTCTTTCTTTTTAGATATTTTGGTAAAAGCCAAAACGGGGCAGAAAACTAGAGGTGAGATCAGTTCATAAAGGCTATAAACAGTGTTGAATCATAATTATAATTTTTCATAAAGTGCCATTTGATCACAGAAGCACATCCAAAACTTCAAACGTTTGGGGTCAGTAAGATTTTTATTGTTGTTGTTGGAATAAATGATGTTTTTTATTTGATCAAAGGTGACAATAAAGACTTTTATATTGTTAAAAAAAAAAAAAAATTCAAATAAATGTGGTTCTTTTAAACTTTCTGTTCATCAAAGAATCCTGGAAAAACCATTAAGCAACATTGATAATAATCATAAATGTTTCTTGAGCATCAAATCCTCATATTAGAATGATTTCTGAAGGATCATGTGACACTGAAGACTGGAGTAATTCAGTTTTGCATCACAGGAATAAATTACATTTTACAATATATTCAAATAGAAAACATTTTATTACAATATTACTGTTTTTACTGTATTTTGATCAAATAAATGCAGCCTTGGAGAGCAGAAGAGACTTCTTTCGAAAAAGGCATTTATTCTTTGGACTGTTTTAATGTTTGTTTTTTAACAACATGACAAAGAGTGAGAGTATAAAAAATAGAGCTCATTCTGCCATACTTTTGATAATCCAGCAATATTCTTTGTGATGGGCACTAATGACTTTATTAAAAGAAAAATACAAAACAGGTGTGTGCACATCCAAAACCCTTATTGGGCTGGACAAGAAAACAATGCACACTATTTTTCTAAACGAAGCTGTGCTCGTCTTTTTCTCCCTATTGTGCAATATATCCGAGTGAAACGGCTTCTCATACAAGAACAAATGTAGGGCGGGGCTTGATTTTGTCTGTGTGGAATTGATTGGATAGTTGTGGTTTGCATCAAAGAAGAGAAGTCGCTGCAAGAGGGAGGGGAAGTTATTCTGATTCAAGATTACGAGGGCATATGAATTTAAAAAATGTGCACGGATAAATCATTTATCATAAACAAATAAGAACTGTCAAGCTTGATTTCATGGTGACTTTAAACCACTACAGAGGAGCAGATGTTAAGGGAAGGCTATCCTGCCTACACCACTTCCTGTGCCTGGCTGGGCTACACTGACCAGCAACTTACCCAGGTACGTCTGTTCTTTGGCTGTTCTGGTTTCTGTTATAATCATACTCTGACTTTAACAAAGATCATTTGCTTTAAATAGCTCTGCTCTGAAGCTCTTGCCCAAGGATGGACTCAATTTAAAGTGAAGGTTGGGGCCGATTTGCAGGATGACATTCGCAGATGCAGCCTCATCCGAAAGCTGATTGGACCAGACAAAACCCTGGTGATTCTAAGTCAAATAACAAGTAGTTAGATACTTCAACCAGATCAGAATTAGCTCAAGTTGAATATTACGTTGGTCCAAACTATGAATAGAAGGCTGCATTTGGTAGGGGAGTTTTAAGACCTCTTGTGTGTCAGATGATTGATGCCAACCAGCGGTGGGATGTTAGCGAAGCGGTTACTTGGGTAACCAAGCTGGCAGAGTTTCACCCTCTGTGGATTGAGGAGCCCACGTCTCCAGATGATATTCTAGGTCATGCTTCCATCTCAAAGGTAAACTGGTTCATTATGTTCATTATTAGACCATGTTTGTCAGGTTTTGAGTTTTTTTTTGTCTTGTTTTTAGGCACTTGCGCCCTTTGGTATTGGAGTGGCCACTGGAGAGCAGGTGAGAGTGAATGTATTAGGTATAAAAGCCCGTTCAAACCAAGAATGATAATAATGATAACTATATTAGTGTCCACCACACGGACGATATAATTTTGTTTATTCTAAGCGCGCTGCAGTTTTGTCGTCTGTCACTTTAAATGCTTGAGCTCTTAAAGCAGGATGGATTCTGATGGTCAGTGTTTTTATCGTTCACAAGCTGGAAAAGAAAATCGTTCTGAAAGTTATTCTAACGATATCATTCCTCTATGCTGTTATAGTTATGGTGTGGACTAGAGGTGTGCAATATCAGGATTTGAGATGGTGGAGGAACCTTTTCATAGTTCCTAGAACTATTGGCAGAAGTACCCGGATTTTGGCGTGTTCGCACCGCAGGAACTAGGAACGATTTTCGTTCTAGGAACTCCTTTTGGGGGAACTAATGTAGCTCCTACTTCAGAGTAGAGTCTAACCCAGCACAATAGGAACTACCAGTGATGTAAGTGTGTGCTGATTGGCCCAAACGCACTCGAAACACCAGAACCCGCCATTTAAAAAAAAAGCTGTCTACGCACACAGATTATAGTCTATATATTTACTCCACAAACTAACTCTACGAACTTGGAAAACTGTGATAGATGGACCTCTCAACCTTTATGCTAAAGAGAAATTCCAACACAACTTTGAGGGGAGCAAGCGAAACATGATTATGTATTTGTGCTCAGTTAGCGACATTGGATATCAACCACACGGCTAACACTAATACTTCGTCATATACTGTGTTCTCAGCACTGTAAAAATAAAAGTCACAACAACAACAAGCGCGGCTTACGCCACTTCAGAGTTCCTACTGGCGGTGCGAATGCAACCAGGAAAATGGCCCTAGGGGAACTTTTAGTTCTCTGGGAACCGCTCTGGTGGCCAGCAGCTATATCACCCTGTAGCCTAAGACTGGTTTCCCACTGAAGCTAAGCAGGGCTGAGCCTGGTCAGTACCTGGATGGGAGACCTCCTGGGAAAACTAGGTTGCTGCTGGTAGAGGTGTTAGTGAGGCCAGCAGGGGGTGCTCACCCTGTGGTCTGTGTGGGTCCTAACACCCCAGTATAGTGATGGGGACACTATACTGTAACAAGCACTGTCCTTCGGATGAGACGTTAAACCGAGGTCCTGACTCTCTGTGGTCATTAAAAATCCCAGGATGTCCTTCGATAAAGAGTAGGGGTGTAACCCCGGCATCGTGGCCAAATCTGCCCATTGGCCCCTGTCCATCATGGCCTCCTAATCATCCCCATATATATATATATGATTGGCTTCATCACTCGGTCTCCTCTCCACCAATCAGCTGGTGTGTGGTGGGCGTTCTGGCGCAATATGGCTGCCGTCGCATCATCCAGGTGGATGCTGCACATTGGTGGTGGTTGAGGAGATTTCCCCCTTCCATGTAAAGCGCTTTGAGTGCCTAGAAAAGCGCTATATAAATGTAACAAATTATTATTAGTTCCTAGAACTACCCAGTGCAAAAGCCCCTAATATGTCGCCATGATCTGCTTTTGTAGAGAGATCGTCCCAACATACTGTACAGCGCGACGTACATTCACATCACGTATAGCAGTGCAGCATAGGGTTACATTCACGTGACATTGCAGTTTTTCGCCATCACGAAAGTTTATTTTCTTGCGTTTTAAAGCCTTGCCAGACAGTTCAACTTTTTATTTGCACGCTGTTCTGAGGTAAGCTGTCTGAGCGCGTACACACACTAAAAGCATCACAGCGTGTGAGTAATGAACTAAGTTCTCTTCCATGTCTTATTGCGCTTAAATTGTCAAATACACACAAGGATTTTAATGATAAAATAAAGTTAAACGATAAATAATGATAAATAAAGTCCTATTTTAATGGTCTGAAGCTCATGGCGCAGGTGCACTTAGAGAGTGTCTGAATCCACTTTTGCTAGTTTAAAGACGGAAAAAACGGTCTGTGCGCCAGGCGTAAGGTCCAAAATGGTTGTCCCTAGTCTCTTAATGAGTCATGTTTTGGGCGTAACGTGCAATAAACCAATCAGAGTCTCATCTCCCATTCCCTTTAAAAGCCAGTAATCCTTTTATTTTTAATATTTAAAAATGTGTGTGTGCTACTGTGCATCCCTGTGTGTGTAACAAGCAGAGTGTACGCGCGTTGTGCACCGCCTATAGGCTCATATTACTAACACACCCTTTAAATAACACACAAAATACTGTGCTATTGACTTTAGAGCAGGTTTGTGTTGGTCAATGGCGCAGTCGTTTTCAGTTCCTCAAAATAGCAACACGCCAACAATGCTCCTGAACACACCTGGTTTTCAGACCAGATGCCCATGGGCGAACAGATACGCCAGTGCATTTGCTATTGTGGAGCTGGACGGGAAAATGATAACTGCGTCGGGCTGAAACTAGCAAAAAACATGTGCGTCGCGTCTGGCATCGCATTGCGCCTGGTGTACGATAGGGCCCAAGGTTTACATAAACACATTAATTTAAATCTTAAGTGAATAAAAACAGTTCAGATGCATGTTAGTATATTTGTGTATCAATATATTGGATCCGTGCATTCGGTCTTAAAGTGACAGCAGCCTAATAAACCTGCTGCCATCTGTCATTAATGTTAATCAACAAAATGAAAATCACTCACTGCTCTTGACTAAATAACTTCAGTAGCTTCAAGAATCAGTGTTTATTTCATTCATACAGTGGAGCCTAGTGTTTTATTTTTAATAAATTTTTAAGAAGAATCAATTTCTTTCTTGCTACTGTTACAGTAAAAACACCTACTCTATCTGAAAATGAATAATTGACACACAAACCCATCTCTCATTCACTCGTTTCATTTGCACCGGATGAATATTGTTGCTGTTACAGGGCTTAAATTTCGGCGTGGGATTATTCCTGCAGATTTTGTGCTCACACCTAAAGTGCGCACATAAAGCCGCCTCTCAGCACTAAACTGAGTTGTTTTTTACTGCTTATTGCACTTACACTGCAAATACACACAAAATAATGAGAAAATGCAGGTCTTGGCGAGTATTCACGTAAACGCACTCAGTTCTGTTTGAAGTGAACGTAAACAGTTGAGAAAGAAAACGCATGTGTAACAGTGTAATGGATCCGTGCGTCAGCTCTTAAAGTGACAGCAGCCTAATAAACCTACAGCCAAATTATGAGATAATATTAAAAATATCTATATGGCAGTTTTTCCCCCATGGTATCAATGTCAAAATTGTGGCCAGTGAAAATGCAGAGTGGCTAGTAACTTTGGAAAACACTAGCCACAGTGACTGATGAGCAGAAAAGTTAATGTTGAGCCCTGATTGTATCTTATATTGTGTTTGTCCTATTATTTGTCATTTGAATCTTTGTTCTTATTTTTAATTACAAAGATAAAATAATAATAAGATATTGGTCGTATCGCCCACCCCTACTTAGGCCTCATTTTTTTAAAAATAGGGAAATTAGATTGGCTGTACTGCTCAGTTACTTGCAAAAACCAACATGAAAAATAATCGTGATAAGATCATGGATCGTGATCCTGCCTGAAAAAGAATGTGATATGATTTTTTTGCCATATGGCCCACCCCTAGTGTGGTCTCTGCTATGCTTTTATATTTTTTTGAACGATTTTTAGAAGCATATCTTTATAGTTATCGGCTTTGATGTGAATGGGCCTTAAGACACGAGTTGTTCAATAGCATGAACTGTTATTGAAATCTGTTATGTTCTTTGTTATCTGTCAATGCCATTTTAAAGGGATATTTCACCCAGAAATGAATCTTCTGTCGTCATTCAATCACCCTCACATTAGTCAAAACCTATACCTTTTCTTCTGCAGAACACAAAAAAAGATACTTTTAAGATAGTTGGAAACAACAACATTGGTCCTCATTGACATCCATTGAATCAGATCATTTTAAGTATCTCCTTTTGTGTTCCATTGAATAAAGTCAAATATCCCTGTATCCGTATCTTTGTGTGCTTGTTTGCAGTGCCATAACAGAGTGATGTTCAAGCAGTTCCTCCAGGCCTCGGCTCTACAGTTTGTTCAGATTGACAGCTGTAGGGTGGGCAGTGTGAATGAAAACCTCGCCATCATACTCATGGCTGCTAAGTTTAATGGTAAATCGAATGTCTTATGTCTCATTTGCTTGTCTATGAAATACAGGAATGATTATCAACTTGATTTGGTATGTTTTGTTCTTCTGTGCAGTTCCGGTGTGTCCTCACGCCGGGGGTGTGGGACTGTGTGAGCTTGTTCAGCACCTCATTTTATTCGACTACATTTCAGTGTCTGCTAGTTTAAATAATAGGTATGTGTATTGAAATTATATATATATATTTTTTTTAAGTGTAATGCTTTGAAGCCTTGATTCACCAAACTTAAAAACGACTGCATTTTTGGAGTAATTTCAGTTTTGGGTGAACAGTTTCTTCAGGTCTTAAGCATAGACGGTTTACGCATAACAGAAGGTCAGTTGAGTTTTTGCTCTGTATGTATTAAAGGATGTGTGAGTATGTGGATCATCTGCATGAACACTTCAAAAGCCCCACCATCATCAGAAATGCCCACTACATGCCACCAAAGGTAAGTTCAAAAAGAAATATGGTAAACTCACAAAGCAAGGGACATATTGTGCTTTTGCACTATGAAAAGTTTAACTCAACGAATAATTAGGGTAAAATTGACTAAGGGCCGCTGAATTACTGTTTTAACAAAAATACCACAGCAAAAACAACTAGACTAACTAATATACAGTGGTGGTCAGAATTATCGGCACCCCTGGTAAATATGATCAAATATGGCTGTAAAAAATAAATCTGCATTGTTTATCCTTTTGATCTTTTATTCAAAAAATCCACAAAATTCTAACCTTTCATTGAAGTAAAAGAATTGAAAGTGGGGGGTAAATCACATTATGAAATAAATGCTTTTCTCCAAAACACGTTGGCCACAATTATTGGCACCCTTTTATTAAATACTTTTTGCAACCTCCTTTTGCCAAGATAACAGCTCTGAGTCTTCCTCTATAATGCCTGATGAGTTTGGAGATCAGAGACCATTCCTCCATACAGAATCTCTCCAGATCCTTCAGATTCCCAGATCCATGTTGGTGCTTCTTCTCTTCAGTTCACCCCACTCATTTTCTATAGGGTTCAGGTCAGGGGACTGGGATGGTCATGGCAGAAGCTTCATTTTGTGTTCAATGACACATTTGTGTGTTGATTTTGATGTTTGTTTTGGATCGTTGTCCTGATGGAAGATCCAACCACGGCCCATTATAAGATTTCTAGCAGATTTTTTATCTGCTGGTATTTGCTAGAATCCATGATACCATGTATCGGAACAAGATGTCCAGGACCTCCAGCAAAAAAATAGGCCCACAACATTAACGATCCAGCAGTATTTTTAACCGTGTGCATGGGGGACTTTTTATCCCTGTTTGCCCCAAACACATCTGGAGGATTTGCTGCCAAAAAGCTCTTCTCATAGTTTCATCTGACCACAGAGCCAGGTCCGTCTGAAGCTCCAGTCGTGTCTGATCTGAATATGCTGGAGTTTGTTTCTTGATGAGCGAGGAGGATTTTTCTCGAATCCCTCCCAAACAACATGTGGTGATGTAGGGGTTGTTTGATTTTTTTAAAATTAGGCTTTCTGATCCCAAGACTCAACTAATCTCTGCAATTGTCCATCTGTGATCTTGGAGAGTGTTTGTCCGCTCAAACTCTCCTCCTCTCCGTGCATTAGGACGATATACACACACGTCCTCTTCCAGGAAGATTCATAACATCTTTAGTTGATTGGAACTTCTTAATTATTGCCCTGATGGTGGAAATGGGAATTTTCAATGCTTTAGCTATTTTCCTACAGCCACTTTCTATTTTGTGAAGCTCCACAATCTTTTGCTGCACATCAGGACTATATTCTTTGGCTTTACTCATTGTGATGAATGATTAAGGGAATTTGGCCTTTGTGTTTCCTCATATTTATACTCCTGTGGAACAAGACATCATAGCTGGACAATTTCATGTTCATAGTCACCCTGGTGTGCTAAAAAATGTAAATATTAATGGGAATATACTTCAGAGATATTTTACTCATACAAAAAATCTAGGGGTGCCAATAATTGTGGCCAACGTGTTTTGGAGAAAAGCATTTATTTCATAATGTGATTTACCCCCCACTTTTAATTGTTTTCTTCAATGAAAGGTTAGAATTTTGTGAATTTTTTGAATAAAATATCAAAAGGATAAACAATGCAGATTTATTTTTACAGCCATCTTTGCTCATATTTACCAGGGGGGCCAATAATTCTGACCATGACTGTAAGTTTCAAACATTAAAGACAAGTAAACAGTCAGTAATAAAATAAGAACAAATAAATTAGCAATCGCACAAATAAATACAACTAAAGGTTCAGAAATTGTAATCAAATGTAAAATAACACTGAATAGTTTTCATAAATAAATTCTTATTAAAGTTACACTGTAAAAAAAGAAAAGTTGTAAGGCAACTTGCTGCACAGCTTTTTTGAGTTTACTCAACTTTTAAAAAAAAGTAGTTCACTTAATTTAATTAACGGAGTAAGGTCACATGTCTCCGAATTTAAGATCTTTTGTTCAGCCGAGTTTTTATAGGTTTTTTGAAATTTTTGTTGAAAAATTGTTGAATTTTATTTTTTTATGTCACCATCATGGTGATTAGTGTTTTCTTTAGTTGGGCAGTTTGACGACTTTTTAATGTTTGGCAAGAAAACACAATCAAATGCTGTCAGCTGCTCGATGATAAGAAAATAATCACTGATTTTATGACTGAGTTTAATATGAGCAATATACTATTAACTTTTTTTTTTTTTTTATTGTGATTCTAGAAAAAATCCAGCACGGTTTTAATCAGAATAGCTGACTAAGGGGTTTAAAACAGATTGCACACTAAGCACTTTGACCTCCTGTGAGATTTACTCCCACAGACATCAAGAATCAGCCTATGAATCTCAACAATGGTGACATGCTGACACCGCAATGCATTCTGGGAGCAATGGAGGAGTTATGCATGATGCACCCAGAATGCATTGTTAACTTGTTGCAACTTGTATGCTTGTTAACTTGCATTTACAAATCGAATGTACAATTAATACTAGGTTGGTCGAACGATTGTTGAACCAACTTCTTTTCACTAGTTAAGCCAACTTTTTGGCATTTAATTGTCCAGTTAACTAAAACATAATCATTACTCTCAATTTTTGTGAGTTGGATTTTTTACAGTGTACAAAAGTTATTCAGCCATGATCAGTGTGTCAGTGATTTTCTTTTGTTATTTTATTACCGTTAATGACAGACAGCAGCAGGTTTATTAGGCTGCTGTCACTTTAAGAGCTGCACGGATCCATTACGTTACGTTATGTGTTCGTGAGGATATTTTGATATAATTGTGTCTATTCGAGCACAAGAAGACGCAAGAGAGAACTCGATTCAATATTTGCGCTGCTTTGGATGTGTGCAGGCGGTACAGAAAACAGTGCCCAGGTGCCGAGTTGAGTTCTTTCACGTCGTCTTGTGCTTGAATAGTTTAAAATGACATTAAAATGCGCATAAAGGGAATCAATAAGTGAAATGCACGTCGTATTGAAAGCCGGTGTTCTAAGATGAAACTGTTCTCAATATCTTAATCTGGCATCACTTATTCCACTTATACTATGCCACGGTTACCACACGTTTTTTGAGGTGTTTGTCCCTGAAACTCTGTGTGTAGAACTAGTTTATATTTGTTTGCTTGGTCAGTGTCTTTGTGGTTTTTGGTTCTTTTTGCTGTGAAGGTTCTTTCAAATAGCTGAAATACTTTAGCTATGCAGTTATAGAATATACATTCAAGTCAGCAAATCAGAATAAAATGTGACAAGTCAAATGTAATAAATATTCATAATGTAAACAATTCTTATAATGTAATATTTATACACTCACCTAAAGGATTATTAGGAACACCTGTTCAATTTCTCATTAATGCAATTATCTAATCAACCAGTCACATGGCAGTTGCTTCAATGCATTTAGGGGTGTGGTCCTGGTCAAGACAATCTCCTGAACTCCAAACTGAATGTCAGAATGGGAAAGAAAGGTGATTTAAGCAATTTTGAGCGTGGCATGGTTGTTGGTGCCAGACGGGCCGGTCTGAGTATTTCACAATCTGCTCAGTTACTGGGATTTTCACGCACAACCATTTCTAGAGTTTACAAAGAATGGTGTGAAAAGGGAAAAACATCCAGTATGTGGCAGTCCTGTGGGCGAAAATGCCTTGTTGATGCTAGAGGTCAGAGGAGAATGGGCCGACTGATTCAAGCTGATAGAAGAGCAACTTTGACTGAAATAACCACTCGTTACAACTGAGGTATGCAGCAAAGCATTTGTGAAGCCACAACACGCACAACCTTGAGGCGGATGGGCTACAACAGCAGAAGACCCCACCGGGTACCACTCATCTCCACTACAAATAGGAAAAAGAGGCTACAATTTGCACGAGCTCACCAAAATTGGACAGTTGAAGACTGGAAAAATGTTGCCTGGTCTGATGAGTCTCGATTTCTGTTGAGACATTCAGATGGTAGAGTCAGAATTTGGCGTAAACAGAATGAGAACATGGATCCATCATGCCTTGTTACCACTGTGCAGGCTGGTGGTGGTGGTGTAATGGTGTCGGGGATGTTTTCTTGGCACACTTTAGGCCCCTTAGTGCCAATTGGGCATCGTTTAAATGCCACGGCCTACCTGAGCATTGTTTCTGACCATGTCCATCCCTTTATGACCACCATGTACCCATCCTCTGATGGCTACTTCCAGCAGGATAATGCACCATGTCACAAAGCTCGAATCACTTCAAATTGGTTTCTTTAACATGACAATGAGTTCACTGTACTAAAATGGCCCCCACAGTCACCAGATCTCAACCCAATAGAGCATCTTTGGGATGTGGTGGAACGGGAGCTTCGTGCCCTGGATGTGCATCCCACAAATCTCCATCAACTGCAAGATGCTATCCTATCAATATGGGCCAACATTTCTAAAGAATGCTTTCAGCACCTTGTTGAATCAATGCCACGTAGAATTAAGGCAGTTCTGAAGGCGAAAGGGGGTCAAACACAGTATTAGTATGGTGTTCCTAATAATCCTTTAGGTGAGTGTATATGCTATTAAATGTATTACATTATGAACTCACTAATTGGTAACTAATTAATACTACAAATTACGATATAGCTGCACATAATAATAATAATGTAAAATGTAAAGTTAAATGTAATAAATTATCATCTTCATCATGTAATAATTTTAAATGTAAATATGTATGCTTAATTGTCATTAAAATCACAATGCTAAATAAATAAATAAATGACACTTTTTAGTGTCCTTGTTACATACGTTACATGTACTTACTGTAGTAGTAATAACAGTCAATTCTGCATAATTACATGCAACTAACCCTAAACCAAACCCTAACCCTATAGTAAGTACATGTGGTTAATTAATATTACTCAGTACTTAAATATATAATTACACTGTAACACGGACACCTTAAAATAAAGTGTAACCACATTTTATTTTACTGTCCTGTTCTAGGTAATAACCCTGAGCCTACCCCTAAACCTAACCTTGTAGTAACCTTACATTACACTGTAAGTGGACAGTGTAAAATAAAGTGCAAGCAGAATATCTAATCTTAACCCTAAGCTTATAGTAAGTACATGTTGTTAATTAATATTACTCACTACTATGATTGCACTCTAACAAGGACATCTTAAAATAAAGTGTAACCTAATAGATTAAAGTTAATAGCTCCATTTGGACATGTATAAACTGAAAAAGTGTGGGATATGGACATTTTGTAGCAATAGCATAAATGAGTGTTTGTACATCTTCAGGACCCTGGATTCTCCTGTGAAATGCTGGAGGAATCCGTGCAGAAGCATCAGTTCCCTGAGGGAGAGGTCTGGAGAGCCATTGAGAAGCAGGGGAAACAATAAACTTCCACACACACTGTACATGATAGTGACTGCTGGAGAAATGATCACATTAATACCTTCATAACCAAATTGAAACCCTGCCAGATTGTCTATGAATGGGGCGTTAAATGTAATGTAATTAAATGCTAATTTTAAGGAATATGTTTTTTTTTTAAATAATTATTTTACTCTTATAGCTATCCTATTTTAATGTTCTTAAAGGTTATACATGCTTATGTTGCAGTCTAAAATGTACTGTACTGTGCACCCGTAGAGGAAATGGAACAAGTGTGAGCTGAAACTTTCTAGTCTAGACAAAGAAAATGTGTAAGGGGCCATTTTGCATTTTAACGACATAAAAATGCATGCAGTTTCTAGATATTTCCAATCATCTGCCAACACTCAGTTTTGGTCCCCACCCCTGGATGGGTCAATTCAGTTCAGGTTTATTTGTATAGCACTTTTTTTCACAGTATATGGTTTCAAGCAGCTTCACAGAAAATGCTTGTTTCAATGTTCTGAGATGAGTGTGTCTCAATGTGCATATGGCAGTAATATACAGCTATAATATATATGGTTAGACAACATCATGTTTTCAATTTTGATGACACAACAAACGTGTTGGACAGCGATTACGACTATACGCATACGGTTACAATATAGGGATAATACTGGAGTGTTTTGTATGTTTGATAATGATTAAATGATTGATTAATTGCACCAACATTGCTCATATTTTCTTTTAAATACTAACTTTTTACATTATATGTGACCCTAGACCACAAAACCAGTCATTTGGGTCAATTTTCAAGATTTATGCATCATCTGAAAGCTGAATAAATAAGCTTTCCATTGATGTATGGTTTGTTAGGACAATATTTGGCCGAGATACAACTATTTGAAAATCTGGAATCTGAGGGTGCAAAAAAGTCTAAATATTGAGAAAATCTCCTTTAAAGTTGTCCGAATGAAGTCCTTAGCAATGCATATTACTACTAATACATTTTTTTATACATTTACGGTAGGAAATTTACTAAATATCTTCATGGAACATGATCTTTACTACTGATTTTTGGCATAAAAGAAAAATCGATCATTTTGACCCATACAATGTATTGTTGGCTATTGCCACATATATACCCGTGCGACTTATGACTGGTTTTGTGCTCCAGGGTCACAAATGGTGTATTTTGCATACTTTCCCCATTAAAATTTCATCAGCAAGTGATTGATTTTCATGAGGACATACAGCACAGAGTATTATTCGCCATGGGGAGGCACTGTTTCTCTTTCCATTGAAGACATCTGCAGATCAATGTTTCTATTGAAGACTAAAGGGCATTAGATGCACAGATGCATGAACTCTTCGCAGGCTTTTAATGTTGAAGAAGCAAAGCTTTGTGCTCACACTGAACTCTTTGTTTCATGAACAGGGAATGGAATCACATGCAGGGTGTATGATTCCTATATTTACAGTTGTCCATCAAATCCAGTAGATCGAAGGGGTTTTATTGAAATGAGCATATGAAAGCAAACAGCACATCATCTACAGTCAACTTAGGCTTATGATGCTTTTGGGAATGAGATGTCATAAATCATATAACCTACTCACTGCTCAAGTTCTGGATTTCTTTGAAGACTTGATAAAAGTTCACATCGGTTCACGCCAGTGGAACAGCCACAACACAGACCGTTTGCTAAGCAAAATGACCTTTAAAGGAATGGTTCCAAAATGAGATGAAATGCTGTAGTTTGCCATAATAGACACTTACATTTCTAGACTGACTCGTGACTCATAATTTTAGACTGTTTTTGCTTTCCAGCCATGAGACTGAAGATTTTTTCCTGCATCTTCACTATAATTTGGACATAATGTGCTCCACTTGCATCCTTTTCTTTTAAATAAGATAAAAGTTTCTTGTAAATAAAATTCCTGAGTTAAAAAAAAGTTCAATCATTTCATTTACAAAAAAATATTTAATATAGTACAAAAAAAAACACAAAAGGTGTTACATAAGTGCAATATGAATAATATTTAATTCGACAATGGCACTTTCCCCACAATAAAACAATGTAAAAAAGAAAAGAAAAAGACAATATTATGTAGAAAAAATATCCTGTATGTAAACCAGAAAACTATATACGTCAAACGTCCTGAAACATCGGTCTGAGCACAGAATTACAAGCCTAAACAAACACAAACATCATTACAAATCAATTCAAATTTCTCAGTGCAACTTGACAAACAAAATATGTTGCATTTGTCGTTTTGATGTCGATCAGTTGATAGTAATGCAGCGCACGTCTGAATCATTTGATCAAAACAATAAGAAATGATTTCGACTGCAGCTGCATCACATGATCCCTGGATGAACGAGTGTTTACATAAATCCAACAAATGATACCTGAAATTTGTTAAAACAAAAACTTCTAATTTAGTTTTGGTTTAGTTAGATTATAACCTGTCTAGTGGCATGTATAATTAGGCTAGGCAGTTAAAAATAAGTACAAGTAGGAGTCAAATACATCTGAAATATCTGTCATCTCACAGCAATATGCACCACAGTTTATACAACATGCAACTTATGTCACTGAAAAGAGGCTAATATGACGGCACCTTAAGACTGAATGCACAATTAGTGGTCATGTATTAATAAAAAAAAAAGGCATTTACTTCATGTAATATTACATGTACCTGACAAAAATCTTGACAATGTTAGAGGAGCACGATTCTGGATAAATTGAGAATTATGTTTTTGGTTTAAAATATAGATCACGATTCTCCCACAATTTAACGTGTCATTTACAAGAGGTTCTGACAAAATGTTAATTGCTGCAGTCTATTCAAACATATTTAATCAACTTGAATTACACTTTATTGCCAAAAGTATTGGGACACCCCTCCAAATCATTGAATTCAGGTGTTCATTCACCATGGCCACAGGTGTATAAATCAAGCACTAGGCATGCAGACGCTTCTACAAACATTTGTGAAAGAACGGGTCGCTCTCAGGAGCTCAGTGAACTCAAGCGTGGTACCGTGATAGGTTGCCACCTGTGCAATAAGTCCATTCCTGACATTTCCTCACTATTAAATATTCCACACTCAACTGTTAGTGGGATTATAACAAAGTGGAAGCAATTGGGAACAACAGCAACTCAGCCACGAAGTGATAGGCCACGTAAAATCACAGAGCGGGGTCAGCGCATGCTGAGGGTCACTTTGCACAGAAGTCACCAACTTTCTGCAGAGTCAATAGCTATAGACCTCCAAACTTCTAGTGGCCTTCAGATTAGCTCAAGAACAGTGCGTAGAGAGCTTCATGGGATGGGTTTCCATGGCCGAGCAGCTCATCCAAGCCTTACATCACCAAGTGCAATGCAAAGCGTGGGATGCAGTGGGGTAAAGAACGCCGCCACTGGACTCTAGAGCAGTGGAGATGTGTTCTCTAGAGTGACCAATCACGCTTCTCTGTCTGGCAATCCGATGGACGAGTCTGGGTTTGGCGGATTCCAGGAGAACGGTACTTGTCTGACTGCATTGTGCCAAGTGTAAAGTTTGGTGGAGGGGGGATTATGGGGTGGGGTTGTTTTTCAGGGGTTGGGCTTGGCCCCTTAGTTCCAGTTAAAGGAACTCTTAATGCTTCAGCATACCAAGACAGCATTTTGGACAATTTCATGCTCCCAACTTTGTGGGAACAGTTTGAGGATGGCCCAACATGACTGCACCAGTGCACAAAGTGTCGGTCCATAAAGACATGGATGAGCGAGTTTGGTGTGGAGGAACTTGACTGGCCTGCACAGAGTCCTGACCTCAACCCGATAGAACACCTTTGGGATGAATTAGAGCGGAGACTGCGAGCCAGGCCTTCTCATCCAACATCAGTGCCTGAACAGTTGAAGCTGTTATAGCAGCAAAGGGTGGGACAACTCCATATTAAACCCTACAGATTAAGAATGGGATGTCATTAAAGTTCATGTGCATGTAAAGACAGGCGTCCCAAAACATCTGGCAAGATAGTGTATGTATATTTAAAAAATTCAGGTTGAGTGAATGATTCAATGACTCACTCATAAAGACTTTTTGAACGAATCTCTTTAATGAATGATTCAATGACAAACACATTTTTAACAGTCACTTGTCTCCACCTACTGGTGTAACAATGTAATCGATACAATCATTTTTTGAAGCGTCAAGTTACTTGACACCTTAAAAAGGTTATTTCCTCTATTTTGATCACTACTGTAGACATCAGTGTTTATATCCGAACTATAAACTTTTATCCCAGTACTTCTGTGATAATATGAATCATTGTAAGACAGAAATAATGATATTGTGTGGTTGAAAAGACTGTTTCATACCTATACGTGGGTGTTTGAATCAAGATTGTGATCTTTTAACGATTCATTTTGCAGCTCTAATCTATGCATTTGTAATTATTAAGTTGTTTATTCATCCAAAGGGTAAATAATACAAATATAAAATTAAGATACTATAAATATTGTCTTTACATTTCAAGTACCAACCAACACTAGACTGAGTGAGGAGCGTAGCGCTCGCTACCTTTAGCACCAGGTACTTCATTACTTGTTTAATATTTGATTTGCAATCAGCTGCAATAAATAGAAACATCGGCAAACTCAACTTGCAATTACGCGGAATTGCTCGCTAGCATGGTGGTTATATGTGGTTCAATGAAAGGAAAGTGTGATAAAACAGCACAAAACAGGAATAAAATGACAAATTATTGAACTGCAGTTTTGGCAGAGTTAAAAGATATGATTAAAATAGCCACACTATGAATATACTTGTTCCATTGCCAATTGTGACCCTGGACCTCAAAACCAGTCATACATTTTTTTTAAATTAAGATTGATACATCACCTGAAAGCTGAATAAATAAGCTTTCCATTGATGTATGGTTTGTTAGGACAACATTTGGCCGAGATACAACTATGAAAATCTGGAATCTGAGGGTGCAAAAAAATCTAAATATTGAGAAAATCACCTTTAAAGTTGTCCGAATGAAGTCCTTAGCAATGCATATTACTATTAATAATACATTTTTGATATATTTACAAAATATGAGACTTATGACTGGTTTTGTGCTCCAGGGTCACAATTAGTAATGAAAATTGGAAGGAAGCTTAATTACTGTAGTCACTATAGTGAGATGGAAAGATGTTCCACTTTACCTGCTTTAAAACCATTGATCTGAGATGATGGACGAAAAATAATAAGCACCATTTATTCTGTGTTAAAGGATGTAGGGACAGAGTGTCTCCCTGATTAACTGTTGGTCAATGGCAGCAGCTTGACCAGACCAGACCAGACCAGACGAAAGTCTGTCCAACAATGGCTGCTTTGAGTATTTGTGTCATAATCTTGTGTTACAACAGTCATTCTGCAATCCCTTTGTGTCTCAGCGGCTCGCAGTGCGATCGCCGCCCCGGGGCGGCAGCCCGCAGGTCTTGCAGCACTTCGCGCGGACCGAAGGCACCTGACATCGGCCGAGCCATTGGAGGGTCTGACAGAAGCGGAACGTCAAATGGTCCCGTAAACACAATTGACCTGAAAGACACAGACAGAGAACGAACATGAGAGACAGTGCGGTTAGGACGACTCTAGGGGTGAGAGAGAGCGAGCGCTTCGCCACCTGCACATTCATGCACTAGTGCTTTCACACATCAGGGTATTTGCTCTCAAGCCAGGCAACACATTACAGCAACACAAACAGAAAATCACGCTCATCACTCATGCTGTGAATTAAAGTATAATGGCTGCACAGCAAAAGATAATTAAGGATAATTTCCCGAAATGGACGTTTTTCACATTTCTAGGCTTCTCAGAAGTGGAAGTCGTAATGGTTGGGTAAACTTCTACTATAGTGGTGAATTTTTTGCGTTCCCATTTGCCCCAATAGAGTGCATTAAAGGGGAGTGCATGCCCCTTTTTACAAGATTTAATAAGTCTCAGGTGTCCACACAATGTGTCTGTAGAGTACTCACTGGTACAAAGTTTCAGCTCAAAATACACCACAGATCATGTATTATAATATGTTGTAAATGCCCATTTTTGAGTGGAAGGAAAAACATGCTGTTTTCGTGCATGTATCTTTAAATGCAAATGAGCTGCTGCTCCCCGCCCCCTATCCAGAAGAGGGCGGAGCTGGATTCAGACAGCGCGTCATGTGAGTACTAAACTAAGTTCTCTTTCACGTCTTATTGCGCTTAAAAGTCAAATACACACAAAGTTCACATAAACACAGTCGGTTATGTCTGTGAATGTAAACAGCAGGGAAAGAAATGGCATGTGTATATTAGATCTGTGTATTAAAGTGACAGCAGCGTAATAATAAGAATACATTTCTTACTTGAATGCTGTTAAACGATCTGGCGAGGAGATAAATATGGTGGACTGTGTACAGCTCACTGAGGGCGGGGTCTATACTAATAAAGCGGAGTCTGTTAGTGGTTGTGGGCGGGGCCTAAGCATTTGTGACGTCACACTGCTAGAATTTGCAAACGACTAGTTCTGAGACACTGCTTATGATTTATGGAGATTAAAAAAGAGGAGTGGGTGGATTTTTACCATTATAGGGTGGTTGTGTATGCAGTAACAGTTAACCTCTGCTGGTCATGTATTTCAAACTTCTTTTATCCCCAAGCAAAGCGAAGAATGAAAAAGAACATGCCATGAGTATATCGGGGCCTTTAGTGCCCGCCCACTTTTTCAGCGGCATTGGTTCTGGAATTTCAAAATCTCCCCATTCAAGTAGATAGGACTTTGTCTTGGATGCTCGAAATAGCTGCCCAGAGGCGTCGCAAATATGGCCGTCGAGTGAACAGATTTTACTTTTGGAGTGTTTTGCTTGTTTTGACTCTACTATTGGTGGAATTTTTCTGTACAGCATCATGGGTAATGTAGTTTTTTTTTACCATGAATTCCACTGTTAAATAAGTTGAAATAATGTGGGCTGAAGGCTTCAACAAAAGCATATGCCATTGATTAATAACCTCAGAGCTCACAGTAAGGCTGTCTTTAAAAGTTTATAAGTTGTCATTAAAAATCAATTTCCCTAAGGAGAACCCAAATGTTGCAGTCAAAATCAACAATAGCATTTCAAAGAGGAGATTGATTACGTTGGTCAGAAGAGAGAATGATGTCCAATTTTCTGTCTCGCTCAGCAGCGTTAACCAGTTTTTTCAAATTGAATGTAATGAAACCTAAACTATAGCATTATAAATGCAAATTTTTTTTTATGAAAATATCAAAACTTTGCTAGATTTGCCATGATAATATTTGTGTAACCGCGTCATTATAGTCAGTGAAAAGGGTCTATTATTCATACATTAAAATGTTAGTCGATAGTACAAAAATACAAAAGGCAAAATGCCATCAGAGAAAATATTTTGTCCTCTTTTCTCAACAAGTAACAGCAAATTTTCAAAATTGTCAAGCAAATATCTCAACCTTGGATTCACCAGTACAATGGTGGGTAATGAAGAGAGGCTGCAGTTCGTTTCATGCCTCAAAATATTCCCTTCTGATAGTATGAAGACAAACAAGATGCCACTTAAAGCCTTCACAACACAAAATGCCATATATTGCCATGATGGCCATAAAAAATCTCTGCTATTAATTTTTTTTACCTTTGTTGGGCATGTTTTTAAATGCATTCCACAAGACAAGAAATATTTTCTTTCTGAATACCAGTTAGAAGACATCAAGTGTGCCAGCAAAAGGCTGATTAAAAGCATACTTTAAATGCCTCGTATTTAGCCTTGTTTGAAATAGCGATAAGACCAAAAACGCTTAGAGGAGAGACCAAAAACAAAGAAGGGTTTACAATGCAAATTTACAGAAGAGTTGCAGACTTAATGGATTTTCAGGGCATTTCCACTGGGTGAATCCACTAACAGAAGGAGTCATTCATGTCTCAGCACGACAGCATCTCGTGGCGCTGCTAGATCACAGTGTGTTGACATCAGTGGGGTCAGGGGCCTCAGCCGCAGTGGGATCACACGCTGCTCCTGCCTTCCCACACTGCCGCTCTCTTCACAGGGAGAAGCGACGTTGAGTGACCGCTGTCCCTATCTCTTTTCTATTCGCTCAAAAATCTCAAAGTGTCCAAGAGCCTCATGTATAAACATAGACTTCTCACAAAACACACACTGAACGCCTGTGCCTATATGCAAACAAAGAGATTTTAATAAAAAAAAATACACGGAAATATGCATATGTCGCACATTTTAACCATGCAAAAGCATCATGGCAATGGAGTCTGGTGGCATTTTGAATAATACTATATAATGTGAGGTAAAAAAGGATGAAATAGTATTTTCTTGTAAAACAGCAATAATCTATTTTATTTACAATTTTTAATTTTTTTTAAGTGTATAGTAGTCAAGACTAAAAACACAGACAACCGTCCTTTTTTAATTCATGTGCCTCATAATCGTTGATGCGTGCGGGGCAACCTGTCACTCACATGAGATCCACCAATAGCAAACCACAGCCATCCAATCAATTCCCCACGGACAAAATCAAGCCCGCCCTGCATTTTTTTCTTATTCCAGAAGCCGTTTCGCTTGGATATATGCAACAATAGGGAAAAAAGACTAACGCAACTTCAGTTTCATGATGACTTTAAACCAGGTTGGTGAAGATCTATGCCAGCAAAATATCAACTTATAACAGGGAAATGACACCCTCTGGGTCACCATCATTTTTTTCTTATTAAATGTTTTATTGACATTCAGGGACACAGAACTAATTATGGGGTAATCTACAATAATGCTATCTTCCAACACAATCTCATGGCAATTCGTAACTATTTTACATTTTGGCGAATTGGTGGCTAATTCGTATGAATCTCACTGGTACAATTTTGTTTGATTTACTTAAAGGGGTACATGGAAGTAAAAGAATGCCAAGTGTATGTACTACTTGAAAAAAATATGCATTGCATTAACCATGCTTGCATTTTAATGCATTGCATTTTTATGGGCTGAAATTCAACTTCATTGTCAAGTCACTTTTATTTATATAGCGCTTTTTACAATGCAGATTGTTTCAAAGCAGCTTCACAGTGTTAAACAGGAAAATAATGCAACAGAATTTGATTCAGCTGTACAGTCGCTCTGGAGAAAACAGTGATGTCATCCCGCTCTGTTCAATTATCATATAGTGACAATATGGGCAGATCAGTAATTTAGTTGAAAAAATTATTTGAATATTTAGTTGAATATTTAGTGTCCCCAACTGAGCAAGCCAAGCCAAAGGCGACAGTGGAAAGGAACCAAAACTCCATCAGGTGGCATTATGTGTTGATGAAGACCAAAGCAACAGTTAGAGAGAATCATTCATTCACAAAAACTGCTGTCTTCCCTTTGGCTAAGTAGATAGGAAAACTTCAACACCCATAATGCACTGGGCATGTTGCCATCCAAAGCCACTTCCAGCAGTCTGCTATGGACGGACGGACAGACGGCTGGTTGGTTGGATGGTCGGTGATTGGTTGGTTAGATGGTTAGTCGGATGGTTGTTTGGTTGGATGGATGGATGGATGGATGGTTGGTTAGATGGTTAGTCGGATGGTTGGTTGGATGGTTGTTTGGTTGGATGGATGGATGGATGGATGGATGGATGGTTGGTTAGATGGTTAGTCGGATGGTTGGTTGGATGGTTGTTTGGTTGGATGGATGGATGGTTGGTTAGATGGTTAGTCGGATGGTTGGTTGGATGGTTGTTTGGTTGGATGGATGGATGGATGGTTGGTTAGATGGTTAGTCGGATGGTTGGTTGGATGGTTGTTTGGTTAGTCGGATGGTTGGTTGGATGGTTGTTTGGTTGGATGGATGGATGGATGGATGGTTGGTTAGATGGTTAGTCGGATGGTTGGTTGGATGGTTGTTTGGTTGGATGGATGGATGGTTGGTTAGATGGTTAGTCGGATGGTTGGTTGGATGGTTGTTTGGTTGGATGGATGGATGGATGGTTGGTTAGATGGTTAGTCGGATGGTTGGTTGGATGGTTGTTTGGTTAGTCGGATGGTTGGTTGGATGGTTGTTTGGTTGGTTGGATGTATGGTTGGTTAGATGGTTAGTCGGATGGTTGGTTAGATGGTTAGTCGGATGGTTGTTTGGTTGGTTGGATGTATGGTTGGTTAGTTGGTTGATTGGTTGGTTGGATGGATGTATGGTTGTTTGGTTAGTCGGATGGTTGGACGGATGTTTGGTTGGTTGGATGTATGGTTGGTTAGTTGGTTGGTTCTCTCAAACTACTGTATGCTGATGTAATTATGCTCGGAAGGAGTTATCTTTATATGTATAGAGGGTATTTATACATTGTCTTTACATAAACAAATAACTATCTGATCAGTTAAAATGAATGGAGTCCTATTTTAAAGGAGGTACAGTACTTCCTAAGTGCAGTGCTATGTGTTCCACCTTATGTGCAAAGTCACTGGACTGGGTGAACAAGGTTTGGAATTATGGATATGATTATGATAAAAATCAGAATTTTCAATCATTTACCTTAATATAGTGATGTTTTTTTACACCGTGCATCCAGTGTTCATATATATATATATATTTTTTTCTTTCTTTTTAAAAAAAATAAAATAAATCTCTTATTCTCACCAAGGCTTCATGTATTTGATCAAAAGTATAATAAAATCTGTAATATTACAATTTAAAATAATGGTTTTGTATTTTAATACATGTTAATATGTCATTTATTCCTGTGATCAGAGCTGTATTTTCAGCATCATTACTCCAGTCTTCAGTGTCACATGATCCTTCAGAAATCATTCAGATATGATGATTTGATGCTCAAGAAACATTTATGATTGTTATCAATGTTGAAAACAGTTGTGCTGCTTCATATTTTTGTTGAAATCATTTTACATCAGGATGAATAGAAAGTTCAAATGGCATTTATTAGAAATATAAACATTTTGTAACATTATACATGTCTTTTTAAATAATTTAATGTTTTATTGCTAAATAAAAGTATTAATCTTCTCCCTCTTATACCATCTCTGCTTAGATGAGAGTTTAACTGTACCATACAATCATACTATCCGATATTTTCAATTATACAATATTTTAATCATGGCTTTCAATTATTATAATTTTTTTTTCTCTGATATACTCAGTATTGTTAAGTATTCATAAGCATGAATAAACATTAACCTCTAATTACAATTCAATTATTGAAAAGCACAGTGTTTGTGAGATAATGAAAGACTTGCATGTTCCATCACACACACACACACACACATCCTGTATTTACATGATTTATTCCACACAGAGAAGCAGACCAAATCCCGTGACACACAGTGGCCTTCGGCTGGGAGAGGGCTCATTAATCCGGTCTGAACTCACCCCACCTCCCCAACATCCTGTAAGAGCTGCTTTAAACAATGCTGAGGAGTCTCAGTGATACAGGAAATGTAGTTTGTGTTTATTTTTGGTCACTCATTCAGTACTCAAACCAAACGAGCAGACAGTAGGCAACGAAAACTCAGAAGACAAATAAGGCTGTTCTCATGGAAACTACTGTAAATCACACACTTTTCCAGTCAGGGATTTCCCCCAACCATAACATTGAAATTCAGAAGTGGTTAATTAACAAGTTTCTCATGTTATAATGTAGAGTCAGGAAAATGTGTAAAATTGAATATTACCTTGTTCGTACAACCAAGAAAAAACATTTCAGAACATTTAAAAAAATGGGAACGTTAGTGAAACTTCTTAGAACATAATTTTTTTGCTGGGGTTGTGGGAGAAAATCTGGGGAACTCAAATAAGCCTCTGAGACCTCTGAGACCTCTGAGCAATACATTTACATTCATTCACTTAGCAGACTGCATTGTATACGGTATGTTAACACAATGGTTTAAAGATGTACTGTACCACAGGGTTAACTTGTTATATAACAGCCTTCATTAAACTGTGCAAGCAAGTAACAGCTGACTTCAGTTTATATGCAATGAAAATCCACTTGTGATCTATTTGGACAGCATCAAAAGAATTCAATCCAAACACTTATGCAAGACCTCTCTCAACATCCAAAACACTGTCAGTGAGGTGATCGCATCTGCAGCGTGCCTTGCCAAAAGCGTTTTTATCTGAGGCAAAGGAAAAAACAATACTATCAATAGCCCTCCGGGACGCCATCATTTACAAATCTAGAGTGGGGAAGTCCACACTCAGAGAGCATTCTTCATCAGAAGGCACCCAGGATGGAAAAACAGTGAAGCAAAAGCTTCCCCTCAGAACACAAAAGACTGTGAGACCCTCCAGCTGACACTATCACAGTTTGAGCCAACAGGTTTTTGGTAGCTGGTCAAGAAGCTGATTAATTTACAATCCAACACCAACAAACAAACTGAAACAAAGAAAGGAGATCCTATTCAGAAGACTGTTGAAGTCAAGTATTCCAGGGCCAGGAGTCTGGATCTAGAGTAGAGTATCAACCAACCAAATCATTAAATAATGATGACAAAGGGAAATTAGTAGTCTTACATAGCAAACCTAAGCCAGTATTTGCCACTTTTATATCCATCCATCCATCCATCCATCCATCACACGTCCAACCAACCGTCCGTCCGTCCATCCATCCATCCATCCAACCACCCATCCGAACAACCGTCCATCCGTCCGTCCGACTGTCCGTCCATCCATCCATCCATCCAACCAACCACCCACCACACATCCAACCACACATCCACCCACCCACCAACCAACCACTCATCCAACCAACCATCCATCCAACCAACCAACCACCCACCCACCCACCCAACCAACCACACATCCAAACAACCAACCATCCATCCATCCATCCATCTATCCAACTAAACATCCAACCATCCATCCACCCATCCATGCATCCATGCATCCATCCATGCATCCACCCATCCACCCATCCACCCATCCAACACCTAAACCTTGTTTACATCTGGTATAAGACGTGTTTTCATCTATCCGATCACAAGTGAACGACGCTAAATACATGTGTAAACAGGGTTAAAAAAGGTTTGAGCTTGTCCACTTTTAATCACTTGGTTGATCTGCGGAATTAGTAATTTAGTAGTTCGTTTTTGTATTTCTGTCGGTAATGTTTTGCTCCTGGTCTTCTAATAGTGCTAACAACTTGTACAAAATCCACGTTCTTGTCTAATCAATTTTTTGTACCTGATCTGATCTAAAATAGATGACACCAAATTTGCTGTTGTTGGCACACTTTGTCACACTTTTAATCACTTCCCAAAAGTAGTGGGAAACACATTTCTTAGTGTAGACGCTCATGTGTGTTAATGTGTTCAAACCGCCACAAAAGACTCTCCGCCATCTGATCTAATATGAAATTATTATGGGACTGCTTTCTTTATCCTTTTCATTTGCTTCCTTTCCCGGTTGCTCGTAATCCACGTAACATGGCAGTGTAACATTCAGCATTTCCAAAGAAGTGATGTAAAGTGTGATGAAATAAGAGGGGAATCTCTTGAGGAAATCTGAGCAAACGTGGTTGTACAGGAGACGCATTAAAAAAGCATTTTAATACCAGGTGGAAATCAGGCTGTGAGACAGGTGAGCTGTATTACTTGAAGGAGGAAGAAGTCACTAAAATTCCTCACAGGGATATGAAGGAGTAATGGTTAAGGAAGGGAGCATTTTCTTGCTTGAAATTTTCCAATTTGGTGATAGCTGCTATCTGTGAACCTCCAATTAAGGACAATATTTGAATAACATATTATTCCAGTAAATTTGACTAAAACCTGTTGTGAATGCCTTTTCATCTCGATTCTATGCTAAGACCATAGACTGAAAAAAAGATCTTTTAGCTAAGATTCTATAAGCTAAAAGCTACAATCTTTTAGCTTTTGTCTTATTTGTCTGAGACTACAACTCTTGTTCATGTGTGTCGTTTTCTTTATATCAGAACAATCATTTTTTGGTGTGTTGGGCTGCACACAGCATTCTTCTATCCCCAATGACCCATGACAAAAAAGCAGCAACAAATGAGGATTCATGGGTCCATAAATGGCAGACATTCTGTCCAAGTCCCCAACTACCGGCAATATTCAAGCCAAACCAATATAAAGGTGCAGCACTTTATGTAACCTTAGAGAAAAATGGATCTCTCTCTCTCTCTCTCTCTCTCTCTCTCTCTATGATTGCTGATAAATGCAAGGCAATTTCTTTAAGCCTACACATGTCCTTAGTATTCATGCTACCAGGTAACTGCAGTTCACAATAACATACACCGTATTTATTGAGTGTACAGATTTGTCCAAGCCATAGAAAAAAGAACCTTTTTGCTATGGCATCTCATGTGTATGAAGTGTATATTTTCAATGTTAAAATTCACCTATTCCAGTTTAATTTGCAACAAAAATAGATAAAAGGCAAGTATAACTTAGCTTCATAAGCAAAGAGTGGAAATACTGAATCATTTTATTGACATTTGTTAAAAATGCCAATGACTAGTATAAAAACAAAGCCATTAAAACACAAAGCACACATCCACCACAATGTAATCAGATAATTTCCAATAACTTTTCATGTTTTGAACAAACAGTGGCCCAGTCTGTTGTAATTGATCTACTCTGCTCTGATTGGTCAGATGGCTCAGTCTGTTGTGATTGGTCTACTCTGCTCTGATTGGTCAGATGACCCAGTCTGTTGTGATTGATCTACTCTGCTCTAATTGGTCAGATGACCCAGTCTGTTGTGATTGGTCAACTCTGCTCTGATTGGTCAGATGGCCCAGTCTGTTGTGATTGGTCAACTCTGCTCTGATTGGTCAGATGGCCCAGTCTGTTGTGATTGGTCTACTCTGCTCTGATTGGTCAGATGGCCCAGTCTGTTGTGATTGGTCAACTCTGCTCTGATTGGTCAGATGGCCCAGTCTGTTGTGACTGATCTACTCTGCTCTGATTGGTCAGATGGCCCAGTCTGTTGTGATTGCCCAACCAGTTACAAACTGGTGGAAACGTCCATAACCATATCTGAATTTTAGCTCTGGATCTTCCTCAGCACACAGCTAACAGTAAACATAGCGCAAGTTCTCATCCTTTGGAAGTCCATGCAGAGTGGATTTGCTTTTGCAGCGCAGAAAACATCATCTTGTCGACATCATGTTAACACAATCCAAACTCTTCCAGTGTCAGCTACAATTACAGTGTTTGAGGGTGGGTCAAAGTAGACGCTGTTCGCAGACAGCCAATTAAGACCATCAGCTGGCATTATGCAAATTTGTAACAAACCTACAAGCAGTTCAGAATCACTTCTTTCTTTAAATTTCTCAATATGCATGTACACATTGTCTCTATCCCACAAAGCTCTACTCACCAGAGGGGGCGCTGTCACAGTCATGAACGTTACACTTCTTTGTGTTCTTTGGTCGAGGTTCATGATCACAATCTACATGCTCATTTTCATCCTCAAGCTCAGCCTTAGTGTTGACACATTTGACCAGTCGCCGCTGAACGCCTCCTCCGCAGGATACCGAGCACTGCCAACACACAATAGACCGTTTACATGAACCCTAAATGTTGCAGTCCGATTCACACATTTGTTTTACGAGTGCATAACATGTACTCCAAAACTTCATTGCATTGCCCACTCGCCACGTTCAGAATCGAAGAAAGCCACCGCTATAATGTCATCAGAGCTACCTTTACTATGCTTTAATTGTTAGCTTTTTTTTTAGCAATTTACTGACCAGTTTGTAAGACATGAGATGCAAATAAACATATGCAGGTTTATATAGCATAGAACATTTGTGAGCATAAGCATCGTGGCACTGCGCATGTGTGCAAGATCTGACAGTCGATTACATGCTTATTTTTTTATTTCAGGTCTACACCTCCCCTTTCAATCCAATCAAAATGCCATTCAGATTGGGTTCAATTCAGATTCAAGATTCAAGGTTTTTCAGTCCAATTTAGCCACCAATCAAATTCTAAATGGATTATTTGAATGCATGTAAACAGTGTTACATGACCAGTGTCCACGGTCTCTCTGACCCTTAGAATTAAAAAGTTGGTGCACAAGGTTTGAAGGACTTAAATATTTTATCATACAAACACTTTAATACCTATTAGCAAACCAGCCTTATTTTGCTAAATCAACACTGTTGATGTTTTAGAATATGAAATACAATGTCATGCACATTTTGGATGTGCAAGGTCTATGTATAAAAGGCTGGTTCAGATGCTGTGAATATGGACCCAAGAGGGACAAAACATTAGCAGCTTAATGTGCAGGATGAGCATTGTCAGTTCATGGAGACAGGGATAGCTGCCGAAAGTTGTAGCATTTCACCAGAAATGAACTCCTAACCCTATCCCACACCCTAACAGGCAGCTTTCACGACAAATTGTACCTTGTTTTATGCCTATTACTCCAACTTGCAAATACCCACACTTGAGTATATGTGGGCACACTGTCCATCTGAATTCACTGATTGTCCAATTATGTTGTTTCCTACATTGAGGTGTGACATTCTGCACACACTGGGAGTAATCCATTATATCTCTTTATTTTTGAATATCTGGAAAGAAGAACTGAGAGATAATTACAAATGAATCAATCTGTAGTTTTCCAAAACAGAACAAAGTACATTAATCAGAGGCTTTCAAGCAAATGTTTGCTTGCCAATCTTTTGTTGGGTGTTTTGATTCCTTATAATAATACATAATCTTCACTTTTACACATACACATTCAAATCAATCATGATTTCTCCTCCTTTGCTGCCTTTCAGTTTTATGGTGTAGAGTTCGCTGACTGTTCTGCACTTATGTAACCAAACAGATGTTCTTGGTTTTAATGGGGCTGGGCAATATTTTGAGTGTTTTTCAATAAAAAAACCCCCAGAGATTCTGAACAGAACCCAGCAAATGATGTCCCTCTAATTCTGAGTGTGTGGGCTGTTTGGTTCACACCTTTAGATGCATCGATTGTTATCTAGTGCAGAGACACACTGTCAAACATCAAAACGAATGCTTCCTCAAGAGCTTTATGACACCCACCCGACCCCAGGATCCAGTAATCCATTGGTTGCATGGATGGATGTTGCAAGTCTGGATGTATCTGGGCTGCACGTCGTCATCACATTTCCCAGTTTCAGGGCAAGCGACCAGCCTCTGTTGCTCCCCACCTCCACACATCTCTGAACACTGTGGGCATAGATGGTGTTAAAATCAGATACACAGAGATAGTAAGAGTAGAGTGAAGATCGCAAGTAACAGACGCAAAGGAGGGAAAACCAGCTACAGCACAAAACCTCTTTACCTGCCCCCAAGAGGAGGTGTACCAATCTAAACAGTTGTGGATATTGCAGGGAATTTGGACAGGAGGTCTGGGAGAGGTGGCCTGGCAATGAAACGGTCGTAGCAACCTCTGATCTCGTGTGTCGTGACAATGAATCTCTCGGACCTTCACTCCTACACCACAGTTTTTCGAGCACTGCCAAAATAGAGATCAGGAGTAGCAACTTCCATTGTTTTATCATTCATTGAAAATGTATTGATTTTATTATGTTTGGGTGCATGCATCTTACTTTACTCCACTCTCCAATTTTCCATGCGGAGCAGGGTCGAAGGTAGCAGCGGCGCGCTGGCACTGGCCTAATAGCTAAATCACAGTTGGATTCTTCACCAGTGCTGCAGGACACTGACCTCCAGATGGCACCAAGCCCACAACTTGTGGAGCACTACCATACAAAATAATTTGTAGTATTAAAGTATCGGTTCACACTGAAACAGGTGTGCAACCCTGCTTAATGTAATTCATCCAAGTAGGACCCGTTCCTGGATACACATTTACATTAACTAATCAAGTTTTAGAGATTATGGGCTTCAACAGCATTCTTATAAAAATATTATGAAACCTGGTGTACACATACAGTTGTGCTTGAAAGTTTGTGAACCTCTTGCAGAATCTGTGAAAATGTGCATGATATTTTTCTTATTTAGCACTGTCCTAATTAAGATATTTTACATAGAAGAAAATAGAAAAATCACACCCTTGATTCTTAATAATGTGTGTCGTTCCCTGATGATCCATGGCTGTGTGTGTGTTTTATGATGGTTGTTCTTAAGTGTCTTGTTTGTCCTGAGCAATTAAACTGACCAACGTTCTTCCAGGGGGTGAAAACTTTTGAACAGGATGTCCACATTTTTCTTATTTTGTTTAAATATAATTTTTTTTCATTTAGTGCTGCCCTTCTGAAGCATCAGAAGACACTTACATGTTTCCTGGAAGACAAATTAAGTACAATTTACCTTGAGCTTGCAAAAGTTTTCACCCCCGGCTCTTAATGCGTCGTGTTTCCTTCTGGAGCGTCAGTGAATGTTTCAACCTTTTATAATAGTTGTGTTTGAGTCCCTCAATCGTCCTCAGTTTGAAAAAGTGGATCTCTATCATACAGTCACTGCTGGAAAGGGTTCAAACATCCAAAAGATGCTGGAAAACTGAAGAATTTGCAGGAGCTGGAGGATTTTTCTGAAGAACATTGGGCAGTTTAATTGCTCAGGACAAACAAGAGACTCAAGAACAACCATCACAAAACACACACACAGCCGTGGATCATCCAGGAAACGACACACAGTATTAAGAATCAAGGGTTCATAAACGTTTGAGCTGGGTCATTTTTTCAAATACAGCTATTTTTTGTCTTGTGGACTATATGTAAACATCTTTTATGTAAAATATCTTATTCAGGGCAGTACTAAATAAATAATAAACATGCATTTTGTATGTTTTTTTTGCACTTTTATTTTGTTAAAATTATTCACAATTTTACAGATTCTGCAAGGGGTTCACAAACTTAAGCACAACTGTACACTCATACACTAGCTATGTTTCCATCCAAATGAATTTAACTTATGCGCAGAATTGGAATATCACATAAAACATTTGCAAATAAAGGAAGTCGAAGTGAACAAAATCCTAACTTCCTGATAAACTGGCGCTGCAGTAAGAGAAGCCACTGTGGGAGTTTTTCATATATAATAAATTACTTGCACCTCAGAGCACGCAGACAAAATGCAATAAACGCAGTCATGTTATCTTGCTTTCAGAGGCGGATGCCTGTTGTTTGGGAACGCAGCTGTTTGAGACAGTTCTGGGAGGTAATAATACCGAACCACTTTGATGACAGACTTTGGCTCATGCATTTCAGAATGACCAAAACCTTTCAGACGCTGTGCAACGAGACCGGTCTGCTGGCTAGTCCAGCTATGCCGTCCCATCATCCCAACTTTGATGCGCATCGAAGAATCATGTTTCCACCATAGCTTAAGTGCATGTCTTATTGAATAAAAATTATCCTACTCAAATTGAGCCAATAAGTGTTTTTTATATACATTTTTAGAATTTATGCATTTCCATTCAGCATTTTTGATGCATTATCCCAAAATTCACATAAAAATGGGTGGATGAAACCATGGCTACTGTCTGATTTAAGGATGGATAGCTGTGCCATGTGATCCCTTATATCCATTTTTGGTGATAAAACAACTTGAATCATTTAAAGTGCCCCATTATGGTTTTTCGAATATTCCCTTTAATGCAGTGTCCGAAAGTGCGCAATAAATAAAGTAATTGTCTCCCAAAAGAAAGAATCGACTCTGAACCGCCTATACAAATCGAATCCTACTGCGAAACGGTTCTACGTCACTAGAAAATACATTTGCATAATGCCCACCTGTGTTGTACCGTCTTCCGCCCGCCAACAACCACGTCATTTTACTAACGACTCTCTCAAATTTCAGAGTTCAACGTGGGATTTGCAAAACACTTGCTCTGGAAAGATGGGACCAGCTCCTCAGAATCACAGCCTGTAAGTATGAATAATTATTGATGTATATATTTTCTACCGGGTGTTCAAAATATGTAATTTTGTGTTTATATTGTGCAAGTTTCTGGCTAACTCACGTTATGACTGTCTTACTGAAATACTTCTGCTCATCAGCTGTGTGCCACTGTTACCTAAAACTGTGTCTATTAATGCAGATTGTCTGTCGTTCTTACTACTTTGAATAAAGATAAAGATGGAGCAAGATTTGTTTTACAAACGTTTATGTTACATCAGTCGATCACGATAGTGCTCGGCTAATGTGTGCACTGTTATTGATACAGTTCCCACATGTGCACCGCAATAAATTACAAATACACACATGGGTTTGTTGATGGACGCACACTTGTTAATGCTGATGGTGAGGAATTACAGTTGAAACATCTCATAATGTACCTCAAAATGAGTAGCGTATCACTGAGAGACGTCCTGCTCAAGTCGTCCTTGTGTTGGAGGTTCGGGTTGAATAACTAATTCTTCCAATGTTTCATCATCGATTCGGACTCGCGCTCGGATTGATATGGTAAAATCGACATCACTGTTACGGTCTTTACAGTTTGTACAATCGCTGAGCTTTAGGAAGCCTCCGAAGCTGAAGTTAAATTATGGTAATGGACGTTTAGCTTCCGAAATGCGCGCTGTACCAATCGAAACAGACTGGGCCATTTGACCAATCAGAGCAGAGTAGCTCGCGGAAAGGAGGGATTTAGAGAGACTGAGTCGTTTGAGAGTCATTGAAAAATGTGGTGATGTGCAATGTATATTATGAGAAAATTTGTTTTTTGACCTGTTATGCATGTAAACCTCCAAAACAAAATTAGGAGCCTTTAAAATAGCATATAGGGGCACTTTAATGACCTGAAAGTCAAAGTTATGTTTGAGTTGAAATCTAAAGCTGTGGTGTCAGCACAATTCAAGGACTTTTATCATGGTGGGCTTCTGTGGTTTCTCAGCCCATGCTGGTTTCATATCTAGAGAATGTGAGGAATGCATAATTAACTACTCACAGCGCTCCAGTTCCCTTTTTTCCAGTGTGCAGGGGAGGCCGATGGGGAAAGGGAAGACATGACCAGTCCAGTGGGCATCCGAGGGCTAGAAGAATGCACTGAATGCTCAATGCTAGTGCCCTGAGACGGCTGCTCCGTGGGAGTAGAGAGAGTGGGGTTCAGCCCAGTAGGTCTAAGCATTCGGGAAATAATAATCTCATTGTTATCAATCTCTATCCAGCGAGGTGAGGGGACCGGAGTTCCCCAAGGCTCTATTCTAGGCCCGTTGGTCTTAGTTGTTGCAGTGGTTCCTGAATACCAACTGTGAGGTTTTGCTGCAATTGTAGTGTCCGGAATCTCAGTTGGAGTGAAGAGTGGGGGCTCAAAGTCACTTTCCGTTTCTGTAGGAGGTAGAGCTGTTGTTCCAGCTGCTGAGGTCATGCTACTGTAATGTTTGGCTGGGATAGAGGAAGTCAGAGAAGGAACAGACTCTTGAGAAAGGTTATCTGAGGTCGTAGTGAACTCTCGTACAGCGGGCCATGGTTCACTAGCCTTCGTTTTAGTTGTTGGTTCAGTGAAAACGTCATAGTCTTCGCTGGAAGCACTACTTAGAAACTCCAATGGGTGAGAAGTTGCACTCAGTGGGACGGTCGGCGAGGCCATACTCCATTGTAATGGAGTAGTGGGATTATAAACATGTCTGTTCTTATAAGTTTCTAAAGAAGGTTCATAACTTTGAGTGCCATGTTGTGGTTGAAAGCTTTCCCAGTCACTTTCACCCCCAGGAACATCTTCACCAAACTCCCCTTCAGTTACTGGTATACTGGTATCTTTTTGATCGTCTTTGTATTCGTCATGGTTATTTGAATTCTGTGTTTCAGGAGTTAAAAATATGTTTTGCACAGTTTCATATGATAATGTGTGCTTGTCCTGAGGGGACACATCTGCAGTGGATGGAGGTTCTCTTGTAATGCTGATGTCCTGACTTAAGCCAATGTCAATGTCTGATGCCTTCCATTTGTCAAATAACCTGGTAACTACAGAGGATGGTTCAGTTGTTGTAATGACAGGCAGAAAATAGTCCTCAGGAAATAGCTCATCATTATTTTCATCCAGTACGTCTTTCTTTTGAGGCCCATGACCTTCAGTACCCTTGCTTGTAATGCTGTCAGAGTGCATAGTGGTGGGACTGTATTGGTTTGTAGTGGTGGACGGCAATGAGGTAGTTTTGGGCACTTCTGTCCGTGCCAGATAAATGTCTCCATGTTTAATTCCTGAGTTATCAAACAGATCTTTATCAAGGTCATACGACAGATCCTCATGGAATTTTATAAAATTATAGTCATAGTAAAAATCATCAACCGGAAGGTTTTTTACAATGGAATTTTCAGAGGACTTTTCAACATGACTGTAATGTGAGAAATCATCTTCTATAATGTCATTGAGGTCAACACTGCCCCTGGGCTGATTTATAGTAGGACTGTCATGAGGTATAGCTTTTATCTCATTGAAAACTTCTTTGCTGGACGCTCCACTTCCTGACCAGTCGTTGCCAAAGGTGTCCGGGTTTATGGGGCATTCTTTAGCATAGCATGGCATGGTTGAATTAGGCTTGGCTTTCGGATCACAGTCTACACCAGTATTCCAGCTGCAGGTCACGTCACGTATGCGGAAACCAGCTGCACAGCTCACTGAGCACTGAGAAAGAAACAGTCAGTAAGAGCTGTCAAGGTCAGAAAACTCACATCGATTTAAAAATAAAATGAAATAGCAATAGAGACCGTTCTATATATCAATGAGTCGTCAAAGAGTCGTCTTTGTGCAGTTTTATCCCATTAAACTAAATCTGAAGCTCATCTTTAAGAAAGTAAGGAGTAAAAGCATGTATAGTGTTGGTAGTATTGACAGCATTATTGTGAAGATTAATGTTCCCCTCTATTCAAATAATGTGATGAAGTAGTACTATGGTATAGAGATTCCAATAGCATGTGAGAAAAAATACTCGTTACTGCCAAATCTGCTCGCTTTTCTCAAATTACATTTAGAGTTTGGTTCAAACCTTAATTTTTTATTTAATATTAATCAAAAATTATACATACACACGCACACACACACACACATATTATATATATATATATACACATACACACTATATTTTGTTAGTGCCACTAAAGTGCCAAGGCTGCACAGACGATCTCAGTAAAACCTCTCTTCACACATCATTCTCTACTCTTTATGAATGTCATAATCACATTTCTGTCATGACAACTCTCAAGAGTGTTTAAGTAATGGGTATGACAATGTTGATATGTTTGGGCTCGAGGGAATAGATCTGCTATGCTGCTGCTGCTTCTGTTATTGCTGCTGGTGATTATTGCTGCTGCTGCTGCTGATGATTATTGCTGCTGCTTCTGTTATTGCTGCTGATTATTATTTCTGTTGCTGCTGCTGCTATTATTGCTGTTGCTGATTATTATTGCTGTTGCTGCTGCTATTGTTGCTGCTATTATTGCTGTTATTGCTGCTGCTGTTATTTCTACTGCTGATTATTGCTGCTGCTGATGATTATTGCTACTGTTGGTTATTACTTCTGCCGCTATTTTACTGCTACTGATTATTGCTGCTGCTGATTATCATTGCTGCTGCTGTTATTTATGCTGCTGATTATTATTGCTGTTGCTGCTGATGTTATTGCTGCTGTTGATTATTATTGCTGCTGTTGTTGATTATTATTGCTGCTGCTGCTGTTATTTATGCTGCTGATTATTATTTCTGCCGCTGATTATCATTGCTGCTGCTACTGATTACTGAGGCTGCTGTTATTGCTGCTGCTGATTATTGCTGCTGCTGCTGCTATTGTTGCTACTGTTGGTTATTGCTGCTCCTTATTATTGCTGCTGCTGATTATTATTGCTGCTGCTGCTACTGTTGGTTATTGCTGCTGCTGCTTCTGATTATTATTGCTTCTGCTGCTACTGTTGGTTATTGCTGCTGCTGATGATTATTGCTGTTGCTGCTATTGTTGCTACTGTTGGTTATTGCTATTGTTGCTACTGTTGGTTATTGCTGCTTCTGATTATTATTGCTGCTGCTGCTACTGTTGGTTATTGCTGTTGCTGCTATTGTTGCTACTGTTGGTTATTGCTGCTGCTGCTATTGTTGCTACTGTTGGTTATTGCTGCTGCTGCTGTTATTGCTGCTGCTGTTGATTATTGATGCTGCTGCTATTGCTGCTATTGTTGCTACTGTTGGTTATTGCTGCTGCTGCTATTGCTGCTATTGTTGCTGCTGCTGTTGATTATTGATGCTGCTGCTATTGCTGCTATTGTTGCTATTGTTGGTTATTGCTGCTGCTGCTATTGCTGCTGCTGTTGATTATTGATGCTGCTGCTATTGCTGCTATTGCTGCTGCTGCGGATTATTGCTGCTGATGATTACTGCCGCTACTGTTATTGCTGCTGCTGTTATTTCTGCTGCTGATTATTATTGATTCTGCTGCTGCTACTGTTATTGCTGCTGCTGTAGAGCAAGTACGGGACTTGCTACTACCAATATATAAATGACACGCTGCTGTGATGATTATTGCTGTTGCTGCTATTGTTGCTACTGTTGGTTATTGCTATTGTTGCTACTGTTGGTTATTGCTGCTGCTGCTTCTGATTATTATTGCTGCTGCTGCTACTGTTGGTTATTGCTGCTGCTGATGATTATTGCTGTTGCTGCTATTGTTGCTACTGTTGGTTATTGCTGCTGCTGCTATTGTTGCTACTGTTGGTTATTGCTGCTGCTGCTATTTCTGCTATTGTTGCTACTGTTGGTTATTGCTGCTGCTGCTATTGCTGCTATTGTTGCTACTGTTGGTTATTGCTGCTGCTGCTATTGTTGCTACTGTTGGTTATTGCTGCTGCTGCTGCTGTTATTGCTGCTGCTGTTGATTATTGATGCTGCTGCTATTGCTGCTATTGTTGCTATTGTTGCTACTGTTGGTTATTGCTGCTGCTGCTATTGCTGCTGCTGTTGATTATTGATGCTGCTGCTATTGCTGCTATTGCTGCTACTGTTGGTTATTGCTGCTGCTGCGGATTATTGCTGCTGATGATTACTGCCGCTACTGTTATTGCTGCTGCTGTTATTTCTGCTGCTGATTATTATTGATTCTGCTGCTGCTACTGTTATTGCTGCTGCTGTAGAGCAAGTACGGGACTTGCTACTACCAATATATAAATGACACGCTGCTGTGATGATTATTGCTGTTGCTGCTATTGTTGCTACTGTTGGTTATTGCTATTGTTGCTACTGTTGGTTATTGCTGCTGCTGCTTCTGATTATTATTGCTGTTGCTGCTACTGTTGGTTATTGCTGCTGCTGATGATTATTGCTGTTGCTGCTATTGTTGCTACTGTTGGTTATTGCTGCTGCTGCTATTGTTGCTACTGTTGGTTATTGCTGCTGCTGTTGATTATTGATGCTGCTGCTATTGCTGCTATTGTTGCTACTGTTGGTTATTGCTGCTGCTGCTATTGCTGCTATTGTTGCTATTGTTGCTACTGTTGGTTATTGCTGCTGCTTCTATTATTGCTGCTGCTATTGATTATTTATGCTGCTGCTATTGCTGCTATTGTTGCTACTGTTGGTTATTGCTGCTGCTGCTGTTATTGCTGCTGCTGTTGATTATTGATGCTGCTGCTATTGTTGCTACTGTTGGTTATTGCTGCTGCTGCTATTGTTGCTACTGTTGGTTATTGCTGCTGCTGCTATTGCTGCTATTGTTGCTACTGTTGGTTATTGCTGCTGCTGCTGTTATTGCTGCTGCTGTTGATTATTGATGCTGCTGCTATTGTTGCTACTGTTGGTTATTGCTGCTGCTGCTGTTATTGATGCTGCTGCTATTGCTGCTATTGTTGCTACTGTTGGTTATTTCTGCTGCTGCTGTTATTGCTGCTGCTTTTGATTATTGATGCTGCTGCTATTGTTGCTACTGTTGGTTATTGCTGCTGCTGCTATTGCTGCTATTGTTGCTACTGTTGATTATTAATGCTGCTGCTATTGCTGCTATTGTTGCTACTGTTGGTTATTGCTGCTGCTGCTGATTATTGATGCTGCTGCTATTGCTGCTATTGTTGGTTATTGCTGCTGCTGCTGTTATTGCTGCTGCTGTTGATTATTGATGCTGCTGCTATTGTTGCTACTGTTGGTTATTGCTGCTGCTGCTGTTTTTGCTGCTGCTGTTGATTATTGATGCTGCTGCTATTGTTGCTACTGTTGGTTATTGCTGCTGCTGCGGATTATTGCTGCTGATGATTACTGCCGCTACTGTTATTGCTGCTGCTGTTATTTCTGCTGATTATTATTATTGCTGCTGCTGATTATTATTGATTCTGCTGCTGCTACTGTTATTGCTGCTGCTGTAGAGCAAGTACGGGACTTGCTACTACCAATATATAAATGACACGCTGCTGTGAGCAAGTAAGACATGCTGCAGCTGTACAATATAGCGTACATAAATTACCCGTAGCAGATCTACACAAGTGAAGCCGGGGAAGGTAGAGTGTTTCTGAAAGCGCTGCAACTGCTACAGCAAACGCTGACCAGCATTTGAAGGTTGAGCACGCAAGCTCATTGGCTACTGATACAACAGGAACCATCCGCTGTGCCCTATAGAGAATGATGTGATTGCAAGCAGGTTGAGTTAAGGACCAATTAGCCTGCGCCATCTAGAGTTTCATGACAGAACTTTGTATATATCCTGGACACTATTTTAACTACCGTGACGCTGACATATGCTCACCTCTGACCAGCTTCCAGTAGTCCAGTCAGCAGGACAGGACACGCGTGTGTTGCACGGGACAATTGACTCAGGCTTAGGCAAGTGTTGGCATTCAGTAGGCTGAAGCGCTCGTTGCTCATCCAGCCCTAGGCTCCGAATACACAGCACTGTTCTCTTACTAAGCCCCATGTCCCCACAGCTAGATGAGCACTTCTGCCACTCTCCAACCCACCATCTGATGACACAGAAATATCACATGAATTTACTGCAATCTTACTGCACTGATGATGGCTTTTAAAAGCAATTGAGTAGGCTGTTGCTGATGGGTGTGTAAAGCACATGTCTTTCCAGCTATAAAACTCACATTGCTGGACATGAGCCCTTATTACAGCTAGTCTGCTTGTCATCAGGCCTAGTAGACGGATCACAGTAATGCTCCTCAACAATTCCAGATGTTCTCTCCACACAGTGCACAACTTGCCTCTGCACACCTGGAAAAAAAAGAGGAGCAGTTGTTTAGAAAAAGGCATGTTTGCCAATGCTCGACATGAGGCAATCACAGAAATGGGCAAATTACAGAATTTTCTAGCATTTAAACAGAGAGAAACTGTACCACAGCTTGCCCTTCTTCATATGCAAAAGTTAAAATAAATCAATATGCATACTTCACAAAATAAATGACAAATTAATAAATGTAACAGCTTATTCAATTGATCACTTTATAATAGGGTCTCATTAGTTAATGCATTAACTAATATTAACAATGATCAATATACTCTTTCACCATTTTACTAACCGTTGTAAATGTCAGTTCATAAAAATGAACGTTATGTTAGTTCACAGTTTTAACTAATGTTAAAAGATACAACTTTTGATCTTAAAAATGGATTAGTAAATGTTGAGATTAACATTAAGTAGTTAACTAATGTTACCCGATTTTCATACAATTGCCAAAAGTTTATTAATTTTATATACATTTATTTACTTTCCGTGATCAACAAATTATCATAATATTGTCATAAAAATATGATCAAATTAGTGGAAGAAACATCTATAGATATAAATATACCAATAAAATGTAGTGTTAGTGGCATTTCACTCTCTCTTCTGCATATCTTTTTGTGAAAAACAAGTGAAATGCCACCAACACTAGAATTTGCCTTCTTGACAATAAGTATCTTAATTTAATTTGGCTGGCATTTAGAGTAAGGCATTTTATTTAATAATTCAGTTTGCCTTATGAAAACGAGCACCCTTTCTGTGGTTTGAACATTTTCTGATAGTCCTATTATCTCTGGGAATTAATTTGAACTAAGCTGAATATAACAAAAATCTTAAGCTCATACGTTCTATACAAGCAATTTCATTTGCCTGATGTTTACCACCTTCATGACTCTTAACTATTCTACCGTAGGAATGGAATTCACTCCAAAAGGAAGAGGGATAGCCCTTCTTGTGTGCTCTCCTCAGCTGGAGTCACATCCTCGGGCTGGTTTTGACCTTTATTTGACAGCTTTGAGAAGCAGAATCCAACAGAGAGATGAAAGGACCCACAGTCCTTCACAGGTGTTTGAAGAATGTTATCAGATGGACCCTCAAACAGATGGGATAAAGGGCCTCAGGGCCCAAGTGTCAGTCTGCACTGATTGGTGTGACCCCCAAAAGATATGCATGGAGATAAGGTCACTTGTGGCACAATGTCATATGTTCAATTATTTGTAGATAAATGTTAAACTCAAGATACTTATGTTTTATTGTCATCAGAATTCCACATTAGGGCCGTTGATTTAACACATTTGGTGGATTAATTATGGAAAAAAATAACGATAATCCTCAATTGTGCTCAGTGTGAAAGGTCCTTTATACTGCATGCACTTTAGTTACAATCATGATGAAGCCTATTAGCATGCAATCAAAATGCCTCTAAAATTCAAGATATGAGGGCAAAAAATGCCCTGTATGGGTTTTTGCCTAATGATATAATAATCATATGATATACACTCACCTAAAGGATTATTAGGAGCACCTGTTCAATTTCTCATTAATGCAATTATCTAATCAACCAATCACATGGCAGTTGCTTCAATGCCTTTAGGGGTGTGGTCCTGGTCAAGACAATCTCCTGAACTCCAAACTGAATGTCAGAATGGGAAAGAAAGGTGATTTAAGCAATTTTGAGCGTGGCATGGTTGTTGGTGCCAGACGGGCCGGTCTGAGTATTTCACAATCTGCTCAGTTACTGGGATTTTCACGCACAACCATTTCTAGAGTTTACAAAGAATGGTGTGAAAAGGGAAAAACATCCAGTATGCGGCAGTCCTGTGGGCGAAAATGCCTTGTTGATGCTAGAGGTCAGAGGAGAATGGGCCGACTGATTCAAGCTGATAGAAGTGCAACTTTGACTGAAATAACCACTCGTTACAACCGAGGTATGCAGCAAAGCATTTGTGAAGCCACAACACGCACAACCTTGAGGCGGATGGGCTACAACAGCAGAAGACCCCACCGGGTACCACTCATCTCCACTACAAATAGGAAAAAGAGGCTACAATTTGCACGAGCTCACCAAAATTGGACAGTTGAAGACTGGAAAATGTTGCCTGGTCTGATGAGTCTCGATTTCTGTTGAGACATTCAGATGGTAGAGTCAGAATTTGGCGTAAACAGAATGAGAACATGGATCCATCATGCCTTGTTACCACTGTGCAGGCTGGTGGTGGTGGTGTAATGGTGTGGGGGATGTTTTCTTGGCACACTTTATGCCCCTTAGTGCCAATTGGGCATCGTTTAAATGCCACGGCCTACCTGAGCATTGTTTCTGACCATGTCCATCCCTTTATGACCACCATGTACCCATCCTCTGATGGCTACTTCCAGCAGGATAATGCACCATGTCACAAAGCTCGAATCATTTCAAATTGGTTTCTTGAACATGACAATGAGTTCACTGTACTAAAATGGCCCCCACAGTCACCAGATCTCAACCCAATAGAGCATCTTTGGGATGTGGTGGAACGGGAGCTTCGTGCCCTGGATGTGCATCCCACAAATCTCCATCAACTGCAAGATGCTATCCTATCAATATGGGCCAACATTTCTAAAGAATGCTTTCAGCACCTTGTTGAATCAATGCCACGTAGAATTAAGGCAGTTTTGAAGGCGAAAGGGGGTCAAACACAGTATTAGTATGGTGTTCCTAATAATCCTTTAGGTGAGTGTAGTTTAGCAATATCACACAAGCAAGAGTGATGTTTTTCCCGAATATCAGCACGATTGCAAATGTGATATTTATTTTATACAACAGTTCAGTAAACAAGAAGTTAATATTGTGTTACATTTTAGACACAATATTGTCTGTTTTTGCTCAATTTCGCCAATGAAAATAGTTCAAAACAAAGGCAGCAGAGCTGTTGTGTGTCTCTAAACGATTGTTACTGAATGAATCTGTGGTTTTTAACGAATCGAGTGAGCCACTGATTCAGTGACTCGAACATATAGACTGTTATGATCCGGCTCAAAGTCACAACATAAAGAGGACACTTCACAAAAGTGGTTTCAATAAAAGGGAATGTTTTTATTTAAAGTCAAACAAAATATGTCATTAAGCATTAAATAAGAACTTGCTTCACTTGCTTTGTTCCTGAATGAATCGGTTAAGTGAATAATTCAATGACTCACTCATTAAGACAGTGACTTGCTGCCACCTACTGGTGGTTTTAGTTTCATATTAAGAGTATAATTTCACTTTTAATTCATATTCATGCCATCTGTGAGCTGCATTAATACAGTCTGTATAAATATACCTAAATGCCACTTCAGTTGCAGCTTCTGGAAAAAAAGGATATGGTCACATTGTAGCCTTAAAAGTTTATGTGTTTAATCAAAATATTTCTTTCTAAAGCTACTTTTTGTAATGTCTATTCAATGCTTTTCTCATCTAAAACAATAATGACTTTAAAACATTTGGAGGTAATTTCCCAGCCAAAATTGATGTGAGATTGTTAAGCGATTAATTACCTGAATTAATCACAAAATAGTGTAATCTTGCATTTCTTTCAATTGCACAATGGAAGAAATACACAGGATGACTTTGCCCACACACACATATTTAATCATTTATTAATTTATACTCTGAGTTTCTTTTTAATTAGGACATAAATGCATAGCTAAAATCATTTTAAAACATCATTTGTTGTCTTGGGAACCCATAATTTGAATTTGGACCAACAAAGCTTTAATTCTGCTGTTATGATATAGAATAATTGATTTACCTGCTGTGCCAGACCAATTAAATTATGTCATTTGTTTGAGCACTTCAGTCAAATTAAAGATGAGCAGCGGTTAATTGCATCTAAAAATAATCATACTCACTCTAACTCTTCAGCACTATTGAGACTGATGTTCTTAGGTTAGATATGGACATTATTTTTCATATTCATCAAATGAATGTTAATTAAAAACTGTGTGCTGTGTAATAACCTTCAACAGAGCTGTTGATGACCAACACAATATAAAATAAATACATTTAAAAAAAAGCAAAGAACACATTTCATTTCATTTCAATTTCATTGGAAACTATTCACTGATGCAATCAAAATCAACGAGAACTAATACAGTCTCTTAAAATGTACCTAATGCTGATAATACATTTTCGAGAGGAGTCACTTGAGTAAAGCATTAAAATATACTGTAGCATTGCATTGACCTTTAAAGGGGTCATGACATGAGAAAATCAAATTTGCCTTGATCTTTTGATTTGATTTAAGAGGTACCATTAAAACATCCTGCAAGTTTCATGGCTTAAAACATCCTCATAAAAAAAAGCATTTATTTAATCAAGGGATTGATATTAAGGGAACTGTGACGTCACATGGGCAAATACATTTGCATATGCCCGCCTTCAGAGCAAGACATCGACCAATAGATATACATTGGTCATACAGTTATACATAACAGTGGGCGTTTACAAGCCTTAAAAGGAGCCGCTCCTTAAAAACACATCATTTCAGGGTGAAAATAATCGTAATTATCACAGCCAGTTGACAACAAAACCCATTCATCTGCTTGTACTTTTCTATCTCTAAATGAAAAGAACTGAACACACAACTTAAATCCTTATAAATACATGATTTAAATGATACATTTATCTTTGATATTACCAAAAAAGCTTTGCTTCCCGCAGAGTGCAATTGCATGCAAATCCTTAAGCCTGTGATTTCATCTACCTTGTCAAATACAAAAAAATTCAATTTGTCAGATTAAATAGTAGTCTTTGAGATACAAGGAACAATATAGCTGCAAGCAGCAATTATCATGGTTCAAGCGTTTAAGGCCACATGCGTAAAAAGATATTATGTTTTATTTAGCAAGCATGTAACCACTTATGGATCCATAGATGGAAAAGACTATTTACAGCCAATACAGGCAATTTACCATAGGAAATATATGTTTTTAAAGGAACACACAGACTTTTTGGGACTTTAGCTTATTCACTGTATCCCCCAGAATTAGATAAGTCCATACACACCATTGTCATCTCCGTGCGTGCCATAACTCTGTCTGACGCACCCACCGCTAGCCTAGCTTAGCACAAAGACTGGAGGTAAACGGCTCCAGCTAGCCTACTGCTCAATAAGTGACAAAATAACAGCAACATTTTCCTAATATATTATAATATATATATATATATATATGTTGTGATGTGTATAGTTACATTGTGTACTAAGACCGACGGAAAATTAAAAGTTGCAATTTTCTAGACCGATATGGCTAGGGACTATACTCTCATTCCTGCATAATAATCCAGGAACTTTGCTGCTGTACCATCGGTGCAGCGGCGCAATGATATTACGCAGCGCCTGAAAATAGGCTAACTTCTGTCAACATAACCAACGTGACAACCTGCTTGCACAGAGAGCGTGCTGGGGACTATTTTCAGGCGCTGCGTAATATCATTGCGCCGCTGCACCCATGGTACAGCAGCAAAGTTCCTGGATTATTACGCAGGAATGAGAATATAGTCCCTAGCCATATCGGTCTAGAAAATTGCAACTTTTTCTAAGGCTTTTTAACAGTTATAGCGCCACCTATGGTCCGAACGCCATAAAAGTTTGCATGCTTGTTTAGAATCATATGTTGCATGTGCTCACCTATTTTTGTGAAGTTTTGAGTTTTTGTTTAGGAGTTATAGGCTTTTGGCCACACCCATTTTCTAAATGACTTTGTTATAGCAACTTTTATAGCAATTTTTTTGATAATTATTGATCTAGAGAGTCCAGAGAATTGTACTGCAGTGGTTTTATTCAGATTGAGAGCGAAAACCTAGGACTAGTTCGCAAAAGTAGTTTTTTTTACACAATTAAACGTAAATATTTAATGAATGATTTGATTGACAGCAGTGGATCATGAGGCAAAAGTTGTTCAGTATGAGGAGAACTGTCAAATGATATGAATATTGTGTGTATGTGTGAAACACCACGTGATTACTGAGGCGTAAAACTCGTTAGTGCCACCTAGTGGCTGATTTCTTTCAAAATGTCAAAAATTCTAAAAATTCAAAAAAGCCCACCGAGTTTCGCTACGATCAACCTCCAGTAACCTTGTCTAATAGATGCTCAAACTTCAATGGCTGATGGCGGCCATGTTTTTTGAGATACGCCAATGTCCTCATAGACTGTCATGGCACCTTGGACAAAGACACTGCATGCCAATTTTCAAGTCAATCCGACAAATGGTCAGGTGGTTATAGCCATTTTCATGTTTTCCCAGTTATAGCGCCAACAAGTGGCCAATCGCCACAATTTTTTTCCTGTGATCAAAGTTTGAGCTAATACATATGTGTGCTGAGTTTGATTAAAATATCTCATTGCGGTCACAAGTTATAGCCATTTTAGTAAAAGTGGCTCCGCCCACTTCGAACATTTTGGTGCCCCTTATTGACCGTGAATTTTTATAATTATTTATATTCAAACTCCAGAGAATCTTTCTGCACTGGTTTGGTTCTGATCGGGCGAAATACCTAGGATTAGTTTGCAAAAGTAGGTTTTGGACAAAATTCAAAATGGCGGAAAAGAAATTGAGATGTACGTTTTGTCCATCTTGAGCCACGGATTCCAGTGATATAAGAGTTATGAGAGATTTTGAACTTTTGATTGCTGTAGCACCCCCTATTGGCCGATTGGGGTGATATCATGTCAGTCTTTCCCCAAATTGAGACCTACCATCTGACCAAGTTTCAAGTGCGGTTTGGTCAAAAATAATAAAAATCCTTACAATTACAATAGGGTTTCAGCACTTTGTGCTTGAACTCCTAAAAATATGCAGCAAAATTAGAAAAGTAGTAGCAGTTCTTTTTAGCCATCCTTACATAAGCAGATGAGGGTCACATGTCACATGAGGAAAAGATTTTTGTAAAAAGAGCTTGTAAAAACTCTCAGGATGTTTATGTACATTACACGTTGATTATCATATAGCAATGCGTTTATGAAGGACACCGTTAGAACATCAAATGTATTTTCTTAAACATTGAAGACAGTGTTTCTTCCTGCATGGCTCCTAATTACATTCGTAACAACAGCGCCGGATTTATAAAACCTTCAACATCATTAACTGGAAATGTTTAGCAGATTAACCCGCCTGCCGAACAAAGAAACTGCAGCCACCTGTGATCACTGGCTCAAATTAGACACACTTTAAAAACCATTAAAGATTCTCTGAATTCTTGATTAGAGAACAAGAAGTCTAAAGACCCCATTTGTTGCTGAAAATGCTGAAAGGCCATATTTGTCTTAAAGTCCCCCTCTGGTGAAAATCAAGATTTTAAATGTTTATATGTCCATGTGGTGTTTTTAATATGCTTTCAGACAAACCATGTGCAAATTCAAAGTCAACATCATTGCTGAGTATTTTCTCTTTAAAACCAAAGACAGTCTCAAAAATATGGTTTGAAATCGCTGGTGTTTCTGACATCACAAACTACCTTGTAACCAATCACGTCACGAGTGGGGCGGGGCTTTAGCATATCATTAACTATTCTCTGGAGCAGGGGAGTCTCAAGAGAAGCAGGTTATTTACTGTTGATATGAAAAATCAGGTAGATTTAGCAATATAGTGGGTGAATTATGTGTATGATGTATATTATGATGTTATGATGAACTATATGCCTTTCTCCACTGACGTTCCATGATGTTCAAAGTGTTTCTGACTGATACTGAAGGCAGAGATGGCGAACGGGAACATGGTTTGTGTAACATTAGCAGCGCATTATTAGCGGTTTGATAACGTAGTCAAGTCAAAGGCTGATCATACTAATTAATGTTATGTGTCCGACGTTGTAAAGAGCGATACCTTTGTGAAGTGTTTACTACAGTAATTTGAGTAAAAGTTGACTGAGTGGATCGCTGAGCTGGTGTGAGTGAGTGGAGGCGGGGCTCATTTGCATATTCATGGATCTGCGTATACTTAATGAAGCAAGGGTGTAGAGTTACATTCAAGCTATTTTAAGACATGAAGAAATAATTTCACAGAATTTTTTTTTTTGTCATTTTGGTGATCAAAGATGAGTTTCAAGGGATACAATTATTGACTACATGGGGACTTTCAAATATGGGAACATTCAGTAATTTCGATATAAATAAAACTGACAATGTGCTTTTATTATTTTTTGTACATAACCTTCACATTGACTGTTTCTATTGGCCCATAGACAATAAAAATAAGCAAAAGCCTCAGAAAAATCTCAACACACAGTGTTATACACCCAGGTTCGACTGACATCAGAGTTCAGTTCAATCGGATGATGTGTCGTACAAGTGTGCCATACAAGCCTTGAAAAGTGAAGCCAAAACATTGACCGCCCCCAGGTGGCTGGATGCAGTATAGGTCATAAACCCCGCCCTCTCCATGTAATGTAATGGGACGTGAGACAAACTAAACAATCAAATTACACTTCAAATAAAAAATTTTTAATGATGGTTTCTCTCATTTAGGTAGTTCACGAAAACCTCTGAGTGAAGTAGTCACTGAGGCACCAACAGACTTTTCCACAACTGTTTATTTCACACCGACATAATGAGCTGTTGTACTAACTGATTCTGCGGGAGTGTGGGCGGGACCTTGATACCGCGGCTCCACACTCACTACTGTGCACTCGACTCAAGACCCAAGATGTCAACACCATATTAGGGCATTGGCGGCTTCACTTTTCCACAGTGGAAGAGAGTGAAGGTGCGTCGTCCATCTTTTTTTACAGTCTGTTGTGTACACACAAACTGTACCCGAGTCTGCATTAAAAAAAAAAAGTGTTGTGGGGTACAGTTCATGTGAACTCCGGTACGCAATCATACTAAATCGAGGAAGTGAATTGCTGACTGGATAAAACTGTTGTGTGCGTCTCTCACTTTCCTAACAAGCGTGACTGATTGTCTCATTTCTGCTGGAGTCCCGCCTTCTTTAGAACATTTGCTGTACATTCGCGGTACAAGTGCACTAGCACACAAGCATAGATAATAATACAATATAATACAACAGTTACAAATAACTGTAGTATTCAGGTACAGAAATGTAATAATTAGGCCTCAATGTAAAATAACAGTGTATGAATTAAATGTAGATTAATCTTTGTTAAAGCTGTTTTGTTGTTTGATTATCATTAATGACAGACAGCAGCAGGTATTTATAGGCTGCTGTCACTTTAAGACCGAATGCATGGATCCAATATAATGATACACGTTTTCTTTCTCAACTGTTTACATTCACTTAAGACATAACCAACTGTGTTTGAGAATACTTGCCGAGATTGGTATTTTGACAATTTTGTGTGTATTTGTCCGTTCAAGTGCAAGGAGATGCGAAAGAGGAATCAATTCAGTGTTTGTGCGCTAAATTGGCAAGACAAAACACATGCAAATGTGAACTTTTCATAAACTTTCACTCTATGATGGTTAAACTTTGCATTTAATCCACAAATCGATCAACTACGATCCGCTTAACCCCTAAAATCTGCATGAGGAACTTTTTCACCCTCACGTAAAACTCACTATCGTGTGGATAGAAATGGCTGGATTTCACTCTGGAAATTTCACTGAGCAACAGTAAATGTGACTGCACCTTATAGACCGTATTATACCATTATTGAAGTCTTATTATAAGCTTGCTTGAGCTGGGATGTTTTCATTAAACTTGAGCATCAGCTTGTCCAAAATCTGTTTCCTATAAAGTTTAATTCGGGACAGTTCGCCGTCTGTCTGCAATTTGAGAAAGCAATATGTGCCAGAGAGCTGATTTATAGCTTAAAACTGACTGAACAACAGATCAACTCAGTCAGGATTGGCTCAACTTGTGAAAGTTGAAAGTGAAATCGTACAACAGGACGACTCCTTACCAGTTCCACATGTGGCGCTGCACTCAGTCCAAGTCCCATAAATCCACTGGAAATAAGAGACAGCAGTGCCATTGATGGAATCCACAAGAGTGTCTCTGCTGATGGTGTACTCGTACCTCACCCCAGGATTCGTCTCCTGAAAAAGCAGCTGGAGAACATTGAGGGCAGATTAAAGAGAAGTCTTGACACAAGAACACACAAACAATGGGAAAACACACAAACCTCAGACCTAGAATCTATCCATCCATCTGTCTGTAGTTGTAATGTCTAGTGTTTTGGTTTTGTTTCATGTTTTATGTCACAGTCATGTTTCATGTTTTGCCATGTGCTCCCCTTGTTTGTGTCATGTTCTACTAATGTGCTCCCTTGTCAGGTGTTCTATGTAGTCATGTTGTCATTGGTTCATTGTTTGATTGTTCACAGGTATCCCTTATGTTTGCCATGTGTCTTGGTCTAGCTATGTTATATGTAACCCGCTGTTGGTGAGTGTTCTGTGTTATAGTCAAGTCATGGTTTATTTTGTATCTTTTCATGTTTATCAGTAAACTGCACTTGGGTTCTTCAACGCCTGCCATCAGTGGACTCAATCGTTACAGAAGTATAAGCATAACTGTGAATCCTGTCCAGTCTCTTTCAATCAATATCCCACGTTTAGTAATGTGTACATTTGTACTGTTGAAATTGATATATGCCATACAGAAGAAGTGCAGCCTTGTGCATTTTCAATACAGTAACTGTCATAAAAAACTGTCACCATAGTTCACATCAGGAAATACTCAGAGTACATTGTTATATTGACAGCATGAATAAGCATTTTGACTATCGTGTTTGTGAACAACGACAAGGACTTTTCATTCTGATGGCACTGATACTTACTTTTGAGAGATGAACTAAAGATTTTCAGCAAATTACAGGCTTTAGCAGGTAATCCATTGTGTGGTGCTGTTTGTATGAATTGTTTTGAGAAATGCTCATACTGGTTTGCAAATATTATTACGGATGATTCAAGAAATGCAGCTCTTGTGGGGTGTTCCCGGTCTGCAGTGGTCATTATCTATCAAAAGTGCTCCAAGCAAGGAACAGTGGAGAACCGGAGACAGGGTCATGGGCGGCCAAGGCTCATTGATGCACGTTGGGGAGCGAAGGCTGGCCCGTGAGGTCCGATCAAACAGACGAGCTACTGGAGCTCAAATTGCTCAAGAAGTTAATGCTGGTTCTGATAGAAAGGTGTCAGAATACACAGTGCATCTCAGTTTGTTGCGTATGGCGCTGCATAGCCGCTGACCAGTCAGGGTGCCCATGCTGACCCCTGTCCACCGCCGAAAGCACCAACAGTGGCACGTGAGCATCAGAACTGGACCACGGAGCAATGGAAGAAGGTGGCCTGGTCGTCTGAATCATGTTTTCTTTTACAACACGTGGATGGCCGGGTACGTGTGCGTCGTTTACCTTGGGAACACATGGCACCAGGATGCACTATGGGAAGAAGGCAAGCCAGCGGAGGCAGTGTGATGCTTTGGGCAATGTTCTGCTGGGAAACCTTGGGTCCTGCCATCCATGTGGATGTTACTTAGGGTCAGGGCTGTTTTGGCAGCATAAGGGGGACAAACACAATATTAGGAAGGTGGTCATAATGTTATGCCTGATCGGTGTATGAACAGACATATAATTTAGGGTGTGTTCACACTTGGCATGTTTGGTTTGTTTAAAACATACTTTGGTGCGATTGCTCTGTTAGTGCGGTTCATTTGAATAAATGTGAACAAATGTGCCATCCGAACACTGGTGCACACCAAACAAGCGGACCGAGACCCACCTTTCCTTCCAAACGAACTCTGGTTCAACTGAAATATGAACGCAACACAGATAAAAGCCGCTTTCTTGTTTTGTATCTTCAGGTTCGACAGTGTGAACGCCAAGCGAACCAAATGTATAATTTTCTTTTTTGGTCCAGACCAAAAGAACCAAGAGAACCGAACTACAAGTGTGAACACAGCAGAAGAGTAAAACAGAAAAATGTGAGGTTGTAAACTACTCTCAGCCACATGGGATTTAAGAATAAGGAGAGTGATAAGAGGACTTTATGGATCCAGATTTCATTGTGCCTCCTGCTGCTGTAGACATCCCTCTTTCCCCACCCGCGCAAAGGCTGCGATCCAAAGGCCTCAAATCACTCTGTGGGAGGAAGTCTTTTATCTAGATTACCCCTTCTCTGCTACACAAACTAGCCTAAATCCCTAATAAGCAGTATCCTAACTTTAATGGCACTACAACACAAAAAAGCATGCATATTTTCTATTAACAATCAGACTTGGGCTGCTAATGATTAAATGCTGGAACAAGCCTTTTATGCAATAAATTCAATCATTAGTCCACTAAATGTTCAAATATATTTCACTTTTTAAACCAGGACTGGAATAAAATCATACATTAATATTTTTTAATTGAAAAAGATCACAAAGCTACTTTCCGCTGATTTTATGCAAATCCACTGGGTTAAAGGGTTAGTTCACCCAAAAATGAAAATAATGTCATTTATTACTCACCCTCATGCGGTTTCAGACCCGTAAGACCTCCGTTCATATTTGGAACACAAATTAAGATATTTTTGTTGAAATATGAACGGAGGTCTTACGGGTCTGAAACCGCATGAGGGTGAGTAATAAATGACATTATTTTCATTTTGGCCAAACGGTTCTGATTGCGTAACCGTTCTATTCCGTGCCGATCTGGTACAGTTCTGGTTTCATTTTCCACTGTGGGGATGATAACGGCCGCTCTTTGGAATGTCATGCAAAAGCGTCAGTCGTTGCCTTGGTAACACAACGGTTTACTGATAAAATGAGATGTAAATAGCGACCGCAATATGGAGGATGATCAGATATTTATTTTAATTTTATTACTAATTTGTGTTTATATCGCTTAAATAGCGCGCTTAGCCAGCCACAGAGAAACTAGTAGCCGGGCAACAGACAAGTGACCAATCCTGAGTGGCGACGTCACTTCACGGATTCTACCAGCACGGTTAGACAACCGTGCCGAGAATTCTGGGCCGAGAACGGTTTGTAATCGTGCTCAAGTGGAAACACAACTGGAACCGTTCCTTACCTTTCCGTTCGGCCCGACGGTGGAAAAGCAACTAATGACATGTGCAAAGTTTGGTGTCAATATGCCAAAGCATTGCAGAGATACAGCCTCGGAGTCATTTTGACATCATGCCATCAACTTTGTTGATGCGGTATACGAAAAACGGTTTGTTTATCGACACGAAATCCATACATTTTTGCCGGCATGGTCTGAAGATGATACAATTCAAATTTGGTGAAAATCAGTCTAGGAGGAGTTTGAAAAATGGCAGACAGGAAGTTCAGCCAACTATGGCAAAACTGACATCTATGCTCTCACCATGACCCAAGGAAACTGAGGGTTAGTTCACCCAAAAAAATGAAAATTACCCCATGATTTACTCCCCCTCAAGCCATCCTAGGTGTAAATAGCATTCTTCTTTCAGATGAATACAATCTGAGTTATTTAAAAAAATATCCTGGCTCTTTCCAGCTTTATAATGGCAGCCCAAAATTTGAAGCGCAAAAAAGTGCATCCATCCATTATAAAAGTGCTCCACACGGCTCCAGGGTTAATAAAGGCCTTCTGAAGCGAATCGATGGGTTTATGTAAGAAAAACATCCATATTTAACACGTCATAAAGTAAAATATCTAGCTTCTGCAAGACCGACCCTTCCGTATTCAACTTCCTGACGATGGGCCTTTATTCATTTTTTTTAAAAATTCTCCATTTTTTTCATGGCGGGAAATTATATCATATGGTGCATTCGAATCGACTTGAGCCAGGGAATCAGAAGGAAAATTAACAACAAAAGTTATTAGCATAAATGTGATAGCAAATTTGGACAGTTGGTGGCGCAAGAGGGATTGAGTTAGAGACTCCAACTTTGTTCAGACTGTCCTCTATCTGTTTGTCACATTTCATAACTTTTGCACAAGCGGTTCTATGGGCTGCCATAGACTTCCAGAGCGGAAGAATGATAACAAGAGCACCAGCGATTACAAGAGGTGCTTAGCCCCTAATAACTGGCTAACAACTTGGTACTAACCCTGATCTTACCCCTAAACCTAACCTTACATTACCCAGTACTTTTTTTATGTAAGCTCACTGTAAATGCATGTACTGTAAAATAAAGTGCAACCAAAAAAAAACAATAAAACATTTTTTCCAGAAGTCTTTACATAAGCAGATAAGGCTCTGCGTTAGAAGAAATGTGCAGTTGTCTGTTATCCATTATAGCGTTCAAAGCTGTAAACGTTTCCCTGGATAATACAGTCTCGTATAAGTAGTTGTTTGTATACCTTTCCATGAGATGTTAAATTATGTTTACCATTTTAGGCCTCTATTTAAACTCTAAACCACATTTCAGGCATCAATTCAATAAATCGTGACCTAGTTTAGCAGAGCACTTTAGCAGGTGCCTCTGAAAAGAGACGGGTCCCAAACACGCCAGATTCTGCTCAAATGCATGGGAGTTAGTACCTGAATCCACACTGGCTCCATGGTTGGTCCGGGGGAAGATAGGTTTTCCAGCTGCCCAGTCCTTTCGTAAGTGAATACCGTTCCTGCTGCCTTATACTCGCCATTCCACTGTATCGTCCAGCCACCGTTCAGGAAATATTTTTCAGGGTCATTACTGCGTAATGCCAAGTAGTTCCCAGCCTCTGCGACTTCCTCAATACGGATGTCCCGTGCTCCTTCCGGAATTAGGCCTATGTCTACATAGCCTGGGAGACAAAAAAATACCTCAGCTTATTCAAACAAATGACACAACAAATGTGTAATGTTATATTTATGATATGAAACTCATTTTACAAACCGAGCCCTTCGCTGTCCTCAAAGGTCTTTCTCACTGTCTCGCATGTAGATCCATTTCCATGGCAAACCCCACATTGATCCTCAACGGCATCTGAGTCGATCTCATAGTCACAGCCTATGTACTGTGACATGAACAGATAAATGATTAAAAAAAACTTAACAAGTGCATCCAAGTGCATTAAAGCAAGTGACTTGTTCCGTCTATTTCCCAATGCTCAAAATAATTAATTGGTTTGAGTAGGGCAAACTTAAATTAAGCAAATTAGTTCAATCAAATTAACTTTTATGAGTATTTAGAACTTTCTTTTTCTTTTGAGTTCATAAAACTGTTAAGTAATCTGAATTGTTTCATTGTTTTGAGTTCAATTGACCTTAACTGTTTTAAATTTAACTGAAACTGGCTGGGATTTCTATTTCCCAGCATACTTTGCCAAGTAAATGCTAAAATTAAGTGTTATATAATGTTTTTGTATGCAAGATTAATGGGAGATTTAGTAGGGTTTAATGTTTTGTTATTCTAGTTTAGAAGAGTTTCTGTTATGTTGGGTTTTTGGAGGGTTGCCATCATGGTGACGAGTGGAGTACAAAATAATAATCTGTAAGCTCTGCTTTCTTTCAATTTGCTTACTTTTGAACTTCTTAAACTTCTTAACCGATTACCTCTTTTTTTTTTGAGAGAGAGAGAGTTTTGCAAACTTATTTGGTTTTACAGTGTGTTCTTCTGAGTGGTTACCAGGGTGTTGCTAGGCTGTTGTTTGGTTATTCTGGATGGTAGAGCATAATTCTGAATAGATTCCGAAATAAACAAAAACAAAATAACATGTAATTTAATAGAGGTTCTGACAAAATGTTGATTGCGGCAGTCTATTAAAAATGTTTAATTAATCTGAATTACTTATTTTAAAAAATCTGAGTGAATGATTCAATGACTCACTCATAAAGACTTCACTTGTTTCATTACTAGATGAATCAGTGTTTTTGAATGAATCTCTTGAATGAATGATTCAATGACAAATGTAACAGTCATGTGTCGCCACCTACTGGTGTAACAATGTAATTTATACAATTGTTATTTGAAGCGCAATTACTTTCCAAAGGTGATTTGCTCTATTTTGTATGCTACCGTAGACATCAGTGTCATAGGATCAACAGCAGCACCAACACAGATCTGAATGAGATCACAGTCTTTTAACGGTTAATCGTGGAGGGTTGCAAATGGTTACTTACTAGTAAAAAGTGAAAAGAACCCACAACCAAGTCTCTATAGCCTCGTTCAGACTGTCAGTCCAAATCCAAGTCCAACATATCCAATTCAAATCTGATCATACTTAAGTGTGAATGGCAAAAAAATCTCATGAAATGTGTTTTGAGCTACATTCATAACTTGAAATCCTATTCAAATCACATTTCTGGAAATCTGTGTCAGTCTGACTGCTCTAATCGGATTTTGCGTGGTTTATGTCACTTTCTCACGCCCCCTGAACCCCCCTAACTACCTCACATTTGGGAACTCGGTGATTATAAAGCCCTGCCTATGGCCCTGGGTAGGATTAAGGGATGTAGAATAAAGTCATGCAGAATAATGCATTAATATGTGCTTTATAAGTACTAATAAACAGCCAATATCCTAGTAATATGCATGATAATAAGCAACTAGTTAATAGTGAGAACTGGACCCTAAACTAAAGTGTTACCATTTTTTTAAATCATACCCTCATTGGGGTCTGAGCCCCCCTAAAATAAAGAAATCCTAGAATTGCCCTCGCTGGTATCTATTTGGATTGTTTACCTTTGTTTTGAGCTCTTACCTGTTTTTGAACAACTAGGTTTTTGGATTGCCCTTAATAAATCCTCAGCCTTTGCGTCTCTGAGCAGATTCTAGCAGTTGAGCCGGTCACACAAATCAGATCTGAACAGTTGTGATACACAGCGTAGACAGTCAATAATTTAGATCAGATTCAAACCGGATACACGCATAATCAGATTTGGATTGACAGTGTGAACACCGGACTACAGGCAACATAGGCCCAAATACATTTTTTTTGCTCATATGCGCCTCAGATCTGATTATTTATAACAGTGTGAACAGCACAAACCACGTGGAATCTGATTTTTCTATCCTGATTTGGGCCACTTCCATATGTGGTCATAAATCATATTCTGGTCTGATGTTTTCATGCGACTTTTACGCCACTCTAGATCAACATTCGTCACAATTCTGCACTGACGGGAGTCACTCCAAAGATTTTACACACCGGTAGTTCTTTGGTCACACTAACTGCGTCTCATTTCAAAGCCCTCCGGAGGCTGCATACGTCATTGAGGCTGTCTAATTTATGTAAAGTGACCATTACATTCCAAAGTCATTAAGAAATTACAACAATTTATGCTCCACAAGGAATAAAGGTCAATTTTATAATGGTTACTTTCCTGAATTGAGACTTCCTTGATGACGTATGCCGTCGACAAATGCGATTTCCAGGCGATGCAGCCTTCGAAATGTGAGACAGCTACAGTTTTAAATATTAAAGTTTAAAATATTCTACCTGCACCGTCAAAGTTTAGAAAGTATCACCTTATTTTTCCATACTGACGTGTCATGCTTGTCACGTGACACCGCAGCCACAATAGCGCTTATATGACAGATGTATAGCTTTTAAGTAGTTTTTCCTTTATTTAGTCAAAATATGCACAAACTTGTTAACTATATCATGAACTATCTGATTTTCTGATTCTTAAATACATGAATGTGTTTTGTTGTTTAAACACCTTTAAATTGATCATGTTAGTTCTCAATTCAGAGAATCGGATCTGTCGGATGTACATCACATAAAATTCATCCACTTCTCCTGAAATTAAAAATGACTGGCTAGTGAACTGGGAGAAGAGTAGAGTTAACTCTATAGTTACCTGCACAATGTGTATCTGATATGAATAAAACACATCGTCAAATTATAATTGATGTAATTGCGAGTAAAACTTCATGCGTTCACGTCTGTATATGGGAATTTCCTGTGTATGGGAATTTTTCCATCTTCTGCTAGATGATAATTGTAAGTGAAATTGCTCAAACCTCCACAATTGTACGGTCTATAGCAGTATAATAAGGCTATGGTTGGTTCAGTGGTTCATTTGTTTGTAAACATATGTGTTTAACTATATATTTTGAGAAAGAGCTTTGTAGAAGCAGTACTGTAACAAAAACAACAGCTTCCTCTTCTGCATTCAGCAATACCATGCATGAATTTCAGCTTGGGGTCGTACAAGGACTCGTTCAGATATTTGTGGCTCTTGTGGTATAATTTCACAGTGGACTGACACTCAAGCTGACAGACTGTCAATGGCTTGCAATGACAAGTAGAAATTTACAAGGACAGTCTGAGACTGAGCAAAGAGGTCAAAGCCATTACCAACCTTGCAAATGCCGTTAACGCATATATCGCGGCTCTGACTGCCCTCATAGCACTGCGTTCCGTCCACGACAGTGTCTAGCATCCTCTCCGAGAAGTTCTCGTTCACGGGTCTACAGTGCAGCTCGCACGGATTAACTGAAATGACACAAACATAGCCTTTCCGTAACTGTTTAAAGAGTGCCGCTACACAAAATCTCTCATTCTCGCCCAAGCACACTACGCGAGCGGCATATGAAGTGACAGAGCTGCACGATTCGGGATACATTAAGAATCAAACAGAGATTGCGCTTCTGAACAGACAACTAAACAAAACACCATGTAATTTACTAGAGGTTCTTATGAAATGTTTAATCCTGCAGTCTATTTAAAATGTCATTAAAGGGGAGGGGGGGGGGGGGTCTAATGCTATTTCATTCTGACTTATCTACACTGTTAAAGAGTTGATTCTCCTGCTAAACATGGCCAAAATGTGAAAAAATTAGTTGGACGTATGACAAAGTATTTCTGTGCCAAATACACTGCATCAGGATTCGAACAAGTATGTATGACGTCATAAAGGGCAGAATTGCTTGTATGGGCACTTCTTGGACACGGACACGGACACGGACAAGAGCGAGAGCAAGAGCCGCCCATCAACGAGCTTTGTTCGGGTTACGGGAGCCGTCGGCGGCGCTGGCGTTGTGTTTTTCGGCCACAAAATCAACAATGTCACTAAAGAAGTGTGTTCCTGGTTGTGAGGGAAAGATCACCTTGTTCAGCTTCCCAAATAACCCAGCGTTAAGGAAACAGTGGATGCAGTTTGTTTTTCCGGAGTTCTGCACGTGTGTTTGTTTGTTCCTGGTCATGAGTCGAAATCGCATCAAATGTCTGTTTTGTTGGCAATCGGCGCGTAAGTGCATATAATGTAAACACGACCATATAGTGAATCGAAAATTATCCAGGGAGTCTGTGTGGGTGTGCGCTCGAGATTGTTTAGCTCCGCCCACTGCACGCCTTCGCACGTTCGGCTATTTTCTGAAAGAATCAGTACAGCGTATCTGTCTTTTATAAATATGATAAAACTAAAGACTCTTGGGAGATATGAAGGATGCAACACTACTCTATAGGCACTCAAGATTAATCTGAATGAATAATATTTTGAATTGATTCAATGACTCACTCGTTTCATTACTGGATGAATTAGCATTTTTGAATGAATCTCTTGAATGAATGATTCAATGACAATCACATTTTTAACACGTCGCCACCTACTGGCGTAACAATGTAATTGATACAATCGTTATTTGAAGCGCCATGTTAATTTCAAAAGGTGATTTCCTCTTCGTAGACATCAGTGTTTATGTGTGAACTATAAACTTTCAGGGCCAGATTTGCTAAACAGGGCAAATTAGCGTGAGAGCGCAATTCCATAAAAGCGCAGATGGGAGTGGACAGTTCTGCGCCTGATCTACTGACGACACACAAATTAATGAACACAGACGCAGCCGGACCATTTCCATAATGACCAGCGCAATCTACCAGTTAGCGTCTGGTTTAAGACGCGCTTTTTTTGGGCGGTAAATAAATGGCGCAAACACCAGTAAATTGACAAGCGCAAACCTTTGTAAATCACCTTGCACCAATTCATTTAAATACTCCCATGTATTTTCCACCTGAAAGGGAAACTCCTACAAATGCAAATGCAACAAGGTCACCCGCAAAAATAACTCTGTCCACGCCTTTTCAGCGCTAATTTATCACTGAGTGTCTTTTAGTAAATCCTGACAATAGTTTAACGCCAAAAGAGGGTTTGCGCTGGCACAGGCTGTTAGTAAATCTGGCCCTTATAATGTCGATATTTAAAAGACTGTTTGTGAAGCTGTTTCATATCTATACATGTCAACTGCTCTCTCTGGCTCAGCGGCAGCGCCAACGCAGATCTGAATCAATGTGATTTCGTCAAAGGTTTAATACACACAGGCGAATCATTATCATTTAGGAAAGAGATTGCGTAAGTGTTTGAATCGTGATCACAATCTTTTAACGATTAATCGTGCAGCTCTATGCCATGTAGTGCCATAATGCGCACCTCTGTTATTCACATGTATCCATTTATAAAACTTCCCCTTATAAGGGACTGTGTTAAAGCGGATGCACTGGATGAATCTGAAGCTGGGCTGGTCCACAGGGCAGGGGTCATGGTTACAGGTCCGATATCTGCGGCGCTCTCCGAGACAGTATTTACCGCCATACTTGGGTCTAAAAAAAGCATGAAACATTCAAAACGTCAAAATCAGTATATACAACAAGACTAATATAGGCTAGTCAAAAAGCTTGAAATGGGTATACAAAGAAATTTGATCAAAACAGCTATTGGCTCCAAATGTAATTTAAAGCATTTTTTTCTTAAGAAAATTTAAGTGGATCCTATGCAAAACTGTCTGGCATGATGCAAGGGTGTTCTGGGTGGTTGCAAGGATGTTCAAAGTGGGTTTTAAAGGAATATAAGATATTTGAAGAATATTTTAGCTATTTTCATGCACACAATGGAAGTCAATGGGGTCCACAAGCTCATTGGTGCATAAGTCACATGACATGCAGGAACCAATGAGGTTTGATGTTAGTTTTTGGTGTTGTAATATTTGATTTGGACTTGATATGATCAATGATTTGATTAGAGAGTCAAAAGAGCCCACCACCATGCATTCAGCAATCATCATTTATGACTGTGTCCAAACAGGTATCCCAATAATAATCCCAGTAATCCTCTGCCCACCCTCATCTATTATTGATCAGGTAAACATGTAACTCCTAAAACTGACATGTTAGGCGACTCAAACAAACAACTTATAGCTTACTCATAGTTGTCCTTGCAGGAGTTTTTTTCTCTTTAAATGTAAGATATTTGCTGTTATAAGTACAGGGAAGTAGTATATCATTTCCCCACATGCTTGAAAAGTTATAAATATGATGCAGATGTTGCACATGCTTTCCATCAATTACAACATCTTAGAGATGCATTCACAAGTGGGCCACAACCTGTTTCTATAACCATTTCCATCTTTGAAAACTTGCTTCGGGTGCAAATCGTCTTCCAGGATAGAGAATCACACGCCAAACCAAATACATTGAAATGGTTACACTTCACAAACTCTGAACATGTGGACCAGAGACAGTGACTTCTTTTATTGGTCTAGCGAGGCTCTCCGATACTGTATGCATTCACAATTTCTCACCATTTAACAATCTGTCAGAACCACAAAGACACATGAAGGCCATTGAGGATGACTGAGGTTGTACATGATACATATATTCTGTATATATGAAATATTTTACTTAAAGCCTTTATGTATAATGCATTATAAAAGGTATTCATAATGTACATTATAATGCATTATATCTTTTCATAAATAATTGTAACCAACATTAAAATGCATTATAAAACTGTGATTACAGTTATTCATCACACCAAACAATGCATTAGAAGACATAGGTTACACTATTTGGTAACACTTTATTTTAAGATGATATAGTTACATGTTACTAAATGTACTTACTATAGTAATAACAGTAACTTATGCATAATTACAAGTAACTAACCCTAAACCAAACACTATTTTACAGTGTTCTTGTTACACGTTACATGTAGTTACTACAGTAATTTCTATAAATTATGGATAATTACATGCAACTAACCCTAAATCAAACCCTAACCATGTAGTAAGTACATGTAGTTAATTAATATTACTCAGTACTTAAATCTATAATTACACTAACACGGACACCTTAAAATAGTGTAACCGCAAACCCTAACTCTATAGTAAGTACATGTAGTTAATTAATATTACTCAGTACTTATTCGAGTAAGTACAATGTAACTATACACCACCTTAAAACAAAGTGTAACCCACTTTATTTTAGTGTCCTTGTTACGCATGTTACATGTAGTTACAATAGTAATAACTATAAATTATACATATTTACATGCAACTAAACCTAATCCTTACCCTATAGTAGTTAATTATTATTACTCAGTACTTTAATGTATAATTAGACCGTAGCAGACACATTAAAATAAACAGTTACACTTCATGTTAAGGTGTCTTTGTTACACTGTAATTTAAGTACTGAGTAATATTAAGCAACTACATGTACTTACTATAGGGTTAGGATTAGGGTTTGGGGATAGTTGCATGTAATTATGCATAATTTATAGTTATTACTATAGTAACAACATGTAACATATATCAAGGACACTGTAAAATAAAGTGTTACCAAATAAACTGTAACCCTTTATTTTAAGGTGCTCTTGTTACAGTGTAATTATACATTTATAGTATTAATTAACTACATGTACTTACTACAAGGTTAGGTTTAGGATGTGGGTGTGGTTTAGGGTTAGTTGCATGTAATTATGTGTAATTTAAAGTTATTACTATAGTAACTACATGTAACGTGTAACAAGGACACTGTAAAATAAAGTGTTACCTAAAGCATAACTGATGCATTAAAAATACTTTTATAATGCATTATATATAAAGGCTTTAAGTAAAGTGTTACCATAATGATTTCTACACAAAAAACACACACACTCAAACATTCTGCTGACATGCTGATGAGAAATAAGTGCAATCATTTCCTTGTCAACCATAAACATGCTAGTCTTTTCCCATACAATCTATGATAAAAATAGCTACTCCCATGGTTTGTGGTTTATCACAGTAAAGCGAGTGAGCACAAATTATGTGTGTGTGTGTGTGATTTTTGGAAACAGAGGAAACCAGGAAACTCACACTGGGTTGACACAGTCCCTCTGGGCATTCTGAACGCCCGTGCCGCAAGTCCTGGTGCACTCGGACCACTCGCTCCATGAAGCCCAGCCTCCATTCACGCTCTCAGGCTGGGAGCCCGTCTCCACACACTCCCCATCAAAACACCACTGACAAAACAAACATCCAAGACTTTCAATTAGTCAAGTGTACATGGAACTGGGAAGGAGAACTACCTGGCAAACTGCATGCAGGGAAATGAAAAGCCCACAGAAAGCCTGGCTTGCCTTGCCCTCACCACACTTGGTCCCATCCACGGCACCATCCAGCCTGGAGTGGCAGGTCGAGCCCACTGTGCACCACAGGGTGCTGCAGATATTCTGAAGGGTACAATCATTTAAGAATCATTCAAAGATATGCATGAAATGTTATTAGAGAAGTGTCTTTATTCTTGTTGTGATCAACCTTTATATAATTTTAACAAATGTTATGTTTTATTGTCAAGTGGTGTAACCATTAAGTAACATTTCTTTCCAACTTAAATACATGCAAGTGTATACATGTAACAGATGTAGGCCAGTAAGAGCTGTGCTTGTAAACCTCACTCCCCTGGCCCCAAGAGGCACTAAGGACTTATGGTTTAGCGTCCTTGTTAGCGCCTGCCACGCCGGAGACCTCGGTTCGAATCCCGGTCTGAGCGGGATGAGTAAGACCGGTTACATTTGGTGCCGTGACCCGGATGGGAGTGAGGCTTAGGGGGTAAGTATAACGGACGTAGGCCAGTAAGAGCTGTGCATGTAAACCTCAATTCACTGGGCTCAAGAGACGTGCTAGCGACTGACACTAGCGGCTGCGGTCTTTCACGTCCTTGTTTGCGCGCCCACCTCCTCCACCGGAGATCCTGGTTCGAGTCCCGCTTGGAGTGGGTCGAGTAGGACTGGTTACATTTGGTGCCGTGACCCGGATGGGAGTGAGGTTTAGGGGGTGAGTGTAAAGGACGTAGGCCAGGAAGAGCTCTGCATGTAAACCTCACTCCACTGGCCTCATGAGGTGCACTAGCGACTGCGGTCTTTAGCGTCCTTGTTAGCGTGCCCACCTCCCACACCGGAGACCTTGGTTCGAATCTCACTCAGAGTGGGTCGAGTAGGACCGGTTACATACATCTAATGCATTATTTTCAATCTTAGGTTTTTAAACAGTACTTTTTACAAGCATCATGAATTTAGGGAGTTGTGATCTGACTTTGCCATGTCATAAAAGTGCAAATTCTCCAATATTTTTAAAGTGTTAACAATCAAATCTGATGTTTACAAAGTGTTTGTGAACCCCGAGGATAGTTTTCGGGAAAGTTCATGTTATGTTAAAATTACTCTAAATTTACTCAACTTTTGTCTATCAAATACATTTCCTCAAACGTCAAAGTGCATTATAAATAACTTACTATAAAATGTAAAATATTTTTTATTTTAAATTCTGTCCAAAACTTTTAAATATTGAAGACGTCAATGGCTGTATAAATTGCATTTTTAATGCACTTTTTAATATATGAATAGATTGGTCGGATCACTGACACTTTAAATGTCACACTGAGAAATTACGGAACCATATAATGCATCTGCTATATTTGAGGCAAATATAGAGTATACAGTAAATCTGTATAAAGAATATACAGTAAATCTGTATATAGAGTATACAGTAATCATGGAGTTGTGTGCTGTAAATAGCTATAAGAGCATTAATGTTCTCCTTAAAACTTTTACGAAATGGCAAACCTTGTGTACCAAACACACACATTAATTGCATTTTTAAACCTCTGCAATTTCCTCTGGTTTCATGTCTTGAACTGTAACAGCCCTGATAAGGAGACTGAAGTCTGGCTCTATCTGTGTCCGAAGGACCTAGTGGCAGCTCTTCCGCTGTGTCTGTGACATTTGGACAGTAATTGAACGATGCCTAGTATCTGCCAACAGCTGCTGCAGAAAGCAGAGCACATCACCGATGTGACTTGACATGACTGACATACAACCCTGCAATCTGATGCCCTTTTCCCTATTTTTTTTTTATTCTGCAGGATGCCACACAAACCAGATATGCTGGTTTCCCCCTCATTGTTCAGCTAGCTGTAGGTGAAAAATAGTGATTTCAAGCTAAAGGGCTCTTTATGTTAAACAATTCTTCTAGTTGGAACATAAGACCCGCTATACTAGCGATCTGCTTTTTTCCCACTAAAACAGCTGGGAATCAGATGGTACTGATGTAAGGAGACTTCCTCTGTGATGGAAAAGTGTGTGTGTGGTCTATGCCCTACCAGACACTTGAACTAATAGAGGTTTTTGTTGTATCCTTCACAATATAACAGTGAGAAACTTTAAGCAGCACATGTGTCTGGATGTACATGAGTTGCTTAATGGGAAAGTTTCGGAATTAAATAAAATTCAGAACAGCATCCCAACAGACGTCTTTGTTAAAAAGACCAGCACGGCTGGTGACCATGTTGTGTGAGCAACCATTTTTCTTCTTTTCTGTTACATTGACAGAAGAAAGTCATGCACAGGAATTACGCAACCAGAACTCTGGCTTCACAGTAAAGTTTAATTCCAACGAAATCGTAGAATGAAATGGTGTGACGTCATTTCAAACAAAGTCAGGCCATGAAACAGCTTGCAAAAACGAACTTTCCAGAAAAGTTCGCTCCTCCTGGTAAACACCTTAGAACTACCATTGGTCTGTGGTGATGATGTAATAAGTGGGTGTGTTCGGTCCATTTCTTCTGTTCAGTCCGTCGCGATCAGACACGAGTAAAAGCATCAACACACTGGAGAGACGCTTTATAGTAGAAATCGAAGTTTTAATTCTAATTGGAAGAGACACTGACACTGTTTCTTCATGTTTAATACTGTAAAGCTGCTGCTTTTAAACAATCTATTGTATAAAGTGCTTTATATAAATAAACGTGACGTGACTTTACTGGAGAGCTGAATTGCAGAGCTGGTGCAAACATATCCATATCGCTACGATCTGAAGCTTTCCTAACTCCCGTTGCATCGAATGACGCTATGGGAACGCTTGCGTGATGATGTCATGAAGCACGTGAAATCAGTCCAATAGGGTACGGAGACGTCAGAGGCGGGTGACGTCCAGGACCAGGAAGTTATAAAGCCTGCCCAGAACAAAGCCACGCTAGCTTCTGTGTCTTCAGTAGCGCTCTATGTGTGGTCTGTTCAAAGCGGTTTTCAGTGTTTTTTCCTAGTTCAGTAAAATAATTCTAAAAACAAACTCTATGGCGAATAAACAGCAGTTTAATAGATGTGTGCACCCCTGCCCTCGTTTCATTACGGGAGGGGGGGACACACGTTCTTTGTGTGGCATGTTTGGGAGAGGAGCATGCACAGTCAGCAGCGCTCGAGGGCGTTGGCTGTGAGCACTGTGAAGTGCTTCCCATGCAGACACTCCGATCCCGTCTGGCGTTCTTTCCCGAAGCACGCGATGCGGTTACTTCTGTCCCGATTGAGGCACCTCTGATGCGGCTCTCTAGTTCTGAGGAGCTGGAGAGCGTCAGTGTCAGAGAAAGTGAGGATTCGCCACCTCTGTCACATGCATACGATGAACTGGTTGAGGTTGTGACGCAGGCTGTTGAACGTTTGAATATTGAGTGGCCAGCAGATCAGCAGGACGTTCGTTCTAAGAGTAAATTGGACAAACGTTTTCTGCCATCCCGATCACAACCTCAGCGCAGGGGCTTACCATTTTTCCCCAATCTCCACACCGAGGTGGCGAGATCGTGGGAGAAACCAGTTTCATATAGAGTATACAATGAACAAACATCCCAGTATTCCTCTATTATGAACTATAGATCATGGTTATGGGGAGATGCCTAAGACTGAGGATACACTAGCCAGTTATTCAGACTTTCGAAGCTAGCGCGGCTTTGTTCTGGGCAGGCTTTATAACTTCCTGGTTCGTGACGTCACCCGCCTCTGACGTCTCCGTACCCTATTGGACTGATTTCACATGTGCTTCATGACCTCACGCAAGCGTTCCCATAGCGCCATTCGATGCAACGCTCGTTCCCTCTTCAGGGAACCGAGGTTACTGTCGTAACCTAGGCGTTTTCTCATCACTGTGAGAAGGTGCGATGGCACCTATTGTATCCGTTAGTTTTCTTATTATTATTCTGCTTCTTCTTCTGCTCTGGAAGTCTATGACAGCCCATAGAACCGTATGGTAAAAAGTTGTGAAATTTGACACACTGGTAGAGGACAGTCTAAACATTCACCACAGTAAATTTGGAGTCTCTAACTCAATTCCTCTAGCGCAACCAACTGTCCAAAGTTTCACTTACATTTATGCTAATCACACGGTTCGTCTGATTTTCAGATCATCTTACGTTGCTGGCAAAAAGTTATCAAAAGCTTTTTGATAAACTCAACCGTTCTCGAATAACACGCAAACAAAATTGATGAAGAGCATGCCAAATTGGACGCGAGGCTATATCTACGCAACGCTTCAGCATATGCAGACCAAACTTGGTACACGTCATCCCAAGCATGACCTGAGGCTACATGTAGTGTTTTGGCACAGTGCCACCTACTTTTTTGCTTATAACTTCTGAATACTTTGCCAAAAGTCATAAAACTGACTTCCTACTGATTCAGTGCATCATGTCGAGTCGAATGATACCCAATTGTCGGCCATTTTTAATTTTGCCCTAAAATGCTGTATTTTAAGAACACAGTGTATTGTTACGTAAATTGGTATGTGTCATTGGGACCATGCCCTAAAGGTTATTAAAAAAGTTGAGACAGCTCGAACTTGCTGTCCGCCATTTTGAATTTCTTTGAAAACCAATTTTTTGGTTTTCAAAACCGTTGGTCTGATTTTGAACAAAACTGGCTCAGATCATCTTCAAACCATGCTGGCAAAAAATTATCAAAAGCTTTTTGATAGACCAAACCGTTCTTGAGTTAAGCATCAACTAATTTGTTGGCATGATTCCAAACTGATTCTGAGGCTGTAACTCTGCAATGTTTTGGCATATTGACCCCAAACTTTTTATGCATCAGCGTCCCCTCACACTGACCACACCATAATAATTTGATAACAGCGCCACCTATTGGTCAAAAGTGATAAGCAAGTTAATCATATTAAAGTGATTGTATTCATGATTTTTCAGCCATTTTGATTGAAATAATCTAAAAACATCTTTAATTACTCATTGTTGTAGTTTTTCTGAAGCTCCCAGCCATGCTTGCATGTCACATTGTTCTTTTTTGCTTGGCCGCGATAATTGCTGTTTGCAGCTCTATTTTTTGTTGTGTTTATTTTGTTATTGAGAAGAAAGCGAGCAGCACATATTATTATATTCATCTTTACGCTGCTCTCAATGCCGGATGTTTGTTAACAGTAAAACGCTGGTCACGTATTTCGAACTTCTTTTTACCCTAAGCGAAGAACTAAAAGGCATTAAGAAGCGCTTATATATTTTTATTAGGTTACATTATAGCCTACTTTTCTTTCCAGTTCCCAGCAGATGTTGGGTTGAAAACGTCTCGCTCCATCTGCACTTCATAAACCGATAATTTAAGACCTGTCAGCCCTTGTGTACACTTCTGACCCATTTTCCTCAGTAGTTTGGCATCAGATAGCTGTCTGCAGGGGGAATCGGAGGTATTTGTGGGTTTGAGGGAAAGTCTTACGTCTACGTCGTCACAGAGCAGTGAGTTGGATCCGTACTGGAGCTTGCACTGATGAGCAGCGCTGTACAGGACACCAGGGGGAGCAGAGTGCATCGCCAGCTCGTTTCTGACAGGGGGGTCATCCAGACACCAGCCCCAGCCTCGACTGCGGAGAACAACACAAAAACACACCGCAAATACTCAGGAAACTCATTCTCAGGTCAGTACTTTCATAGGTTGCAATATTAAATCTGAAGTTGAGAAAACTCAGAAAAGGCCACCAGCTTCAGGACTTCTTTGAGTATTCTCAACTTATGGAAAAAAAAAAATCTATTCAAGCATAATATAAATTAGTCACACTTTAGTTTAGGGTCCAATTATCACTATTAACTATGACTTTTGTCTAATTACTGCGTATTAATAGTTAGTAAGGTAGTTGTTAAGTTTAGGATTAAGGAATGTAGAATAAGGTCATGCAGAATAAGGCATTAATATGTGCTTTATAAGTGCTAATAAACAGCCAATATCTTAGTAATATGCATGATAATAAGCAACTAGTTAATAGTGAGAATTGAACCCTAAACTAAAAAGTGTTACCATACTCATTGAAATGGAAGACTAAGAGAACACTATTCACTCTAATGGTGATTTGAAACATAACTTTTAGAGCAAAATATAAATCAAAAACACTACATAAAGCTAAAACATCTATTATTTCTGAATAACAAACTTATGTCATCTTAAGTCCACATGCTTTGAACACAAATTATTTAAGTGCATAATCAGTGATCAAACTTAGCCATTTGGATACTCAGATTGTAAGTTCTTGCTATTTACTTTAAGTTGCTCATGCTAAACAGCATAAAAATGACTGCATTCAAATGTCAAATGAGTTTGAGTAACAAAATTAAAGTTTTATTTATTTACTTATTTATTTACAGTGTTGTAATTGAATTGGTCATTCAATAAATTGAAACATTTAACACATAAAACAGATAGCTACAGTCATTTCAACTTAAATTACATTAAATTGATTTAAAAAAAAAAAAAATGCTGAATCTTGTATAACTTATAAAAAAAGTTGAAAATTGCTTAACTTATTTTGATGAGTTAAAGCAATGTAAAAGCATATGTTGTCATAACTTATTGATCATATTTTTTTACAGTGTGGACCAAAATGCATGTGGGGAGAATTGTTTAATAATTGAGGCCAAACAATAATTGGTTATCCCCTTGCAATATTACTATTACATGTTCCCTGGTTTTGCTATTTGGACTTTTTGTATTTTCTGTTCCAATTGTTCCCAGTGTTTACACTCTGTATTTAGTTTTTGTTTTACTTTGTTTCTATAGTTAGCAGAACAATTCAGTTTAGTTAGCAATTCAGATGTTGCAAAATTCATTCTTGTCCAATAGTGTCAGTGCAGTCAAATCAATAATATTACTGTATAAAGTACTGTATTAAGTGTATTTTAGACCTGGGAGGAACAGGAATCTTGCATGTTTGGTATTGTTTAATTTTACTGCAGGCCTGTTCAATAGTTGGCACTCCTGGGTAATTAAAACATTTTCAACATTAATATGCATAATTCTCATATTTAGAAGTTAAAACCACACCTATAAGAGCCCACAAAACTTGCAGTGCAGATTACTAAAAATGCTCACCATTTGTGATACTAAATGTCTTTAGTTTCATTTTTGCCAGATGCTATTCTACAAAGTACAAGAAAAAAACAGAAAACCTTCCAGCCATAAAAAAAAAAAAATTCAAGCCATGCTATTGTGGTACAATATTTAGTTTCTAAACAAGACTCTAAGTCAAAGAGGACATGCAGCGTGTCAGCCTTTAATTCAGATTTTGTACTGAAAACTCAAATAATACAGGAGAAAAACACAGATAGCAGCTAGAACTGACACAGAGGGTAATTGGATACATCCTGCTGCCAATATCCTTTTAAAAGCCCACGATTGTTTTGGTCTGGTTGAGTAAAGACTAAACTGTTCTGACAACAAGGAGAGGTTCTTTCTGGACACATGCCATCTGTACGCCTCCCAAACCACATGGTCCTTCCCTCAAATTCTCTCTTTTTAAAAAAAGCACCAGCATAATTGTCTATTTTTACAGCTACAAGTCAATAACATTTACAGGGCCTTCCAAAACCAGGGTATCTGCAGGTTTCACCAAGTCAAATTTAAGACTTTTTAAGACCTTTTTAAGACCATTATGACCATTAATTTAAGCCCTATATCACGCAATAAAAAAAACATACAAAGGAAATGCAGAATCACAAAATTACCTACAAAGCAAATTAATTTATTCAAATTGAACAAAGTATTAGTAAACTTGCACTTCTTCGTAGCTCAATCCCACCAGCATTTCACTATATATATATATCAAAATGACTGATTTTGTGGTGGTCATTTACAGAAATTTGCAGAAAAGGTGCTTTTTTTTTCATAATTAGGATGCCACATTTACCTTATTATTATGTTAAATGCACAATAGTCACACGTGACAATAAAACAAACAAAACGCATGAATCTTGTTTGGTATTGCAAAAAAAGGCTGGTCCAGTGGTGTGCTATCTAGCTTTAATAACATGATCGCTTACGGTGGGAAATATGACCAAAATCTTACAAGTAAACCACAGCAATAAGCGATTGCTTAATATAAGTAAAAAGTTCTCAAGTAATCAAGTAAACGGTCAGTAATAAAATAAGAATTTATAAACAAATGACAATAGGACAAATAAATACAACATAAAGATACAGATACAAACAGTGCTTTAAGTTTAGGTACCGTTTTTCCCGTTGTTGTTTTTTGTTTAACATTAACGACACAGACAGGAGCGGGTATAGGCTAGGCTATATTAGGTTGCTTTCACTTTAAGACCTACAGTAATGCGCAGATCCACTACTGAGCCAATATGGACATAGGCATAATAATGTGTGTATTTGATCGTTCAAGGCCAATAAGCCTAGAAATAGACACATTCGTATACTCGCGCGAGCACTGACCTGACATCGGCCCGTGTGTCAGTACTGAACTGAGTTTGTGGTTTACATCGCTTTTATTACATTTTATCCAAAGCGACTTACAGTGCAATTATTACAGGGACAATCCCATGGAGTACATGGAATAAAGTGCCTTGCTCAAGGACACACTGGTGGTGGCTAGGTGGGATCGAACCAGCAACCTTCTGCTAGACCCACTAGACCACCATCTTCCATATTTCCATTATTAACTCTTTTAGTGCTATCAGGCATATTATACTTTTATTTGGTCATTACGCGAGATGGCAGGTGACAATCTTTCACAATCGCAGGACTGAAAGAACTGGAGAACTGTTAGCTGAAGAATAAAGTCAGTTTAAGTGTCTGTGGTACAATCCGAAAGAGACTCGCGCCAAAAACACGAAAGCTGATTGGCTGCAATAAAAGATGCATGTTGGTCTCATTTGTAGTTGTAATACAGCGAACTATAGTTGGACTAGCGAAAGAAAGAACTACAACACCCCAGAATAAACACACACACACACTAAAGCGCTGCGGGAGTATTTCAAATGAGCAATAGAGGTAGCGTTACATGGACGTAGGGAAATTAAGACCGGTTTAAAATTATTTAAGACCTAGAACTCAATACTTCAGCAAATGTAATACTTTTTAAGACCCCGCCGGAACCCTGAAAACACAAAACATTAGCAGAAAGAGACTAACAGATGTAGAATTTGAATTGAAATGACAAGAGGGAGAATTTACTGAATCTAATACAAGTAAATAGCATTCTGGGAAATGAAGTGTCCATAAAATCTATCTGTACAGTATATGGCCAGAAAGTTGTGATAGTTAGCAATGTAAATCAATGAGATCTTTATAAGAGTATAGCAGACTACTTACAGTACATAAAATGCATACATTCATGCATGTTAGGTCTTAAAATTGCCTGAATTTGAATCAATGCACCAAACAGGATGCAGATATGCAAGGAAGTAGAATTCAAATAAATTCATATATCTGTCATTTTTAACTACAAATGTTTGCTCAACTTTCGATGCTGACTTGATTAAAAAAAAGCTAAAGGTTTGTAGACCTTATGAGCCATAACCCAAAGTAGGAAATATGATACAAAACATAAAACACAAATGCATATCTCCGACTTCATTTCCGCCACTTTAGCAAACTAGTCCTAGGTTTTTCGCTCGATCAGAACCAAACCAGTGCAGAAATATTCTCTAATTATCAAAAATTATATTCAAATTATTACAAAAAAAGTTGAAATTTTGATTCACGTTCATGACCAAAATGTTAGAATGGGGTGGAGCTAGTTTTACTAAAATGGTTATAACTCTTGAACGGAATGAGATATTTCCACTAAACTTGGTGCAAATATGTATGTGCTCAAACTGAGGTCACAGTAAAAAATTGTGAGTTTGACCACTAAGTGGCGCTATAATAGGCAAAAATGTGAAAATGGCTCTAACTATGCAATGGATAGTCCGATTGACTTGAAAGTTGGCAAGCAGTATCTTTGCCCAAGGTGCCATTATTATCAACAAGGATATTTGCGTATCTCGAAAAACATGGCTGCCATTGGCCAGTGAAGTTTAATCACCTATTAGACAAGGTTAACAAAGGCCAATTGGGTATAGCCTACCCGTTCGAAATTTGAAAGAAATCGGCCACCAGGGGGTACATTTTGTCTAAAGGTTCAATAAACTATTTTTTTTCTGACTATTGCTATGCATGTCAGGCTTTACAGTGTTTAACTACTATATCAGTGTTGATTTTGTTTTCTTCAGCACAAACTAGCCAATCACATTTTAGCCGGCAGCATTCAGTCATTTTACATCTCGCCACTTCAGCTATCCAAGCAATTATCTAATTACAATAATCTAATCTGCCCAGGAGTGTAAAACACAAATAGACTAATGGTACAGGGGTAGGCCTAAGCAAACAAAACCTAAAGGCATTAAGAAAAACGTATTTATTTCCTGATGTATCCGCCTGGCCTAGATATTGTAACATAGCCCCATCCTGTCTTTGGGCACTGCCAGTTGTGTTAAACATTTCCCCTCATTTCAGGCCAAGCCTTGTCTAATGTGCTCCATATGGCAGGCAACAAAACTAGTGTAACTATGACAGAAGAATCAACACAGCCTTGTTACTTCTTGGGAAATCTCAGCCATTCACATTGCCTTTGTCAACACACACATGCAAAGGTCAAGAAGGACAGAGCCAGCTTGTTGAGAGGGTAAGAGACTGATAAAGTGCCCAATGCCAGTTGCTGCCAAGAAGTGTAAATAAACTTTAACTTACAACGATTACTCCAATTTGTGCCATCAGACAAATTTGCATTAAAACAATGTTTCCAGTTTTACAGGATGCCTGCATATAACTTACAAGCGTATTTTTCATTAAGTGATGTAATGCTAATATACATACTTTAATCTGCCGTTTTTAAAATGTTCACATGAGCCACATAAAAGCCACATGAGAGTTCATCGTAAGCGACCTGTTCATAAACACAGTTAATACTCATATTTAGACAGTTGCACAAAGCCAAAACACACACATCAATAAAATAATGCAATAAACATTAAATAACATACATTTTATTTGATTCCTTCTAACTATTTCATTCACTATTTGCTTATTGAATTGTTTTGATAACGTTTATGTTTTTGTATTGTATATCTGAATGTACTTCACTTTTATGAATGCATTTCTTTTATATTATTGTATTTCTCTTTTATTTTTCTTATTTTTGTGAAGCGCTTTGAGACGTAACTTTTAAACGCGCTATATTATTATTATTATAAAATGCAACACAAAAGTATTTTAAAAACATTATAACGATGGCCCTCACAAAGACTAAATATTGACTGTGTAGAACTTCCCAAAAAAAGTCATCCCAATTTTAAAATTCCCTGTTATTCCAAGTTTTCCATGACTGTCTCACCATTTACTATCATCTCTCTACTATGTCTATGAATGAAAAAAGGCAAAACAATTTAAATAATAAGTGACAAGTAAAAGAGAGGGCGAAGCCTTGTTCTTAACTTACTCAAGGAAGCGTGTGATGTATTCCCGGCTGCAGCGAGACCAGTTGGGGGGAGACGTTCCATACAGGAGCTGTGGAGACATGACGAAAGGCCTTTTCCCAATGGGCTCGCAGTCATTGCCGTTCCCATCATGCTGAATCCCAAAGCTGTGGCGTAAGAGCAAAGCAGAGAGAGGGTGAGAGGACGCAGCTGGACTGCCTTTCACATTAGGGCAGGAGTAGTGGTGGACAGAAGGAATTTATTCATGTTTAACTTAATATTACAATTTCATATAATAGCTTAAAAGGTACATGATTTCATTTTTCTTTTATTCAAAGAAATAAGCGTTTATATTTTAGACCAGTCTATCTATCTTGTAAAGCTGTGTAACATTTGCACAATATGCACAAGAATACATAACTGTATAACTGTAACGATTCACCAGTGTGAGTGTCCCTGATCACCACCAGAGGGCACTCCAACCCGGACTGTCATTCCATCAAAGACTACACCACCCATAATCCTTTGCCCGGACTCATCAGCACTCACTGATTGAGATAACCAGGCTATATATAGGCATGTGAGGTAAATGAGACACAGGTGAAAACAGTGAGTGCTGATGAGTCTGGGCAAAGGATTATGGGTGATGTAGTCTATGATGGAATGACAGTCCGGGTTGGAGTGCCCTCTGGTGGTGATCAGGGGCACTCACACTGGTGAATCGTTACAATAACTAAAGTAAATTTGTTTTGCTAACTTTACTTACACTTTATTTTAAGGTGTCTTTGTTACAGTGTAATTACACAAATAAACACGAAGTAATATTGGGGTTTAGTTACTTGTAATTATGTATAATTTACTGTTATTACTATAGTAACATGTAAAAAAGTGTAGCATTTACTTTACATGGAGCAAATTCCACCCACAGAAATTACATTAAATTTACAGTTTATTCATATTGAATAGTACACATTTCTGTTCAGTAGTGCCCATAAGTGATGCCCATTATTTGAATATTATTCACATTTGTTAAAGATTTTGTAAGCATATTGCATAGTTATGCTTGGAGTCAACTCACTGTAAAAAAATATTGATGGTTTAACTTAAAAAAAGTAAGTAACCTGGTTGCCTTAAATTTTTAATTTCAATGAACTCAAAATTTTGAGATTTGAGATTGGTTTAATAAACAGAAACTCAAAAAATTGTTTTCTGAATCATATTAATCATCTATGTTGATTGTGATATAATTTACAGTGATTTAAAGTGTGTTTTATTTGTGATAATGCAATGAATTTGTGCCAACATCATTTTTGGCCAGGACGACATAAGAAATTATGAACGCATGCAAAAATGAGAGAACCAATGAAATATTAATAACTGATTATGCTGTAGTCCATGCATGCTATTTCCTGTGAGCTTTTTGTGTTTCTAGGCATGTTTTTTAGCCATGTTTAGAGTTTTGTTCTTAAGAATTTTGGTCTACATTTTAAAAAATATAAAGTATTTTCCACATTTTTTGATGGTTTAATCAAACTTGTAGGGTCATTTTCCCATATATTACAATATACACCGATCAGGCATAACATTATGACCACCTTCCTAATATTGTGTTGGTCCCCTTTTGCTGCCAAAACAGCCCTGACCCGTCGAGGCATGGACTCCACTAGACCCCTGAAGGTGTGCTGTGGTATCTGGCACCAAGATGTTAGCAGCAGGTCCTTTAAGTCCTGTAAGTTGTGAGGTGGGGCCTCCGTGGATCGGAGTTGTTTGTTCAGCACATCCCACAGATGCCCGATTGGATTGAGATCTGGAGAATTTGGAGGCCAAGTCAACATCTCAAACTTGTTGTTGTGCTCCTCAAACCATTCCTGAACCATTTTTGCTTTGTGGCAGGCGCATTATCCTGCTGAAAGAGCCACAGCCACCAGGGAATACTGTTTCCATGAAAGAGTGTACATGGTCTGCAACAATGCTTAGGTAGCACTGTGTATTCTGACACCTTTCTATCAGAACCAGCAGAGATAATCAGTGTTATTCACTTCACCTGGCAGTGGTCATAATGTTATGCCTGATGGGTATATGGTATAATACAATATATTACTGCTGTCTTAGCAATAGCAGTAGAAACACAGTTAGAGACTCTTACTGAGCTGTCTTTTCTGAGTCCCGCTGGGCTTGACTGTTTATCATGAAATCACTGTTTATATTTCTATGTGGTGTGACCACAAACATTTTTAAAAGGCATGTGCGGCAGACCAAAGATCAAACAAACTCTACATTTCTATTACGGCAGGCTGTCGTTCAATAGTACGCTCCCAGTTTCTGCACCTACATCCATTAGGCTTCAGAAGTCATTTTCAGGCCGCCTTCATTTACATAATGGTCTGGAACAAACACTGACGGCTTAAAAACTATTTCATGTTTTCTTGAAGGGAACTATACAGATCTGAATTAAACATAGCTGGAGAGATGCAGGCTAAAACTCCGGCAACTGTGATTAGTACCAGAAAGAGTTTCTCAAGTCAAAAAAGAAGGTGGTTTAGCTTACTGAAGAATAATGCAAGAGAATATTCAATGTGTGTGTGTGTGTGTTGGCCTTATACTGCCTGCAGTAAAGTGTGTGTCAATGCCACAGAACTAATGCATGTTTCATCAAAGACACCTTGGCTTTAGGAGCCACACAAAATGAGCAATTTACATATGCAACACTGTGTCCGGTTTTAGCTGAGAAAGGAATCTGTGTTGACTTCAAAACAGGTGTGTGTGTGTGTGTATTGACTGTAAGGGTGGTTTCACTACAGTAGTTCATTGCAAAATGGCTAAAGAAACCTTTCGCCTTCAGAACTGCCTTAATTCTACGTGGCATTGATTCAACAAGGTGCTGAAAGCATTCTTTAGAAATGTTGGCCCATATTGATAGGATAGCATCTTGCAGTTGATGGAGATTTGGGGGGATAGGGGGAGAGATTGCGTCCTGATTGAAGTTCTCACAGGATTCTAACGGTGCTATCTGTTCTATCTCAGCCAAGCCACAAAACTGTCCACGATGCCATCTTCCTCAGACTCCTCGGTACCAGAACCTAATTTATATACGGCTAAAAAGCTTTCTGACGTTTATAGTGGAATCGACTCATCTTTGATCCTGTCCAGAGAGACTCCAGACGCTACATACAAAACAGTTATTTTAAATTGTAGTGATATTTCACAATTTTTACTGTTGTCACTGTATTTTTGATCAAATAAATGCAACCTTGGTGAGCATTTATTTTTTTCACAGATATTACAACTTTTTACCAACCCCAACCCCAACCCCCAAGTTTGGTAGCATACACCGATCACGCATAACATTATGACCACTGACAGGTGAAGTGAATAACACTGATGATCTCTTCATCACAGCACCTGTTAGTGGGTAGGATATATTAGGCAGCAAGTGAACATTTTGTCCTCAAAGTTGATGTGTTAGAAGCAGGAAAAATGGGCAAGTGTAAGGATTTGAGCGAGTTTGACAAGGGCCAAATTGTGATGGCTAGACGACTGGGTCAGAGCATCTCCAAAACTGCAGCTCTTGTGGGGTGTTCCCGGTCTGCAGTGGTCAGTATCTATCAAAAGTGCTCCAAGGAAGGAACAGTGGAGAACCGGTGACAGGGTCATGGGTGGCCAAGGCTCATTGATGCACGTGGGGAGCGAAGGCAGGCCCGTGTGGTCCGATCAAACAGACGAGCTACTGTAGCTCAAATTGCTCAAGAAGTTAATGCTGGTTCTGATAGAAAGGTGTCAGAATACACAGTGCATCTCAGTTTGTTGTGTATGGGGCGGCATAGCCGCTGACCAGTCAGGGTGCTCATGCTGACCCCTGTCCACCGCTGAAAGCACCAACAGTGGCACGTGAGCATCAGAACTGGACCACGGAGCAATGGAAGAAGGTGGCCTGGTCTGATGAATCACGTTTTCTTTTACATCACGTGGATGGCCGGGTGTGTGTGCGTGGCTTACCTGGGGAACACATGGCACCGGGATGCACTATGGGAAGAAGGCAAGCCGGCGGAGGCAGTGTGATGCTTTGGGCAATGTTCTGCTGGGAAACCTTGGGTCCCGCCATCCATGTGGACTTTGACACGTACCACCTACCTAAGCATTGTTGCAGAGCGTGTACACCCTTTCATAGAAACGGTATTCCCTGTGGCTCTTCAGGATAATGTTCCCTGACACAAAGCAAAAATGGTTCAGGAATGGTTTGAGGAGCACAACAACGAGTTTGAGGTGTTGACTTGGCCTCCAAATTCCCCAGATTCCCCAAATCAGAATTTTGGGGATATCTTCGTTAAATTTGATGGCAAAATAGCCCCTGGCGTTACAGTCTCAGCCTCAGACGTCACGCCCATGGACCGTTGGCTGAACATCTGATGTATATGGCACGCTTATCTGTAAACACTTCAGGAGTTTCGAAGTGTTCATCTGATTGGTTGAATTCTACAGGATGTCCGCGAGAAATGTGTGTTGCGTTCTTTAACGGTCCGCCTGGAAACAAATGCCGTGACGCCAAACTCCCTCGTGGAAGAACGCCATCGTGTTTACAGCTGTGACAATGAGCACTTACCAGGATCAACTAAACACTGGATTTTCAAAAGTATCTGAAGTTCGCTGCTCCATTGTTGCAGTAAACTTGAAAAACATAAATGAATAATTTGTAGATGCACGCCGGTCTGTTATTGCAGGGACATCGACTTTACATTTTCACGCCACTACACATGACGTGGAACAAAACGAACTCTGATTGGTTGTGTTACATGTCAGTCAGACGGCCTCTGGGCGGTCCTCGACCAATGAAATCTGCGATAAAGTCCAGACCTTCTGCTGTCAGTCTAAAGCTCTGGCTACATGACTACTACTGGCGTTACAAACATCCTTCATATTTTAAATAATTCAAATAATGTAAACGATAAGTGCATTGAATAGGAAAGCCTATTTTTAGACATTTGTACTATAATCAACCTAATCAGAAAATAATTTATCAGGAAAATTTTACTGGGGCACAGCAAGATTTTACAGGGGCTCGTGCTCCAGTAAATAGGGTCTACTGACGCCCCTGGTTTTACAGGAAATGTAATCTGTGCTGTAGGTCTTACTTGTGTCCGAGCTCGTGTGCTACAGTGAACGCCAGAGGCAGGCCGGTGTCTTCATTGATGCTGCAGCTGCGGTGAGGCTGACACAACCCAGCCACATGAGACAGGCCCAGTGTCTCACAGGGCTTATTGATGGCGGCACAAATGTCCTTCCTGTGTCACAGAAAAGGATTAACGCATGTATTATATATGTAAAGCAATGTAAAAACTCATTACAATTAGTTCAGATGTACCTAGTAATCAGGACAGCCACATCATGATGGACTGGATGATCGTCATCCTTCATGTTGATGCCTTTCTGCCACTTACAGAAGCTGTTCAGGCTGTTGTCCGCATGATGGGTGATTTTCAAATCCTCCTGATAAGCATTAAATACATAAAGGAAAATTGTATTTGCATCTATGAAGTACGAAATACAATGATTGAGTTTAAAAAAAGAAATACATGTAAATAAACCAAACAACATTTTCACAGAATTTTTTTTGGTGAACTATTTCTTTGATGCGTAAGACACTAGGAGAAAACACCTAAAAAATTACCCTTGACCACAGACTTTAAGATTTGAATACATGTCCATGTCTCTGATTAAGAGGGTTTTTTAGGTAATACCCCAAAAAACACTGCTTAATAAAACTGTTGTGTGGCTTATTGCATTTACAGCATCTGCTTCTTGAGTCCCACAGATTCAAGACACAAACACGCTTGAGCAGCTAATAACTGTTGTCACTCTTCTTCTGAGTGATTAATCCTGTTATGTTCACTCTGAGTTTGGTTATTTGCAGGAGTGACAACAGTATTTACATAAAGTCTACGTAGTGTGTACAGAAACAAACTGAACAACTAGATGTTAACAAACCATTTAAAAGCACATCCGAGTGTGTGTGTCTGTTCTCCAGATGTGGAGGCAAGCAAATCACAGGGATGTCTTGTGAAGTCTGTTTTCTGTGGTCCATGAGATAATATTAATATTGTGTTGGGCAGAAGAAGCTAACACCAAATGACCAAATAAACTGTATTTATTCATGTTTCTTGTTTGCTGCCTTGAATCCAAACTCTTTCTATGGTTATCAGTATATAAACTATATTGCCAAAAGTTTTGGGACGCCTGCATGAACTTTAATGACATCCCATTCTTAATATGGAGTTGGCCCACCCTTTGCAGCAATAACAGCTTCAACTCTTCTGGGAAGGCTTTCCACAAGGTTTAGGAGTGTGTTTATGGGAATTTTTGACCATTCTTCTAGAAGCGCATTTGTGAGGTCAGGCACTGATGTTGGACGAGAAGGCCTGGCTCGCAGTCTCCGCTCTAATTCATCCCAAAGGTGTTCTATCAGGTTGAGGTCAGGACTCTGTGCAGGCCAGTCAAGTTCCTCCACACCAAACTCGCTCATCCATGTCTTTATGGACCGACGCTTTGTGCACTGGTGCAGTCATGGTGGAACAGGAAGGAGCCATCCCCAAACTGTTCCCACAAAGTTGGGAGCATGAAATTGTCCAAAATGTCTTGGTATGTTGAAGCATTAAGAGGAACTAAGTCACTGGAACTTTCTGGATGAACTTTCACTGGAACTAAGGGGCCAAGCCCAACCCCTGAAAAACAACCCCACACCATAATCCCCCCTCCACCAAACTTTACACTTGGCACAATGCAGTCAGGCAAGTACCGATCTCCTGGCAACCCCTGGTCTGTAGCTATTGACTCTGCAGAAAGTTGGCGACTTCTGCGCACTGTGACCCTCAGCATGCGCTGACCCCGCTCTGTGATTTTACGTGGCCTATCACTTCATGGCTGAGTTGCTGTTGTTCCCCATTGCTTCCACTTTGTAATAATCCCACTAACAGTTGAGCGTGGAATATTTAATAGTGAGGAAATGTCAGGAATGGACTTATTGCACAGGTGGCAACCTATCATGGTACCACGCTTGAGTTCACTGAGCTCCTGAGAGCGACCCATTCTTTCACAAATGTTTGTAGAAGCGTCTGCATGCCTAGTGCTTGATTTATACACCTGTGGCCATGAAGTGATTGAACACCTGAACTCAGTAATATGGAGGGGTGTCCGAATACTTTTGGCAATAGAGTGTATGTCAATAAACACATTTCAGGAGTGACTTCTGTCACTATCATAATAATAAAATTTGTATTGATATTTTTATATTAACATTTTTATTAGTTTTTTATCATGCAAGTAAAAATTGGTTTTGGCAAGCAAATAAATAATTACAGTGGCGTAGCCATCATTTCAGAAGTGAGAAGTTGCAGAAGTTTTTGACCTTTGTCTAATTGACAGATCTCATCTCTTGCTTTTTTTTTAATTCGGTAAGAAATGGAATACACTGATGAACAATAACCACTATAATATTTTTTCCCTGTATTTTATAACAATTATATGATTGGTTTATGTACTACAAACACTTGTGCATTAAGTCCTCGTGGATTTTATACAACATAAAAATTATCACAGAATAAGGCAGAAAATATACAGTAAAGTTTGGAAACATTACAAATGTGTAATGTTTTTGAAAGAAGTCTCTTCTGCTCACCAAGGCTGCATTTATTAGTAATATTGTGAAATAGTATTACAATTTAAAATAATGGTTTTGTATTTTTAAATATTTTAAAATGTAATTTATTCCTGTGATCAAAGCTGTATTTTCAGCATCATTACTCCAGTCTTCAGTGTCACATGATCCTTCAGAAATCATAATAATATGATGATTTTCTGCTCAAGAAATATTTATGATTATTATCAATGTTGAACACAGTATTTTAGTGGAAACCATGATAGCATTCAAACATTTAGATAAGGTAAGAAGGTAAGATTAAAAAAAGAGCATGCAATAAATTTAATTGAGCATGCATTAAATTTAATAAATGCTTTAATAAATGTAATACATAAATGTAATAAATGCAAATAAATGCTGTTCGTAAAATGCATCATGGTTTACACAACAATTTTAAGAAGCACAACTGTTTTCAACATTAATTATAATAAGAAATGTTTCTCAAATCCTCATATTAGAATGATGAAGACTGGAGTAATGATGCTGAAAATTCAGCTTTGATCACAGGAATAAATTACTTGTTACAATATATTCAAATAAATGAAGCATTGTTGAGCATGAGTCTTCTTTCAAAAACATTAGAAGGCTGTCAATTAGCACTGCATTATTCATATACTTTATTGTCAATAAATACTTTTAGATGGCTTGAAAAACACAGTCGCACAGTCGCAGTCATGCGTTTATTGTCTTCACATTTCATCAGTCAAAACCTTTCTGCTACAGCGAATAGCTGGATGCCTTTGTATATATAAGGGATTTTCTTGAACGTCATAAGTTATAACTTCTATGAATCCATTTTGGACTTTCTGTGAGAGAGCGCCCTCTGGCTTCAAGTATTCAGATCGCCTCGTTTTGGATGAGAATAAAATGACAGGTCATGCATAGACTATCTTGTCTCTTTGAATTTAAATCTAGATTTATTCACATTGGCCTCTATGTGAACACACTTGCCCGAAAAAGTGTGGGGAACAAATTTACATTTGAGTAAAAGTACGGGGGAGACACCCCCAGCCCCCCCACCGTCCACCACGTATTCTACGCCAATTAATAATTACATTTAAGCTTAAGAATAATAATGCGAAGTTTGTGATTGAAGTCAAATACAACATCTTGTGTAATATGCGTTTTCTAAAAGCGACGGAAAATTTACCACCACCAAGTTTAACTGATGCTTTCATCTTCAGAACCACATGAGGTGACACATATGTGAAAAATGAGGGACAGTCATAAGCAGCATAAATCAGAGATGGTTGCCGACCCCTAAATTAGGTGATTCACTCTTTTAAACGCAGCCTTCACTCCCAAAACCGTGCATGCACGTGACCTCAGTGCACCTTTTGCCGGATTGATGTTGATTCAGAATGACTGCATGTATTTTTAGAGCAAGGGTTTGCATGACTGCTTTGTCATCTCACTTACCTCGTCCTTTTCCAGCAGAATCAGACGCACGACAGCAATGTTGATGGCATTTCCGATGCTGGCATCCCGAAACAGCCCTGCCACCTACAAAACAAAGCATTCTCACATATGAAAATGTAAATAATTTAACAGAGTGTCTATTTATACTTATTGCAAATCGCCCGCCTTGTTGGCAGCGCCTATTTACACTAACTCCACCCACTGACGTCTGATTGGGCCAGACAAAACTATGGAAGACATTGGATTGTCAAGAGTAGCAATAGTGTAGGGGTAAGGTGTGGCAGAATGTTTTGACGTTCGGAGTTCGTTTCCGTCTTTTGTCAAACTCGCTCTACTTTCTTTTCCCATCACATATCAGATCAAAAAGGCATTTATTTTCAATAAAAATAATGAAGTGTTTATCTGTTAGCCTCGGTGTAGGGAGGGCTTTATTGTCCCAATAATGCAGCATCCATTTAATAATTTTAATAAATATAACCATTTACACTTTTATTATTGCATACAGTTTAATGTACAACAACACTGAGGTGCAAATAGTATCTGCCACTATTTATAAGTAGCATCTAACTACTATTTACACTTATAGCAATGGAAATACTGCTATTTTTACAGTGCAAGTAGAATTTTTGGCAATTTTTACTTAGTGTAAATAGCATATCGCTAAGAAAATGCAGCTATTTTCACTTAGGCAAATAGCCGTTGCCATAATTTAAATATATAAAATGCATAACATACATTGCAACCCTTCTACTACAGTAATCTATCCATTCTGGTTCAAAAGCTAAGAGAGAAAGCTAAAACACTAGAGAAATGGATAATGTATGTGACAGCAGTGTGCCTGTTATCTGTCCACTGACCACAGGAAACGATAATGCTTAATGTTTTAAAGTTTTTAATGAATGGCCAGGGGAGGATTCAGAGTGAAATCCCAGAGCCGCTGTTTTCAGAAAATGTGAAGAGAGATCACATAATCACAGGCTTTTAAGGGCACTGACAGCTGAGTTCATCACAGATCTTTACAGGGCTTAGATGAAAGACAGCCCCCTACATAGGGTCTAGGAATTTCTATGCAGAGAAGTAACCAAAATAAGTCACAGAAATAACTTCATATTGACTGACGAACTGATACTGAACTAAGAAGCACAAACAGAGCTCTCGCATCAAAGCTCTCCTCGAGGTAAATGTGGTCTGAAATGTGCGAGGCATTTTCTATGCTTCTGTGGGGCTTGTTATGAAATGTTCCAGTGAATTAATGAGGCACCTTTGATGCTGTTCTGTCTTTTTGAGGTGAAGCAACTTCTGCAGACATTAATCTGATCTTTGAGCCTGTGACGCACTCAAAGGCTGCTTAACTTTAGATTTGACAGGTTTCGGGTGCTAACGTTACACCTACAGTGATCAAGCTTGCATAGAATATACTTGCAGATATATTTAGCCAGGTTAGAGATATAAAACAAATGAATTTAGCTTTAAACTTATATTACATATATTAGTGTGGCAGGCAGGGCGGGGCCGAGAGCCGTGGGAACAGAGCCATGCCGGCCTCGAGTCCCACGGAGGAGTGAAGGACGAGTGAGGTCCAGGCCTGTTGTTAGCCTCGATTGTGCTAAAATAAAACACCCTCTTTTGGGACCTTTATTTTTAAGAGTGTAGTGATGTGTGAAATAGGGATGGGCGTTTTTGTCAATTTTTCACACTGTTATGAAGATTATTGTTGACAAATAATGATATGACATGAAAATAGGCCTATCAAAATATGAAAATATGACTAGAAAAATAACACTACTAGATTATCAATAATGCAATGTTTTCGAAAAAGAAACATCCAAAAGCAATCCCTACTAACACATGACGTAACAGTTACTTCATTTATTCATACTTTTTGGTAATTTCATGACTTACTTACGCATGCCCCTAATTCATTAACATCAAATTACCAACCCACAACGTTGTCATCCAGTATGTAATAATTTGGTAATTCCATTACTTATTGGCAACGTAACCGCAACGTTATGTGCCTGTAACTTCATTACCATCAGATTTTGCTATTAAAGGGATAGTTCACCCAAAAATGAAAATTATCCCATGATTTACTCGCCCTCAAGCCATCCTAGGTGTATATGACATTCTTCTTTTAGATGAACACAATCAGAGTTATATTAAAATATGTCCTGGCTTTTCCAAATCCTGGTTTTTCTGCTAACTGTGGTACGCGTGTTCACGAGAGACTAGCGTTCCAGCGTATGACGTAGGACACAGGCATAGTGTAAGTCCTGGTGACCAACGTGTAAGCGCAGAGGATCTAGCATATTCTCACCGGAGCGTCCTACGTCATACGGTGGAACGCCATTCTCTCGTGAACGAGCGTACCACAGTTAGCGGAAGTTAGAGATTACAGTTTTTTAAATATGAATATTTTTCTTACACAGACGCATCGCTTTAAAAACAACTGAAATACAGCAGTGATGAGTTTATAATGCCAGAACTAAACCCCTGCCAACTCATGTTGTAAGCAGCAGGACAGGCCAACAAGAGAAGCTGCCTGACAGGAAACTGAGGATAATGGAATGTTTCCCCTTTATAGAATGCTCTTTAATACCAACCAAGTGTCTGGAATGGAAAACATTTTTTCCCCCTGAGGGGCTTTTCCCTCCTCAAAAACAGAAGCCAGACAAAGCATACAGAGTATATTTTGGAAAATGTACCTAACAGACTTGATCTGTAACACGGTCAGCTGACTTGTGCTGCTGCCTAAAGGCACATTGTTGCTATTTGAGGAGAGTCAGCAAGGTGAAAGCTAAAGGAAGAAAATGAGGATTGTTTGGAACAGCACATTTTTTGTTAAGACAAAAAAATTAGAAAATGTGGATTTGGAATTATTTTGTGGGTGTTCCCGGAAAGGTGGAAACTAAGGGGGAACATGACTGACAAATGATTCACTTTAGAAACAAGTCAAATCATAACTGGGATCTTATGATTATAAGTTGTCACTACTTAGCAATTAACATAAGCTGGATGAACAGTACAAACAACAGTATCAAGTGCACGACAAAAGATCAAAGTGTACTCCAAAAACAAGTTGTCAGCAATTTCAGTCTCACTTCTGTAGCATCTGTGCAGGTTTAAAACAAATTTGCATAATGCCTGACCAATCAGAGCAGAGTAGATCAATCAGAACAGACTGGGCCATCTGACCAATCAGAGCAGCGTAGACCAATCACAACAGACTGTGCCATCTGACCAATCAGAGCAGAGTAGACCAATCACAACAGACTGGGCCATCTGACCAATCAGAGCAGAGTAGATCAATCACAGTAGACTGGGCCATCTGTCCAATCAGAGCAGAGTAGACCAATCACAACAGACTGGGCCATCTGTCCAATCAGAGCAGAGTAGATAAATCACAACAGACTGGGCCATCTGAACAATCAGAGCAGAGTAGATCAATCACAACAGACTGAGCCATCTGACCAATCAGAGCAGAGTAGATCAGTCACAACAGACTGAGCCATCTGACCAATCAGAGCAGAGTAGATCAATCACAACAGACTGAGCCATCTGACCAATCAGAGCAGATTAGATCAATCACAACAGACTGAGCCATCTGACCAATCAGAGCAGATTAGATCAATCACAACAGACTGGGCCATCTGACCAATCAGAGCAGAGTAGACCAATCAAAACAGACTGGGCCATCTGACCAATCAGAGCAGAGTAGATCAATCACAACAGACTGAGCCATCTGACCAATCAGAGCAGAGTAGATCAATCACAACAAACTGGGCCATCTGACCAATCAGAGCAGAGTAGACCAATCAAAACAGACTGGGCCATCTGACCAATCAGAGCAGAGTAGATCAATCACAACAGACTGAGCCATCTGACCAATCAGAGCAGAGTAGATCAATCACAACAGACTGAGCCATCTGACCAATCAGAGCAGAGTAGATCAATCACAACAGACTGAGCCATCTGACCAATCAGAGCAGAGTAGACCAATCACAACAGACTGAGCCATCTGACCAATCAGAGCAGAGTAGATCAATCAGAACAGACTGAGCCATCTGTAAGCGATCAGTAAGTAATAAGTAATCAGTAAGTGATTTCTGAGTAATGCTGTTGAAAGTGGATCGGACCGAGCATCAAAACACACTTGTAGCCGATCAGCAGTAAGGGGTGTGTCCACTCATGAGGGGGAGGTGCCTGTGCTGCATAGCATGTTTGTTAATTTTGGGGGCAGAGCTATAAAGATAGGGGTGTGATTCTTTTGGGTACGGGCATGTTTGTGTGATTTCAAATATCAACAGTGTTTCTCAGAAATCACTTACTGCACCTTTTAGAGGTTAGACTAATATGAGTAACAGTAATAGTGATGCTTGCCATGAATTATTCATAGATAGGACTGTTACTCACAATATTCATGACAGAGAGCACATAGCTCACAACTCCTTTGCTTCCATGGTACTCCACCATTTTAGGATCAGCCACTACCAGGGTCTCTACCCACTTCTCAGTGCTTACAGAGCGCTGTCTAATCCGCCTGCGACGCTGCCGTCTCTCCCAGCGCTCTCTTTGCCTCTCCACCTGCTCTGCCTCTCCTAAAGGATCTAAAGAGAGTCAAACAAATCACAATGGATGAAGTTAATTATATCTTGAAGAACATCTGGCCAAAATTATTTAGCCTTATTGAATCCCAAAGTCTCACCCCTGACCCCACAGGTCGCGTTCGCTGTGTGCTCCCCAAACAGAGGCTGCACCAGCTGGCGTTCTGATTGGACAGCATGTCGCTTATAGATGGCGTGAGCCTGTGGGGCCGACTCTTCTTGTGCCATCTCCAGCGGACTGATGAAGAATTCCTCCTCTGAGAGCTTGAACAGCCCTGTCTAGAGAGAATAGAAGGTCAAAGCAACATGACACAAAATGTTCTCACTTCACTGCTGTTGTATTTTTTGACACTTACTTATTATTACTCAGCTGTGAAATGAAACTAAATAAAATAAAATGAGCATTAACTGAAATAAAAATATATATTTTATTTCAGCTAGTTGCCAAGGCAACATTTCAAATTTTTATAGTTTCATTTTAAATAACTAAAATAACTAAATAAAACTGAAATAAAATTATATAATAAAAAAAAACTATAATGGAAATGACACAAACACTAAAATTAAAATATTAATTAAAAAATATAATAGTATCTCAATTATCATAAGTCTACATAGGAACATACTGTGAAACATCCAGATACAAACATGCTTATTGACTCACCAGGCCACTGCAGGTGCTCACAGCTGCTTGACCCCCCGTCAGTGCACTGCTCCGGACATCTCCCAGGAAGTAGCAGAGCGAGTGGCCATGACTGTGTAATGTAGACCCTTGCAGGCCACCGTATCTCCGTTCTGTGAGGAATCCAGGCGCTAGTAGTTGAGGGTTTAGGGTGAGGTTAAAGTGCAGGTCCTGCCCACCATACTGCAGATGATAGAAAACCTGGGCCAGGCTCTCTTTGCTTTTTGCCGTCTCTCTCCTCTGAATTCGACTCACGCGGTGAGACACAAGATTGGACAAAAAATGTCCTGATGAGTCCACTCTGATAGGATGAACAACTTCATAGTTTGGAAGTCCATCAAGAGAGCTATCTACAAAAACAACAGGGTAACTATTAAGATAAAAACGGTCACATGCCAGAACTGGTCACATTGATCTACTCTGCTCTGATTGGTTAGACGGCCCAGTCTGTTGTGATTGGTCTACTCTGCTCTGATTGGTCAGATGGTTCAGTCTGTTGTGATTGGTCTACTCTGCTCTGATTGGTCAGATGGTGCAGTCTGTTGTGATTGGTCTACTCTGCTCTGATTGGTTAGACGGCCCAGTCTGTTGTGATTGATCTACTCTGCTCTGATTGGTCAGACGGCCCAGTCTGTTGTGATTGATCTACTCTGCTCTGATTGGTCAGATGGTTCAGTCTGTTGTGATTGATCTACTCTGCTCTGATTGGTCAGATGGTTCAGTCTGTTGTGATTGGTCTACTCTGCTCTGATTGGTCTACTCTGCTCTGATTGGTCAGATGGTTCAGTCTGTTGTGATTGGTCTACTCTGCTCTGATTGGTCAGATGGTTCAGTCTGTTGTGATTGATCTACTCTGCTCTGATTGGTCAGATGGCCCAGTCTGTTGTGATTGGTCTACTCTGCTCTGATTGGTCAGATGGTTCAGTCTGTTGTGATTGGTCTACTCTGCTCTGATTGGTCAGATGGTTCAGTCTGTTCTGATTGATCTACTCTGCTCTGATTGGTCAGATGGCCCAGTCTGTTGTGATTGGTCTACTCTGCTCTGATTGGTCAGATGGTTCAGTCTGTTGTGATTGGTCTACTCTGCTCTGATTGGTCAGATGGTTCAGTCTGTTGTGATTGGTCTACTCTGCTCTGATTGGTCAGATGGCCCAGTCTGTTGTGATTGGTCTACTCTGCTCTGATTGGTCAGATGGCCCAGTCTGTTGTGATTGGTCTACTCTGCTCTGATTGGTCAGATGGTTCAGTCTGTTGTGATTGGTCTACTCTGCTCTGATTGGTCAGATGGCTCAGTCTGTTGAGCATAATGGGGGTTCTTTAACTATTGTAACTATCAATTTGGTTACTGTGAGTAAGTTAGTAAGCTTTTTGTAAAGTAGTCAATGGTAAGAAAAAATAATGAAATAAAATAATGAGTAAATAATAAATCTTCAGGAATGGTATATAAAAAATAATAATGGCAGTAAGTTAATACTAATACAACAACCTGGGGGAAAAAAAGACATCTATTTATTTTTATTTTTTTTCAAATTGGCATGCACAAATGAAAGTGCACGGTTTAAAATGACACTGTGCCGAAGAGCTGCAAATAATGTTTCACAGAAGAGCACATAAATTATGTCTCAAATGTAATTGAATTGAATGATTAATATCTGTCAGGCAAAACATGAGTTCATTATTCCAGCCATTACTGCGTTTTGAAGGCTTCTGTAAATATTTAGTTTATACATACGGTTATGCTTCAACTAAGTTCAATGGTACAAAACTCAAATATTTAGTATAGTGCATAAACTAAGTGCCCATTTACGTTGTAACTTACAGCTGGTGTAACCAGCCCTAGAATATCACAGAGATGGGTTCTTATGACTTAAACTAGTAAGTAAACGTCAAGTAACCACAAAGACCATGCTATCAACCTAGAAAACTAGCTAACAACCACGCTGAACATCTTAGAAATCAGATAGAAATGCCCTGGAAACCACTTAGAACTGCACTGTTGTGACTAGTTTTGCATGGATAAGTACCACATACTCTTTTCTTCAGAAAATGTAAAAAACAGACTGTATATAGATTGCATTTTACAAACAACTAAATAGTAAATTGTTATGCTATTCACAATTTGTTATTGTCTAACAATGAAACAAATCCATGAATTATCATAATAACAGCAAGCAGATGTCTGTCATTCTGTTCAAACAACAGACCAGAATAATGCTTACAGAAGGATTTATAGCATTTCTGTGACTTCTATTCATTACTGCATTCTCCATATTTCTCCATTCCTCTGGAGAGTAAAGTTTAAACAGTCTTTGTTACATGACTTGGCTCTGTTGCTTTGACCTACATGATTGTGGAAGCAGAGGGAAACAGCATTGGAGTGTCCTCCACGCAATGGGATATGGAGTTGCTTCATCAGGACAAACATAACTCAAAACCACACAAACGCCTCTGAGAGAACAGTGGTATGACATTGATATCTAGAAACAATTCACATTACAGTATCCTTTTTACCTTACACTTTAATATAACTATTCACACCAGCACTAAATCTTTTTACTACAGGCAGTTCCAAATACTTATTATTTAAAGTTATTTATTTCAGGGCTCCAGACTAATATTTGAGAGCAGTGGCTCTGGCGCCACTAAGTTCTACAGATGGAGGCGCCAGCACCTGATTTAGGTAAACTTTATTTATCGTAAAGTTAATTTGATCATAAAATTGCTATTGTTTTGTTAATAAGTGCAGTTACTAATAATATTACATTTAGTTAGTTTATTGGAAATTTAACAATGAAGCACTGAGCTTGAATTCATATGCAGATAAAATTTACGTTTAATAATAATAATAATAATAATAATAATAATAATTCGTTACATTTATATAGCGCTTTACATATAGAAGGGGGGAATCTCCTCAACCACCACCAATGTGCAGCACCACCTGGATGATGCGACGGCAGCCATATTGCGCCAGAACGCCTACCACACACCAGCTTATGGTGGAGAGGAGACCGAGTGATGAAGCCAATCCGTATATGGGGATTATCAGGAGGCCATGATGGACAGAGGCCAATGGGCAAATTTGGCCAGGATGCCGGGGTTACACCCTTACTCTTTTTCCTGGGATTTTTAATGACCACAGAGAGTCAGGACCTCGGTTTAACGTCTCATCCGAAGGACAGTGCTTGTTACAGTATAGTGTCCCCATCACTATACTGGGGCGTTAGGACCCACACAGACCACAGGGTGAGCACCCCCTACTGGCCTCACTAACACCTCTACCAGCAGCAACCTAGTTTTTCCCAGGAGGTCTCCCATCCAGGTACTGACCAGGCTCAGCCCTGCTTAGCTTCAGTGGGAAACCAGTCTTAGGCTGCTGGCCATATCACCCCAACAGTAATGTGCAAGAACCTCATTTTTATAGGGAAAATTTAAATATTCTACTCTTATTAATTAAATGTACCATTGCTCTTCTGTAGTCTCACACTGAATCAGTGATTATTAAATGAGCACTCTTTACTTGCTTTCTGTGTAATTCAGTTTTGTTTTTCATGAGCCTTTGTTACCTTCATACTTTTTTCCATATATTAAGGAGCGTAAATGTCTGATAAGTCAAATAAGTGCTTCTCTGCTGCCATCTACTGGTTATAATGGTCATTTCATGTCTTTTTACAATAAAAGTGCTTGTTTGCCACAAAGTGGCCTACACAATTAAACTTTTAGTTTTACAGATCAAAAGGTTGTACGGACCCTGAGATGAATAATGAAAAAAAAAAACATTTCTTCCACAATACCATGTGGTGTTACTACAGTAAATCATGGTGAATGTTGGTGATTTGTGACTGAAACCCCTGATCTTCACTCATGGCTCAATGTTTCTCCTGGTCTCCACGTCAGCTCTGTTTGATCTGATATCTGTGGTTTATAACAGAGAATTCTGCACCAAACGCTTCCCACTAGATCTCACAGTAGAGATGTTATTAAAGGAACACTCCACTTTTTTTGAAAATAGGCTCATTTTCCAACTCCCCTAGAGTTAAACAGTTGAGTTTTACCGTTTTCGAATCCATTCAGCCGTTTTCCAGATCTGGTGGTAGCACTTTTAGCATAGCTTAGCATAGATCATTGAATCTGATTAGACCGTTAGCATCTCGCTCAAAAATGACCAAGGACTTTCGATATTTTTCCTATTTAAAACTTGACTCTTCTGTAGTTACCGACGGAAAATGAAAAGTTGTGATTTTCTAGGCCGATATGGCTAGGGACTATACTCTCATTCCTGCGTAATAATCAAGGAACTTTGCTGCCGTACCATGGGTGCAGAGGCGCAATGATATTACGCTGCGCCTGAAAATAGGCTAACTTCCGTCAACATAACCAACGTGACAACCTGCTTGCACAGAGAGCGTGCTTGGGACTATTTTTTTTAGGCGCTGTGTAATATCATTCGAAAGTCTTTGGTCATTTTTGAGCGAGATGCTAACAGTCTAATCAGATTCAATGATCTATGCTAAAAGTGCTACCGCCACATCTGGAGAACGGCTGAATGGATTCGAAAACGGTAAAACTCAACTGTTTAACTCTAGGGGAGTTAGAAAATGAGCCTATTTTCAAAAAAAGTGGAGTGTTCCTTTAATACTGTGGTGAATTCAAATGCTTTCTCACTGGATCTTCAGCGCTGTGTAGTAACAGTGTCACATGATCGAGATCGGCCCGTGTGTGAGCTCGTGCTGCGCTCAGTGTTGCCAGATTGGGTCGACGATTTCCAGCCCAAAAGCTCACCAAAACCCGCCCAAAACTTTAACTGACACAATAATCATTTTATTGTCATACCAATCATGGTTGATAAGCACAATTTTATCTCCTTAAAACAAAATAATGATGACAAAACACAAAAAAAATCCCAGGAAAACAGATCAAAACAGGGCAAATACATTAAAGAGAATTAGCAAATATGACTAAAATGTCCAGGTGTGGAAACTGTCAAAACGGCAATCAGGAAATTAACCAATGACTTTAAACCTCGGGAAAAAAAACGCTTTTCAGAGATACCAAATGTTTGGAAGTTTCACAATGACAACTGCCTCTCCTTGGACTTTAAAAATGACTGACATTAATTTAGTGATCAAATTTAACACTCTTATGGAAATATGATCATATTTTGTAATTATCACTTAAATCTGACTATTTTTTTAATTGTTTGTCATAAATCTCAGGAAAATGTTATGGGGCTTCAAATCAAAATATGACTTTCTGTTACGAAACAGGGCATTGATTTCAGACATGTCCACTTAAATCAGGTTTATCAGGCATTTTGGTGACACAAAAAGTGAATAGGGAAAGAAATTATATTCCAATATTCCTATGAAATATTAGATATTATTATGAAAATCTTGCCAATTACTACTCCAATTATTACACTTCTTTTCGTTGCCCATACAAAAAACATATTCATATGCAAATTAGACACAATGTAGAGCTCATGGCCATTTTACACACATATTGCATAAAGCAAAATTATATATCAAATAATTCTGTTATATGTTTCATAACATAGTTGAGAATCATCTTTGTATTTGGTTTAAAAAACCTGAAACCTAAAAATTAGTGATTTTAAAAAAAATCCCATAGTTTTTGCCTATTCATGTCTTTTTTTGTGTGTCACATTTTCATCTACAGAGGACATCGCATAACATATGAATAAAATAGCATTTTTCAATTTTTTATGCTCTAAACAATAAAACAAGAAAAAATACTAAATTCACAAAACTTTTTTTCCTGGTTCTCAGGAGGATATGGCAATTTATCTGCTCAATAAAATACCGTACTTGTCTGCTGAGTAATAAAAACGTCATTTCTGCTTCGCTTTTACAAAATTTCAATTCCAATGTTGATTCTTGTTTTATCACGAGCTCTGTCGCGTTCTCTTTTCGCCAGCAGACTCTCCTCTGTCAGGCGCTTGTTTAAAGGCCAAAGTGTACTTCACTTTTTACGCGAACGCGAGGGTCAGCGTACAGTGTGCGCGGCACGAATTTCGTCAACGGAAGAGTACATGTACTGAACATGCACCACGTGTAAATAGGGAAAGTACTTTGTATGCACAGGTTGCACATGCGCATTACATTTTTTTGCAGTATTCAGTTGTAACTCGAGATTGCTCCTGTATACTTTGCAAGGCTGTGTTGCATATGCGTAAAAAGTATACTTGAATTATTGTATTTTAATTCTGTTAATTAAAAAAATTTGCATTATACATTAACAGCCTATATGCTTTTTAAAAAATAATAAAGCAAACTTTGTTTGTGCTATCCGCCACTTAAAAAAAAAAACTTTTTGTGGGCACTGTAGCCTATTCAAACTCTATCAACTGACAATGAGACAAAAAATGCTGAAAATCACGGCGTGGGACTGTAATGAGACACAAGTTCAACCCACTCACCTGTGTCTTGATTATATCCGCTGGTTGTTGTGGACAGAAGCCCAGCTGTTAACACAAAGAGAGAAAAACTGGCTGGTCCCAAAACTTTAATGCCGCAGTCCAGCTGAACCATCATGTCAAACTGCACAGAGGAGAAGACAGATCACTCCTGGTACATCTACAGTCCATTTATATGGAGATCGTTTGAACGGTAACTTAATGCATCGGTGGTTTGGACCCATCACACAAAAGAACGGCACTGCATTTATTATGCCAGAGATCTGCAATGATCATCATCAGTCCGAAGCAAATAATGCAGCATGATAAAGTCTGTGAATCCGGTGCATGGGCGATTCTGGACTCCGTTAATTCATCTGGGACGTCTGCAGTTACTGATGCCGCACACAGAACAAGAGCAGCGAACTGTGTTTGAGTAAAACTTTCTCAAAGTTCCGCCCTCTAGTAGGAGGAGGGCTTCTTTGTGTTCAGTGTGTCAAACTAAACCCTCTCGAGTCTTTTGTGTGGACTCTCATCTCATAATTTAAACAATACTTAAACATTTGTCATTGCATAGAGTAGGAGTAAAGGAACAGGACGCGTTGCGTAAATCTTACGTAATCGGACGCCTTTGGCCGTTGCGTCGCTGCTCACGATCGTTGCGTTTTTATCATTTATCATATCCTTCTATAATGCAATCCATAAATAATATAAATGCATATCCTTGATCTTAAGGTGCATCATCATAATCATATTGTTGTTGTTGTTAGCATATTTGTTTATTTCCATTTTGACATGGAAAATAAATAATTTCTTTTATATTCCACAGATGAAATAGTGATTTTTTCTTTTGCGAAAAAACGTTAGCGCATCAAAATATTTACCGATATAGCTGATGGAAATGGCAATTATCTATCATTTTTTGCAAATGTCGACACAATCTTTTTCCGTTTAACTGTAGCGTATGTCGATACTTTGGAAACACTTTTTGTCGAGAAAAAGGGCTTTAACGCAAATAAATATGGATTAATTTATTAATTCATTATTTATTTGCTTATGAACGCGTCATCGTTGCGTTTTTATCATTTATCATCACTTCATGTCCTTCTATAATGCAATCCATCAATAATAAGGCCTATCCTTGATCTTAAAGGTGCATCATCATAATCATAGTATTATTGTTGTTGTTTCCAAATTTCCATTTTGACATGGAAAATAAAGAACTTTTTTTTTGCGGGAAAAAAAAGTTCGCTAAAAGTTAGCGCAATCTTTTCCCGTTTAACTTTAGCATATAAATTCCGTCCCGATACTTCAAATGTCACGAAAAAATCGTTTGGAAACACTTTTTGTTAAGAAAAAGGGCTTTAACGCAAATAAATGTGGCGTCACATGACAGAATTAGCCTATACAGCGTCCGCGCTCGTGGCGTTGCTCCCGCTAAAGCCGTTTCTGTGTAGTTCAAAGGCACATTATTATTAAATTATAAATTACATTATTTTATTACTATTGGTAAGAATAAGATTTTCTCAAACATCAGTCATCCTTATTTTCGTAATTTTGTCTTTTTTTTTTACAATCTAATAAAAGTTAATCAGAAAAATAATAGCTGCAGCCGTTTCTGAATATTGCTTGATCAAGTATTGATCTAAATAGTCGTTATAACGAAGTACAAAATAAACATGACACTTGTTAATAAAAAAATATAGCAGCTACAATTTAATAATATATAATAACGTTTTGTTTCAAAATGGATGAGGAAAATGTAGCGCATTGAAAATCTCGGCAGCTCGTCCAAAATAATGGGGCGTCTGTCAAACGAAGGAAGATACGATATAATTTGCGATATACGCGAAATTATGTATGGAAACGACTTGAGGGCAGATTTTTTTAGCGATACAACAAAATATATGCGACTGTGTTTTTTTAGGGATGATATCATTACGCACACCATTTTATCGGTAAAAGGCCAATTGGACAGAAACAGGCTGGAGACAGCAAATTGCGCAATCTTTTTTTTACACATATTCACTTTGTCCATGGAAACTTGGCTACAGAGCTTATGTAGCCCCGCCCCTTTTTCACCGTATTGTACACCGTTTCAACTGTCTCATAAATTTTGTTTCTAAAAGCATTTTTAACACATGCATTTTTCAGTCTGGACCACTGATCTGGACAAAGCTAATGCGCATGCGCAGTCCTAGCGCGTCACTGCCTGTTTCTATAGCAACCGGAGCTTCTAACGGCAGCTGCAGTGACACGATGACTTTACTAATCAACGATTGGCTCTTTTATTTATAAGGTGGGGCTTATTCGCCATATTGGGCGTTGCACTTTCTCCCATTCATAAGTAATCGGAGTGCACCATCTTCCTATATTTACAGTCTTTGGTTCTGTCTTCCGGTTTGTATTTCCACAAGGTAAGATCGTATAAATGAACCGCTCATTTTAAAATCTTCCCGCTCTACTGACATAGAATGACATCCGCTTCAAACATTACAATGCTCATGATACCTTTCATTAACTCTACAATAAGTAAGTCCATTTCACCAGCTAATTACTCTTCAACAGTGATGCCATAGAAATATACAGAGCTACCGGAAGTTAAAAGACAACATTATAAAAATGGTTGCGTGCTTGTTTCTCTGGCGCATAAGGTCTATAGGCATATATGTTTGGAACAACATGACATTCACACTTACCTAAAGGATTATTAGGAACACCTGTTCAATTTCTCATTAATGCAATTATCTAATCAACCAATCACATGGCAGTTGCTTCAATGCCTTTAGGGGTGTGGTCCTGGTCAAGACAATCTCCTGAACTCCAAACTGAATGTCAGAATGGGAAAGAAAGGTGATTTAAGCAATTTTGAGCGTGGCATGGTTGTTGGTGCCAGACGGGCCGGTCTGAGTATTTCACAATCTGCTCAGTTACTGGGATTTTCACGCACAACCATTTCTAGAGTTTACAAAGAATGCTGTGAAAAGGGAAAAACATCCAGTATGCGGCAGTCCTGTGGGCGAAAATGCCTTGTTGATGCTAGAGGTCAGAGGAGAATGGGCCGACTGATTCAAGCTGATAGAAGAGCAACTTTGACTAAAATAACCACTCGTTACAACCAAGGTATGCAGCAAAACATTTGTGAAGCCACAACACGCACAACCTTGAGGCGGATGGGCTACAACAGCAGAAGACCCCACCGGGTACCACTCATCTCCACTACAAATAGGAAAAAGAGGCTACAATTTGCACGAGCTCACCAAAATTGGACAGTTGAAGACTGGAAAAATGTTGCCTGGTCTGATGAGTCTCGATTTCTGTTGAGACATTCAGATGGTAGAGTCAGAATTTGGCGTAAACAGAATGAGAACATGGATCCATCATGCCTTGTTACCACTGTGCAGGCTGGTGGTGGTGGTGTAATGGTGTGGGGGATGTTTTCTTGGCACACTTTAGGCCCCTTAGTGCCAATTGGGCATCGTTTAAATGCCACGGCCTACCTGAGCATTGTTTCTGACCATGTCCATCCCTTTATGACCACCATGTACCCATCCTCTGATGGCTACTTCCAGCAGGATAATGCACCATGTCACAAAGCTCGAATCATTTCAAATTGGTTTCTTGAACATGACAATGAGTTCACTGTACTAAAATGGCCCCCACATTCACCAGATCTCAACCCAATAGAGCATCTTTGGGATGTGGTGGAACGGGAGCTTCGTGCCCTGGATGTGCATCCCACAAATCTCCATCAACTGCAAGATGCTATCCTATCAATATGGGCCAACATTTCTAAAGAATGCCTTCAGCACCTTGTTGAATCAATGCCACGTAGAATTAAGGCAGTTCTGAAGGCGAAAGGGGGTCAAACACAGTATTAGTATGGTGTTCCTAATAATCCTTTAGGTGAGTGTATAATTTATAATGACAGTATTTACATTTTTTGGGTGAATTATCCATTTAGTTATTGTCCATTGTTGTGTTGCACTAGTGAACGTGTAAGTGAATTCCATTTTACATTGTAGCTCATGAATTGAAATGCTGAAAACCAAAAACGCTATAGCTGATTAAGAAAGTAACAAACTGAGCTGCTGATGTATCTGAGTGTCCATCAAGTGCCCCCTCTAGTGGACACAACAGCAAACAAACATACGTCATGCCACTTTATGAAGTAATTCCCATCTTGTATTGTAGATTGCAGAAGGTTAAGATGATAAGATATGACTTTATTGACTCTAGGAGTAGTCTGAGCTATCAACAGGAACTGTAAAGCAAACATTAACATAACAAAATACATGAACATAATAGAATGAGAATTAAACCATTTGATACTGCATTATGATGCATACCACATACTTTATTTCAGTGTCATCTTGTGTTATTTACTCATCCTCCCTAAAATTGAATACATGTTAATTATGCTAGCAACGTACTAGTCTCGCGTAGTCAGAGCTTCAGACTGACAGCAGAAGGTCTGGACTCTATCGCAGCTTTCATTGGTCAAGGACCGCCCAAGAGGACGTTTGACTGACATCTAACGCAACAAATCACAGTTCGTTTTCATCCACGTCATGTTTAGGGGCGTGGAAATGTAAAGTCGATGTCACTGCAATAACAGACCGGCGTGCATCTATAAATTATGAATTTATAAACATTGTGCAAGTTTACTGCACAGTTTACAGATGACGACTTCAAAACTCCTGAAGTGTTTTAATATAAGTGTGCCATATGCATCAGGCGTTCAGCCAATGGTCCATGGACGTGCCGTCTGAGGCTGAGACTAGCAACGTTAAATAATGCTAGCAGCATGCTAAATCATGTTAGCAACATTCTAATCATGCTAGCAATGTGATCTTACTAGTAATGTGCTAAATCATGCTAGCAACATGTTAAATAATGTTAGCAACATGCTAAGTCATGCTAGCAACATGGTGAATCATGTTGAAAGGTTAACTCATGTTAGCAACGTGTTAAATCATGCTAGCAACATGTTAGAAATGTGTTAAATCCTGTTAACATGTTAAATTATGTTAACAATGTGCTAAATCATTTTAGCAACATGCTAAATAATCTTGATAACTTGTTAAATCATGTAAGCGACATGCTATTGCTGCCTACACGTTCTATCGAAAATGTCGTACTTCCCACTTCTGAAGTCGTAATTACAAGCTCATCAAATTCAAATTTTGACTTCAGAGGGCGTTCATGTCCAATTTTTTAACTATGAAACTAGTATTTACAATAATTCCGACAGCACGTGAATGCAGCATTAATCATGCTAGCAACATGCTAACTGTTTTCTGATAGACTGTATTGCATTCAAAACATTCAGGGCCCTATTTTAACGGTCTAATCGCATGGTCTGAAGTGTATGGCGGAGGTGCACTTAGGGTGTGTCCGAATCCACTTTTGCTAGTTTAACAACGGGAAAAACGGTCTGTGCGCGCAGACGCATGGTCTAAAAGGGTTGTACCTAGTCTCTTAATGAGTCACGGGTGTGTTTTGGGCATAACGTGAAATAAACCAATCAGAGTCTCATCTCCCATTCCCTTTAAAAGCCAGTTGCACTCGCACCATGCCGGATTCACTATTTACATGGAAGAAAGACTGGACGTTTCTCTAGCTAGGAAATGGATCTGCTCGTCCAATGACGCCTGCTTGCTTGTCATTACTGCAAATAGGTAATTCTGATACATGCAATGACTACCCATTATGAAATGTAGGCATTTTTATCTTTATGTACACAATAATAATCTTTTACATTGTAATCCTTTTATTTTTAATATTTGCCATGTGTGTGTGCTGCTCTGCGTCCCTGTGTGTAGGCAGTGTGTACGCCGTTGTGCACCGCCTATAGGCTCATATTACTAACACACCCTTTAAATAACACAAAAAATATTGCACTATTGACTTTAGACCAGGTTTGTGTTGGTCAATGGCGCTTTTACAGCTCCTGAAAATAGCAACGCGCCAACAATGCTCCTGAACACACCTGGTTTTCAGACCAGACGCCCATGGGCGAACAGATAGGCCAGTGCATTTGCTATTTAAACAACGTGAAGCTGGACGTAAAAATGATAACTGCGTCAGGCTGAAACTAGCAAAAAACACTTGCGTCGTGCCTGGTGCCACATTGCGCCGGGTGTATGATAGGGCCCTTAAGCTTTAAACGACTTTAAACTTTTTCAAACTTTCTTGTCAGGCTTTGTCAAGCCAACTTCAAAGTTTGTCTTGACAAACATCTCCACTTGGACAAGAAATAACTTATGATATGTTCTATAGAAGAAATAAAGTCATATAGTCAAAAATGAAGTTAATAATGACAGAATTTACATTTTTGGGTGAATTATCCCTTTAACACATACAAAACGTATTGTGCATTTAAAGAAACCGAAATGCTAAGTGCCCCCTCTAGTGGACACAGCAGCAAGCAAACACATGCCACTTTATGAAGTAATTCCCATCTAGTATTGTAGATTGCAGAAGGTTAAAATGATAAGACTTTATTGACTCTAGGAGTAGTGTGAGCTATCAACAGGAACTGTAAAGCAAACATTAACATAACAAAATACATGAACATAATAGAATGAGAATTAAACCATTTGATACTGCATTATGATGCATACCACATACTTTATTTCAGTGTCATCTTGTGTTATTTACTCATCCTCCCTAAAATATCTTCAGATGCGTTATAATGACGTCAAGTGCAAGCTCAGTGGCGCTATCCAGTGCGCGCGCTCCACAGGCGCGCGCTTCTGCATAAAACGCGTGTTGTCAGGTACAAAACACACGTTGCAGAGATATATCCGTTTCTGTTTTTGTGTGAAACAACTTCAGCCTGAGTGATATGCGACTGTGCACCAGGCACCTGTTGGAGAGCTCTGTCGGAAACAATGGAAGACCTTCTGAACCGCAGCGGATGGGGGACTTTAAACAGGAGTTTGACGGGTCTGCACAAGTTCAGCAGTCTGGACGACATCGATGTGAGCGCCGACGGCAGCCTCGTCCTGCGGATCATCATCTCGGTGGTTTACTCCGCGGTGTGCGCCGTGGGTTTGGTCGGAAATCTGTTGGTGTTTTTCCTGATGAAGATAAGACAAGGACGCAAGAAGTCCATCATTAATTTCTTTGTCATCAACTTGGCTGTCACCGACTTTCAATTCGTCCTGACCTTGCCTTTCTGGGCAGTAGATACGGCGTTGGATTTCAGCTGGCCGTTTGGGAACGCCATGTGCAAGATCATTTTATCAGTCACTGTGATGAACATGTACGCGAGCGTCTTCTTTCTCACCGCGATGAGCATCACGCGCTACTGGTCAGTCGCGTCCGCCCTAAAGATCCCTTCCCGAAAGAAGTGCGTGTCTGTGAAGTGGATCTGCGCTGTGCTGTGGATCCTGGCGACTGTAGCAACAGCCCCAACTTCCATATTCTCCACCGTGACAGTTGTGGCAGGTGAAAAACTCTGCCTCCTCAAGTTTCCGGATGGCCACGATTGGCTTGCCTTGTATCACCTTCAGAAACTTGTCATCGCGTTTATCATGCCCATGTTCATTCTCTCAGTGTGTTATCTTTTACTCCTGAGGTTCATCCGAAAGAGAGGCGTTAATAACCATCAAAGAAGACGCTCTAAAGTTGCAAAGTCTGTAACGGTGGTGGTGCTCTCTTTCTTCATCTGCTGGATGCCCAACCATGCGATCACCCTGTGGGGAGTGTTAGTGAAGCTCAACGCGGTGCACTGGGACAGATCATATTATATGGTGCATACTTACGTGTTCCCGGTGACTGTTTGTCTTGCACACACTAATAGTTGTTTAAACCCAGTCTTGTATTGTTTAATGCGGCGGGAGTTTAGAAAAATGTTACATAGTTTCTTTTGGCGCGTCTCGTCACCTGTTGTTTCGAACGTTGGGAAACTACACGGATACAGTGGAGGGAATCGAACGCAAGATGACGCACATGTTGAAATTCATTTGAACGTGATTGACGCACAACGGGGCCAACAGTCCAGACGACAGAGCACGTACTGACAATATTCACAGTGGACTGATTCCTTTCTGATGAGGCAAAGGGTGCTCATGGGAATGTTCCCAGCAAACATTGTGTCCTTGGCCAAAATAGTCGCGGTAAGACGGCATAAATCGGTAACACAGAAGATTTCCTAAAAATGCATTCAAATATGCCTGTCAACTTCCATTTTGAAACTATTTTTCAACCGGGAAATTAAACCAGAGCGGTCATTAAACGTCCTGCTTGGTTATGACTTAAAGACTTGAACGGTTTTAAATGTGTTTGCTGAATGTCTGAGTTAAACCTACTGGCTTAAGGGTTACACTTGCTACTTTTCCATTGTTTTTCAATGTAACACGTGCTAGTGCTCATTCACACAGAGACGGGTACGGAATGGAGGAAAAAACGCTTGTTTACATAGAAAAACAATAGAAAAGTAGCGCATTGGAATGGAAAAACGTGTTCTGTGTGAATGGCCCCCTAGACGGATGTCTTTAACCACTAGGACTCGTTCACACACAACACGCAGTGTCACGCGCAAGATGCAATAGAAAAGTAGCGCATTGGAAAAACAACTATGTGAACGGCCCCTTACGTACATTCTAAAAACACAGCGCTTAAGTTAAACGAAGTTCAACTTTTAAAAAACGCACTGACATGCGTCTCGCATTTTTAACAGCAAAAACACGAGACGCGGGCAGTGGAATGGGGGAAAAAACACAAGGTCTCCAGACGCATCTTTTAAAAGTTGAACTGATTTTAACTTAAGCACTGAGTTTTTAGAACGGCGTGTCATGCACGAGATGCTGGAAGAGACGTGAGCGTAGCGGTTATACACATCTGTCTAGCGCTTGTGTTCTGTTTGAACGGCCCCCTAGATGGACGTCTTTAACCGCTAGGACACACAAAAAGATGATGTGGGCAGTGGAATAGAGAAAAAAACGCAATTTCTCAAGACACGTTTTTTTAAAAGTTGAATTGATTTTAAGTTGAGCGCCACATTTTTAGAACGCCGTGTCATTCTCGAGATGCTGGAAAAGACACGAGACGCGAGTGAAACGGTTCTACACGTCCGTCTAGCGTGTGTTTACATTGAAAAACAATGGAAAAGTAGCACATTCAAATGGAAAAACGACTAGGTGAATGGCCCCTTCCGTTTTAAAAATGCAGCGCTCAAGTTAAACGAAGGCGAGACTCGTTCGTGGAAGGAGGAAAAAACTCAAGGTCTCCAGACGCGTTTTTTAAAAGTTGAACTGATTTTAACTTGAGCGCTGCGTTTTTAGAAGGCTGTGTCATGCGTGAGATGCTGCAAAAGACGTGAGAAGCGAGCGCAACAGTTGTACACGTCTGCCTAGTACGTGTTTACATAGAAAACAATGGAAAAGTAGCGCATTGGAATGGAAAAACACATTCTGTGCGAATGGCCCCTTACGTGCGTGCCGTTCTAAAACACAGCGCTCAAGTTAAATAAAGTTCAACTTTTAAAAAACGCATTTAAGTGACCTGTGTCTCGTGTTTTTTAGCAGCAAAAACGCGGAGAAAAACGCGATGTCTCAAGATGCTGCAAAAGACGCAAGCGCAGTGGTTATACACGTCCGTCTAGCGCGTTAACATAGAAAAACAATGGAAAAGTAGCGCATTCAAATGGACAAACGACTATGTGAACGGCCCCTTACGCACGCTGCGTTCTAATAAAGCAGCTCTCAAGTTAAGCGAAGTTCAACTTTAAAAAAACGCATCTAGACCTAGGCAGTGGAATGGGGAAAATACACGTTAACATAGAAAAACAATGGAAAAGTAGCCCATTGGAGTGAATATGCACGTTTTGTCTCGCATCTAAACTGTTTTCCCTGCTATAATATTTATTGTCATGTTTTGATCTTCGTCGTGTGATAGTGAATTCACAAAGTATGTGTAAATTTGAAATAAAAAAAGTCAAGAAATTAAATGTAAAGATATTTCGAGGTCTGAATCTGTGCTTACAAAACTTTATGTACTGTAGATGTACTGTACATGAGTTTTAATAATTTATTCATATGAACTGTAAAATATATATATATATATATATTTCTGAAAATTCTGTCATCATTTACATCGTTCCAAACTTCTTTCTTTCTTCTGCGGAACACAAAAGATTATGTTTCACAATATTTGTCACTAACATCCGTCTTCATCAGGAGACAGAGAGTGGGGTAAGATGTGCCAGTGGGTAAGATGTGTCGCCATGTAATCTACCAAACTGTGCACATTATGTTAAAATCTGTAGTAAAATGTATAGATAGCAAGTAATGTATAAAACCATTCAAATCTCTGGGCTAAAGATAAATGATTAAGCTTTTCATAAAATGACAGCTGTGGAATAAAGAGATGCTTTGGGGTAAGTTGTGTCAGTGGCTCAACTAACAGTGACAGAAAACTTTGCATCCGAGTGCACATTAAAGTCTCGTTGATAAACCTGAAACAGGGGTATATCTTGGATTTTGAGGTTAAAGGATCTTATGTGCAGATTGGATATCCCTATAAGTTTGCACTGTACTTTAGATGAACAAGAGGCGACCAACCCAATCATAAATAATAAAAACAAGAGCTTGGCATGTGTTTTTCAATCTACATAAGAGTCCACTGAGCAATCATGTTAAGAGTATTATCATTGGCACATTATTAAAAGTAATTCTCAATTACTGAATGGATTTAATGATCACACTTTGTGTTTTCTCTAGAAGGGATAAACTTGTTCATCGAGTACTTACATACCCTGACTATACTCGTTGATTCCCAGGGTAACTTTCATGTTACATTGTTCATTGTTACTGGCTGGTTAAATGAACTTCCAAGCTGAGTAAAGAAATGTCAAAATTTTGCATATTTTCGATGCTTGCACTAGACATTAAACTGACATGGTCTGTCTGAATTAGCATTTCTCATGTAATTGCCTCCTTAGGATAAAGTGTGTTGTTGTATTCCTCATTTGTAAGTGGCTTTGGATAAAAGCGTCTGCTAAATGAATAAATGTAAATGTCAATTTAAGCATTTAACAAACACTTAAATAGGCATGCATAACCACAAGTGGTTTGACTGTTTTTAACAGCTTTTAAAAAGCCAGCCAACACATAGAGAGCACACTGAGGAGACATCGCACATCACACTAGAAAAGCCTGCAGTATTTCCAGAGAAGTGTTGCCACAATATGTTCAGGACTCATGCCAATGGGGCCCTCAAGTGGTTGGTGCATGTATTAGTTTGGGTCATTCTTTTGTGTTTGAAGGTTGTTCTGAAATGTCAGAAATGCACTTAAAATAGATGTCCATGAGGCAACTGTTGTATTCTTGTCACATATACACATTCATTGCACATTACGGAGCACCAAGGGACATGGTGATAGAAAAAATAGGAGATAGGAGGAAAAGAAAATATAGTTTTTTAACGCAAAACATTTGGGAGAGAACACAAAAGCATTGACAAATACATACGTACTTTCGTACATAACTGCAGATGCTTTTTTTTGGCCAGGGTTGGAATCTTATTCTGATATTTCTCATATTTCTCTGTCTTATCTCAGTGAAGAGCAGTGTTGGGAGTAATGTAATCAGACTAATTTTTTCAAGTAACTAGTAAAGTAACTAGTGTTGGGGGTAACATTACAAGTAATTTGAGTTATGTAATCAGATTACTTTTTTCAAGTAACTTGTAAAGTAACTAGTGTTGGGCGTAACACATTACAAGTAACTCCAGTTATGTAATCAGATTACTTTTTTCAAGTACTTTGAGTTATGTAATCAGATTACTTTTTTCAAGTAACTAGTAAAGTAACTAGTGTTGGGGGTACCACATTACAAGTAACTTGAGTTATGTAATCAGATTAATTTTTCCAAGTAACTCGAGTTATGTAATCAGATTACTTTTTTCAAGTAACTTGTAAAGTAACTAGTGTTGGGGGTAACATTACAAGTAACTCGAGTTGTGTAATCAGATTACTTTTTTCAAGTAATTAGTAAAATAACTAGTGTTGGGGGTACCACATTACAAGTAACGAGTTATGTAATCAGATTACTTTTTTCAAGTAATTTGTAAAGTAACTAGTGTCGGGGGATAACATTACAAGTAACTTGAGTTATGTAATCAGATTACTTTTTTCAAGTAACTTGTAAAGTAACTAGTGTTGGGGGTAACATTACAAGTAACTCGAGTTGTGTAATCAGATTACTTTTTTCAAGTAACTTGAGTTATGTAATCAGATTACTTTTTTCAAGGAATTAGTAAAGTAACTAATGTTGGGGGTACCACATTACAAGTAACAAGTTATGTAATCAGATTACTTTTTTCAAGTAACTTGTAAAGTAACTAGTGTTGGGGTAACACATTACAAGTAACTCGAGTTATGTAATCAGATTACTTTTTCCAAGTAACTCGAGTTATGTAATCAGATTACTTTTTTCAAGTAACTTGTAAAGTAACTAGTGTTGGGGGTAACATTACAAGTAACTTGAGTTATGTAATCAGATTACTTTTTTCAAGTAACTTGTAAAGTAACTAGTGTTGGGGGTAACATTACAAGTAACTCGAGTTGTGTAATCAGATTACTTTTTTCAAGTAATTAGTAAAGTAACTAGTGTTGGGGGTACCACATTACAAGTAACAAGTTATGTAATCAGATTACTTTTTTCAAGTAACTTGTAAAGTAACTAGTGTTGGGGTAACACATTACAAGTAACTCGAGTTATGTAATCAGATTAATTTTTCCAAGTAACTCGAGTTATGTAATCAGATTACTTTTTTCAAGTAACTTGTAAAGTAACTAGTGTTGGGGGTAACATTACAAGTAACTCGAGTTGTGTAATCAGATTACTTTTTTCAAGTAACTTGAGTTATGTAATCAGATTACTTTTTTAAGTAATTAGTAAAGTAACTAGTGTTGGGGGTACCACATTACAAGTAACGAGTTATGTAATCAGATTTTTTTTTTTTAAGTAACTTGAGTAATGTAATCAGATGACTTTTTTCAAGTAACTTGTAAAGTAACTAGTGTTGGGGGTACCACATTACAAGTAACGAGTTATGTAATCAGATTTATTTTTTTCAAGTAACTAGTAAAGTAATGCATTACTTTTAAATTTACAAAATATCTGATTTACTTTGTCAATTAAGTAACGCAAGTTGCTTTGTTCTCCCATTTATTGACTGACAGCTCTCCTGTCCTCATGTTGAGAGGAATCAGGATTAAGTGCAGAGGCGCATGTAAACATGATGGTTATTGTAATTCTAGACTAAATATGTCTAGACTAAATAAAGCATTTACTCACTTGCACAAAAACACATTCCTCAAATGATTAAAAACAGTTGAAATGCAAACTCAGAATATTACGCAAACCTGCAATAATTAAATACGACACAAATGTACTTTATGTATTTAATCTCACTTTATTCAATGATCAAGCAAAAATGATTTTAGATAAACATCACATTTGTGTTTCATTTTTTTGTGTTTATTGCTGATCTTCTCTTGTGATCCAGAATGGCAGCACAGCTGAAAGGTTTGTTTGAGCGGCGCCCTCTACTGTACTGGCGTGAGTATGCACTTACTTCAGCCTGAGGCTTATTCATTTCACTTTTGGTGTGAAATGGCCTTTACATTTGCCAAAAATAGAACTTTTGTGTTTTTGTTATTAAACAAACAAACAAGTAAGCCCAGACCAGGTGAGAAAAAGTAATGTAACACAATACTTTCTATAAAAATTAACTTAGTATCACAATTAGTTACTATTTTAGGGAGTAACTCATTACTTTTAAAAGTAACTTTCCCCATCGCTTACTGTAAAAAAAAAAGTTGCTGCCTTAAATTTTTAAGTACAATCCACTTGGATGTTTAAGTCGTTTGAACTTTAATTCCATTGAACTGACTTAAAAAAAGTACAGTTCTCGTATAATTTATTTTTGAAAAAGTTAAAATTGCTTAACTTATTTTGATGAGATAAAGCAATGTAAAAAATATGTTGTCATAACTTATTGATCATATAATTTGTTACAGTGCTGGTGAAGAGCCTTATGTTTGTATTTACCACATTTAAAGGGACAAAACCTCCAAAAAAAGACATCATCATAATAATGCAACAAATCCTTTGAGTAACAATACAGAAATTTCACCGCAGACAAAGGCTGTAAATATAGCCTTGTTAAATATGTTAAACTGACTAGTTTTTGTTTGTCATTAATATTCATCACATCAAGTTTGGATACTTTTTCGAATGGTTCAAATGTGCTTTATTTAGCTTTTTTCCCCCCACATAATAATTTACATAATACAAAACACTATTCCACCGTGTATTATTCATAGAAACAGCTGACGTTAAATAGAGCAGCAAGCCAACATTAAATTCAATAAGTATTGTTTTCTTAAATTATAGACACATTATGTATGCATTTTAGTTTAGCACGCATAAATCACACAATGGAAAAAAATGCTTCATCATTCACATATATTGGTCACTAAATGTGTCAGTATTTTCCCAGACAGCAACATAGTGTCGGCCCAGTTCCAGCCCACATCTGGTACACATGGATTCCACTTGGTGCACTATAATTGAACAAAACATGAAATTGGCTCAACTGGATTTTAAACCTTTTTGCTTAAAATTGTTTCCAAATGTCTTTACTTATTTTTGCAGTTGGTCTTCTGCTAGCTTTCTTGTTTGCTTCTGTTGTGCTTGGCCCCGATAATTGCTGCTTGCAGCTATATTTCTTTTACTTCTTCTTCTTCTGCTCTTGAGTCTATGGCCGCCCATAGAACCGCTTGTGGGAAAGGTATGAAATTTGGCACACAGATAGACAGTCTGAAATGTCACCATAGCAAATTTGGAGTCTCTAACGCAATGCCTCTAGCGCCACCAACTGTCCAAAGTTGCACTAATAACTTTTGAATCACAAGGGCTTTTTTCCTCTGATTATGAGGTTATGAACCCTATGACGTCATTTTCGGCAATGGCAGTTTCTCGCCAAAAAAAAATACTTTTTCAAACTCCTCCTAGAAGGTTTATCCGATTTGCACGAAACTTGAACCAGATTATCTTCAGACAATGCCAACAAAAAGTTATGGAATTCAAGTCGATTCATCAAAGTGTTTTTGAATAACGCGCAAACGAATTTTTGGAGCGCTTGCAAAAATAGACATAAGGCTGTATCCGCAACGCTTTAACGTATTCTGACCAAACTTGGTACAGATCATCACAAGTATGACCTGAGGCTACATGCTGCGTTTCGACGCAGTGCCACCTACTGGTATGGAGATATGAAAAATGGTTGCTTATAACTTCTGAACGGTTTAAGCTGAACTTGTTAGATTCGGGGTGGCATGCTGAGTCAAATGACATCCATTTTGTCCGTTGGCCATTTTGAATTTTGTAGTAAAATCATATTAGTGTATTGTTACGAAACTCGGTATGGGTAATCGGCACGATGCCCTGAAGGAGACTGACAAGTTTCGAGCCAGCGCCACCTAGTGGTAAAATCTGATATTCACATGCTTATAACTTTGTATTTTGTTGACTTATTCTCACAAGAGTCACATCCCTTAGATTCCTGAATCCTTGCCGAGTCCAACGATACCAAACATGCTAAGTTTCATGTGGGCCGGATCTGGGCCGACACTATGTTGCTGTCTGGGTTGCTATTAATCACGTCTCAACTGAACCGGGTTTTATTTTTACGAAAACATATTATTGCAGCCGAACTGAAAAACTGAATTCAGTCTCTGACGAGCAAAGAGCTCTTCCGCTGGTTCCTCATGGATCTCTTCTGTCTGTGTTCAGTTCGTCTCTGCGGTCAGAAGTTTCCCTGCTACTCAAGTCCTGTATGTTCAACATTGTCAAGTCCCCCAGCTCCATTTCACTGTCTTCCGGTAGAGAGGAAGCAAACTCCCCTTCGACTCTCTCCACGTCCTCTTCAGGCTTAAGCCCTATAGTGTCAGGGATGATCTCCACCTCGATATCCGAAGAATCCTCGCTCTCCTTGAACCAAACGCTCTTGTGTCTGTCATCCTTCCTCCTCTCTTTAGCCAGAATGGACTTTACTCTATACTTATTGGCCTTCCCTTTGGTTTGGACGGCTGGACTGTGGTGTGAATGGTTGGAATTGGTCTGGAGTCCACAGGAGCTGCACTGCCTCGTTCTCTCACGGGGAATCACTCGCACCCTCGCTGCTTGAACCGCATCCAGTCTCCTTTCTCTCAGTTCAGCTCGCCTGGATCTGGATCTCCCTGTGTCTCCATTTAAGAAACCATCATTGGTGAACTGCATGCTATCTCTCGGTCTTGGCCTGTTAGGGGGCTGAGTAAACTTCAAGCATGACCCTAAACACTGAATGAGGGCAGAGGGTTAATCTCACAATTTCATTACTTGCTGTACTACATAATTACGGATTAAGCCTCAGATCTTTTACAAAGTGGACACTCAGAGCTGGACTCACTGAGCTTTGACGAGAAGATGCTGACCTCAGACAACTTGAACGCGTCAGGATTCCCCTTCTTGACACGGGATATCAGATAGCCAATCACAATGAGGCAGAGCACCAGTAAAGCGGCCATTACAAAGCCCAGCAAAGCCATGTCTCCTGCGCGGTAGCTCTCGTCCGGCGACTGGACCCCCGCGGCTGACATGGTGAGTGTGCAAGGAGAAACGTTAGACAGCCAGCATGGTGGACAAATATTATAACTTTCAGGTTAAACTGTATAATTAACATTTTAGTAGGAACACTTACGCGGTATTACAGTCACAGAGAGAGCAGCTGTCCCCGACTCCCCAGTGGACACATCCACCGCCCGAAGCTGGTGATAAAAGAAACAATTCTCAAATTCTGACTTCTATTTGAAAGATTTCAGTCTTAACACTGACAGTAGTTTGCAGCGAAAAAGTGACCGGAAGTCTTTTGGACTTACTTTATATAAAGTGTCTTTAACAATGTACAAACTATGTACATACCCATGCAATACAACATAGACTTTATTTATTTATTTATTTATTTATTCACATACACTGTATAAAAGATTATGACTTTCAGTTTTGCAATACAACATAGACATTATTTAATTTAAAAAACATTTTTATTATTTGATTTAATTTTTATGTACTTACAAACAGTGTAAATAAATATTATGACCTCAATAGCAGCAAGTGTTTTGCAATACAACATAGATTTATTTTATTTTATGTAACACTTTATTTTAAGGTGACGTAGTTGCACGCTACTACATGTACTTACTATGGTAATAACAGTAAATTATGCATAATTACTAATTAATTAATTAACTAACTAACCCTAAACCTAACCGTAACTCTAAAGTACTCTTTAGTATTACTCATTACTTATTTGAGTAAGTACAATGTAACTACATCACCTTAAAATAAAGTCTAACCTGATTTATTTTATTTTATTATTACCTAAGTAAAAAATAGTATGACCTCAATAGCAGCAAGTGTTTTACAATACAACATAGACGTTATTTTATTTTAAGTAACACTTTATTTTTTAGGCATTACTTATTTTTTTACTTATTTTTAAGTTGTACGCTACTACATGTACTTACTATGGTAATAACAATAAATTATGCACAATTACAAGTAACTAACCCTAAACCAAACCCTAATCCTAACCGTAACTCTATAGTAAGTGCATGTTGTTAATTAATATTACTCAGTACTTATTTGAGTAAGTACAATGTAACTAGGTCACCTTAAAATAAAGTAACCTGATTTTATTTTTATGTAAGTGCATACACTGTAAAAGATTATGACCACAATAGCAGCATGTGTTTTGCAATACAACATAGACATTTTTTTTAAGATTGTATTTTGCATTAGAAATATTTTATTTTATTTCTTTTTTATTTAATTTTTATGCAAGTACTTACACTCTAAAATATTTTGAAGTTGTAAATAAAACTTTATTGAACATTATTAAAGTTTGTTTTACAAGAAAACACTATTTTACAAAAATTCACATTTAATTCAATGGTTTCTTTGTTGTTGTTTTTTAGTGAAACTTGTTTCAAAGTAAATCTTTCACCAAACTTTTTTCAGTATAGTAGTTAGTTAGTTAAAGATGCCTATATAAAGTGGGGCCAGACGTGACATGAATATGATAATGATATGTGAAATGATAAGTGGTAAAAGCTTTGGTAAATGCTGTGTTTTCAGTGAGGGTTGAGAAATTACTTCCTGAAACCAGTTGTGTCTGGTAAGGACACATGTAGAATCATATATGGGGACCATGTAACTGTAAACGTAGACTGATTTCAACTGCTATCAACTATGTTGTGGTTAAAATATCCTCAAAATAGATGCATATTTACTTGCCTGCAAAGCAAAGGAATCGGTCCGAACTGCTTTCTTCAAAAGTATAAACCCATCTGTTGTGATATTGACATAGCTGCTGTATTGCACTTCATATCTTATGTCCGGATTGATTCCCTGAAAAATAAAGGAAGAAACTGGCAAGCTCTTATTAAATGTGTTTCATGTTTATGGGTGACCATCATTTTAAAATTAAAACTCACACTTGCGAAATCTTCATCCCTTGCTCTGACTCTGAAGGGTCTGTTGGACGTCCTGTCCCGTAGCACCATGTTTTCAGGCCCTGAACTACTGTAAACATACCCTTCATATCGTTCCTTCTCAAACCTCGGAGGATTTCTGCTCTTTTTCATTACATCAATGGTGACTGAAGTGGTGGCAAACTGATCTCTGTTTAATACCTGGGAAGCCTAGGAAGGACAGATAAAGAAGATAAAGAAGACTAGACTTCTCAGAGACTTTATAATATGTACAAGAAACTCACCAAAACTAAGAGAGAGATTGGGCCGGCTATATCTGCTGGTTTCAGCATGGATATGTTGCCAGAGTTCTCATCAATCTGAAATATGTTGTCTTCATTTCCTAGGTAATTACAGAAGTTATAGCTTGTGGAGTTCATTGAGGGGCAACAGCTAAGTTATGAAAAATGCTTTAATACCTCGAACAATTTTATAGCTTATCTCTTCATTTCTGCTTTTATCTCCATCTCTGGCATACACTGGACCTGGCTGCAATTGCAAGGCTCCGTCCTGGAAATATACATGTTGTATGTATAATTTTGAAATACAGCCTCACATTTATTAACCATGGTCATAATTTGAATGATAATGTACCTGCTTCTCTGTTAAGTTCACCCTGCCCCTGTAGCCCAGGCTCAGGCAGATTTTGGCATTTCCAGTGGTTACTCTTGTACATGGTTGAAACCACGGAGGACGGTTGTCAATGTCTTTAATATTGACAGTAATGGTTGCTGTAGCTGTGAAGGAGCGTTCACCCGGTGGTGATGGCAGTGGAGTATGCTGTGATGCCAGTGGAGTATCCTGTTTGAGTCAAGACTTAAACATGAGATCAGGAGAGAACTTTTAACATTTTCAAATTCAACAGAAAACAATACCATTTCAAGTACCTGTGCATACAAGATCAGTTTCACCTGTTGGATGACATCGTAATCTAAAACCTTGTTCACAAGGATGTTTGGCGTATACATGGTCTCAAGTCTGAAGTATCTGTTCTGTAAAGAAATGTTCATATTAAAGGAATGGTTCAAGCAAATATGAGAACTATGTCATTAAAGCCGGGTACACACTGTATGATTTATAATAGTCCTTTAAGATTGTTGCTTGTCAGTGTAACGTTTAATGTCCAAAGAAGATGAAGATAGTAGTTCAAAATAACAAAGTAGGTTATTAAATAAATCAAAACAGATCAAAGGGAGCAAACACAATTCGGCAGCGTGCACGAACAGGCAGAACGTGAAAGAAGGCGCGGGGATGATATGTGCCGCAACTGATGATATGAGGGAGGGCTCTGGTGGGAGGACCCATGGAAGAGTTGATGGTGGGAGGACCCATGGAAGAGTTGATGGTGGGAGGACCCATGGAGAAGTTGACAGTGGAAGAATCCATGGAGGCGTTGATGGTGGGAGGGCCCATGGAGGAGCGAACGGCCAACGAGAGCCTAGAGCGACCCAGGAGACAGCCAGGAGGAAGGTGACTTAAGGCGGAACTGATGGAGGAAGGAGCCAGGGTGGAAACTTGAGCCCAACCGACAGCAGTGATGCTGGGAGATGTGGAGGCCCAGATGAAATACGATGGACCATGACACAAGGGGACATCAATGGACCAGGAGACCAAGGCTGAGACATGGTAACGAGCAGCCGAGGTGGAGCCAGGGTGCCTGAGGACTGATGCAACGTCAGTGTGAGTAAGGACAGAGGCAGAGCCGGAGGGAAAGAGGAGCCCGACAGAGCCGTAGGGGTGGAGGAATGAGGTGTAGCCGAAGGTCTGGAAGTCCGTGGCGATGGTAGAGTGATGACTGATCAAGGTGAAGCCGGTGGGACGATGAAGCCTGGTGAAGCCAGAAGGACGATGGTCCCAGGTGGAGCTGAGGGGGAGAGGAGCCAGGGCGGACCTGAGGGCTCGCAGGAAGCGGAGCCAGGGAATCCTCACACCACGGCGGAGCTGATGACTGGAAGAGCTGGACAAGACCAGCGACGATGAACAAACATTTGTGCAGGACAGGACTAGCGACGAAGAAGAACACTCTGTGATGGATGGGACCTCTAGAGGCAAAAGCGGTTCATGGGTATGGATCATGGTGGGAAGCCCTATCTCCATCTCCCCAGTCTATCAGACAGTCCTCTTCTTTCAGCTCCACTAATATTCCCACTGGCACGGATGTAATGACTGGCTCACACACCTGGTCAGCCGGGACCTCAGACTCTTCTTTCGGGACGGACGAGGCTGCTGGCTCTGGCTCCGTTGCGGGCATAAGTTGGGTCTCTCGGTCTGCGGTGATCCACTGAAGGATTTTGGGCAGGCTGGATTAGGACGGGCATAGATGGTGTGGAGCAGGCTTCCTCCTCTACAATTAGTGGAGAACCAGCCACCCACAGCACGTACTCTAAACAAACTAAAAGTTCATGAAAATGAAAGTAAACACAGGCAGAATGTGACAGTCAGACTGTATGAACTGTATGAACATGGCTGTAAGCCATGTCACACTGTAGGATCTCAGTTGTCATTAATATCAGACTGTACAGCAGTCAAGACATGTTAAAAACAGATGCATACAAGAAGACCTGTCTGGTGTTTTACATCATCAATCTGTGATGCGTTCGGTGACTATGAGCTGCATTACATGCAGGATAGAAATGGTGGCTAGCAAACAAAAACAATCTCTAGCATTAATTTTGACGATGGCTTTTCTTGAAAAGAAAAATGGAAAGATGATTGGTGTGGAGCAAGTGGTGGTTTTACTAATTGTGTCATCAGGTTCTGTGCTCCTATTGGTTTTTGATTTGACAGTCGTTGTAGGAGAAGTCACACTACAGGACTGCGCCTCAAAACACTGCCAGAATTTCATCAGAGGTCAAATTTGATCGCAATGGTCATTAGTCGCCTGTTGGTGAACATTTAAAACTAGCAATCAAAGACTTCAGATTTTAGCCTAGGATCAGAGGAATCTTTTAGGATTCAGAAAATTTGTCTCAGACGGCCAAATTGTGGCCAAAATCATACAGCGTGAACCCAGCTTTACTGATCCAAAACAATAGCTCTAAATTCTCATTCAAGCTTGCACATTTTTAAACATAATTGTTGGAATTGGTCACCAGCCATATGAGAGCCATTGGAACTTTCCATCATTGACATCAGACCGACATAATGCATTTTGACGGACCATGTTTGATTTTCAGCAAATAATGACTTAATGGCATAGTTTAACCAAACATGAAAATTCTGCCATAAATCACTCACTCTCATGCCTTCTTAATCCATAAGACTTTGAAACTTTCGGTCCCTCCATTAAAGATCCCTCCATTACCCAAAACTTTGACACTTTTAAAGGTTTGCATTGATTACGTTCACATTGATTACGTTCTCTACATTATACACAATTTAAAGCATTTACCCAAGCGGATGTTTGGGTGAATGAACTTTCAATGGAGGGACAGAAATCTCGCGGATTTCTTTAAAAAGTATTTTCATTTGTGTTACGAATGAATGAAAGTCTTACTGGTTTGTAACGACATAATTTTAATTTTCAACTAACCCTTTAAGTTTTACTTTCATCTTCACACAAAGCCATCATATGACTTCAAAAGACTTGTAATAGCACACTAGTCACGTTGCTTTTGCGGTTCTGTTTTGTCTTTCTGGAGCTTGACAGCCCTTGGTTCTTTCACTATATGATAAAGAGCAGCTTGGACATTCTGCTAAACTTCTGTTGTGGTCTATAGAAGAAAGAAACTTGTGGGTTTGAAATGACATGAGTATGAGTGGATGATGTCTGGCTTATTTTTAGGTGAACTACTCTTGAAATTGTTTTAATCTTCTCATAAGATAAAAGGAATTGGTTACTTACCAGAGTTGGTTCCATAGAATAATACAGAACCTCAGAATCATCATCGATCGCTTCAATCCGGGCAATGCTGGTATTAACTGGTGTAAGCTGTGCAATGCACACACAATGTAACATTTATGGACTAGAATGACAACATCTTTACATTGACAGTGATTTTTAAACTGATTTTTAAACTGAACCCTATAGAACTCCTGAATAGAATAGAATGATTATAATATTGTTTAAGCCACATTTGTACATTTAGTACAAATGTTGTTCCAGGACCGACAATAATTATTTAGAACATGTCCTACTAGGAAAAAACGTTGAATAACATGCTCTCACCTCATTTACGTCAAGTGTATACTCGCTCTGCTCAAATGTCGGAGGGTTGTCATTGATATTCTCAACTCGAACAATCACAATCAAAGTGATCTGTAGATAAAATGTATATGAATATAAAAAGGTCAAAACTACAGATGTAACAGCTGGCTAGATCTTTAAAAAAATAAAAGATAAAAACTACAGCAATCTGCAAAATAGGCTAACAGTGACCCCCAAAAGGATTGTGACACTAAAAATGCATGGATGTCATTGCATTAGATAACATAATATCTGCCAACAAATGATAAGGGCCAGAGCTTTTCTGAGCCATACTTGTAATTACTTTTAATCAGCTGGTACCAATGGAATTTTTTATGAATTTAGTCAGTTCTCCTCAAGTTTACTAACCACAGGTGTAGTTCATCACATTAACTATCAACATGTGTAACCAGATATTAAGAGCTGTGTGAGTAAAACCTCACTCCCCTGGCCTCATGACGCAACTGACGCTAGCATCTGCGGTCTTGAGTGTCCTTGTTATCGTGCCCGCCTCCCACGCCCGAGACACCAGTTCGAATCCCGCTCCGAGTGGGTCAGGTAGGACCGGTTACATTTGGTGTCGTGACCTGGATGGGAGTGAGGTTTAAGGGTGCGAGTGTAGCGTAGGCCAGTAAGAGCTGTGCATGTAAACCTCACTCCCCTGGCCTTAAGAGGAGTGCTAGTGACTGACGCTAGCAGCTGCGGTCTTTAGCGTCCTTATTATCGCGTCCGCCTCCCACGCTTCCTGAGACGCCAGTTCGAATCCCGCTCCGAGTGGGTCAGGTAGGACCAGTTACATTTGGTGCCGTGACCTGGATGGGAGTGAGGTTTAAGGGGGCGAGTGTAGCGTAGGCCAGTAGGAGCTGTGCATGTAAACCTCACTCCCCTGGCCTTAAGAGGCATGCTAGGGACTGACGCTAGCAGCTGCTGTCTTTAGCGTCCTTGTTATTGTGCCCGCCTCCCACGCCCGAGATGCCATTTCGTCAGGTGAGACCGGTTACATTTGGTGCTGTGACCCGGATGGCTGTGCGTGTAAACCTCACTCCCCTGGCCTCAAGAGGTGCGCTAGTGACAGACGCTAGCAGCTGCGGTCTTTAGCGTACTTCTTGGCGTGCGCGCCTCCCATGCCGGAGACACCGATTAGAGTCCCGCTCGGAGCGGGTCAAATAGGACTGGTTATATTTGGTGCCGTGACCCGGATGGGAGTGAGGTGTAGGGGGCTGAGTGTAACGTAGGCCAGTAAGAGCTGTGCATGTTAACCTCACTCCTCTGGTCTCAAGAGGCGTGCTAGTGACAGATGCTAGCGGCTAAGAACTTTAGCGTCCTTGTTAGGGCGCCCGCCTCCCACGCCTGTTCGAATCCCGCACGCCGCGGGGTTGAGTAGGACCGGTTACACATGTTCCACTAATGTTTGACAACAAAGTGAAGACATTTTTTTGTCTTCATTTTCTACTGTTTTTAAATATTTTAAACCTAAAAAATATATATTTTTGTGAGCTTGTGCTATCTTTCTTTCAAATAAATGACACATGGTTTCACATTTTATCTAATGCAATGACTGTTTGGAGAACTTGCCTGTTTCAGAGTGTCTATTGACAGTAGGTGCAAATAGTCCGCCTTGTTGGCAAAGGCTATTTACACTAACTCCGCCCACCAATGTCTGACAAAATTACAAAAGAAACCTGTCTGATAACAGGATCAGTGTCACTTTTGACGAAATCAACCCGAGTTTTCTGAACTCTTTCTTCTCCCTTTTCCCATCGCATATCAGATCGGAAAGGTGATTAGTTTAAATAAAAATGAGAACTATATTTGAAAAGTGGAAATGGAGTACCTAACAGGTATTTAAAAGTAGGAATAAAGTGTTTATCAGGGAGGGTTAGTAGGTGTAGGGAGGGTTTTGTCCCAATAAGGCGGCATCAATTTAATGATTTTAATAAATATAATCATTTACACACTCAATATGTTATTATTATTGCATACTGTTTTATTCTACAATACACTGAGGGGCAAATATTATCACTATTTACACTTAATACAAAGAATTTGCTGCTATTTTCACTTAGGTCAAATAGTCTCTTTTTGTTTTACATTGATCTGATAGAATTCATTTACTTGTAATTGTACTTGTGAGTAACTTACACTTCTGTAGCCAGTTTTATTACATCTGACCTGGACAGTCAGCTCTTCAGGACCTGAAAGTGTCTGAAAAACAGGTTAATATCAACTGAAGTTAGGATCAAACTTCTGTGAAACTTTCAATGTGAATTTTCATCATGTTTAACCAAAGTCATATTAGCTTAAGTTGGTTAAACTGGTATTTGGAAGATGGCAGCTGGTTTGTTGTCAGTCCAGTTTGGTCCACCCGCAGGTTTAAACTAGGTAAACTGGCTGGTAATTTGGCCAATTATCCGATAAAACATTATCCATTACCAGCTTGGATCAGATAGTGACCATGAATGACCAGCTAGAAACCATCTAAACACATGTGCCATCTTAAACGTGACATCTCTTGTCTTGACGCTGGCTGATATTTTTTTCTTAGCTTTGATAATTTTTTTCAGAAAACAAGACTTAATATCTTAAGTCATTTCACTTCTCAAGTAAATGCATCTTGATTTAAGAATATTTAGCTATTTGTACTGGAAAAAAAGACAAAAATCAGATTGAAGCAGGTTTTAGCTTTTCCAAGCAGGGTCATCATAATTTTGTTCCTCAAATTGCACACAAGACAATGGAAAGTCATGAAATAAACATACTTCAAAGTCCAGGCCTTTCTTTGCCACCAGTTCTGACCCTCTCAGAAAGAATGCGTTTCCAGGATTCTCTGTGAGATTCAGCGTTACATCCTTTGTTGTTGTGTTAATATGAACAACAACTGTGTCATCTGTGTTGTTCTCTTTAATCGTCACAGGCTCTGAGGGGGCCGTACAAACTGCAAAGAGAAAACATGTTACCATTTGGCCCCACTTTATATTAAGTGTCTTTAAAGGGTACTTCACTGCTGGCAATATGGGCTTTCAATATATTTTGGCTGGCAATACAGTAGAAGAAGGATGTTGTCAGAGCCGATCCTGCCTATGTGCAAACTACGCAAGTTGCGTAGGGCCCCCTTATCTATCTATCTATCTATCTATCTACCACATAGAACACCCTAGCAACTTCATAGCAACCACCCAGAATACCCTAGCAACCGCATAGCAACACCCTAGCAACCACCTTGAGTACCCTAACAACACCCTAGCAACCACATAGCAACCGCCCCAAGTACCATAGCAACCACATAGCAACACCCTAGCAACCACCCCAAGTACCCTAGAAACCGCACAGCAAACACCTGAGTACTCTAGCAACCGCATAGCAACCACCCTGAGTACCCTAGCAACCGCATAGGAACACCCTAGCAACCACCCTAAGTACCCTAGCAACCAGATAGCAACACCCTAGTTATTTTAGTAAAGTTTTAAATATTTATGTAATTTTTCTTACAAAAAACATGGTTTCACTTCAGAAGGCCTTTATTACCCCCCTGGAGCCGTATGGATTACTTTTATGATGGAGGGATGCACTTTTTTGGGCTTCAAAATCTCAACCCCCATTCACTGCCATTATAAAGCTTGGAAGAGCCAGGATATTTTTTAATATAACTCCGTTTGTGTTCGTCTGAAAGAAGAAAGTCATATACACCTAGGATGACTTGAGGGTGAGTAAATCATGGGGTAATTTTCATTTTTGGGTGAACTATCCCTTTAACTACTATGTAACTAACATTTAAATAATTCATAAGTACATCATAAACATCTATAATTACACTGTTGACCCTTACTCGTATCCACCTCAATAGCAGCACAAATGTTTTGCAATACAACAACAATGTTCATAGTATCTAACAATTATTATTATTAATTTTGATGTATGCACATAGTTGGTAAAGACACCTAATATAAAGTGTGACCCATTTTAAGAGGCAGTTTGTTTACAGTGATGACACAATTTGTGTAGGAAAGTATTTTGAACATTAGACATATTTTGAACCACTACATTCTGTTCGTCCAATGACAATGAACAGACATGGTGTCTTTTTATTGCCACTGAAATCCCTTCCATCATACGAAATACCCACAGAGAGAGACTGATGCATCTCAAACCCACACAATAGCAAATACTTCGATCTAAAATCTGAAACAAGAGTTACTTACTTTTCTCAGCAAAGCAGATTTTGGGAAGGAATAATGCAAACACACAACCGAAGATGGTAGTCGTGGATTTACACTTAAACTGCATGTCCATTTCCTAGTTTCTGATGCACACAAATAAGTATGGAGGACTATGAGACCGTGGCACCAGCTGGTACTTCTTCACATAAAGCATTGACTGTGCTGCCCGATGAGTGGGAGTCGACTCCAGTCGCAATGTTTGTGACTTCATCTTACGGTCATATATTGCCTAAAGAGCTTGCCAGCAGTTGACTGCTCCCTCCCACCCAAATACTTGCATCTGTTTTTCAGGGGTCATTTTGTATTAGTCCCAGTATTCCACAGCAGGACGGGAGGCTGTGTGAAATCTGATCATGTGAAACATGCTAACATTACTTAATGCTGGACGGGATGCATAAAAATGAACTCTTATCTGCTAAATTACAGAACAAATGTGGTTACAAATTAAATAAAATTGGGCAACACTTTAGACAATACTGTTCCATCATTAATGAATAACTACACTGGAACAAATGAGTAATGCACTATTAACATTCTAGCAACTACTATTAACTAACCAGAAACTAATTAGTGCTCAGTTGAATGTGGTAGTTCACTAGTAGTTAATAACTACTATTTTTTTCTAACTATAAGAACTACTATATATAGATTCATAATAAATGTGAATAATTCATAATATTTAATTCAGTGAAGGTTATAGTAACCCATTAGTAATGACTCAAGTGTTACTACACTCTAAAAAAGGCTGGCTTCAGCCTGCTGGGTCATTTTATTGGGTTATTTTTAACATTTTTACCCAGTGCTGGGTAGTTTTTCTGTAACTCAGCTGCTGCGTCATCACATACCTACCCAGTGTTGGGTCAATGTAACCCAATGTTGGGTAGTCTGTGCCAAACCGGTTAAAACTGGTTACATTTGTCAACGGTTATTTTCCGTTTTGTTCTGAGAGAAAATGTCCTGAGGGGAAACGTCCTGAATGAAATTAAGGTTTGTATTATATTGTATTCCTATCAAATTATTACTGTGCAAAGAGGAAAATGTCTGTAGTCTCACATTTTACCTTTTTTGTTTACATGTAAGTCACAGCTAACATCTGCTCTGCTGGGAACGCTAGCCGAACGCGTCGACACCACCAGGACAAACTGTCCTAAAAAAACCCGACTCTATAGGTCGTTTTTCAAGCACCTTATTACGACCTTTATTTACGGTTTAAAGTCATGCGCCCTCTAGCTGGCGTAAAAATAATGACAGTGTCGTGTTACATCTGACGTCATGAAATGACGTATAACTATCGTTACCAATCAAAATGCGTGTTCATTTAAATGCAATGTGTGGACTTTTTACCACCATTTGTCATTTTTTCATTTAGCAAAAATATTTTTTATTAACAACTACACTCACCCCACCCCTAAACCTACCCAGTGATTTATAGTGCATATACACTTTATGAGCACATGCGTTCCCTGGGACCGAACCCACGATTGCATGATCACATGATTACATGTTGTTATATATTGCAATGCTCTACCAATTGAGCTATGCAAAACCTGAAATATGACGCAGATAAAAGGGAACAATGCATTAAAATGAAAGTGTCCTGTTGTCGATAAGTGCGCAACTTTAGTAAACGCTCCTATGGGTCGTATTTCAGGGAAGTGACAAACGACCTATATAGGCGTATTTGGTTGGAGGACATGTTGACCAGGAAGTTTCACCTCCTGCCAAATGAATGCGCGCCCAGGGCTGAAACACAACGCGACATCGCTGTCCTGCCGCCGTGCGTGCCACTGACTATGATAGGAGCGCTGTTGATCTAGTGCAGGGGTTTTCAAACTTTATGATGCTAAAATCCATCTATATATGTGACCCTGGACCACAAAACCAGTCATAAGGGTCAATTTTTTTAAATAAATATCCTAATGATTTTTGGCATAAAAGACTAATCGATCATTTTGACCCATACAATGTATTGTTGGCTATTGCCACAAATATACCCGTGACACTTATGACTGGTTTTGTGCTCCAGGGTCACATATTTTTATGTATGAATAAAACATTTAAACTGTTAGATAAATAATAAGTTTGACATTATGAATACAACATATTGTTTCCAAACTTAAATTGGCTATATTGGCTGTATAAACCTGAAGAAGAAGAAAATGATTTGTATCATTAAATGTATGTAAGCAGTTTATGTGCTGCGTTAAGAATACTGCCTTACAACCCCAGTGAGCGAGATAAAGGGGACGATAGTGAGACTAACTCACTAGAAAGATACAAAGCAAACATATACAATGAATTTAGAATGTTCGCAATTTAATCATTTTTGCTTTGTCTTTTTATTCCCTGAAATTTTCTGGGGACCCTTTAGAACTTTCTGGAGGACCCCTGGGGGTCCCCAGACCCCAGTTTTGAAAACCCCTGATCGCGGCTGTGGTCGTGCAATGCGTTTGACGGGTTGACAGACGAGATGGCACAAAGTAAAGCTGTTTTTTATGTAACTTTTATGTAACAAAAATATATAAGATTGTCATTTAATGAACTGGAACAGCTACTGATAGCAGTTTTCTTCCCAGATTCCCATTGGCTGCTGTTGCTGCTCCTGTCACATCCTCAAACATTTACTAAATGTTTTTGAGTATTTTATGACTGTAAAAGACTGACTTGTATAAAAAATATTGTATATGGACTGTTCCTGTCCTATATATATATATATATATATATATATATATATATATATATATATATATATATTTTAGAGTGCATTTTATTATTTAAAATGAAAAACCTTCAATATCAAATTGATTGACCCAGCACTTTCAAAAAAACAACCCAGCAAATGGGTTAATGTATAAAACCCAACAAGCTGGTTAAAAATAACCCAGCATGTGTTCTGTCCAATATTTACCCAGCGCTGGGTTGCCAAATAACCCAGAAATGCTTGTTTTTAACCCAGCATTTTTTAGAGTGTACATCCTAAACTACTTATTATTTGGATCAGTATTCTAAAGTGAAGATCATGCTAACCCACTAGTAATTACTCAAGTGTTACCAAATCCGTCAGAAGCCATTACTATCCAAAAACTTTACAAAAACCTTAAAAGCTTACAATGACTTCAGTCATTACTAGAGAGTTATCATGTTTTTCACTTTAGAACACTGATCCAAATAATTATCAATTACTTCTAAAGGATTTGGTAACACTTGAGTCATTACTAGTGGGTTACTATAACCTTCACTTTAGAATGAATTATATATTATGCATTATTCATGTTAATTATGAATCTAGTCCTCTGGGAGGTGTGAAATAAATAGTAGTTATTGATTAACTAATAGTGAACTACCACATTCAACTGAGCACTATTACTTACTAATTCGTTAATTAGAGTTTCTAGTTAGTTAATAGTAGCTACTAGAAAGTTAATAATGCGTTACTCATATGTTCCTGTGTAATTATTCATTAATGACAGAACAGTATTCTAAGGTGTCACCAGACATTCTACTAAATACAAGTAACTTGCAACTACATGTCAACTAGCAGTCATTAGAGTATTAGTAGACTGTCTAGTTAATTAGTAGAAAAGTTGGCTTGAGAAAGCCTGACCAGAAAGTTTTAAAAAGTTTTCAAAAAAAAAAGTTTTTGAAGGTTTTCATTTTGAAGTAGTTTAAAGTTTAAATGTTTTGAAGGCAATATAGACAGACAGACGATAGATAGATAGATAACTTTAACACATTGCTAACATGATTTAGCATTTTGTTAGCATTAACATGTTCCTAACATTATGAAGTATGTTGCTAGCATGATTTAGCACATTGCTAGCATGTTGCTAGCATGATTTAACATTTTGTTAGCATGATTTAACATGTTGCTAACATGATTAAGCATGTTGCTAGCATTATTTACCACATTACTAGCATGATGCTACCATGATAAGCATGTTGCTATCCTTATTTAACATGTTGTTACCATGATTAAGCACATTGCTAAAATTATTTAACATGTTGTTAGCATGATGCTACCATGATAAGCATGTTTGCTAGCATGATTTAACATGTTTGCTAACATGATTTAACAATTTGCTAACATGTTGCTAGCAATATTTAGCATTTTGCTAGCATTATTTAACACATTGATAGCAATATTTAACACATTGCTAACATGTTTTGCTAGCATTAATTTGCATGTTTGCCAGCATGATTTAACATGTTGATAGCATGATTAAGCACACATTGCTAGTATGATTTAACATGTTTTGCTAACATGATGCTACCATGATAAGTATTTTGCTAGCATGATTTAGCATTATGCTATGATTTAACAAGTTGCTAGCATGTCGCTAGCATTATTTAGCATGTTTTGCTAATATGAGTTAGCATTTTGCTAGCATGATTTAGCACACATTGCTACCATGTTGCTAATAATTCTGTATTGCAACTATTCTCCATATTATATAAATATTATGAGGATGGTTAATATGCAACAACAGCGGGAAACTGTATGCGTGCAGTGAGCGCATGTTAAAAGATTAAATCCGGTTTGAAGCTTGTGACATATAAACACGCACATCAACCCCATCACTTTATTTATTGTCCATGTAAACGTGGCTAATGTTGCTAAAGCTAGTAACATTATCCAGCTCAATTCAGCTGTTCTCAATCGATAGTGCCAGTGCAGTTTAATCGATAAGCTAACTGTTTTTATAGATCATTGCTGCATTACATCTTCAAGTGTGGGGGTTTTGATTCAGATTCTATGATGTGTGAAGGTTCTGGCCAGACTTGTGAGTCAGAGAGCGAGAGAACACACTCTCCTTATTCCGTGTGCTGTTTATTTGAGCCTATTTGTTGATAGTATTTAATTAATTTCCTTGAAAATATTTTCCCTCCCTCCCAGCCAATCAGAGCTCCTCTTTGCCACATGCGACCGTGACATCCACTGGTATAATACATGTTTGTAGACAAACAAGAAGAGCCCCCTCCACCCCCCACTGCTCCACTGCTGTGTGGGAACAACAGCAACACAGTGTCACATGAAGCAGACACATTGTGCAGCCAGATGTAGATGTACACAGATGTACTCACATGTAGATGTGTGCTCCGCTCATGGATTCTCTTCAGCGGGCAGAACAGCTGAGCCGTAGGCTGCATTGTGTAGCAAAACAATTTCACCATTTCTCTACACTGTTGGGGTTCTTTCGTCTTTTCGCATGCTTGCATACTATCCGTCCTAAATAGTATTTGAAATTGGAATTAGTGTGTCCCAAATCGTAGTATGTTGTAATGAGTAGATCCGTGCACACTCTAACGGCTAATATTGCCCAAAACCCATTGCACGTTGGACGAGGATTTGATTAGAACTACAAACACGGATAAAACGTGTTAAAAACTACAAACATGGCGGATGTGTGCAAAAAACGGTTAAAGGCACAGTATGTATAAATATCCAAAAACCACTTGTTGGACGAGAAGGCCTGGCTCGCAGTCTCCGCTCTAATTTATCCCAAAGGTGTTCTATCGGGTTGAGGTCAGGACAGTCAAGTTCCTCCACACCAAACTCGCTCATCCATGTCTTTATGGACCGACGCTTTGTGCACGGGTGCGCAGTCATGTTGGAACAGGAAGGGGCCATCCCATAACTGTTCCCACAAATTTGGGAGCATGAAATTGTCCAAAATGTCTTGGTCTGCTGAAGCATTAAGAGTTCCTTTCACTGGAACTAAGGGGTCAAGCCCAACCACTTGTTGACTTGTGTACTTACATTATGCCAAACGTTTCCAACCATGTTTAAATCCAGAGAAATAAGCTATTTTAACCAGGACACGGACTGTGTCCGTGCATCGCCTACCAATGACATCATACCCGCGTTACCCTCGATTTTATTCCGTAGACACCATGGAAACACCAAAGCCGCTTTAATATATGATGTGGTTTATTAGACAGGTGAGCAACTGTTTGGATACATTTATAGGCAGAAAACAAATTATTGTACAGTAATACAGAATTTTCTCCGTCATACAATGTTTTAAAATGAATTGCATGCCATTTAGCAACACAAGCCATCCAGCATTTATTAATATGATATTCTAATATCGATCTAGCTCACTGCAGTGTGAGTGTCTCATTGAGTGTCTTATAGCAGCCGCCGAGCGAACGCACAGAGTTGCATTATAACATAACTTTAAACACACACAAATGTGTGTAATATGATAAAATAGCGCTGAGTTACCCCACATGCGCATGAGCAGAAGAAGCGGAAGCGGCGACTGTGGCAGAATAAAAGCTCCGCTGCTGTCGAGCCATGTGTCGCTCGTCTCTCATTAGCAATCCACAGCACTCGGCCCTGTTCTGCTTCATACTACAGTAACGTTAATAATCTCATCCATCAACATGATTTCTGCCCGTGTCCTGTCCTGATTCTTTTCCACTGGCTGGAGAGGTGAAGATGACATCTTCCAAGATTCCACGCTCAATCTCGCCGTCATCAAGCTACGCCTTTGTTTTAAATATAGGCGACCTCTAGCGGCAAAAACTACATAGTGTGCCTTTAAGTAGAGAGGTTTAGATTAGAAGGGGTTTGAGAGATTAATAATCAGTATCTAACTTGACAAAAATATATTTATTCAATGTTTTCTACATTATATTTCATCTGCAACAGCATTGTGAACTTTTGTAAAGATATGTTTGGTCATTCACTTTTAAATGCATCATTATGCAAATTGCACACATGAGGAGAGTCTCCGCATGAAAGACCCACGACTGGCAGATCAACGTGCTACAATATTTCTCTCTGAAACGGAAAAAGTAAATTAAATTGAATGTGGAGGGTTTTAACTGTGACAAGATGGTTGACAGGGCAGTTTAAACGGTGACAGGACGCACGTAACTAAGCGACAGAGCTGTCCATTAAAGATGACGAAGTAGTATGTCCCAAAGCTTGCCTACTCTTCTGCTACACACTCAAAAGTATGTACTTTCTTCTCAAAAACAGTAGGTGAATTGGGATGCATCGACGCGTTCTAAAAACATGGCACTCAAGTTAAAATAAGTTCAACTTTCCACACATACCAGATGTGGGCCGGTGTTGTGCTGGCCCACAAGCTTACTATTAATACTTTCTAACTATTAATTTTTTAATAGTCAAACGTCATAGTTAATAGTGAGAATTGGACCCTAATCTAAAGTGACCAATATTTCTATATTCATAAGGTTATATTTAAAACATTACTCTCATAACATTTATTTATGCAATTGTAATTGCAGTGCAAATATGTATTTTGCTGATACTGATTTGATTGGTAACAGTCCTATAGTGTATATAGTGTTAATTAATGTAAGTGATGTTCAACATGTCTGTGCAAGCCAATGATCATTTTAACTGTAAGGTTCTCTTTCACCAGCAGAGGCCAGTGTTGTGCAGCTTTACAGTAATAAGTGAGTTGGCTATAATACCTGGAGAAAGCCTTAGCATTCCTATTCATCTTATGGCGGAGGACTAAAACAGGACCTTGATTGTGGAAGACCGTAATTCATTTGAAGTCTGCCATCTTTGCTCAAGGGACCAGAGAACATCTATACGAGCTCATTTCAATGTTCCCCATATTAAAAAGGCAATTATGAACACATCACAAAGAGTTCCCAGAGTTTGGGTTAGGTTAACATAGAACCATACTGAAAGTAGAGCAGAAGGGATTTAATGTTTTTATGAGTACCAGCTCATGTGGGAGTAAAAGCAAATGAGATGGAGAAAAAAACATAACTTTCAGATTTCTGACATACAGCTTTTAATAAGAGGGAGAAAGTGACAGCAGAACGTGATGAAGATCTTATAATGAAAGGATAGAAATTATTTATGAACCTAAGAAGAGTTAACAAACATTTTGAAAATGAATTTTAAAAAATGATGTTTGTTTTTATTACAATAGTTTATAGGAAGCGACAGAGTTAGATATGAAATGTATAGCCTAGTTTCATGAACAACATCTGCGTTACGACGCTCAAAGTTCAAAGCAAAGGGAGATATTTTCTTTTACAGAAATCGCTTTTTAAGGACTACAACAAACGGTTGGTAGGGACTACACAAGCTTCTTCTTCATGGGTTAGTGACATCACAAACCCTAAAATTTACATAAACCCCGCCCCCGAGAACGAGGAAGAGTTGTAGTCGAGCACATTTGTGAGTTGCTCAAGCTGTCATCCGTCTTTCACATTTATTGCAATACAGTACGAACACAAATGCAATATCATGTCATAAAGCAAGATGACGACATAAGTTATAACCGTAATTAAACTAAACTGTTCTCTCTTCATGCAGCAGATATTCTCTGGCTCATCTTACAACAGTTCCCACACCAGCCATTTATAGATTATCATGACAGAATATGCTAATCAATGACTTGAAGATAGTTACCTCATAAATTCATCAACTAACCCTTCAGAAACGTCCTGTCTCATTCTACATGCTGTCTCTTCATCTTGAGTCTCTCCATCATTGTCCGACTCCGGGTTTGAACATAAAAGGCTGAACAGTTTCTGATATTTTCAGTGTGCGTGTGTGTGAGGTAATCAGAGCTGCTAACACGAGCTCTTAAAGCTCCGCCCTCTTATAGAAAGGGGGCGGGGAGCAGCAGCTCATCTGTATTTAAAGGGATGCACACAAAAACAGCGTGTTTTTGCTCACCCTCAAAAAGTGACAATTTTAACATGCTATAAAAATGATCTGTGGGGTATTTTGAGCTAAAACTTCACATACACACTCTGGGGACATAAGTGACTCGTGAAAATAGAGGACCCATTAGAGGACCCCTTTAAAAAAACATAAATACTGGTTCATGGGTTCACAAAGATCATCGCCCCCTAGTGGCCAACCATTGGAAATTCAAAACGTTTATGACGTAACAAAGCCTCTGACGGTTTTATACATGCTCCGAATCACTGGTTAGAAGCAAAGGATTACAAAGCTACGATTACGAAAGCGCCTATCACTACCTTTATCCTTTTTAGACTCTGAATATATAAAGTGATCAGTTTCCGGCCAACCCACATCTGATATTAAACTCATGACACAATTACATAATTACACTGCAGAATATAATTTCAAGATAATAAAATTACCTCACCCCATTTACTGAAAGCAACTGGACATGCAACACTGTTGGTTTTCAGCAGAGAGCGTCTTTATGATCATATACTCTAAAATACGCCAACATATTCATGCATACACCATTCACCACCAGCACATCTGCAAGATTTATGAACTTTCAGGAATCTGCCAATGCATACAGTGTTCATGGGAATGCAAAGTGCTTAAATACAAATACCAACAATGTGTTAATCTTCTAAAAACAGCTTGCTCCATTTCACAAGTCCTTCTGTAGAAAGGATAAGGTAAATCCTATTTTCCCCCAAACTATGCCAACTTGGCTTGACAACTAGGGCAGGGTTTGATCGAACAGGTTTTTTGCATTGATGTCACAAATTCTTGCTATTTTAAAGTCATTTGGTGCATGGAATGTGCTGTCAAGATAAGCTGTAAAAAGATTGTCTGGCAACATCAACCTTTCAAAACAAGCCCATTGAAGGAGTTCATGAGCATTTCAGCCACTGAAATAACAATCAATAACAGATATAATGCAGAACATTGCACTGTCGCTCATTGATGGCAATGCAAACATTGCAGGTTCACTCCTCATGATCTGGCTAGATAAGGTGAACGGGCCACTTAACACCCTCCTGCGTCAAGAGGATTTCCCCTGTAATTAATGTCACATAATCTTCTAAATGACCAAAGTTGCAATGAAACAGAAGTAGTTGCAGGTCTTTTCTTTCGTGTTGTGACGTACATCCGAGTGAAATGGATCAATGCAATGACTGGATGATTGGATGTTGAGATGTGGGCATATGGAGGCATATGATCACTGTTGCGGTCTGGATGAGGAAGAAAACGAGGCGAAGCGAAATGGATCTAATTTGCAGCGTAACTTTATTAAGGCAAAAACTGTTTTGGGCTTGTTGGCTTTTCATAAAGTGTTTTTTCAGACTAGTGGAAAGAAAACATGCAAAATGCATTTTTTATAGCAGTTTATCTATTTGCGTCTGTATTTTAATCACAGTGCATATCTTTAAAAGGCCGTTTTCTCAAAATGAGTTTTCATAAATCTTTACATACACCATGCTTATCTATATTCTGAAGGTTTTTGCCTGATTATATAACTTTTTATTCCTACACAAAATGTTGATTAATTCATTAATTTTATCTTGGCTGTTGACAAAATTTTCTGATTTATGGAGTAATAAAAAGAGATATCCAAAATCCTCTCTGTAAACACCTTTGAATATGTCAAACATTTTTAAGTGTACATTTTGAACCTGATTTTATCCAATGTTCAGATTTCTGTTCTAGAAATGTATGCAAATTAGTGCATATTTAATTAGATAATGCCTCGTTTGCATATTTTAACATAACATATGTAAAAAAATAATAAAGACATTTTAACCTGGCTTTCTTTTATGTTCAGATTTTTCTTCTAGAAATGTGTGCAAATTAGTGCATAATTTAATTCGATAATGCCTCATTTGCATATTCCAAAAAATTAAGAATTTGAACCTGACTTTATCCAATGTTCAGATTTTTCTTCAAGAAATGTATGCAAATTAGTGCATAATTAATTAGATAATACCTTGTTAGCATATTTAAACATAACATGTCAAAAAAAATAAGATTTTTGTTCTAGAAATGTGCAAATTAGCGCATATTTAATTAGATAGTGCCTCATTTGCATATGTAAACATTGCATATGCCATGCTAGTGTATGCAAATTAGTACATATTTTATTGGAGCATATTTTATTAGATAATGCCTCATTTGCATATTTAAACATAACATATGTAAAAAAAAATAGAATTTTTAACCTGGCTTTCTTTTATGTTCAGATTTTTCTTCTAGAAATGTGTGCAAATTAGTGCATAATTTGCATATTTAAACAAAACATGTCAAAAAAATTAAGAATTTTGAACCTGGCTTTATCCAGCATTCAGATTTTGTTCTAGAAATGTATGCAAATTATTGCATATTTAATTAGAAAATGCCTCATTTGCATATTTAAACAATATTTCAGAAAACTTGTGATACCAAAAATATTTGCAATTCTTAATGCAATCAATCAACTGGGGAAGTATCGGGATATCTGTTAATTTTACCATATATTCACCTGGGGTGTCTTACCTTAAAACAAAAGATCCAACACAAGAAATAAGCAAAACAGTGTGCACGATGCACAACCAACACCAGACCATGAGCAAACTGAACTGAGGGCAATATATAGTGAACAACAAGGATCAGGTGTGTGAAATCAATGAAGCAATGAGAAAGCCACTGCTATAATGCCACCAGAGCTACCATGAGTATAATTGCTGTTTCACCTTTTTTTTGACATAGCCTACCTAAAAGGAAAGGTCAGAAGTGCATGAGACGTAAATAAACATGCATGCTCATATAATGTTGTGTTCACGCCATGTTGTAATTACTGTAATTACGAGATTTCAACTTGTAGACAGCATGCACATCCTCATTGAGCTCGTAATTACAGCTTGTAAAATGGGAATTTTCTGAGAGTTCCTACTTGCACCACGTGACCACTGTACCTGACCACTGTAGATTCATGTTGATAGTGTTGCCAAGGACGTGAAAAGCTCCGAATAGAAAGTCAAGTGTTGTCATCTCAAAACTACGGTAATTACGACATGGCGTGAGCACAGCATAAAACATCATCATGATGTCATAATGAACCCATCATGGCAAGGTATTTTTGAATCCGATTGAGAAAATAGTCCGATTCAAGAATTTACATGTATGTTTTTTTTCCTGTTGATGGGATTATTTCAGGTCTACACCACCCCTTTCAGTCCGATCGAAATTTCATTTGGATCGAGTTCAATGGACCATTTTCACAGACTGTGAGGACGTGTTTCCACAGGTATCACAGCAGAAGTTTTTCATAGCAGATGTTCTTCAGCAAAAGCATGAGAAAGTCTCCCAGGAGCTAACGGTGTGAAACATCTTGTTCAAGGGCATAACAATTATTGTGATCTCAGCACCTCAGAAACTATTTTAGGGTAACCTATTCTTTGCATTGAGCCTGCAATCTTTGTGTTTGTTAGCAACCAAGAATTTAAAACATTAGGTTACCAGTAATAATTATTTATTGCAAGCACAACATGTTGGACAGCTAATTTCAAATCTATTGTAATTATGGATAATTAAAAATAATTATGGATCAATCAATTTCAGTCTGTTTTTCACACAATAGATTTTAAATATAAAGCACAATTAATTTAATGGTTCTTTTTTGGAGCTTGACAGATGTAATCACTATGTTGTATGCGTGAAGATTCTTTAAATGCTCCTTTTTTGTTTCATAAGGGCAATAAATCATTTTGGAATGACAGTATTTCTTTAATATGTGTATTCTCCTACACTGCACTGAGATGAAATGGAGAGCAAACAAAGAGCTTAGCTTAAGTTTCCCGCTTCGAGTCTAGAGTTTCATAAGAGATTGTATAAGAATGAGTTTTCTAGAATCTATCTTACATATACATTTCAGGACGTAGGAGATAAACTACATAACTCTCCCCCATATCAGAACAACGTACAATAGGGGTGAATTCAGGGTGATCAGGAATCTTTTTGCCATTGAGATGACTGGGAAAAAGTGTCCCAATCAACCTGAATTCACCTCTATTTGTTGTCATTTACCCCAAACGAAATACAAATCCTGTAAAGATACAAGTCCTCATCACAAGCTCTAAGAATTGTCTTGGAAAAGCGCTTTGGAGAACCGCAGGGAGGTAAAAGCAACTCACATGACGTCAAATAGTCATGCACTGTTTAGACAGCGAGCTCCACATTAGTGCAATACTCCCAGCTAAGCCTTATTTAAACCTGCTTAATGTTCACTGGGGTTCGACCCACAAGTCACCCTGCAAAACAGGGGAGAGGTCAGAAAGGGTTTGGGATATTTCATGCAAGCTAGACTTTCACTGACGTTTGCAATGACACAGAAACGTTGTGGTTTATGGTGGGTTTGTGGTGTTGCTCAGAGGCTGTTTATGAGGTACTGCTGGAGAAGTGTCTTATTTTAGGTCACCCGCCATTTTTAGAACACAGTTTTTGACCTTAAATTCGCGTTAAGAGAATGTCTTGCCTTGCTGAACTGCTGGCATACTTTTTCGTCTTTCCTCATTTCAAATGAGAGGGAAGGATACAAAGTGAGCATGGCTTTATGTGGCAAAGACAAAGACAACTTCAAGGAGTCTAAAGACACCTAAATAAAAACCCTCCATGCAACCAAAACAAATGAACAGTTGCCAGGTGGAAGCCTTGCATCTCCATTTTTTTCTCCATAAATCATTACTATTGGTTACCCTTTGTCTGTCTGTTAGTTTTACAAATATTTAATCAATGAAAAGTATTAAAAAGAGCTTGCGACTAAACCTTGTAACTCCATTGGCTCCTCAAACTGTCAGTCAAACATCATATTCATAACTCCGCCCAATATCGTGAAAGAAGTGGCACACGAAGTTTGGAACGTCTCTGCTTGTTTGCGAGGCAAGTGTAAATAAAGAACTGCTTCTTTAAATAAGTACAGCGTTTGCATTACTCAAGAAACACTATATTGGCAACATAAAGGCTATTATTTTATGTATTTGAGGAGTGGAGAAGAGTGTCTTAGTCTAGCATTTTTTGTTATTGAGAATGTGTCTTAAATAGCCTGTGTGAAGTCACAGTGATTTCAGCTTTGCTACATCATCGCTTCAAAATGTTTCTTGGTTCGCGCACTAGGGGGCGATCTGTGAACTCATGAAGCCCTACAATTTAATAAAATAACAGATATTATAAAGCCACATCATATTTAATGCTATTAGATGATTTGTTAATTGCATTTAATAGATTACAGCTTTATTATCAAACATTTGTAATTGGTTTGTAAATGGTTCTTTTATGCCATTTTCGCTGAAATTACACTGTTCTGACCAGCATGGGTCACCAGCGCTTCAAAACAGTGAATCAAGCAATTGGTTTAATTGATTCAAACGCTGTGTCTGAAATCAAATACTTCCCTACTATATAGTATTTGAAAAACAGTTCACCAAAAGAGTAGAATGTCCTAATACATAGTATTCAAAAAACAGTAGACGAAAAGTCCCCGGATGACCTAAAACTTCTGGCGAGATTCTGAAGGTGCATGGAGACTTTAGCCTACTATCCCATGAGGCCATGGGAGAGGATTTATGAGTGGAGGTGAAGCGACGCAACTGACGCTGGTAGGTCACATGACAGTAACAACATGGCGAAGTACGTCCGAATTTCATTTATACTAGAACATACTATTTTAACGGTCAAGTGTAGTACGCGATTTCAGACGCAGCGAAAGCTTATTTGGAAAGGTAATTTGTTTGAACTAATCTGTTTAATTTAAGTTTGCTCTACTCAAAACAATTAATTATTTTGAGTGTTAGGGTGAAAATGAACCAATAAAGCGACAAGACTGCCAACAAGATATCAGGACAACAAACCAATCAGAACATGACACAGAACATTTCTACCTTAATCATTGCACAGTATATTTTTATTCAACTGTACATTAGTTATACTTAATTGTACATAACACTGTGTATTACTATTGTATTTCTCAATTTCTGTCTTATTTCTGTTGTATTTTATATCTCTATCTGATCCAGTCTGTATGGCCAGATAAATTAAATTTGTCCTGTTGTAAAACCCAGAAAAAGAAATCTCTGGAGTCAGCAGACGTGGATGGCTGTATATAACTAACCTATTTTGAAAATGTTTACACTGCATTCATCTATAATACTATCTATAAATATACACTATATTGCCAAAAGTTTTGGGACGCCTGCCTTTACATGCACATGAACTTTAATGACATCCCATTCTTAATCCGTAGGGTTTAATATGGAGTCGGCCCACCCTTTGCAGCTATAACAGCTTCAACTCTTCTCAGAAGGCTTTCCACAAGGTTTAGGAGTGTGTTTATGGGAATTTTTGACCATTCTTCAAGAAGCGCATTTGTGAGGTCAGGCACTGATGTTGGACGAGAAGGTCTGGCTTGCAGTCTCCGCTCTAATTCATCCCAAAGGTGTTCTATCGGGTTGAGGTCAGGACTCTGTGCAGGCCAGTCAAGTTCCTCCACACCAAACTCGCTCATCCATGTCTTTATGGAACGACGCTTTGTGCACTGGTGCAGTCATGTTGGAACAGGAAGGGGCCATCCCCAAACTGTTCCCACAAAGTTGGGAGCATGAAATTGTCCAAAATGTCTTGGTATGCTGAAGCATTAAGAGTTCCTTTCACTGGAACTAAGGGGCCAAGCCCAACCCCTGAAAAACAACCCTACACCATAATCCCCCCTCCACCAAACTTTACACTTGGCACAATGCAGTCAGGCACGTACCGTTCTCCTGGCAACTGCCAAACCCAGACTCATCCATGGGATTGCCAGACAGAGAAGCGTGATTGGTCACTCCAGAGAACACGTCTCACTGCTCTAGAGTCCAGTGGCGGCGTGCTTTACCCCACTGCATCCCACGCTTTGCATTGCACTTGGTGATGTAAGGCTTGGCTGAGCTGCTCGGCCATGGAAACCCATTCCATGAAGCTCTCTACGCACTGTTCTTGAGAGAATCTGAAGGCCACTAGAAGTTTGGAGGTCTGTAGCTATTGACTCTGCAGAAAGTTGGCATCTTCTGCGCACTGTGACCCTCAGCATGCGCTGACCCTGCTCTGTGATTTTACGTGGCCTACCACTTCATGGCTGAGTTGCTGTTGTTCCCAATTGCTTCCACTTATAATGTTATAATCCCACTAACAGTTGAGCGTGGAATATTTAGTAGTGAGGAAATGTCAGGAATGGACTTATTGCACAGGTGGCAACCTATCACAGTACCACGCTTGAGTTCACTGAGCTCCTGAGTGCGACCCATTCTTTCACAAATGTTTGTAGAAGCGTCTGCATGCCTAGTGCTTGATTTATACACCTGTGGCCATGAAGTGATTGAACACCTGAATTCAGTGATTTGGAGGGGTGTCCCAATACTTTTGGCAATATAGTGTATATATCCACTACTGTGTGCAATTAAAGAGGACTTAAAATAGAAAATAAGTTCTAAAGAACTTTTGATATGTGCAATTCACTTTTAAACTGTAATTTTTAAGAAACAGATTTTTAAATTTGTGATTTAAAAAGCAAACTATAGGGTTCAAGCACGTTTTTGACTAGGATATTCTCAAAAGGCACAAAATTATCTTTAAGCTATTGGGATCAAAACCAAGGTTGACCTTGTATATGTTTGCCATCTTGAGTAAGCAGGTGTGTCTTTAAGCCTGGAAAAACTAACACAACAATGACAATTCTAAGCCAATAATATCATGAGAGGGACAGAAAACAATAACAAGGCATGATATATAGAATAACACAATAATTTAGAGACTCAAAAGTCAAAAAGTTATGAACACATTTTATATAAAGCTTTAATATATATATATATATATATATATATATATATATATATAGGCTATTTAAACACTGTAGTGGATTTTGAAATTTTATTACATAAGATAACATTCAGTAATGCTTGTAAGTTTTACAAAGTGTTTTATATAAAGTGTGTTGTAAGATTTATGTCAAAAAAATGTATGTGAAACTTTTATTCAAATATTTAAAATATCAAATTAGACTGTATTTGCTTTGATGACTACCTGGGTCATCTAACCCTGACTTTTTGTTGAAATGAACATTCTTCGTTAACATTAACTCGGTTAGCGCTTCCTGCCTTGAGTTTGGGCCTAACGACTCCAGAGTTATCCTCAAACCAAGACACGGGTATATACCCAAAGTGCTCCACTCCGTTCAGAGCAGAGGTCATTTCGCTATCAGCTCTTCCCTCGTCTGAGGACGAAAGAGACACGAATTTACTCTGTCCCGTCAGGGCTCTTAGAGTTTATTTAGGGCGTTCCGCCGCATCTAGGCAGTCGGAACAGCTCTTTGCATGCTTTGGCAGCCGCACCAGAGGGTGCACGATCACGAAGCAGAGATTGTCGCGATGTCAAGAGGTCTCTGCTATTCTCGAGTTTTCCCATAGCGTAAGCCAACTTACGCAATACTCGTTCCCTTCTCTCAGGGAACTGAGGTGTTTTTGGGTGCAAACACGGTACTCGCGGTAAACCAAGAAAACGAGCAATAAGACTAACTGTGTTGAGCTGTATAACAATGATTCGTTTTCTGTCGATGAATGTATGCAAACAGCTGCTCAACTGTCTAATAAAACACATTAAAGCATCTTTGGTGTTTCCATGGTTTCTACCAAAAAAAAAACGGAAATCGAGGGTAATGCGGGTATGATGTCATTGATAGGCATTGATGTCATTATAACATAACTTTCAACACACTCAGATGTGTGTAATATGATAAAATAGCGCTGCGTTACCCCACATACGCATGAGCGGGAGAAGCGGAAGCGGCGACTGTGGCAAAAATAAAAGCTCTGCGAAATCAATGCGTCATCAAGCTACGCCTTTGTTTTGAATAAGTGACCTCTAGCGGCGAAAAATTACATATTGTGGCTTTAATTCACCCAAAAATGACAAATCTGTTATTATTTAGCCACCCTTTTGTCATTTCAAACCTGTAAGACTTAGTTAAATGATGACAGAAATTTAATTTTTAAGGGTTAAATATTAATTTAAATACATTGAGCTGTTAAAAATATCCTGTTTTCTCTCAGAGCTCAAACAGAATATGGTGGTTAAACTAGTATGTACTTGTAGTTTGGCTTTTTTAAACCATCATCTTTTGAACTTTCTGCATATTACAAAGTGAAAATTAGATTTATTTGAACCTCGAGGAAGACAGGGTTTCATCTTCAGGTTACCCACGAGTTATATGAGACTTTATTTCCCTTCTGAATGAACTATGTGCTATAATTGTCCTCTTCTTTATCTTCCCCCACAATCTGTCAGATTGCTATTCTCACTTTACACTTTCACCCTCTGTCGAGTGTATGGAGGTGAAAATATGAGAACAAGATTTACTCTTTACAGTCCCAGTATTCATATAAAGAGTGGAGGCTATGGTTCAAAAGACTTATATTTTCAGCTCAAACCATCTTGCTTGTAGACCTTCATCTTTCACGTGATTACAGTGATGTCAACTCCTATTAATGTCTTATATTTGCTCCCGCAGGCAGTATGATCAGAGGAAACATATGCTGCATACTGAAGTAATTTCAGGAGAACCTTAAATGTTCATGAGTAATAGCGCAGATGTTCAACCAAAAACCCTCTTAAAGGGTTGTTTTCAAGTCATAGGTTTACAAATAAACACTTGAATTAAGGGTTCCTAATCCAGGTTTTACACTCTTCATGCTTTACCCTGGGTTAGTAGATATGTTTGGCACCAGAATTTTGGCACTGCTTTGGAGCAAGACAGAGTTAGAAGTGGCCTGAACAAAGACATTAAACTAGAGATGCTACAGTAGTTCAATTTATGTTATCATTTACTCATCCTAATGCCATTCTACCCTTCTGAAAAAGAAAGAAGTACTTTGGGTACAAAAAAATAAGTATTACCGAGATTATAAGTGCGAACTGAATGTAATATTAGTTGCATGTTATTTGCAATTAAATGAAATTGGGTATACTTTATTTGAAAGGGGTCATGAACTGCATTGTTTTATTGTTATATTGTTTCCTGGGGTGCACTTATAATGTTAGTATGATATTTACATCAAAAAATGGTCAAAATGTAGAAATAAAAGGCTTTTTTTTCTCTACCCTGATTTTAGCCTCTGATTTGAATGCTCTGTTTGAAGGGGCATGTCACGCATATTCAGTGTAAACGCCCACTGCTCTGATTGGCTGCTGTGAAACTTTAGTGTAAACGCCCACTGTTGTGATTGGCTGCTGTGAGGCTTCAGGGTAAACACCCACTGCTGTGATTGGCTGCTGTGAGGCTTCAGGGTAAACACCCACTGCTGTGATTGGCTGCTGTGAGACGTCAGTGTAAACACCCACTGCTCTTATTGGCTGCTGTGAAACTTTAGTGTAAACGCCCACTGCTGTGATTGGCTGCTGTGAGGCTTCAGGGTAAACACCCACTGCTGTGATTGGCTGCTGTGAGGCTTCAGGGTAAACACCCACTGCTGTGATTGGCTGCTGTGAGGCTTCAGGGTAAACACCCACTGCTGTGATTGGCTGCTGTGAGACGTCAGTGTAAACACCCACTGCTCTTATTGGCTGCTGTGAAACTTTAGTGTAAACGCCCACTGCTGTGATTGGCTGCTGTGAGGCTTCAGGGTAAACACCCACTGCTGTGATTGGCTGCTGTGAGGCTTCAGGGTAAACACCCACTGCTGTGATTGGCTGCTGTGAGACTTCAGTGTAAATGTCCATTGCTGTGATTGGCTGCTGTGAGACTTCAGTGTAAACGCCCACTGCTGTGATTGGCTGCTGTGAGACTTCAGTGTAAATGTTCACTGCTGTGATTGGCTGCTGTGAGACTTCAGTGTAAACGCCCACTGCTGTGATTGGCTGCTGTGGGACTTCAGTATAAACGCCCACTGCTGTGATTGGCTGCTGTGAGACTTCAGTGTAAACGCCCACTGCTGTGATTGGCTGCTGTGAGACTTCAGTGTAAACGCCCACTGCTGTGATTGGCTGCTGTGAGACTTCAGTGTAAACGCCCACTGCTGTGATTGGCTGCTGTGAGAGTGCAGTATAAACACCCTCTGCTGTGATTGGCTGCTGTGAGACTTCAGTGTAAACGCCTACTGCTGTGATTGGCTGCTGTGAGACTTCAGTGTAAACGCCTACTGCTGTGATTGGCTGCTGTGAGACTTCAGTGTAAACGCCCTCTGCTGTGATTGGCTGCTGTGAGACTTCAGTGTAAACGCCCTCTGCTGTGATTGGCTAGTATCTTTGCATATGAAATAGCTAAGTATTACATGTGGATCTCTCTCAAAAACTTTTAGCACGTTTTTACTATTAGGTGTATGAGATCTACAGCCCTAGTATACAGTATGAGAGCCTTTCACTGAAGTGCCTTAAAAACGCGCAGCATTATTCAATGTGTTGACATAATTTCCACTAAAACAGGAAGACAGGGCAGGACATATTGTACAGCTCCTCCCCTTTTTTCACAGCTCGGCCAGAGCCGTTGAGCTCGGTAAAGTCGCAGTTTCCCATAATCTCCTCCATATCGCATTAAAATACAGCATTTCACTAACGTGAAATCAGTCTTCATTCGCCCCAATGGAAAGCATATTTACAATGTCTGAATCATTGCACTATGTACCATTCACCATGTAGAAAATAGTAAATGATGTGAACAAGTGACTGATTTCAGCCCCAGCTTCAGCGTCTATTCATAGTGTAGGGGGGGCTTCAGATTCTAGAGAGCATTTGATTGGACAGAAAATCTGACGAGAAGCTGAAGTGAGTGATGTCATCAAAATCATTGATACATATTGGCGGAAGTGAGAGACTGTAAGTTTTGAATGCCTATATATTCTAAATGTGAATTTTGCCATTGTTTTGGAGCACACTAGCTTATAGATAACAGTAAGGCTATCATTATCATACTAAAAGCCAAAAAAACCCTTCAATTTTGATTTCATGGGGACTTTAAATATATTTTTAGTGTTCCCATTTGTTCAAATAGCAAAAGAAAGACTTTCCAGGGGGAACCGTCAGGGCCCTCTAGGCCCTCAGAGTGGGCCTAAACTATTGCAAAAATAATATTTACAAACTTTTAAATAATAGTTAAAAACTTTTTTAACGAAAAGCCATCAGTTCTAATGTTATTTTAGTAATTTATAATTTGACAATAAACATCTAAATCTTTTTGAGGAAATAAACCCTACAAATCTGCCGATTCAGCTTGTGTTGTGTTGTTTAGCCGTCCGTTTACTCCACATTAGGATTTTTCCGCCTACCATTTTCAGTTCTGTGATTGGTGGTCCAGCTGTGAAAGTCAATGGCTGCGTCCAAAAACCTAGGCAGCTGACTCGTTGCCTCGCTGCCTTATCAGACAATGACTCTGCAGGCAGCGTTTGTGCATGAAGGCGCCTCACGAAACTGATTTCGGACAGACTTCTAAGGCAGTGTAACAGTTTAATGATCTATAGCAAAATAGAGAGAGCTTTGGTGTGAACTGAACAAATATTTCTTGACATCAGAAATGGAAAATGTTGGTAAAAAAAACCATACATTTACACACAAACTGACCAGCAAACGCAACTTTCGGACGCCATCTTTTTTTTCCAGCTCAACTGTCACAGAATGGAACGCACAGGATTGTGGGATATCAAAGGCAGCGGAGGATACATATGCTGCCTTCAAAAATCGATCAGATGAAGGTATCTCAGGAGACAGGAAGTGAAGTTAACATTGGATTCGGACGTGCCTTGATGCCTTTTTACCTTGAAATGTGTCCTCCGAAGGCTGCATTTTCCAGGTTTCGGACGCAGCCAATGAGAGGCGAATTTCAACTGACAGGAAAACTGACCAATCACATCGTTCCTTTTAATAGGTGGGACTTAGCAATAAAGATTATGACATATTCCACCCGCTGTGAGGAACACAATCGGGGAAAAAAACCTGCTGATAAAATAGCTAGCACTATTCGCTATGGAAACCGCAAGCAACAATAATGAGGAGAACAACTTTGCTAATTTATTATTCGTGCCGTTTTCAAGATTAACTTTAGCATTGAGATCGGAAAAGAAAGTCCAATCACGGTTCGCTACTGGTGTTTTCACAACGTTCAAAAAGAGAAGAGAGAAATAGAGAGAGATTGATAATGGCAGCCAGAAGAGAGAAACACGTCAATTTTACCGACCGTAACACACAGCTGCTGTATTAGAAACACCCTCACAGCAGCATTAACTATTTAGTTATTTTTGTAATTTGATGCAAAGGTAATATAATACATAGTTTTATAAATGTACATACATTTATATATATATATATACACTCACCTAAAGGATTATTAGGAGCACCATACTAATACTGTGCTTGACCCCCTTTCGCCTTCAGAACTGCCTTAATTCTACGTGGCATTGATTCAACAAGGTGCTGAAAGCATTCTTTAGAAATGTTGGCCCATATTGATAGGATAGCATCTTGCAGTTGATGGAGATTTGTGGGATGCACATCCAGGGCACGAAGCTCCCGTTCCACCACATCCCAAAGATGCTCTATTGGGTTGAGATCTGGTGACTGTGGGGGCCATTTTAGTACAGTGAACTCATTGTCATGTTCAAGAAACCAATTTGAAATGATTCGAGCTTTGTGACATGGTGCATTATCCTGCTGGAAGTAGCCATCAGAGGATGGGTACATGGTGGTCATAAAGGGATGGACATGGTCAGAAACAATGCTCAGGTAGGCTGTGGCATTTAAACGATGCCCAATTGGCACTAAGGGGCCTAAAGTGTGCCAAGAAAACATCCCCCACACCATTACACCACCACCACCAGCCTGCACAGTGGTAACAAGGCATGATGGATCCATGTTCTCATTCTGTTTACGCCAAATTCTGACTCTACCATCTGAATGTCTCAACAGAAATCGAGACTCATCAGATCAGGCAACATTTTTCCAGTCTTCAACTGTCCAATTTTGGTGAGCTCGTGCAAATTGTAGCCTCTTTTTCCTATTTGTAGTGGAGATGAGTGGTACCCGGTGGGGTCTTCTGCTGTTGTAGCCCATCCGCCTCAAGGTTGTGCCTGTTGTGGCTTCACAAATGCTTTGCTGCATACCTCGGTTGTAACGAGTGGTTATTTCAGTCAAAGTTGCTCTTCTATCAGCTTGAATCAGTCGGCCCATTCTCCTCTGACCTCAAGCATCAACAAGGCATTTTCGCCCACAGGACTGCCGCATACTGGATGTTTTTCCCTTTTCACACCATTCTTTGTAAACTCTAGAAATGCTTGTGCGTGAAAATCCCAGTAACTGAGCAGATTGTGAAATACTCAGACCGGCCCGTCTGGCACCAACAACCACGCTCAAAATTGCTTAAATCACCTTTCTTTCCCATTCTGACATTCAGTTTGGAGTTCAGGAGATTGTCTTGACCAGGACCACACCCCTAAATGCATTGAAGCGACTGCCATGTGACTGGTTGATTAGATAATTGCATTAATGAGAAATTGAACAGGTGTTCCTAATAATCCTTTAGGTGAGTGTATATAGGCTATATAAAAAACGTTGCAGGATTTATGTTGATGACCGTTAAAACCGTTAAAACGCGTCATCACAGAGGGATTAGGCGGTTGGAGCAACGTCTTTTAATTTCAACGTCGAAAACTTTCATTTTGACAGCAGCTCCCATGCAGCTCGCGACTTTCCCAGATTATCTGACTGTGTTATTTCAGGACAGACAGGGGATTGACCGACCTAGTCAGTGCTTGTACTGTGTGACGCGGTGCTGCTGTTTATATGGCTCGTCTTCTGACTAACACAAGATGAGCAGAGATGGACCGAAGCGGACTGGACAACATGAGACATCTATGAAAAGTTTCCGTTCTCGCTCGGATCAAGAACAATGTCTGTGAATATCTCGAGCTTGAACTGCACACTTCAGCCCGCGATCTTTACCTACAATGTCCCCGCGCTCATATTCGGGGTTTCGCTCATTATTGTGATCATTTGTGGAAACGCGCTCGTGTGCCTTAGCGTTTACAAGGAAAAAGCCCTGAAGACCACGACAAACTATTTCATTGTGAGTTTGGCTGTGGCAGATCTGCTGCTGGCAGTTTTGGTTTTACCCCTGTTTGTCTATGCTGAGGTAAGTGATGCGTTTATATGAGGAGAAGTTCATTTTATAATACGTTTTGTTGAAGTCCACGAACAAAAATGTGCAGAAACATGGTTCCGTGGTAATAGGCTCCAACCATTTATCACCATTTTGTCAGATTTTTGTAAGGGCTATTGTATTTCAATATAGTCTACTGTAGGTCGATGTATCAGTATTATATACAGTCTATATATATATACAGTCAAGCCAAAATGTATTCAGACACCTTCAACATTTCTCACATTATATAGTTTAGAAAATGGTAATAAAATATGACCAGAACTCTGTGTCTGAACAAATTCATGTTGATAATGCCAGATAACTTTGATGATGTAATGGATTACAATCAACCAATCAGCTGTTAGATTTAAGAACACAATTAGATGATACCAATTCAGGTCAAGCAATGCTTCACTGTGTTCAGTCTGTGGTGTCAAAGGTCACATTAGCAATTAAAGAACAAACACTGAAGCAAAACATGCTCAGCTCAAAGTGTCTGAATCATTTTGCTCCCAGATTTTTATCAATTTTACTGGTATTTTTGGGTGTAATGTCACAGTTTACTTTATTTTGCTCTCCTCATTTACATAAATGAACTATAGTATGTAGTAAAAAAATTATATCTGGTGTCTGAATAATTTTTGGTTTGCCTGTGTATATATAAACACACACACACACACACACACACACACACACAGTGTTGAGTAAGTAACGCTGGAGTAATTCACTACGAGCTACTACATCTTCAAATGTCTAATTAGATTACTGTACTATTTATTGCATTACTTATTACTAATTACTTTAAATCACATATCAACCTCGACCAGTTGAACAAGGATAGACACGAAACGACTCTTTCAATTCTACCAAGTATTTACATAATGTTGCATAAATTATTCTTGAATTGACCAACGTTTTTTTAAGGGTGAGGGTTACATTAAAAACATACATTTTAACATATAACATTTTCATTGTTAGCCTTTAAATCCACTATTGTTGTGTATATATGTATGTCTATACAGTATTTAATGCAATTACATCAGAAGTAACTTAAATTACAATAAATTTAAGCGCAATCCCTTACTTTACTTTTTAAAGGGGGAAGTAATTAAATTACCGTAATTACTTAGTAATGCATTACACCCAAAATATACACCCATATATAGATATATATGAAAATAGTTACTACACTGGCTTCTGGATAACTCCCAATTTGAATCTTTCAGACCACTTATCTTGTTATCCTCAAGTTGCCGCCACGTTAAATCGGTCAAGTTGTTGCTTCGTTAGGCTCATTAGATTAGTTTGACTCATTTAGAGAATCAAGGGCAGTCCGAATCTCATCTGTCGCTTACCCGTTTCAAATGAATTGTAGTTATGAAGATGTAAGGAAGTGTGCAGTTTCTTCCTTTTATGCTAAAAGCTTTTTTTTTTTTTTTTTTTTAATCTGTCTTTCCAGTTTCAAGGTGGTGTTTGGTCATTGGATGTGGCTCTATGCGATGGACTAATGACCATGGATGTAATGCTCTGTACAGCATCTATATTCAACCTCTGTGCAATCAGTGTGGACAGGTTTGAATTTCCCATAATATTGATATTGCATAGCATTGCTTTTCCAGAGGAAAGAGAAAAGTTGCTTTAGGAGCCCTGAGGCATTTTCTCAAGAAAGAATGCGAACTGCATAATCAGTTTTTGGCATATTATTTTGACCTAATCAGGGTTGCAGAAAAAGGTCATGCTGGTTTTGAAGTTCGTTCTTATAGTGCGTCAGACCATGTTCCAGCAAATCAGTGTCAAACACGAAGTGTTCTTTGAGTGACTTTATTAAAAAAGTACCACAGGTCTGATCTGATAGCATATAGTAGGAAAATAACAATGCTAAATTCAAATAATAAAATGCATCTAACATCGGATAACAGAACAAATTGGCTAAACATCTTTTGTTGTTGATGTCAAAAGCAGTGTCGGCACAAATTCATCGGCTACTTAGAAGCCAAACCAAATTAGGCCGATGCCAAACCAGGACCGGCTTGCGTGACATGCCCTCATCAAGTCCATTAACAAAACTATGCAAAAAGGGGAAGAAAATATGACCCAGACTAATTTAAATATGGGTTCAGCTACACTGCGAATTAACGTGATTTCTGGCGACCACAATATGCTTTGTGCAGTGAATTATTGGCTATCGAGCAGCCATCAAATTTCAGATTCCAATAAAGCTTATGGTAACATTAATAAATTGTTATATTTAATTTAAAGGGCACTTTTGTTTACACTCTAAAAAGTAATTCCGTGGACCTATTACCACAACTTAAATAAATGCATTGTTGCAAGTTAAAAATTCTAATTTATTTATGCAATTAAACCTTTTAAGTTACAAACATTATTTTGTGGTGTTTGGTTGAAATGATAATGTTGATCATTACATTAACTTAATATTCTGTGCAATTTGAACTGAAATGTATGTGTTAATCGGTTTTTGAAATTGACTTTGGAAAGTGGGCAGTGGATTTCTAGTTTTGAGCATGCTTTGCATATGACCACCTTTTCAGGGGTCTCGGTCCGCTTGTTTGGTGCGTACCAGGGCCTAAAACTAACTTTTTGCCACACCTGCCAATAAATGGTTTCATTGGACGCACGCGCGTTGCCACGGTTACGCGCCTGGCCCGAAGTTAACTTCCGGTCTGTGTTTGTTTAAAGGTCTGGCTAGTGGATAGTATGGCGCACTACTCAGTAGAAACACATTTTTGACATATTATTATTGGCAAACGTCTCGGTTACATATGGTAACCCTCGTTCCCTGAAGGAGGGAACGGAGACGTACGTCGGACGTCACCGACGAATTGGGATCACTTCAGGGAGCCCCTATCAGCTTCGAGGTATAGAGAACCGGCCATTGACTATTGGCATGCGAGATTTGCATCTCGCGCTCCGCCCCGCAGCGCGGGTATAAAGCGGAAGCGAGTGCAGCGCACTGTTGTTTTTCACTGAGGAGCCGAACTAGTGACTCGGCCATGCAGTGATGGTACAGCAACTGTGGCGACGGGACGTACGTCTCCGTTCCCTCCTTCAGGGAACGAGGGTTACCATACGTAACCGAGACGTTTCCTTTCAGTCGGTCACGTTCGACGTACGTCGGACGTCACCGACGAATTGGGATCCCTTTGGAAAATGCCACAGTTACTACCACTTCCAGTGCCCAGCGGGAGCCCCTCAGACCCCGTCTGTTCAGGGCGGGAAACTCACGCAAGGAGTCACTGCTGCTATTCCGCAAGACCCACTCAGTAGAGAATTGGATAACGCTGGGAAAGCGTGCCCGGAGGGACGCTGCGGAAGCCACATCATGCCCGGAGGAAGTTACCATGTGGAGAATACGTATGGACTGGCCGTGGGCAGTGCAACGTACGGAAGTCCCAGGGGTGGCCCTGGCCAAACAAGCGGGGGAACAACACCTAACTGAGACGGCAGAGCGCTCTGCCGAGGGAAAACACGGGCTCGCCGCAGGGAGCCGTACCGTGGAAGAATACACATATGGGACCGCCGTGGGGGTCACAACATATGGAACCCAGCCTAACACAAGTTCCACCAATGCATACGAGTGTTAGACCTGGCGTCGGACGCTCCGCCACATCCGACTGCTGCGGGTTGCGGTGGACTCAACAGGGTTCGCCGTTCTGGGGAACTCGACTGGAGCATATAAGCGCACGTATCCGTTCCATAGGGAAGGGAGTGGCGCAGCAAGCCGACACTTAGAACGGGCACTTCGGTGTTACTGACTATGGGAAGTGAGCACACAGGAAGATACCGGCTCTACACGGAGGCTATAAAATCTAGCGAACGTGTTAGGTGTCGCCCAGCCCGCAGCTCTACAAATGTCTGTCAGCGAGGCGCCACGAGCCAACGCCCAGGAAGAAGCTACACCCCTAGTGGAGTGGGCTCTTAACCCGAGCGGGCAGGGCACGTCTTGGGTTTGATACGCCAAGACGATGGCATCCACTATCCAGTGGGCCATCCTCTGCTTTGGAGACAGCCTTTCCCTCACTCTCTCTCTGAATACAGGCAGTCTGTGCTTCATCAACGCCGTTCGGCTCCGAAGTGAACGACAACAGTGCGCTGCATTCGCTTCCGCTTTATACCCGCGCTGCGGGGCGGAGCGCGAAATGCAAATCTCGCACGCCAATAGTCATTGGCCGGTTCTCTATATCTCGAAGCTGATAGGGGCTCCCTGAAGTGATCCCAATTCGTCGGTGACATCCGACGTACGTCAAACCTTGAAAGCATCATCAATATCCAATCTGACTGCAAACGAGACCACGTCTAATGTAATTTAGACTGTATGTCTAATGTAATTTACTTGTTATTTATTTTGCTTGTTATCAGAAATAATCTACTTAAGAGGTAACTTATTCTGGCTGCGTTTACACTTGGCATTAACATGCGATCACCGTCATCTGATCAAGCAGATCGGCTCATCAGTCAATCAGGACATGACGCGTTTACATTTGTTCACATCAGGTGCTTGCCATCTGGATAACTGATCGCATTTATGTTTCCCGCTAAATATTTAAATTGGGTATGTGATAGGCCTTTATCACGGAGTGCAAATTTTTTTTCGCTCTATTAATGGCAGTGCCCATAGAGCACGGGATTTTTGTGATGCATTCATATACTTTATATACATACTTTATCTACAAGTTTAAGTTTCCCAACATTAATCTTATATTATGAAACAAAGAAACGACGCACTGCATGATTGAAAGGGGAGCGCGCAAGAATTTATATAGGCTACTGTACAGAAAACGGCATTACATGGTCCTTAAAGGGTTAGTTCACCCAAAAATTTTAATTCAGTCATTATTACTCACCCTCATGTCGTCCCAAACCCGTAAGACCTTCGTTCATTTTCGGAACACAAATTAAGATATTTTTCTTCTTCTCTAAGGTCTTACGGGTTGAGATCGACATGAGTTTTAAGTTTTGGGTTTTTTCCCCCACTCAGAAATGGGAGATTTATAATAAACATGCTGAAACAATAAAAACATATAAATTAAGATAATGTTGCACAATTAAGAAAGATAATGCAGCCTCTGTTGTCATTGATTCTTTATGGCCGCCTACCGGAAGTTAAGTTAGGGCCACAAAAGCATGCATGCGCAGTAACGTTTGTTTATGTTGTTGCCGTTGAAACTATCTATAAGAAAATGTATATTATTTTACCGGCCATGAAATGACACCAACATTTTAGTTACTAGTGAAAATTCACAATTCTCTATTCCAATTTGGATACGACAGCTAAAAGTACTAGCCTCATACACATTTAAAACATTATTAAAGACAAGTAAACAGTAATAAAATAAGAAAAAAATAATCAAATTACAAGCAAAAGCTAAAATAAATATAATATAAAAAAGATAGAAATGAAATGCAGTGCTTTTCAGGTCTGATTTCAGGTGCAGAAATGTAATAAAGTAATCAAATGTAAAATAACACTGTATAGTCTTCACTGTAAAAATTAAACATCCTTATGAATTAATCCTTATTTCAGTTACGAATGTTATTCATTCAAGAGCAGTGTTTTTTTTTCCAATTAACATTAAAAACACAGACAGCAGTATGAATATTAGGCTGCTGTCACTTTAAGAGTGAATGCATGGATCCAATACACTGATACACATGCGTTTACTGTCTCAACTGTTTACGTTCACTTAAGACATGACCGAATGTGTTTACTAGGATACTCGCTATTTTTTGACATCATTTTGTGTGAATTTGTCCGCTCAAGTGCGAGAAGACATGAAAGAGCTCAGTTTAGTATTTTCGTAGTCTGAAACGTGACTTTCTGGGTGCGCACTTCGGATGTGTGCGCACACAAAATGCGCTAGTAATGGAATGAGCTCCCTTTCGCATCTTCTTGTCAAGGCTTAAACTTTTGTGACGATGAAGCGCTGGTCCGTCAACTGTCCCAAGTATCGTTCACGTTTGTTCACGTTCATTGCATTGTTAGAATTCATAAAAAGTCATAAAACTGGCGAGTGACACAGTTTCATATACTCAGCAACGCCGATTTTTACTCACATTTGGCACTTGGCAAGTGTTAATTTTAGGCCCTGGATGGCAGCGTTCACACTTATTCAAATGAACCGCACTAACAGAGCAATCGCACCAGAGTTCGTTTCAATCCAACCAAACCTTCCAAGTGTGAACACAAAACCAGTTGGGAACCATTGTCTACAACATTTGGCTTGGTTGTGATCATGGCACTAAGTCTTTATTTCTGTGTATCCAGATGGTAAAGTTGAATATGCATCCTGTTAACAGGTTTATAGCAGTGTCCATTCCTCTTAACTACAACAGAAAGCACGTTGACCATCGGCAAATGATCTTACTCTCTGCCACGTGGCTGTTGGCGCTGGCTGTGGCTTCTCCGGTCATCTTCGGAATAAACAATGTTCCACAAAGAGACCCCAGAGAATGCAAACTGGAAGACAACAATTACGTGGTATATTCGTCCGTCTGCTCCTTTTTCATCCCGTGCCCCATCATGCTCCTACTGTACTTTGGGATGTTCCATGGCTTGCGCAAGTGGGAAGAAGCACGCAAAGCCAAACTAAGGAACAGTATCCAGGCTTGTCGTAGTTTACAGCACGCGGCGGTGGCTGCCGCCCTTCCGCCATTGGGGGCTCTGCCTGCATCTCTGCCCCGGGTCATTGAGAGGGACTTGGCCCAGTCCAGTCTTGAGGAGCTTGGTGACTTCAAACGGCCTGTCTGCCCCTTCCCACCAGAGTATAAAAACAGCACCATTCAAACTGTGGCCTACAATGACATAAAATACAGCCAGCCAACTCAGCGAAAGAAGAGGGCCAAGATCAATGGAAGGGAGAGAAAAGCCATGAGGGTTTTACCTGTTGTTGTGGGTAAGTGTTGAAATAACTGAAGCTGGTAAATATTTATTTTGTCTTGTTGGAGTTGAAAGTACTTACTATATAATTCATATGATGTGAGCAGAATAAAAGACTTCAAAATAGAACTTAATAAACTTTTATCAACAACCCAGCCTAATTAGTATGTGGATGTACTTATAAACGTCTAAACTTCGCATGACATTGCCACAGAAGTTGAATTTCCCTGGACCACACAGATAAAACTAATTGCAGACAAATCCCTCTATCCAATTATGATGTCATGGTTCACCTGGTGCCTTAACCTCATTTCTGGGCCACCATTCATTAACACAGAGACATACAGCAAAGACTAGAATTGTGTTTTACAAATCTGTCATTATTATTATAGTTGTTGTTGTTGATGTTCACTACATTATGTATTCTGAATATAGTGTGCATTAGTGCCGCCCACTTTTTCAGCTCCGTTGATTCTGGAAGTTTCAGACACTGACATGTTTGGCTTGACTTTTTTTCTCAGAATTGTTTGCGAGATATAAAGTCAGAATTGTGAGATATAAAGTCAGAATTGAGAGATATAAAGTCAGAATTGAGTGATATAAAGTCAGAATTGAGAGATATAAAGTCAGAATTGAGAGATATAAAGTCAGAATTGAGTGATATAAAGTCAGAATTGTGTGATATAAAGTCAGAATTGAGTGATATAAAGTCAGAATTGAGTGATATAAAGTCAGAATTGAGTGATATAAAGTCAGAATTGAGAGATATAAAGTCAGAATTGAGTGATATAAAGTCAGAATTGAGTGATATAAAGTCAGAATTGAGTGATATAAAGTCAGAATTGTGAGATATAAAGTCAGAATTGTGAGATATAAAGTCAGAATTGTGTGATATAAAGTCAGAATTGAGTGATATAAAGTCAGAATTGTGTGATATAGTCAGAATTGTGTGATATAAAGTCAGAATTGTGTGATATAGTCAGAATTGTGTGATATAAAGTCAGAATTGAGTGATATAAAGTCAGAATTGTGTGATATAGTCAGAATTGTGTGATATAAAGTCAGAATTGAGTGATATAAAGTCAGAATTGTGAGATATAAAGTCAGAATTGTGAGATATAAAGTCAGAATTGTGTGATATAGTCAGAATTGTGTGATATAAAGTCAGAATTGAGTGATATAAAGTCAGAATTGTGAGATATAAAGTCAGAATTGTGAGATATAAAGTCAGAATTGTGTGATATAAAGTCAGAATTGAGTGATATAAAGTCAGAATTGTGTGATATAAAGTCAGAATTGTGAGATATAAAGTCAGAATTGTGTGATATAAAGTCAGAATTGTGTGATATAAAGTCAGAATTGAGTGATATAAAGTCAGAATTGTGAGATATAAAGTCAGAATTGTGAGATATAAAGTCAGAATTGTGTGATATAAAGTCAGAATTGTGTGATATAAAGTCAGAATTGTGTGATATAGTCAGAATTGTGTGATATAAAGTCAGAATTGAGTGATATAAAGTCAGAATTGTGAGATATAAAGTCAGAATTGTGTGATATAAAGTCAGAATTGTGTGATATAAAGTCAGAATTGAGTGATATAAAGTCAGAATTGTGTGATATAGTCAGAATTGTGTGATATAAAGTCAGAATTGAGTGATATAAAGTCAGAATTGTGAGATATAAAGTCAGAATTGTGAGATATAAAGTCAGAATTGTGAGATATAAAGTCAGAATTGTGTGATATAAAGTCAGAATTGTGTGATATAAAGTCAGAATTGAGTGATATAAAATCAGAATTGTTTGATATAAAGTCAGAATTGTGTGATATAAAGTCAGAATTGTTTGATATAAAGTCAGAATTGTGTGATATAAAGTCAGAATTGTGATATAAAGTCAGAATTGTGAGATATAAAGTCAGAATTGAGTGATATAAAGTCAGAATTGTGAGATATAAAGTCAGAATTGAGTGATATAAAGTCAGAATTGAGTGATATAAAGTCAGAATTGAGTGATATAAAGTCAGAATTGTGAGATATAAAGTCAGAATTGTGTGATATAAAGTCAGAATTGAGAGATATAAAGTCAGAATTGAGTGATATAAAGTCAGAATTGTGAGATATAAAGTCAGAATTGTGTGATATAAAGTCAGAATTGTGTGATATAAAGTCAGAATTGTTTGATATAAAGTCAGAATTGTGTGATATAAAGTCAGAATTGTGTGATATAAAGTCAGAATTGTTTGATATAAAGTCAGAATTGTGAGATATAAAGTCAGAATTGAGTGATATAAAGTCAGAATTGTGAGATATAAAGTCAGAATTGTGTGATATAAAGTCAGAATTGTGTGATATAAAGTCAGAATTGAGTGATATAAAGTCAGAATTGTGTGATATAAAGTCAGAATTGTGTGATATAAAGTCAGAATTGAGAGATATAAAGTCAGAATTGTTTGATATAAAGTCAGAATTGAGTGATATAAAGTCAGAATTGTGAGATATAAAGTCAGAATTGAGTGATATAAAATCAGAATTGTTTGATATAAAGTCAGAATTGTGTGATATAAAGTCAGAATTGTTTGATATAAAGTCAGAATTGTGTGATATAAAGTCAGAATTGTGAGATATAAAGTCAGAATTGAGTGATATAAAGTCAGAATTGAGTGATATAAAGTCAGAATTGTGAGATATAAAGTCAGAATTGAGAGATATAAAGTCAGAATTGAGTGATATAAAGTCAGAATTGTGAGATATAAAGTCAGAATTGAGTGATATAAAGTCAGAATTGAGTGATATAAAGTCAGAATTGTGAGATATAAAGTCAGAATTGAGTGATATAAAGTCAGAATTGTGAGATATAAAGTCAGAATTGAGTGATATAAAGTCAGAATTGAGTGATATAAAATCAGAATTGTTTGATATAAAGTCAGAATTGTGTGATATAAAGTCAGAATTGTTTGATATAAAGTCAGAATTGTGAGATATAAAGTCAGAATTGAGTGATATAAAGTCAGAATTGAGTGATATAAAGTCAGAATTGTGAGATATAAAGTCAGAATTGAGAGATATAAAGTCAGAATTGAGTGATATAAAGTCAGAATTGAGTGATATAAAGTCAGAATTGTGAGATATAAAGTCAGAATTGAGTGATATAAAGTCAGAATTGTGAGATATAAAGTCAGAATTGAGTGATATAAAGTCAGAATTGAGTGATATAAAGTCAGAATTGAGTGATATAAAGTCAGAATTGTTTGATATAAAGTCAGAATTGTGTGATATAAAGTCAGAATTGTGTGATATAAAGTCAGAATTGTTTGATATAAAGTCAGAATTGTGAGATATAAAGTCAGAATTGAGTGATATAAAGTCAGAATTGAGTGATATAAAGTCAGAATTGTGAGATATAAAGTCAGAATTGAGAGATATAAAGTCAGAATTGAGTGATATAAAATCAGAATTGTTTGATATAAAGTCAGAATTGTGTGATATAAAGTCAGAATTGAGTGATATAAAGTCAGAATTGTGTGATATAAAGTCAGAATTGTGTGATATAAAGTCAGAATTGAGTGATATAAAGTCAGAATTGAGTGATATAAAGTCAGAATTGTGTGATATAAAGTCAGAATTGTGAGATATAAAGTCAGAATTGAGAGATATAAAGTCAGAATTGAGTGATATAAAATCAGAATTGTTTGATATAAAGTCAGAATTGTGTGATATAAAGTCAGAATTGTTTGATATAAAGTCAGAATTGTGTGATATAAAGTCAGAATTGTGTGATATAAAGTCAGAATTGAGTGATATAAAGTCAGAATTGAGTGATATAAAGTCAGAATTGTGAGATATAAAGTCAGAATTGAGAGATATAAAGTCAGAATTGAGTGATATAAAGTCAGAATTGTGAGATATAAAGTCAGAATTGAGTGATATAAAGTCAGAATTGAGTGATATAAAGTCAGAATTGTGAGATATAAAGTCAGAATTGAGTGATATAAAGTCAGAATTGTGAGATATAAAGTCAGAATTGAGTGATATAAAGTCAGAATTGTGAGATATAAAGTCAGAATTGTGAGATATAAAGTCAGAATTGAGTGATATAAAGTCAGAATTGAGTGATATAAAATCAGAATTGTTTGATATAAAGTCAGAATTGTGTGATATAAAGTCAGAATTGTTTGATATAAAGTCAGAATTGTGAGATATAAAGTCAGAATTGAGTGATATAAAGTCAGAATTGAGTGATATAAAGTCAGAATTGTGAGATATAAAGTCAGAATTGAGAGATATAAAGTCAGAATTGAGTGATATAAAGTCAGAATTGAGTGATATAAAGTCAGAATTGTGAGATATAAAGTCAGAATTGTGAGATATAAAGTCAGAATTGTGTGATATAAAGTCAGAATTGAGTGATATAAAGTCAGAATTGTGAGATATAAAGTCAGAATTGAGAGATATAAAGTCAGAATTGAGAGATATAAAGTCAGAATTGAGTGATATAAAGTCAGAATTGAGTGATATAAAGTCAGAATTGAGAGATATAAAGTCAGAATTGAGTGATATAAAGTCAGAATTGTGAGATATAAAGTCAGAATTGTGTGATATAAAGTCAGAATTGTGTGATATAAAGTCAGAATTGTTTGATATAAAGTCAGAATTGTGAGATATAAAGTCAGAATTGAGTGATATAAAGTCAGAATTGTGAGATATAAAGTCAGAATTGTGAGATATAAAGTCAGAATTGTGAGATATAAAGTCAGAATTGTGTGATATAAAGTCAGAATTGAGTGATATAAAGTCAGAATTGTGAGATATAAAGTCAGAATTGAGAGATATAAAGTCAGAATTGAGAGATATAAAGTCAGAATTGAGTGATATAAAGTCAGAATTGAGTGATATAAAGTCAGAATTGAGAGATATAAAGTCAGAATTGAGTGATATAAAGTCAGAATTGTGAGATATAAAGTCAGAATTGTGTGATATAAAGTCAGAATTGTGTGATATAAAGTCAGAATTGTTTGATATAAAGTCAGAATTGTGAGATATAAAGTCAGAATTGAGTGATATAAAGTCAGAATTGTGAGATATAAAGTCAGAATTGTGAGATATAAAGTCAGAATTGTGAGATATAAAGTCAGAATTGTGTGATATAAAGTCAGAATTGAGTGATATAAAATCAGAATTGTTTGATATAAAGTCAGAATTGTGATATAAAGTCAGAATTGTTTGATATAAAGTCAGAATTGTGTGATATAAAGTCAGAATTGTGTGATATAAAGTCAGAATTGTGTGATATAAAGTCAGAATTGAGTGATATAAAGTCAGAATTGAGTGATATAAAGTCAGAATTGTGAGATATAAAGTCAGAATTGAGAGATATAAAGTCAGAATTGAGTGATATAAAGTCAGAATTGTGAGATATAAAGTCAGAATTGAGTGATATAAAGTCAGAATTGAGTGATATAAAGTCAGAATTGTGAGATATAAAGTCAGAATTGAGTGATATAAAGTCAGAATTGTGAGATATAAAGTCAGAATTGAGTGATATAAAGTCAGAATTGAGTGATATAAAGTCAGAATTGAGTGATATAAAGTCAGAATTGTGTGATATAAAGTCAGAATTGAGTGATATAAAGTCAGAATTGAGTGATATAAAGTCAGAATTGTGTGATATAATGTCAGAATTGAGTGATATAAAGTCAGAATTGAGTGATATAAAGTCAGAATTGTGTGATATAAAGTCAGAATTGAGTGATATAAAGTCAGAATTGAGTGATATAAAGTCAGAATTGTGTGATATAAAGTCAGAATTGAGTGATATAAAGTCAGAATTGAGTGATATAAAGTCAGAATTGAGTGATATAAAGTCAGAATTGTGTGATATAATGTCAGAATTGAGTGATATAAAGTCAGAATTGTGTGATATAAAGTCAGAATTGTTTGATATAAAGTCAGAATTGTGAGATATAAAGTCAGAATTGAGTGATATAAAGTCAGAATTGTTTGATATAAAGTCAGAATTGTGTGATATAAAGTCAGAATTGTGTGATATAAAGTCAGAATTGTTTGATATAAAGTCAGAATTGTGTGATATAATGTCAGAATTGAGTGATATAAAGTCAGAATTGTTTGATATAAAGTCAGAATTGTGTGATATAAAGTCAGAATTGTGTGATATAAAGTCAGAATTGTTTGATATAAAGTCAGAATTGTGAGATATAAAGTCAGAATTGAGTGATATAAAGTCAGAATTGAGTGATATAAAGTCAGAATTGTGAGATATAAAGTCAGAATTGTGAGATATAAAGTCAGAATTGAGAGATATAAAGTCAGAATTGAGTGATATAAAGTCAGAATTGAGTGATATAAAGTCAGAATTGTGAGATGTAAAGTCAGAATTGAGTGATGTAAAGTCAGAATTGTGAGATATAAAGTCAGAATTGAGTGATATAAAGTCAGAATTGAGTGATATAAAGTCAGAATTGAGTGATATAAAGTCAGAATTGTTTGATATAAAGTCAGAATTGTGTGATATAAAGTCAGAATTGTGTGATATAAAGTCAGAATTGAGTGATATAAAGTCAGAATTGAGTGATATAAAGTCAGAATTGAGTGATATAAAGTCAGAATTGAGTGATATAAAGTCAGAATTGTGAGATATAAAGTCAGAATTGAGTGATATAAAGTCAGAATTGAGTGATATAAAGTCAGAATTGAGTGATATAAAGTCAGAATTGTGAGATATAAAGTCAGAATTGAGAGATATAAAGTCAGAATTGAGTGATATAAAGTCAGAATTGTGAGATATAAAGTCAGAATTGAGAGATATAAAATCAGAATTGTTTGATATAAAGTCAGAATTGTGTGATATAAAGTCAGAATTGAGTGATATAAAGTCAGAATTGTGTGATATAAAGTCAGAATTGTGTGATATAAAGTCAGAATTGTGTGATATAAAGTCAGAATTGAGTGATATAAAGTCAGAATTGAGTGATATAAAGTCAGAATTGTGAGATATAAAGTCAGAATTGAGAGATATAAAGTCAGAATTGAGTGATATAAAGTCAGAATTGTGAGATATAAAGTCAGAATTGAGTGATATAAAGTCAGAATTGAGTGATATAAAGTCAGAATTGTGAGATATAAAGTTAGAATTGTGAGATATAAAGTCAGAATTGAGTGATATAAAGTCAGAATTGTGAGATATAAAGTCAGAATTGAGAGATATAAAGTCAGAATTGAGTGATATAAAGTCAGAATTGTGAGATATAAAGTCAGAATTGAGTGATATAAAGTCAGAATTGAGTGATATAAAGTCAGAATTGTGAGATATAAAGTCAGAATTGAGTGATATAAAGTCAGAATTGAGTGATATAAAGTCAGAATTGAGTGATATAAAGTCAGAATTGTGTGATATAAAGTCAGAATTGAGTGATATAAAGTCAGAATTGTGTGATATAATGTCAGAATTGAGTGATATAAAGTCAGAATTGTGTGATATAAAGTCAGAATTGTGTGATATAAAGTCAGAATTGAGTGATATAAAGTCAGAATTGAGTGATATAAAGTCAGAATTGTGTGATATAATGTCAGAATTGAGTGATATAAAGTCAGAATTGTGTGATATAAAGTCAGAATTGTTTGATATAAAGTCAGAATTGTGAGATATAAAGTCAGAATTGAGTGATATAAAGTCAGAATTGTTTGATATAAAGTCAGAATTGTGTGATATAAAGTCAGAATTGTGTGATATAAAGTCAGAATTGTTTGATATAAAGTCAGAATTGTGTGATATAATGTCAGAATTGAGTGATATAAAGTCAGAATTGTTTGATATAAAGTCAGAATTGTGTGATATAAAGTCAGAATTGTGTGATATAAAGTCAGAATTGTTTGATATAAAGTCAGAATTGTGAGATATAAAGTCAGAATTGAGTGATATAAAGTCAGAATTGAGTGATATAAAGTCAGAATTGTGAGATATAAAGTCAGAATTGAGAGATATAAAGTCAGAATTGAGTGATATAAAGTCAGAATTGAGTGATATAAAGTCAGAATTGTGAGATATAAAGTCAGAATTGAGTGATATAAAGTCAGAATTGTGAGATATAAAGTCAGAATTGAGTGATATAAAGTCAGAATTGAGTGATATAAAGTCAGAATTGAGTGATATAAAGTCAGAATTGAGTGATATAAAGTCAGAATTGTGTGATATAAAGTCAGAATTGTGTGATATAAAGTCAGAATTGTTTGATATAAAGTCAGAATTGAGTGATATAAAGTCAGAATTGTGAGATATAAAGTCAGAATTGAGTGATATAAAGTCAGAATTGAGTGATATAAAGTCAGAATTGAGTGATATAAAGTCAGAATTGTGAGATATAAAGTCAGAATTGAGTGATATAAAGTCAGAATTGAGTGATATAAAGTCAGAATTGAGTGATATAAAGTCAGAATTGTGTGATATAAAGTCAGAATTGTTTGATATAAAGTCAGAATTGTGTGATATAAAGTCAGAATTGTGTGATATAAAGTCAGAATTGTTTGATATAAAGTCAGAATTGTGTGATATAAAGTCAGAATTGTGTGATATAAAGTCAGAATTGAGTGATATAAAGTCAGAATTGTGAGATATAAAGTCAGAATTGAGTGATATAAAGTCAGAATTGAGTGATATAAAGTCAGAATTGAGTGATATAAAGTCAGAATTGTGTGATATAAAGTCAGAATTGTTTGATATAAAGTCAGAATTGTGTGATATAAAGTCAGAATTGTGTGATATAAAGTCAGAATTGTTTGATATAAAGTCAGAATTGTGTGATATAAAGTCAGAATTGTTTGATATAAAGTCAGAATTGTGTGATATAATGTCAGAATTGAGTGATATAAAGTCAGAATTGAGAGATATAAAGTCAGAATTGAGTGATATAAAGTCAGAATTGTGAGATATAAAGTCAGAATTGTGTGATATAAAGTCAGAATTGTGTGATATAAAGTCAGAATTGTGTGATATAAAGTCAGAATTGAGTGATATAAAGTCAGAATTGTGTGATATAAAGTCAGAATTGTGAGATATAAAGTCAGAATTGAGTGATATAAAGTCAGAATTGTGAGATATAAAGTCAGAATTGAGTGATATAAAGTCAGAATTGAGTGATATAAAGTCAGAATTGAGTGATATAAAGTCAGAATTGTGTGATATAAAGTCAGAATTGTTTGATATAAAGTCAGAATTGTGTGATATAAAGTCAGAATTGTGTGATATAAAGTCAGAATTGTTTGATATAAAGTCAGAATTGTGTGATATAAAGTCAGAATTGTTTGATATAATGTCAGAATTGAGTGATATAAAGTCAGAATTGTTTGATATAAAGTCAGAATTGTGTGATATAAAGTCAGAATTGAGTGATATAAAGTCAGAATTGTGTGATATAAAGTCAGAATTGTTTGATATAAAGTCAGAATTGTGAGATATAAAGTCAGAATTGAGTGATATAAAGTCAGAATTGAGTGATATAAAGTCAGAATTGTGAGATATAAAGTCAGAATTGAGAGATATAAAGTCAGAATTGAGTGATATAAAGTCAGAATTGAGTGATATAAAGTCAGAATTGTGAGATATAAAGTCAGAATTTAGTGATATAAAGTCAGAATTGTGAGATATAAAGTCAGAATTGAGTGATATAAAGTCAGAATTGAGTGATATAAAGTCAGAATTGAGTGATATAAAGTCAGAATTGTGTGATATAATGTCAGAATTGAGTGATATAAAGTCAGAATTGTGTGATATAATGTCAGAATTGAGTGATATAAAGTCAGAATTGTGAGATATAAAGTCAGAATTGAGTGATATAAAGTCAGAATTGAGTGATATAAAGTCAGAATTGTGTGATATAAAGTCAGAATTGAGTGATATAAAGTCAGAATTGTGTGATATAAAGTCAGAATTGTGTGATTATAAAGTCAGAATTGAGTGATATAAAGTCAGAATTGTGTGATATAAAGTCAGAATTGAGTGATATAAAGTCAGAATTGAGAGATATAAAGTCAGAATTGAGTGATATAAAGTCAGAATTGTGAGATATAAAGTCAGAATTGTGTGATATAAAGTCAGAATTGTGTGATATAAAGTCAGAATTGAGTGATATAAAGTCAGAATTGTGTGATATAAAGTCAGAATTGTGTGATATAAAGTCAGAATTGTGTGATATAAAGTCAGAATTGTGTGATATAAAGTCAGAATTGAGTGATATAAAGTCAGAATTGAGTGATATAAAGTCAGAATTGAGTGATATAAAGTCAGAATTGAGTGATATAAAGTCAGAATTGAGTGATATAAAGTCAGAATTGTGTGATATAAAGTCAGAATTGTGTGATATAAAGTCAGAATTGAGTGATATAAAGTCAGAATTGAGTGATATAAAGTCAGAATTGCGAGAAATAAAGTCAGAATTGCGATATATAAATTCAGAATTGTGTGATATAAAGTCAGAATTGTGTGATATAAAGTCAGAATTGTGTGATATAAAGTCAGAATTGTGTGATATAAAGTCAGAATTGTGTGATATAAAGTCAGAATTGTGTGATATAAAGTCAGAATTGTGTGATATAAAGTCAGAATTGAGTGATATAAAGTCAGAATTGAGTGATATAAAGTCAGAATTGCGAGAAATAAAGTCAGAATTGCGATATATAAATTCAGAATTGTGTGATATAAAGTCAGAATTGTGTGATATAAAGTCAGAATTGTGTGATATAAAGTCAGAATTGTGTGATATAAAGTCAGAATTGAGTGATATAAAGTCAGAATTGAGTGATATAAAGTCAGAATTGCGAGAAATAAAGTCAGAATTGCGATATATAAATTCAGAATTGTGTGATATAAAGTCAGAATTGTGTGATATAAAGTCAGAATTGTGTGATATAAAGTCAGAATTGAGTGATATAAAGTCAGAATTGTGTGATATAAAGTCAGAATTGAGAGATATAAAGTCAGAATTGTGAGATAAAAAGTCAGAATTGAGTGATATAAAGTCAGAATTGTGTGATATAAAGTCAGAATTGTGTGATATAAAGTCAGAATTGTGTGATATAAAGTCAGAATTGAGAGATATAAAGTCAGAATTGTGAGATAAAAAGTCAGAATTGAGTGATATAAAGTCAGAATTGTGTGATATAAAGTCAGAATTGTGAGATATAAAGTCAGAATTGAGAGATATAAAGTCAGAATTGTGAGATATAAAGTCAGAATTGTGAGATATAAAGTCAGAATTGAGAGATATAAAGTCAGAATTGTGTGATATAAAGTCAGAATTGTGTGATATAAAGTCAGAATTGAGAGATATAAAGTCAGAATTGTGAGATAAAAAGTCAGAATTGAGTGATATAAAGTCAGAATTGTGTGATATAAAGTCAGAATTGTGTGATATAAAGTCAGAATTGTGTGATATAAAGTCAGAATTGTGAGATATAAAGTCAGAATTGTGAGATATAAAGTCAGAATTGAGAGATATAAAGTCAGAATTGTGTGATATAAAGTCAGAATTGTGTGATATAAAGTCAGAATTGAGAGATATAAAGTCAGAATTGTGAGATAAAAAGTCAGAATTGAGTGATATAAAGTCAGAATTGTGTGATATAAAGTCAGAATTGTGTGATATAAAGTCAGAATTGAGTGATATAAAGTCAGAATTGTGTGATATAAAGTCAGAATTGTGTGATATAAAGTCAGAATTGAGTGATATAAAGTCAGAATTGTGAGATAAAAAGTCGCAATTATCTTTTTAATTATTTTATTCCGTGGCGGAAACAAGCTTCCATAGATCCCGTTTTAAAGAATAGTAAAAAAAAAAAAACATTTTAAAGCTTGTTCCATTATTTACCCTTAGCAGATTTTGACTCATATATTTAAGTATTTTTAGAGCATAAGATCAGCTCAATTGCGTAATTCGCAGTGCTTCATGGGAGTGGGCGGAGCTAAAGAGCTCTTTTGGTGTGTTTTGCTTGTGGTGACTCTGATTGGTGGAATTTTCTGTACAGCATCATGGATAATGTCGTTTTTCCATCACAAATTCCGCTTTTAAACAATTATTTTAAGAATAAGTTGAAAAAATGCAGAATAAAGGCTTCAACAGAAGCAAATACTCAGTTAACCACCTTTACTTCCGGAACCCGAATGTTGCACTCTATATTAAACCACAGCTGATTCCTATCATGGGACAAGTATATTTCTATTTTTATAATATTTATATAATCCCATATATTATATAGGCATTTTTTGTTCATAGCAGGCATCCATAAAATATAATTTGACATAGTTTTACCTCATTTTTACTTGCTTAGAAGACAAGTTAAATTGATAATTTGCTCAGAAATGAAAATTCTGTCACGATTTACTCACTATGTTGCTCTAAACCCATATGACTTTCTTTTTCTGTTCTGATGAATGTTAGTCAACATTAAACCCCAGACATTTTTCAGACTTCTTCTTTTGTGTTCCACAGAAGAAAGAAAGTCAAACAAGTTTGGAATGACATAAACGTGAGTACATAAAGATGGAATTTTTTTTATTTTGGGTTTACTATCTCTTTAAGTAAAAGGTGGCACAGCTTACCCCACTATATTTTCATTTTATCTCATATTTTCATATACCCTAATTAACAGTAATGTTATTTAAGACTGAATATTACCTGATTAGTGGTTACACCAACAGGTCAGAAATGTGTATGTTTTCACCTCCTCATGAGGATTCAAAGGTTGGGGAAAGGGATAACTTTTCCAAAGATGTAAACATTTCTTGCGTCACAGAAACATCTTGTTGAAGTTATGCAGATGAACTGAAACTTATTCTAACTCCATTACTGGGTATTTATAGAAATACCATTACTATACTTGAATAATTCAGCAGAGCAGAGGCCACTGGAGGAGCACATTAATATCTATAATATACATGAGCTTGATTTATATGTGTAGCTTTGTCTCGCGTTCTTCACAACATTTGATTTGACATAGTTTGGTCGCTTTCGCAAGAGGTTCTTATGTCAGCATTGCGTAATGCAGAATTAATGAGTGTGATTTTGCAGGTTTCTGGGTTATCCTAAGCTTTCCATAGCTCTTAAAGTCATTCTTGAATATTTTGAGCCTCGGCTGCTCATTTGTCTTGCTTTATCAGAACTCTGACCACAGCGCTCATTATGGCATGTTGTCGTCTAACACAGGAAATCATTTTGAATTCCTTCAAACTTGTAAAAACAAACAAAAACCCCATTTACAGTAATGCATTCCAGTGGATTTAAAAGCAGAAACGTGCTGCTTGTAGTTTTATTAAAAGCACTTATATTAAATTGTCTGTGAACTAATAGGTCACACTTTATATTAGAAGTCTTTAATCACTATGTATATTTAATACAATGCACATATTGAGTAAATATATGTTTTTTCCTGCATGTAATTACAGCTAAATAATTTCTTTATTTACATCTACAATAACACTGGAATTCTTTTAATAAAAAACCAAGCTAATTAGCAAAGCAACGCTTTATGTTAAGGTGTTGATATGTTACAGTGTAATTGTATATTTAAGTAATAATGGAGTAATAATAATGAATTTACTATAGGGTTATTTGGTTTACGATAAACTATTAAACAATTTTCACTCAATTTTCATTAATAATTACAAAGAAGCGGCTAGTAACACTTAAAAAAAAATATACATGAAATTTTGAAGCTGAAAGAATGAAATGGTATTTTCCTGTAAAACATACTTCAATAATCTTTGTTTTATTTATAACTTAGAAAAATATATTTTTTACAATGTATAGTAACTACACGTGTAAAATAAAGTGTTACTGTGTTAAAGATATTTTTAATACACTTTTATGTAATGGTACGTATATGTTTATCAGAAAATGCACCAAATGTCTTGTGCCTTAATTTGACTGATGATAAATGTTTAATGAAATAGCTTGTATTTTTAGCTGTCAGAATTTTAGTTTAATTTTTAGTAATTTCGTTATGTGCTTTTGGCATTGTATTCATTTTTTTTCTTTTTATTTAAATTTTAGTTTTAGTTATTTCCAATTCCAGTGCTTCAACTTAAACTTGTTTTAGCTTTTTGCCAAGGCAGCATTTCTAATTTATTAAGTTTAGTTTAACCTGTCGCTAACGGGACGCTTGGCGCTCTTTGTTTTTATTGCATTTTTTTCCCTATCACATATTTATCAATGATAAAAGCGCTTTAAAAAATCGGATATTGCGTTAGCATGGAAACGGTACTTTAAAACCTTTTAGCGGGCTCCTCCCCCTAGTGGGCGGAGTCATGTTTCATATTACAAAATTTACTGCACTTTTATAATCCAAACTTTCTAATCTTAACAAAACACATATCGTCGGAAAGGTCTGAAACTCAAGGTTCCAAATATACCGACTGTTTAGTGATAGAAGTGATGCTGTGACAGAAATGTATTAATGTGTCAGGAAAATGTATCAAAACAGTGAGCTGTTTGTCACCCGGTGGCTATTTGTGGTATTACGCCTAAAAATATCATAGGAGCATACATTTTTGTGATATCAACTTAAAATTTGGAACACAATTTGGTTAGACGAGTGGCTTTCATTTTATAGCAATTTTATGACAATCTTTTTTTATTTTGTGACAGGAAAGCGCATCGAATTAATGTGTGGGACACCCGGTGGCTAATTTTGGTATCACACCTAAACAAAATCTCATAGGAGCTTCACTTTTTGTGATATCTACTTCAAATTTGGAACACAATTTGGTTAGATATGTGGCTTAAATTTTATAGCAATTTTATGACAGAAATGTATTACTTTGTGGCAGGAAAGCCCATCAAAAGAATGTTATTTTTGGTACAACGCCTAAAATCTCAATCTTTAAATTTTTGTGATATCAACTTGACACACCACAATTTGGTTAGACGTGTGGCTTTAATTTTATAGCAATTTTATGACAGAAATGTATTATTTTGTGACAGGAAAATGCATCAATCATTACATTTTTGTGATATCAACTTCAAATTTGGAACACCATTTGGTAAGACGTGTGGCTTTAATTTCATAGCAATTTATTTTATAAAATATATATTGTGTATAAAAATGTTTAGTACAGTGCATTTGCTTTACAATAAATTTTAAACTTCTTTTCACTTCAGCAATAATCTGCTGAGTGCCTTCTTTCAAAAGAGACCCACCTTCCAAAGCATTCATGAATTACAACCATTTAAGTTGGATTTTCACATCTATGCTCACAAAGGGGGGTGACAGTTAACAGGTTTATATTTTATTTTATTTCAGCTTTGTTTCAATTACCAGAAATGTTTTTAATAGTTAATGATAAAAACCCTGATGTGATGTGTGATCTTCACCTGCAGGTGTCTTCCTCTTCTGCTGGACACCTTTCTTTGTCGTTCACACGACTCGAGCCCTGTGTGAATCCTGTCACATCTCTCCAGAGCTGATGAGCACAGTGACATGGCTGGGTTACGTCAACAGTGCTCTCAACCCAATCATCTACACCGTCTTCAACACCGAATTCAGGAAGTTCTTCCGAGGATTTCTACCCCGCTGCTGTTGAGCGCTCCATAAGACATGATAATGCCATCATTTATGCTAAAGACATTTGTTCTTGTAAAATGTTGTTTTGTGTTAATCCTGCCAGTACTTTCTTTGTGCCTACCATGCACTACATCCATATTTTATATATAATTATATATAATCCTATTTTCAGTACAACAAATGGTGCCTGGAACATTTGTGCATCATTTTAAAATGTGCCATGCTCTGTAAAAATATGCCTACGCTAAGATTAATGATATAAAATATTACAATGCATTGCATATTTTAGATCTGTGAGGTATTATTGCCCACAAGAAAGACTTTAAATTAAAAGACCAAAATGTACAAGCCCTTGTATGGCAATGCACATTTTGGATTTTTGAAGTCTTTCATATATTCTATAGATGTCGTAGAGCTTTGAGTTTGGATTTCATTCTTCTTAACATGGAGCTGAAGATTTCTATAAACAGAAATGTGTGATTAAACCGCTAGACTGAGGGTTGAAATGGGTTAAAGTTTCCCTGTGATGGTTCCAAAACATCTTGAGAAAGTGTCTAATGAAGTTCCAGAAAAGCCCTAAGGATTTTGCCATACTAGCCTTACTCTTTGAGCACATCATCTCTGCGCAGTGAAAAAAAAGGATCAGACACCTGGGCAGAATTCCCACTTGTCTCTTTTTTTCCCTCTCTTATTGAATTATAAATAAAATGTCTGCATGATCAAGTGCAGCTTCTCCAGTATGCCTGACACTGGCGTTTCTTAGAGAATTAAGAATCACCAAGACCTTTCCAACTATTCCAACTATCATTCCAACAGCCCCGTTGACCTGTATCTTGCAAAAGTGTTACTTTTATTGAGTAAATGTACATGTATTAACTTGAGATTAGCTGAGTGTCTATCCATCACTTCAATAGCTCAATCAGAACAAGATGGAGAACACTCCTTCCCAACCAAAACTAGTTGATGGTCACCCTGCACTTTTAAAAATAAAGGTTTCAAAAAGGGTCTTAAAGGGTTAGTTCTGTCATGAATTACTCACCCTCATGTCGTTCCACTGTTTACAACATGAACAGTGTCAGAGACTAACATGGAAGAGAAGAAATAGTTGAATAAAGTCATTATTTTTGTTTTTGCGCACAAAAAGTATTCTCGTGGCTTCATAACATTAAGGTTGAACCACTGGAGTCACATGGACTATTTTAACGATCTCTTTCCTTCCTTTCTGGACCTTGAAAGTGTTCATTAAATTGCGGTCTATGGAGGGGTCAGAGAGCTCTCGGATTTCATCAGAAAGATCTTCATTTGTGTTCCGAAGATGAACGAAGGTCTTACGGGTTTGGAACAACATGAGGGAGAGTAAATAATGACAGAATGGTCCTTTTTGGGTGAACTAACCCTTTAAAGCATGATGCCAAATGAGAAGTTCTACGGTTCTTCTAAGCCCGGGATCATGTTGATTACTTTCCCCATTTCAGTCAGCTCATGTTATAAAAATATTCATGCATTCGAAGCATTCATGCATAAGATGAGGTAAAATTATAACTTCTAATAATATTATAATAGATCACTTCTGTCTGTGGCGTCTTGACTACTTTGCTCGCAGTCATCACTTTTGCTTTTATTCTCATGCACTGACTCGTTCGCTAAACTGAACAGCCAATCAGAGCGATCTCTCTCAGTGACGGCCCGATGGCAATTTAACATGCCAAATCGGCCGAACTGTCACCGACGGGAGCCCAACTAGAACCGACCATAGACCGTAAAAAAATATACGCAAGACTCCTTCCACTGAAGAAAAGTGAAGCCGCCAACGTCCAAATATGGCGCTGACATCTGCGCAGTAGAGAGCAGGAAGTAGAGCCCGCCCACACTCTCACAGATGCAGAACAATTCATTATGTCGGTGTGAAATAAACAGTTATGGAAATGTAGAAATTAAAGCTAAAGCGCCAATCTCCTCCCGAAAAAAGTCTGTTGGTGCCTCAGTGAGAACTTCACTCAGAGAAGCTGTCAATCATGATGTCACACCCCCCGTTTTTATAGCATCAAATAACTAACTAAAACCAAACTTATTTTAAAAAACTAACACTTGAAATGAAATCAGCAAAAACTGCCTAAAATGACAGAAACCATCTTTGGGAAAAAATTATTTTGATTGTTTAGTTTGTCTCGCGTCCATTAGAATACACAGAGGGGCGGGGCTTATGAGCTATACTGGGACCAACCACATGGGGGCGATCGAGACACTTTGGCTTCAGTTTTCAACACGAGTGCGGCAGGCTTGGAGCCAACGTGTGGAACACACCACAAAAACTAGCCTGCCAGATGCTCACAGACGGCAGACTATCGGCTTGGTGTGTCAGCCCTTAAGGCCCAGATATACTCGCTGTGAAGTTCTCTTTCATTCTTCACAGGGGAAAAAAGTTTGAAATAGCTACTTGACCAGTGGTTTACTGTTAGCGAACATCCCAACACCACCTACTTGATTAAGTATGTACAAAATAAACACAACTAAATGACTGCGGTGAGAAAACAGCAGTTGAGAAAGCATCTGATGTGGATACGTTTGCACCAGCTCTGCGATTCAGCTCTCCAGTAACGTCAGTCACGTTTATTTATAAATCATACAATGTATTGCTTTAAAGCGTCTCCCTAGTGTGTTCATGTTTTCACTCGCGTCTGACCTCGACGGATTGATCGGAAGAAATGAAGATTTCCATGTCAAAGAAGGTGGAGCCTCACACCCACCTATTACATCATCACCACAGACCAATGGTAGTTGACAGGTGTTTACCAAATGGAGTGAACTTTTCTGAAAAGTTTAGCAAGCTGTTCTGAACTCCCAAAACAAACTCCAACTCTATTTTGTTAATTGATGTCACACCACTTCGCTCTTTGATTTCGCTTAAAGTATATCGGGGCCTTTAGAAAACCATCTGTGTATGTGAGCTTCAGGAGGGCGATGAACCAATAGATGTTATGTGAAAAACGTTTTTCATCTCCAAAGAACAACTCAAGATCCCTATAAAGTTTGTGTGAGGGATAATCATGTTTTGGAGCACATTATGACAATTGTCATTCTGACCCTACTGCTTCACTCTCAGTGTCATCTGGAAAATAGCCTCATTTTCCATAATTCCATCCTTCAACAACTAAGCTATTAAGCTTTTTTTTGTTCAGGCCTCAGCAATCTCATGGCTCTGCTCCATGACAGCCAACCTGCATTTTATGTGTCCCCATGAGTGCATCCAAAATACTGCTGCTTGACTTTTGTTTAACCCTCTATGGTACGCAATATGATATGAATGAGGAAAAATATATTTGTGGTGTTTTTCCTTCTTAAAATTGGACACTATAACAATATCAATAAAATAAAAAATTTTAAAAAATTATACGTTTGTTGCCTCAAGGCACAATGGATAAATTAAAACATTTGACATTTTCATGTAGAAAAAAATAAATATATTTATTGAAAACAATTTCTTTAACTAGACACTTAAACACATTTATCCAGTTTTGAATGTATTACAAATTTCATATTTAATAAAAAGTCACATTTTAAATTCAGCTTTTGCTCTCAGGCAACATTGTACGATTGTGGAACACAAGTATTACCAAACCATCATCTCCATCTTCGAACCTTCTCCCTGCCGGATTGTCATTATAACCTCATCTTCCTCATCACATGACACCTCTTATTATAGAAAATGTGCAGATCATAATATGTGCAGTTTTAGTATGTGAATTACTTATATTTGTAAGGAAAAGAGTTAGAATTATCTAAATATATTTGCATAATTCACATATTCTTATAAGTCCATTACAAAGTCATGCAAAAATGCAAATATATTTAGATAATTCTAACTCTTTTCCTTACAAATATACTATATTTGTATCCAACCTAGTATGTCTGGTACGCCCTTATGCGATTCCATTATGGTACAATGCCTTGAGGCAACACACAGTTTTTTGTTATTTCCTCTAAAACATTTGATGATATATAATGTAAAGTTCTTGAAAATACTTTTGCTTACCAGTGAAGGTGACATATTTTTTGTGGGTGATTACCTGGATGCAAATTAGTGAAAAATGCACTTTTCATTGGAGAAAATGTGGAGCCATGTGACCTGTGCACATGTGTACACTTTTTTGCACTTTCATTGATTAGTATTTGAGTTCTTCTCCCATGAGATAGGTTTGACCAATAAATTGCGGTTTCATTTTATTAGAAATAAACCAAAATAGGCTATGTTGCCTGGAGGCAACACCGCACCATCCTCTAGAACAGGGGTTTTCAAACCTTAGGTCGCTTGAAAAAAATGGTCGCCAGGATGATCTAAGGAAAATGGAGATACATTAAAAATAATAAAAATAACATTTGTTTTCAGAAAATCAGTCTATAGGCCTATATAAAAGGAATAAATACCCGAAATATATTTGACTTAAATAATTAACGGATTAACAAAAAGAAAGAAAAAACTGTGCGACTGTGCTGCTGAGTTTGGTTTATTTTTGTGAGGCGCGGCGCTCCTCAAGCAAGTTCACAGAAACCCAGACGACAGAAAGCACATCTTGTTTTCTTTATTTTACAATAGCACAATGTAAGTAAACACTGCACTTTTCAACGATGTCCTACTCTTATTATCTGTATGACCAAAATGACGGAGTATTTTATGTTTCCTCTGTTGGATCGCGCCGGCGCCTCGCGCGCTCACAATATATTCCAGCATTACAAACTTATATCGCGGCCTGTTCATTATCAGCAGAAAATAGTCCGTTTTAGTTTATAGTCAGTAGTTTAAATAGTCAGTAGTGCAATTCGTGCTATTCAGTGTGAGCACCGCTCCGCTGTGGTGTTTCCAAACACATTTTTGCGCATGTGAAGAGGATGATTTTTTCCATCAACGTTGGGACGCGAGAAGTACACAGCCTATAATAAATAATGGTTTATCATCCAAACACATCGCGAATATGGAAACATTTGGATTCGAAAGAGAGAGTTAGGCTACGTGAGCCTAGCGCTGGTTACTTTCAGTTTCTCATTAAAGGATTTCATTTTGGCTTGTTAACTTATTATTTAATTCTTGATCTGTTCTGAGTACCGTTACATTTAAAGGATTTGTTGTGGAGTGAGGGGAACTAAAATAACCTATAGCTGTGTTTGTAGTGTTTATAATGCTTGTAGTAGGCTACATTATAACATTTCGCTTTATTTACCGGTATTATTTCTGAATGCAATCAAATGCGACTACTTGCCTGTTTTTCTTCTCTCTCTCTCTCTCTCTCAAAAATCATAATATATATATTTGTAGTGTATTTTTAAGAATGCAGCAAATGAATAATTGGTTAAAATTCTTGCTGGCTAACCAGTTAATTAGCGTCCCATATAAAGCTGGATCAAATTACTGCAGAATCAACTCAGGATCAGCGGTTGTATGGAAAAGTGTGGAGCTGAATTTGTGCCATCTAGTGGATTAATGGAGAATACAGTCAAATGGCCCATTGTATACAAGTATTCTTATGCTTGACTCGTTTGAATGTAAATGGTTGTAGGCCTATATATGGGTCACGACAATTAAAAAAAACAAAAAAAGAGGGTCGCTCTTAAAAAAGTTTGAAAACCACTGATCTAGAGGTCCTGTCACATCACCATTCTGCTCTGGTCTCTTCACTGGCCGCCTGTACCATCATATGAGACGATGTGCTTCTTGAAACATGAATTTTTGTTTCTTACACTATACATCTCGAATTGTCAGATAATTGAGGGCATTGTTTTGCTTCTGATCTTGTATAGTACCGAGCAACATACTATCCAGCAGGCCGAACTGAATAAGACTGAATTAGTGTTTGTCACTTACCTGGCATGCTCAGACACTGACACAATTAACTGAGCAGTTCACATTCTCAACAGACAAAACGGCCAAACAATGAGTCCTCGGCGTCTGGAAAAGTCATTATCAGCATGCAACTATTTTCCTCATTGTGTGTCAATTTATGGTCATTTATGAATGTGACAAGCATAGAGCTTTTCTTTTTCTTTCAATCGATCAATGTCAAAACTGTCACGCAAGGCTTTACATGTCAAACTAAGCCAGACAGTGGATTGCTATTGTTTACTGTAGAAATGACGTCTAAATGTGGGCAGTAACTTAAGATGTCATATTAAGATAAAGTGAATCAACGTCAAGAACGGTTACAATACTGGGAAATGTACAGGGCTAGATGTTTAGAAAAGTATGCAAGTACATTGAATAGTGTTTGGCCACTTAAATGTATGAATGACAACACATTAGACAAGTGTGTCTTTAATTCAATTATGATAGAGCCATTGTTGGAGTTAACAACTAGCATCAAAGTGAATTTTAGTGGAAGTTTTTGAGACTGTATCAAAAATCACCCCCTATCTGGCCTAAGAGATCCACTTTCCTGCAGAGTTTAACTCTAACCCTGATCAAACTCGCCTGTTTGTAGCTTTCTAGTAATTCTGAAGACCTTAGTTAGCTTGTTCAGGTGTGTTCGATCAGGGTTGGAGCTAAACTTTGCAGGAAAGTGGATCTCAAGGACAAGAGATTCCCAGCACTGCCCTATACAGAATGAAGCTGAAGCCACAAGTCTGCTCATTTTTAAATCTGAGGATTTTATCTCTAAAACTATGCAGCATTTTGTAAGACCATGTCATGTGAGTTTTTAGAGAATGCTGATAAGATGCCAATTAAAATATTTTATTGCCCTGTAAACACCCATTTGCTGTCTATTGTCTAATGGCTGGCGAGGTGAACTGCTCCATTCACGTTTCTATTGTTCTCACTCAACAAACTTTTACACCTCTGCTGGTATGAGATTTAATCTACATTTTGTTTGTATTCAGCCTTTATTCTGGCATTACATCTCACCACTTTCATCCCACTATACATTAATCCACCTATTGTCTGAAGTCTTTCTAGAAAACAACAAAAAAGTATTCTTGGGACCGTACGAGAATTATTTTAACAAATTAGATTATGGAATAGAATAGCTCCTGGCGCGACAGATGCATTAGAGCTACAATTAGCATACATAGCTACATAACACAATTTAAAAGATTAATATTTCACTTTTACTCAAAATTCATTTTAAGCCACCATTGAATGCATGTATTAACTTCTGATCGCAATCTAATGTGAATTGTACACTCACCTAAAGGATTATTAGGAACACCATACTAATACTGTGTTTGACCCCCTTTCGCCTTCAGAACTGCCTTAATTCTACGTGGCATTGATTCAACAAGGTGCTGAAAGCATTCTTTAGAAATGTTGGCCCATATTGATAGGATAGCATCTTGCAGTTGATGGAGATTTGTGGGATGCACATCCAGGGCACGAAGCTCCCGTTCCACCACATCCCAAAGATGCTCTATTGGGTTGAGATCTGGTGACTGTGGGGGCCATTTTAGTACAGTGAACTCATTGTCATGTTCAAGAAACCAATTTGAAATGATTCGAGCTTTGTGACATGGTGCATTATCCTGCTGGAAGTAGCCATCAGAGGATGGGTACATGGTGGTCATAAAGGGATGGACATGGTCAGAAACAATGCTCAGGTAGGCCGTCGTATTTAAACGATGCCCAATTGGCACTAAGGGGCCTAAAGTGTGCCAAGAAAACATCCCCCACAACATTACACCACCACCACCAGCCTGCACAGTGGTAACAAGGCATGATGGATCCATGTTCTCATTCTGTTTACGCCAAATTCTGACTCTACCATCTGAATGTCTCAGCAGAAATCGAGACTCATCAGACCAGGCAACATTTTTCCAGTCTTCAACTGTCCAATTTTGGTGAGCTCGTGCAAATTGTAGCCTCTTTTTCCTATTTGTAGTGGAGATGAGTGGTACCCGGTGGGGTCTTCTGCTGTTGTAGCCCATCCGCCTCAAGGTTGTGCGTGTTGTGGCTTCACAAATGCTTTGCTGCATACCTCGGTTGTAACGAGTGGTTATTTCAGTCAAAGTTGCTCTTCTATCAGCTTGAATCAGTCGGCCCATTCTCCTCTGACCTCTAGCATCAACAAGGCATTTTCGCCCACAGGACTGCCGCATACTGGATGTTTTTCCCTTTTCACACCATTCTTTGTAAACTCTAGAAATGGTTGTGCGTGAAAATCCCAGTAACTGAGCAGATTGTGAAATACTCAGACCGGCCCGTCTGGCACCAACAACCATGCCACGCTCAAAATTGCTTAAATCACCTTTCTTTCCCATTCTGACATTCAGTTTGGAGTTCAGGAGATTGTCTTGACCAGGACCACACCCCTAAATGCATTGAAGCAACTGCCATGTGATTGGTTGATTAGATAATTGCATTAATGAGAAATTTAACAGGTGTTCCTAATAATCCTTTAGGTGAGTGTATGCAGCTAATTGCTACACCTGCTTAGCATGTATAATGTAAACAGTCTTTATTCATATGGATATACCCCAAATCGCAACACAAACCATATACTTTTTTTAATCGTGTGTTTATTAGCTTCTTGTTTCACGTGTAGAAATATTTCTTTGGGTTTGTTTTTTACGGAGCTCAGAATGAGGAAGTGTACAGGACAGCGTCATGCAGAAGGGCAGGATTATGGTCACGTTGACTCACGCAAGATGATTGACAGCTGTAGAGATCAAATAAGTGCTCAATGAGTCATAACTGACGCAAACCAGAAACAGGAGAGACAGAGCTTGCTCTGAAAGCTCTTTCAGCTCTTCGGATCGCATAATTCAGTGGCAAATGAATAGAAATGGTATTCTGTATGACAAAATATTTTGCAAACATGTGAGAATAAATCAATATTTCTCCAAATATGAGAACTTTTGGACTAAGAGCCCTAACAGATGCTGTCTAGTGCAGCTGTGTGAACACAAATAAACTGGAGCAGATATGAATGAACTGAATTATTCTATTCAAAATAGTAAAAATTACTGATTGATTATTTTGCACTCCTGACATAAATTAATAAATGAATGTCACTGCAACCTAGTTTTATCATAAACACTGGTCAAATATCAATGCTGGTGACTTTAATCTTTCTAATGATACTCAATTTGTCCTAAACAAGTAAGAGTGTGATGTTTTAACGTATAGTGAATGTTGAACAACAAATAAAAATAAATGTCTGTTTCCTAATTTTTTTGTATAGGGTCACTAATGACCTGAGGTATGTAATAGTGTAAGTATATTTTTTGTGCAACAATAATTGAATCTCTAATGACTCAAAAAGTGCAATTCACCTTTATTCCTCAAGGTGGCGATGTCTGACACAATGATGAGCCAGATGCTGAATGTCAGATACATATATCATGCAGATTCATGAATCATTCACACATTTACGGTTGAATTAGTACACCTTGTCAACAAATGAAACTCACTCCCACTTGTGCACACATGCTCACTACTGAGTAAGAGCTCAAATGACGGGGCCAACCAACAATCAATCCCATTCTGGGTCTCCAGATCCCATGTCAAGATGAAATTCGGTAGTTCACTCCTCCTTGTTTATTGAAGCCTATCGAGAAGAACACAAAAAAACTTTAGATGCTTCTAGTTTTTTGGTGCTTTGAAGTAGGGATGCACCGATATGAACATTTTGGCCGATATGATAATTCTTTATATTTGATAACTGATATATTGGCCGATAAATCTAAATTAGGGATGCACTGATATGAACATTTTGGATGACACCGATGATTCTTTATAGTTGAAAGACAATAACTGATATATTGGTCAATAAATCTAAATTAGGGATACACCGATATGAACATTTTGGATGATACCGATAACTGATAATTCTTTATATTTGTAAGCCAATAACCGATAGATTGGCCGATAAATCTAAATTAAGGATGCACCGATATAAACATTTTGGCTGATGCCGATTATTCTTTATATTTCGTAACCGATATATTGGCTGATAAATCTAAATTAGGGATGCACTGATGCACTACAATTTTGGCTGATACCGATAACCGATAATTCTTTATATTTCAAAGCCGATAACCGATATATTGGCAGATAAAACTAAATCCATTTAAAGCATACAATTATGATGTTCTCATTATAATTTTATGTAGCCTATATGACAGATTTGCACTGCACATGTTGCTCTGAACTGTATTTTCCTTTTTTGAAGTGATTCCAATCATATTTCAAGCAATTCAAACCCATCATGGAGAACAGTGCACATCTGAGCTGAAGGAAATAATACATCATTTACCGGCTTATATCACCAACTTTTCTTATCGGCCGATAAGGATAACATTAAAAATGAACATATATTGTCCGATACCGATATGGTGGCCGATATATCATTCATCCATACTTTGAAGTAGACATGTGCCGGTATACAGTAATTTGATATATCACAATAATGAACATGCACGGTATTGTTATTGTGGTCACTTCAAAATACAGTGAATAATTATTTATTACGAATTATTCAGATTTTTAGAATGCATTTTAAGAATGCTTTACCCATCTACCGTTTAAAATGATCAACACCGCTGTATGCTGCATCAAAGAGGCATAAGCACTGATGTAAACAAACCCAACGCACATGAGCAGCGCATGAACTAGTGAAGGAGACGCACATTCACTCTCTGACAGCAGATGGTGCTGATGGAACATTCACTCTCTGACAGCAGATGGCGCTGATGGAACATTCACTCTCTGACAGCAGATGGTGCTGATGGAACACATTCACTCTCTGACAGCAGATGGCGCTAATGGAACATTCACTCTCTGACAGCAGATTGCGCTGATGGAACACATTCACTCTCTGACAGCAGATGGCGCTGATGGAACATTCACTCTCTGACAGCAGATGGCGCTGATGGAACATTCACTCTCTGACAGCAGATGGCGCTGATGGAACACATTCACTCTCTGACAGCAGATGGCGCTGATGGAACACATTCACTCTCTGACAGCAGATGGCGCTGATGGAACATTCACTCTCTGACAGCAGATTGCGCTGATGGAACACATTCACTCTCTGACAGCAGATGCGCTGATGTAACACATTCACTCTCTGACAGCAGATGGCGCTGATGGAACATTCACTCTCTGACAGCAGATGGCGCTGATGGAACACATTCACTCTCTGACAGCAGATGGCGCTGATGAAGCATTCACTCTCTGACAGCAGATGGCGCTGATGGAACACATTCACTCTCTGACAGCAGATTGCGCTGATGGAACACATTCACTCTGACAGCAGATTGCGCTGATGGAACACATTCACTCTCTGACAGCAGATGGCGCTGATGGAACACATTCACTCTCTGACAGCAAATGGCGCTGATGGAACACATTCACTCTCTGACAGCAGATGGCGCTGATGGAACACATTCACTCTATGACAGCAGATGGCGCTGATGGAACACATTCACTCTCTGACAGCAGATGGCGCTGATGGAACATTCACTCTCTGACAGCAGATGGCGCTGATGGAACACATTCACTCTCTGACAGCAGATGGCGCTGATGGAACATTCACTCTCTGACAGCAGATGGCGCTGATGGAACATTCACTCTCTGACAGCAGATGGCGCTGATGGAACACATTCACTCTCTGACAGCAGATGGCGCTGATGGAACACATTCACTCTCTGACAGCAGATGCGCTGATGGAACATTCACTCTCTGACAGCAGATGGCGCTGATGGAACACATTCACTCTCTGACAGCAGATGCGCTGATGGAACACATTCACTCTCTGACAGCAGATGGCGCTGATGGAACATTCACTCTCTGAAAGCAGATTGCGCTGATGGAACACATTCACTCTCTGACAGCAGATGGCGCTGATGGAACATTCACTCTCTGACAGCAGATGGCGCTGATGGAACACGTTCACTCTCTGACAGCAGATGGCGCTGATGGAACACGTTCACTCTCTGACAGCAGATGGCGCTGATGGAACACATTCACTCTCTGACAGCAGATGCGCTGATGGAACATTCACTCTCTGACAGCAGATGGCGCTGATGGAACATTCACTCTCTGACAGCAGATTGCGCTGATGGAACACATTCACTCTCTGACAGCAGATGGCGCTGATGGAACATTCACTCTCTGACAGCAGATGGCGCTGATGGAACACGTTCACTCTCTGACAGCAGATGGCGCTGATGGAACACGTTCACTCTCTGACAGCAGATGGCGCTGATGGAACACATTCACTCTCTGACAGCAGATGGCGCTGATGGAACATTCACTCTCTGACAGCAGATGGCGCTGATGGAACACATTCACTCTCTGACAGCAGATGCGCTGATGGAACATTCACTCTCTGACAGCAGATGGCGCTGATGGAACACATTCACTCTCTGACAGCAGATGGCGCTGATGGAACACATTCACTCTCTGACAGCAGATGCGCTGATGGAACATTCACTCTCTGACAGCAGATGGCGCTGATGGAACACATTCACTCTCTGACAGCAGATGCGCTGATGGAACACATTCACTCTCTGACAGCAGATGGCGCTGATGGAACATTCACTCTCTGACAGCAGATTGCGCTGATGGAACACATTCACTCTCTGACAGCAGATGGCGCTGATGGAACATTCACTCTCTGACAGCAGATGGCGCTGATGGAACACGTTCACTCTCTGACAGCAGATGGCGCTGATGGAACACGTTCACTCTCTGACAGCAGATGGCGCTGATGGAACACGTTCACTCTCTGACAGCAGATGGCGCTGATGGAACACATTCACTCTCTGACAGCAGATGCGCTGATGGAACATTCACTCTCTGACAGCAGATGGCGCTGATGGAACATTCACTCTCTGACAGCAGATTGCGCTGATGGAACACATTCACTCTCTGACAGCAGATGGCGCTGATGGAACATTCACTCTCTGACAGCAGATGGCGCTGATGGAACACATTCACTCTCTGACAGCAGATGGCGCTGATGGAACACATTCACTCTCTGACAGCAGATGGCGCTGATGGAACATTCACTCTCTGACAGCAGATGGCGCTGATGGAACACATTCACTCTCTAACAGCAGATGGCGCTGATGGAACATTCACTCTCTGACAGCAGATGGCGCTGATGGAACACATTCACTCTCTGACAGCAGATGGCGCTGATGGAACATTCACTCTCTGACAGCAGATGGCGCTGATGGAACACATTCACTCTCTGACAGCAGATGGCGCTGATGGAACACATTCACTCTCTGACAGCAGATGGCGCTGATGGAACAGCAGAAATGCAGCCATTTCCCGGTTAACCCTCATAAACAAAGCAGACTCGTGCTACTAAACATTTTTTAAATGTTTCAAACAGCCATTCAGTTTTCTGTATTCACAACGGTGCTCATCACATCACCAAATACTTAAGGCTATTTATTTTCAATTAATTTTTAAACATTTTATATTTTAATCTGGACTACATGCCCTAGATATTGTTTAAATATGTTCTGATTCTTTATTGTTCAGTCACACACTTTACAATAAAGCTCCATTATTTAACATTAGTTAATTCATTAGTTAACAAACTGGCAATGAAAAACACTTCTAAAGCATTTATTAATCTTAGTTAAATGTAAATTTCAACATTTAATAACACATTATTAAAAGTTGTATTACTGTATTATTTAATGGACCTGAGCTAACATTAACAGTTGTGTTTTTAACTGACGTTATCAAAGAATAATAACTTTGTAACAGAAGTAGCTATTTGCTCTGTTAATGTTAATGCATTAACTAGTAAAACCTTACTGTAAAGTTACCTATTGTTCTTTATATTTCTTTTGCACTTTAATCTGTTTGAAACATTTGTTTACTTTATGTATTGTGTATTGCTTTATTGTATTTAAATGTTCAGTTCTTTTTGTCATAAGAAACCTGTTATAGTATGACAACACCTTTTTTGCAACTTATTTCAATATCGTGATAATACCGTATACCGTGATAAAAGCTTCAGCAATTAATCGCAACATGAAAATTTGATACCGTCACATGCCTACTTTGAAGTGAGAATCAAAATGTATATTTATATTTTTCCTAAAAAAGAAAGAAACAGTTCAAGCTGTTTTTTCAATCGGACTAGTCTTTAAAATGAAGGTCATGAAGAACGTTCTTGCAAATGATATATATGAAAGATGATAGATGCTTCTGCGAGAGGAGCATAAAACATTTATTTCTCCATAACTCTTACAGAATACAAAATTCCATGAATGGTCCGCTGAGTACAGCAGACTGATCTGCATGCATGTACTGATATGATTTATATATTTAAGAACAGAGATTGATTATAACTCACCTCGTCTCCGCCGGCATTCATTAGGGCTTCCAATTCCTGCTTCCATCCCAGGAGGTCCACCAGCTTTTTTACCCCACTAACTACGTCACCCAGCTCGGCCACGTCGTTGTGACGTTGGGACCCCCAAGCAAACGGCCCCACAAGATCTCGATTTATCAAAAGCCGTGACACAGAACCGCGCACGGCACTGGCCAGGCTGGCGAAGGGCTCCACCTAACAATTCACACAAAAAGGCCTGTGTAAAATCAGTGACATCTGCTGGTGATATGGTTACATAAAACAATGAATATTTCTGAAAATGATCTGCAGATGGTATGCTTGGTATATACATCTAACACAACCGTTTCCAAGTATTATTTTACGTTCTGTTTTATGACCTCATATTAATTGTTGGCACCTAAAATATACACTTTCCCTTTTATATTAAAAAAACGTAATACCTTGGTTTTTATAGGTTAGCCAGGGCAGCAACTATCAATTATTTTGGTAATGGATTAATCTGAAATATTTATTATTAAAAAGTACATGATTTATTTTAACAATGTTATTCCACATCCTGCCCAATGTTGTCCTCCAAACAATGTTACATTTTTAACAGTATGAAAACAAATATAGTGAATGTATCTATGCTATACATTGTGCAAAAAAGTGTTGTTAGAATATACAAAACAAGCCTTTATGCAAAATGGAAATAATCACGTGACTTTCTAACATAATGATATAATGATACAACCATAAAAAGTACCGGAAAACACAGCACGCGCAGACCTGTCAAAGCAATAATCTATATTCACTTTTATTGAAGTGCTTAATATAAAGCTTTCTCACATTTTCTTAGTGTGCTCTAAGACATAATGATGATATTAAAAGTTAAAATTATGACTTAAAAAGTCGAAATTATAACAAGTCGAAATTATGATATACTAAGTCGAAAAAAATCGAAATAATGACAAAGAATTATGAAATTAAAAAGTCACAATTATGATGATAAAAAGTAAAAATTAAGAGAAATAAAAGTCAAATTTATGATTTAAATCATAATTATGAGATGAAGAGTCGAAATTTTGACAGTCAACATTCTATATAAAAAAATCAAAATTATAATTTAAAAATTCAACATTATGAGATTAAAAAATCTAAATTACAAGATTAAAGTTATAATTATGAGATGAAAAGTAGAAAACATTTAAATCGAAATTATGCCATAAATTGAAAAAATTTTTTTTATTAAAAAGTCAAAATAAAAAAAAAAAAAAAAAAAAAGGAAAAAGTATTTTTAAAAAAATTTAAATTATGAAAAAGAAAAAAAAAAAATCGCAATTATGACAAGTCGAAATGATATATTAGGTCAATTATGAGTTGAAAAGTTGAAAATATGATTTAAAAGGTCAAAATTTGATTTAAACCATAATGAGTCTTTTATGAGATTAAAAAATTATGTTATGAGAATAAAAATTATGAGAAAAATATTTAAATTATGAGATTAAAAAAAAATCTAAATTATGAGATTTAAAAAAAATCTAAATTATGATATTAAAAAAAAAAATTGTGAGATTAAAAATTCCAAATTATGATTAAAAAAAATTAGAAATTATGACAAGTCGAATTTATGATATAAATCCAAATTGACAGCCAATTATGAGATGAAAAATCTAAATTATGACAAAAAACATTGAATTTATGACATAAATCGAAATGAATATACTGTCAATTATGAGATGAAAATTTTAAATGACTTAAGAAGTCAAAATTATGACAGAAAAAGTCATGATTATGAGATAAAAAGCCAAATGTCTACTTTTTATTTCATAATTATGATTATGATAAGTCACAATTTCGATTTTTTGGTATGGAATCATTTAGAATTTCCGTCTCATAATTGTGACTTATAGTATGTCATAATTTGGATTTTTTTTAATGTCATTATGACTTACCAGAGCATGATTGTTTTTCTAATGTGGCAGAAATAGGGTGAGTTTAGGTGTAAAATATGGTCTTGGTCTCACACTGCAATTGGTCCAGTGAGAACAAACCTTTAGAAAGAGCTTGTCCTCACCTCCAGAGACGTTCCCAGGACAATGAGTAAGTCTGCAATCGGGAAGTCCCTCAGGTAGCTGAAGAAATGCTGAGGGAGCTCCTCGCCGAAGAACACGATGTCAGGCTTGATGATTCCTTTACACGTAGGGCATCTGGGTATTTCTCCTTCCATGATATCATTCTATTGGGAGACAACGTAAGTCACTCATTCACAACCATAATCAAAAATACATGATCAAATCACAGCCATATATTTAGGTTGTGACATAGACTACTTGTTTATAATTGAGTTGGTTATTCTGTTAATCCAATGCTAGCAAAATGCTAAATCATTCTATTAATGTGGTAAAACATATTAGCAATGTGCTAAATTATGCTAGAAATGTGCTACCAATGTGTCAAATCATGCTAACATGTTAAAACATGATAGCAATGTGCAAAATAATGCTAAAACATGCTAGCAATGTGATAACTAAGCTGTAAACATGGTAGCGAATGGTTTAAATCATGCTAAAACATGGTAGCAATGTGCTAAATCATGCTAGAAACATTTTAAAGCACTCTATCAATGTGTTGAAACATACTAACATGCTGAATCATGCTAGCAATGTGCTAAAACATATTAGCAATGTGCTAAATTATGCTAGAAACGTGCTAGCAGTGTGTCAATCATGCTAACATGTTAAAACATGATAGCAGTGTGCTAAATAATGCTAAAACATGCTAGCAATGTGCTAATTATGCTGTAAACATGGTAGCGAATGGGTTAAATAATGCTAAAACATGTTAACAACATGTTAAAACATGTTAGCAATGTGCTATATCATGCTAGAAACATGCTAGCAACATTTTAAAACATGTTACCAAATGATTAATAATGCTAAAACATGCTGGTAATGTGTTAAATCATGTCAGCGTGTTAAAACATGCTAGCAATGAGTTAAATCATGCTAAAACATGTTAACTTGCTAAAACATTAGCAATGTGCTATATCATGCTAGAAACATGGTACCGTAATGTTAAATCATGTTAGCAACATGCTAAAACATATTTGCAAGGTGATAAATCATGGTAGAAACATGCTAGCAATGTGTTAAATCATGTTAACATGTTTAAACATGCTAACAACTTGTTAAAAAAAATAACATTGTGTTAAAATATGCTAGCAACTTGCTAAAAGCAGTGTGCTAGAACATGTTAATAACATTTTATTGACTGAGTAAAATCTTCAAACTTCAAGCTTTTTCAAAGTTATTTCAAACTTTGAGACAAGGCTTTGTCATGCCAACATCAAAGTTAGTCATCAAACTGTATAGCATAGTTAATCGATATAGCAATATAGCATCAATACCATAGTTCAATGTGGATAAAAACATTTTCAATTTATCTTCAATTTGGCAGGTCTTATATCATCCTGAAGAGGTTTCTTCTGCATAACAATCTGCTGACTGTACACTATCCCTTAGCCTTGCCTCGCCCCCCTTTTATAACTCCGGAACCACTGCCATAGTTCAGATCCTTACCCGGAGTTCCTCTCCCTTGTAATCCCTTCGGCAAACTGTGCATGTGGCCGTGGCAAATGTTCCATGTGCCTCCACCAACATCTCTGGAGGTATTCCAGCCACTGAAATCAATGAACGGTAAATGACATTTATAAATGATTTACACAGAAGTGTACATGTGGATGGTGTCGTCTGAAGTACACTCACCTCGTTCTAGTCCATCAATGTTTTGCGTGTACATCCTGAGCAGTTGCCCCTTATCGTGAAGCAGGCGAATGAAGTAGTGTGTCAGATTGGGTTGGTAATTACCAGGGTAAAGCTCTTTGGCTAGAGCAAAAAAAGGGTTTGGATTGTGATGGAAGTAATTTATTTCAAATATGGCCTCAGTATAGGGCAGATTGTACTGTTGAAGGTTGTCATAAAGACCGCTACCAGGCGATCTGTGGGAGAAATACGATTAGAGAAAAGTCGCAAGCATCTCAACGGTGTATTAGGGGTGTAACGGTACACAGAAGTCATGGTTCGGTACGTACTTCAGTTTTGGGGTAACGGTTTGACGCGAGTTCGGTACAACAGGAAAAAGCAACAAATCCCCAATGCTAGGCTTCCTTTCATTTATTTTGCAAATTACAGTTTGTTCCACCTAGCAGCATTTAGTCCCCTAGTTGGTACTGTACACCCTCCTTTAGTGTATTAAGCACTAAGGGCCCTATTTTAACGATCCGAGCACATGGTCTGAAGCTCACGGCGCACGTGCTCTTAGGGCGTGTCCGAATCCACTTTTGCTAGTTTAACGACGAAAAAAAAAACGGTCGGCGTGGTCCAAAAGGGTTGTACCTCGTCTCTGAATGAGTCATGGGTGTGTTTTGAGAGTAACGTGCAATAAACCAATCAGAGTCCCATCTCCCATTCCCTTTAAAAGCCAGTTGCGCTCGCACCATGGCGGATTCATTATTAACATGTGAGCGGAAAGACTGAACGCTTCTCCAGAGAGGAATATTTTGTAATAAAAAAGAACATTTTTTTAGAGATTTGTGCAGAGATTAGTTGTCTTTGCGTGTGAGAGATCATTAACATGCGGTCACAATAGTTTCTGTTTATTTGTAGTCACGGGACAGTGTTTACATCACATTTAGAAATTAATGATCATTTCTATACATTTTCCACCAAAAAATTTTCTCCAGCACTTTCTCCAGTGACAGTTAGAGGAAGCTCCTGAAAACTGGAGTTTATTTACTTTATTTTATGACATATGCGGAGCTAAATATGGAGACGAGACGTACAGACAGATAAAATAAATACTCGATTGTGATAGCCTATGATTTGTTCTTCAAGCGGTCGTATTTACCATGTTTACTATAGTAATGTTAGCGTGCAGTCTTTTGCATCGCATATAAATATTTCTGCCTTATACGGTGATCAGAATCCACATCGGATCACAAATAGCAGTTATTTCAAACACTCGCTGCGGTCTGAAAGTGAGTTTTGAGCTGAAATGATTGTAAAAGTCTTTAATGCTGATGTTAGCTGGGATATGAAATCGTCTCCAGACTCAGATAAACTTCGTCTTTGTTCGTAACCACTCCTCAAGCCCAAGCTGGTCCGCTTTGGACCAAGGTATTCGGCGGGCCAAAAAAAACTGGCTGTTGGCCCAGAGGAAGCCCCAGAAGTGACAGTGGAAACGTGCACTGGCACACCTGCTTTTGGCCCAACAGTGGAAACACGGCTAGTGAGTGAAGCGGCACCTGAGGCTTCTCATTACCAGTACACGCATATTTTATCACTGGACTGTAGTGAGACTTCCACGACACAAATTGGCACAATGACAATTGATTTTGTCTCATTATATCAGGGGAAACAACTTAAAATACTCCGTCATTATGATCATACAGATAAGAGTAAGACATCATTGGAAACATCATTGTGCTTTTGTAAAATAAAGAAAACAAACAGTATGCCGCTTTTTGCCGTCCTAGTTTCCTTTCCATGAAGTTTGTGGAGCGCGTCACAAAAATGAATGGGCTACTATCTGAACTCTTGTTTTGAGTTAGTGCAGAGATCGTCTCTTCTGCTCTTTTTCCTGTTGTGGCGGTCAGTAGTGATGGGCGATTTCGAAACACTGCTTCATGAAGCTTCGAAACCTTTACGAATCTTTTGTTTCGAATCAGTGGTTCGGAGCGAGACTCAAACTGCAGTCGTAACTGTTTCGAAACGTTTAGAAATTTCAATGGTTCACCACTAGGTTTTTGTTTTTCATGAGACTTTGTGACTTCCTGACTTCCATATATTAAGGAGTGGAAAAGTGTTTGTTTGCCACAAAGTGGCCTACACCTTTAAACTTTTAGTTTTACAAATCATCACATTAAAAATAACATTAAAATTGGATAATATTTAGAGCTTTGAAGTGCTGGAAAAAGTGTGAAGCTCTTGAAAAGTGTTTGAATATCACTCTCAAAAGGTTGTACGAACCCTGAGATGAATAATGTAAAAAAAACATTTGACTATTCTCCCACAATACCATGTGGTGTTACTACAGTAAATCATGGTGAATGTTGGTGATTTGTGACTGAAACCCCTGATCTTCGCTCATGGCTCAATATTTCTCCTGGTCTCCACGTCAGCTCTGTTTGATCTGATATCTGTGGTTTATAACAGTGAATTCTGCGCCGAACGCTTCCACTAGATCTTCACTAGATCTTCTGTGGTGAATTTAAACTCTTTCTCACTGGATCTCCCAGCGCTGTATAGTAACGGTGTCGCGTGATCGAGATCGGCCCGTGTGTGAGCTCGCGCTGTCTATTATTGCTCCGAGCTAGGGGCGCCATGAAGAGTTTTATGGGGGGTATGCAAGACAGAATTTTGGGCCCCCTTCTTCCAGAAAATTAATGTGTTTTTTCTTTTGAAGTTTAATACGAAATGTAATTTATTAGTTAACATTTATATTATTTCAAGTAACAAAAAAAAAGTTCGTCCCCCCTCCAACCCTCAAAACGAGATTGATTTTACCCATTGACGCATACGATCACACCAGTGTGATTCGAGCGTTCAGTGCGTCACTGATATTCAAACGTGCTTTCGCGCTTCCGCTGGCGCTGAGACGGACGCGCTCAGTGCTTTTCATATATCACATTTATTCAGTGTTTTCAACACATAATGTTTATTTTAGGTTTCAGAGATTTAAATAAAGAAATTTTTTAATTCAAATTCCATATGATGCCTTTGGAAGCTGCAATAATGCTTTCAATTATAGGCTAATTTGACTAAGTGTTTTATTTATATCAGACACGAAACAATAAAGATTACTCTATTTTTCTCCCAGTTCACAGGCCACTTACTTGCATGTATTTCAGGAAAAATACAGACAGATCCTCTGAATTGCGGTGAAAACCCATCGCGCGTTAGGCTGTATAAACTAACATGATCATTATAAAGCCGTTTAAACGACAATACACATTCACTTCCACATATTTGACAATCGGAATATATCATACAATTCATGATATAGTAAAGTAGTTTGTGAATATTTTGAATAAAAAAGGGAAAAACGAACTAAACGCGATAAATATCTGTCTGTGTGGCTGCATTAAGCGTCGCCAAGGAAACAAAATGTTCTAAAATAACAGTAGCTTAAAAAAACTAGTCGCCTCGGAGACTAGAATATATAATAGAGCCCCTAGAATATAGATGCAACCAAATTTGGGAATAATGATTCAAGGTTTCTCTGAAGAAGTTAAGTTTTTCAATTGTGGTTTTGCACCGACACAAGGCCGTTTGCACTACAGACTTCTTGAATTAGGTCTTGCGACATATCCGCGATCAACAATCAATCATATCTAATATTTCGTTTAGCCTTTTCTGATTCGTAAGGACCCAAATCGTAAGGGAAACTTCCATCCTTTTAACGTCTTCATTCCTACTTTTTTTTACGTTTACACTTATGTGCTCCTGACAGGTGCTTCTTTCCATCCAACGTGTTCCTTTTTTTACACGGTTAATGCGTCATGCGCTGTATTTTGAAGTGACGAGAGAGCGTGCTCATGTTCACTTCTTACTTTCTATAATTCACAGATTTAAATTTTATTTTACTACAATATAATTAGTTAACATGTTTGTGTATGTGGAAAAAAAAAAAAAATCACGCACACACAAATAATCCAAAAGCCCTATTCGCACGGGATAAGTATTATCTGTGGACCTCGTGTGATTTAGAAATTACCCCCCCCCCCCCTCCACATCTGAATTTCGTGTGGCGCATTCGCGCGGGATAAGCGAAGCCTGTGATTTTACTCGAAATTACTGACTTATGATGTCAAGACTTGGAAATATTTTGTAGTTATAGGTATAGCTGTATGATATATCATAAACAGAAGAATGTTTCTTATCGCATGCTGCTATACGTCATCTAGGCTTGCTGCGATAGTCGGTGTTGCCGGTGTTACCGGTGTTCAGCCACAACACTGATTACATCCCTTGCCCACCGCGGCACCGCCCCCACCGTCGTTTCGTTTTTTATAGTAATACTATATGTGGCGAGCAGTGAGGCGAGGGACCGTGAGAGCGGGCCGGTGACGAGCGATAATGAGCTCCAGCTGCGCGCCACACCGCTCTCGTCTTGCACTGTCGTCGCTCCTCCTTTTATGCTCCCGTCACTCCTCCATGAGACCGGTGTGGCGCGCAGCTGGAGCTCATTATCGCTCGTCACCGGCCCGCTCTCACGGTCCCTCGCCTCACTGCTCGCCACACTATAAAAAAGCTCAACTTCCATAGTAATTAATTGAAATTAAACACTCGCGCTGCTCTGCACCGTTATGAATGCCTGTGCGGCCATGCACATTTTACTTTCGGTTTAGAATTTAAAAGCCCCCGTTTAACCAGTGGAAAAAATTTCCTCACCCTCACATCCTCCATCTCCATCTAATCGACTCTTTTTGTTTTTCGCTCTTCTGCTGGTTTTCCGCTTTCTCTTTCTGCAATTTGTATAGTTGTATCCTGAACTTCAAAACGTTTCCAACGCAGCCTCTATTCTTCACGAAAGATGGATAAAAAGACGCGCAGGAAACAAAAACATTGAACCATGCAAAATCCTGGCCTGAATCGCAGAGATGCCGATTTGCACGGGACTTATATTATCACAGGACCTTGGTGTTCGGGGAAATATGGTAGGTCATTTGCGGGGGAATTACAGACATGGCTGATTCGCACGGGATTAAGATCACAGACAACCTCCGCAATTATTGCAAATTACTAGAGGTCACCAGGTAATACTAATCCCGCGCGAATAGGGCTAAAGTCGTGATTTGGGGCCCCTTAGTGTCCTGGGCCCATATGCCTGGCATACTCTGCACCCCCCTAATGGCGCCCCTGCTCTGAGCTGATAAACGGTCCGCACAGCGCAGCTCAAACGAGTACCGTGGTTCCATTCCGCTTTCGTTTCGTTTGATGTTTCTCATGTGTAACAGAAATGGCAGCTCTTGTCAGTTGGGCACCGTGGTGGAGGCACCAGTGCGATTGCCTGTGACTGACTGTCTTCGTCGTCTGACTGTATGCACCGAACCGGAGCGAATATATGTACCGTTACACCCCTAATTAAGGGACAACAGTCTTTTGAGTCCTACTTTACCTGAAGTCTGGGATTCCACTGGGTGTGCTGATGCCTGCTCCTGCCATCACCACAATTCTTTTGAACTTGCGTTCTCTGATATTTTCTGCAATGTCCTCCAGAGTCTGCTGGTGAGCACCGCCATGGCTTCCTCCAAACAGCCCTCTTGTTCCACAACATCTTATGAATGCAGCTCTATCAGGTCAAAATGTTAAAAAAAAATAACTTTGTACTGAGAAAATTCTGGAAAGAAAGAAAACAATACTTACGGACAATAAATTAATTGTGAAAGAAATGCTGCATCGTTCTGTGCATGAGGGAAATGTGACAAAATCTTTTGACGGGAAAGGTTTGTCCTTGTCCTGTAAAACTCTGGGTAAAAAAATAAATAACAGCATTACAGACCAACCACATAAAATACTGTGCACACTTCAAAAATAGCACTTCTCTGGTAATTTACCTTGTTTTAATGATGTTTTTACTTGAAGACAAAGACAAATAGTGCAGAAACAGCTATTAACAATCACTATATTGTGCAGAAAGTCACTAACATTGCCATTTGAAAACATGATTGTACAGCAGAAGCATAATGACTATTTCAATAACAAGAAAATACTTTGTGTAGTAGACAGTCCTCTTCTCCACAAGATTGTCTCTGTAAAACAGCGCCTGCACACATTTAAAAGGGAGGGTTTAAAGTACAGCATAATTGACTCTAGCAAAGCTCGTACTTTGTCAAAAGGCGTGCATTATTTCGGCGTATTTGTAGTAGTAAATATAAACATGCAGGAATGGGCAGCGTCACGCAGGGTTGCCAGGTCTGCACAACAAAACCCGCACAGTTGCTAATCAAAACTAATCCTAATCCATTAAAAAAGACATCCAAAAATGATAACACAACTAAAATTAAATAGGTTTACAATACATAAAAAAAAAATTTTTTTTTTTCGATACACACACACACACACACACACACACACACACACACACACACACACACACACAATATTATTGATTTAAATAGAAGTAAATAATAAACACATAAATCAATCATTAGTACTTGAAAAAGAAGACAGCACACACAATTTCAATTTTTAGCGAAAAAATGTGTATCTCTACATTTTTTGTTATCAACAGAGAGAGACTCAATATACAAACGACCTTCAAACAAGGTTTAGAATGATTTAATTTACTTTTACGAATATGAAATTTACCAAATAAAATCATAAGATTTATCATAAAATTAACAGATGCATTTTTTGATTCAAAATATATAATAACATCTTTGGACGTTATTTCCCAATTGGGTATGGTAACAAAATGAGCACTTTTGATCACTATCCATACATTTTGATAAAGTATAATTACTCACATAAATATAACTGAGAAGGAAGCAGCCAAGCTTTTATCCAAATAAATATTTCAACAAAAAAAAAAAAATCCCTCTAGGCTTAAAGGATCTCTTTTTATAAAACACATTTCTAATGAATTTATTTAAATGAAGTACAGGTTTAATTCTACAAACATTAAGGGACAACATATGGCTCAACATCAATAGACCTGTGGCTTTTACCACAGAATAATATTCTCTATATTTAACAGGAAATGAACATTTATTCATAAAATCTTCATAAGAAAGAGACCTGATCTAAAAGGTCAGATACAAAGTAAATTCCTTTATCCATCCAAATCTGCAAATAAAGAGATTTCCAAATAATATAAATAAAGAGAATATAATAATTATTCCACAAGATTGTGCAGAAAAGTACCATAACTTCCAGGCCTGTTGATAGAAGTTGGATAATGCCACAGGTAGTTTGCTAATCACACAATAACAAAAACACAAACCTCCAACCCTTTAAAAAATATTATATAGTATAAAGAACCATATTGATATATCATATCGAAACCCGAGGACTTGGCAACACCGAGCGTCAGACTGGTGACGCACTTATTACCGTAACAGACGTATCGCGAGTCCATCAAATTACGTGTCGGTCGAATAACACATAATGTCCCTTCATTCACGTTTATGTGTGCACTAAAATAAATTGTATTAATTATCTTATGGTTCCTGCACGCAGTTAAATAAGCCTAATGTTTGACTGATTTAAGTCAAGATTTAAAGTTCGTAATTACTACAGTACTTACGACTGGAAGCCGTTCGTCAAATGCAGAGTCTCTTTTATGTCAAGGTTAAATATTATTATTATTATTTGTTGATGTGATATTGCAATCCTGATAAAATATATACAAACAAACATTTAGATGAGCTGCCAATAATTTGTATAATATTTTTTTTTCATTGTGTATGTCAATATTGATGTAGGCCGGTATGCGTTTAGCTAGTAGTTGTAGGTCACGGTACATATTCGAATATTTAAATATTTGAGATCATTATTATCCATTTTTGCGATTTATTAGCTGAGTAAAAGCCGGACTTTAATTTTGCTTTTTGTGCCGCTCGTGCGGTGACGTCACTACGGATGCTCAGCGGTCAGTTGGTTCAGAAGTCTCCGAGGAAGTGAGCGAGGTGAGTATTTATTAGTGTTTTTCAGGAGCATAAATCGATAGAAAACGTTTAAACTTTTTACAAATGTGCTCCAGCAACATGGCAATATTAATGAAGCTGTTTTGCTTTTGTAATTTGTATATATATATATATATATATATTTTTTTTTTAAATAGATCAAACATTGATATTATAGTAAAGCACAGTCATGCATAAGGGACAGATATATTTATTTTGTATTGCATAAATAATTTCGGTGTATGTAGTCAAACTTTTTTATGTTGTAAGTTGTTTTTTATTATTATATTATTATTTTTAATTATTATTATATTTTTTTATTATTATGCTGTAAAATTGATCGTGCAGACCAAACCGTAAGGCCTATGAAACCTGGCCAGATGGTAGGTCTCAATTTGGGGAGACATTGATAAGGCATGGCCCCAATTGACCAATAGGGGGCGCTACAGCGATCAAAACCACGAAACCGCTCATAACTCCTATAGGCTACGTTCAGACGGTCAGTCCAAATACGATTTTTGTGCATATCCGATCAGATTTAGCAAGTGTGAAAGGGAAGTTTATTTGGACAGCCCCTCAAACCCTCGATTTTGACCAAGGGAGCAAGTCTACTTAATATTATGAACACTTCAGGCAGATTCATAGACTAAAGCAAACACAACTGTGACGTCACAGCAGATTGCGCTTAATTTACCCCCACTCCACGCAACTCTAGTGTATGATATTAGAGTTATTTTGTCATTTAAAGGTAGGGTAGGCAATTTTTATATAGGCTAGCAATAGCAAGCTAGCTTTTCATTGTGTATGTCAATGTTGATGTAGGCCAGTATGCGTTTAGCTAGTAGTTGTAGGTCACGGTACATATTCGAATATTTAAATATTTGAGATCATTATTATCCATTTTTGCGATTTATTAGCTGAGTAAAAGCCGGACTTTAATTTTGCTTTTTGTGCCGCTCGTGCGGTGACGTCACTACGGATGCTCAGCGGTCAGTTGGTTCAGAAGTCTCCGAGGAAGTGAGCGAGGTGAGTATTTATTAGTGTTTTTCAGGAGCATAAATCGATAGAAAACGTTTAAACTTTTTACAAATGTGCTCCAGCAACATGGCAATATTAATGAAGCTGTTTTGCGTTTGTAATTTGTATATATATATATATATTTTTTTTTTTTTTTTTTAAATAGATCAAACATTGATATTATAGTAAAGCACAGTCATGCATAAGGGACAGATATATTTATTTTGTATTGCATAAATAATTTCGGTGTATGTAGTCAAACTTTTTTATGTTGTAAGTTGTTTTTTATTATTATATTATTATTTTTAATTATTATTATATTTTTTTATTATTATGCTGTAAAATTGATCGTGCAGACCAAACCGTAAGGCCTATGAAACCTGGCCAGATGGTAGGTCTCAATTTGGGGAGACATTGATAAGGCATGGCCCCAATTGACCAATAGGGGGCGCTACAGCGATCAAAACCACGAAACCGCTCATAACTCCTATAGGCTACGTTCAGACGGTCAGTCCAAATACGATTTTTGTGCATATCCGATCAGATTTAGCAAGTGTGAAAGGGAAGTTTATTTGGACAGCCCCTCAAACCCTCGATTTTGACCAAGGGAGCAAGTCTACTTAATATTATGAACACTTCAGGCAGATTCATAGACTAAAGCAAACACAACTGTGACGTCACAGCAGATTGCGCTTAATTTACCCCCACTCCACGCAACTCTAGTGTATGATATTGGAGTTATTTTGTCATTTAAAGGTAGGGTAGGCAATTTTTATATAGGCTAGCAATAGCAAGCTAGCTTTGTAAGCCACACCTCCTCCAAAACACATGAACGCATACGTACAGCAGGGAGCAAACAAAAGCGTCACGAGAGACGGTGTTAAACTACCTCATGTCTCAAAGCACATAACATTATAAATATAATGAACATAAACAACTTAGCTCAGTTGCTGAACATGGTGATCTTTCCCTCACAACCAGAAACACACTTCTTTAGTGACATTGTTGATTTTGTGGTCTTAAAACAAAATGACAGCGCTGCCGACAGCCTCCGTAATCCGAACGAAGCTCGTTGATGGACGCGCTCTTGCTCTCGCTCTGGTTGGTGTGTGTGTCTGTGTGTTAGGGCTGGGTAAAAAATATCGATTTTAATCGATTCTCATTTTTACGAACCGATATCGATTCTTAAATCCCAAGAATCGATTAGTCATCCTGTTTTCAATTTATGAATGAACGGATCATTCTAGCGTGCCTCCCATCCAAAAAAAAAAATATTGCAGTAATCTTTGTGCTTTGGTATGTTAAAAGATACATTACAACTTTCCAAAATCCGTATCATGTCTCATGTAATCGCCCAATCAGTGTTTCAACCGCGGAAAGACGTCAATAAAACAGCTTGTAAACAATGTCACAGAACGTCACATTTACCTCCGAAAAAACATTCAGTGTCCATAAACTCATTAGTCAGATAGAAAAATGAACCCTATAGATGAGCATTTTGATAAATGTATGCACCACATTACATATTCATTATAATTTTTAATGTTCTTCAGTAGTAATGCATGTTTGAATAAATCTGTCAAGTTTTTATGACTGCCACCATTTAAATGTTTATATTTCAAAAACAAATTGGAGTAGAAATATGATCATGTAATTGTAAAGTTAGTATTATAACTTTATTATTATAAAAAACATCATTGAGTGTAATTTGTTTATATTTAAATCAGTTAATTTTAACATTCAATATTACAGTAATGTAGTACCAACTGGCACCCATGTATGGTTTACAGCATTAGTTTTTTTTCCTTAAGAAAATTTGCCATGTACTGTATCTAATATATATATATATCCACAATCGATATCGAATCAATTCGAAAGCTTGTGAATGGAAATCGAATCGTGAAATTTGTGTCAATACCCAGCCCTAGTGTGTGTGTGCGTGAGGAGATAAAGGGCCCTATCATACAGCCGGCACAATGCGACGGCAAGTGTTTCTTGCTGATCATTTTCACGTCCAGCTCCTCGTTGTTTGAATAGCAAATGCACTGGCGCATCCATTCGCCCATGGGCGTCTGGTCTGAACACCAGGTGTGTTCAGGAGCATTGTTGGCGCGTCGCTATTTTGAGGAACTGAAAACGACTGCGCAATTGACCAACACAAACCTGCTCTAAAGTCAATAGTGCAGTATTTTTTGTGTTATTTAAAGGGCGCGTTAGTAATATGAGCCTATAGGTGGTGCACAACGCGCGTACACTCATTACACACACAGGGATGCGCAGCAGCACACAAACATTTGTAAATATAAAAGGATTACAATGAAAAAGATTATTATTGTGTACATAAGATAAAAATGCCTAGGCCTACATATCATAATGGACAGTCATTGCATGTATCATTTGCAGTAATGACGAATGAAATTGGCTACTTATTTAACCAATCGTGGCAATACATACGTCTATATTCCGCCATGGTGCGAGTGCAACTGGCTTTTAAAGGGAATGGGAGATGAGACTCTGATTGGTTTATTGTAAGTTACGCCCTAAAACACAGTATTTTAGTCAAAATTGCTAGTAGGCCACTACAATAACGCGAAGTGCTCACATACATTTTTTTGGTTTCTTGTTTCAGTGATCCAATCACAAAACTTTTTAGACCCCTTTTGTATTTAGCGCTGACCACTTGTAACCGGATCACCTAAAACATTTTAATATCAGGTTGAAACAGGGTCTACAACAAGTACAAGTGAAAGATGACAATTTCCCAACAACTTTATGATTAAACCCACATAAACAACACATTTTAATATGAAGCCCTTTTTTAAATGTATTTCAGTATTTATGATGTAAGATGGTCAATTTTAACTAAAACACTCAACACTAAAAAACAAATTTTCCCCCACCGCCACATAAAATGTATTTCCCTATTGCCATATTACGTTTTAAAATACTTGCTCTTCAGCTTGGTGCTGATGCAGGAAACTTGGGTGCGGCTGCACCCAATGCAAATTTGAAAATAGGAGTACCATACTGAGAGAAACTCCTTAGACCTCCTCTAACTGCTCTTAGACCTCTGAAACCCATGATGAGCAGCAAAACTGCTTGGATTTCAAGTCATTAGTCGCTTTTCTACCATCGTGCCGAATGGTTCTCATTAAGGGCTTTCGCACTGGTAGTTCTAGGAACTTGGTTCTAGGAACTAGCCACCAGAGCGGTTCCCTGAAAACTAAAAGTTCCCCTAGGAACATTTGCACCGCCATTAAAAACTCTGAAGTGACTTTGTTGTGACTTTCATTTTTACAGTGCTGAGAACACCAGAGCACACAGCTCTCACATTCTCCGTCTTCATTAGTTTACAATCTGTTTAGCAGTCCTGTCTAATACGCCATTAGATAGAACTGTTATACAAAGAAAGTAGACAGTATTAGCGTTTGCCGTGTGGTTGATGTCCAATGTCGCTAACTGAGCACAAATACATAATCATGTTTCGCTTGCTCCCCTCAAAGTTGCATTTCTCCTTAGCGTAAAGGTTGAGAGGTCCATCTGTCACAGTTTTCCATGTTCATAAAGTTAGTTTCTGGAGTAAATATACAGGTGCTGGTCATATAATTAGAATATCATCAAAAAGTTGATTTATTTCACTAATTCCACTCAAAAAGTGAAACTTGTATATTATATTCATTCATTACACACAGACTGATATATTTCAAATGTTTATTTCTTTTCATTTTGATGATTATAACTGACAACTAAGGAAAATCCCAAATTCAGTATCTCAGAAAATTAGAATATTACTTAAGACCAATACAAAGAAAGGATTTTTAGAAATCTTGGCCAACTGAAAAGTATGAACATGTAAAGTATGAGCATGTACAGCACTCAATACTTAGTTGGGGCTCCTTTTGCCTGAATTACTGCAGCAATGCGGCGTGGCATGGAGTCGATCAGTCTGTGGCACTGCTCAGGTGTTATGAGAGCCCAGGTTGCTCTGATAGTGGCCTTCAGCTCTTCTGCATTGTTGGGTCTGGCATATCGCATCTTCCTCTTCACAATACCCCTTAGATTTTCTATGGGGTTAAGGTCAGGCGAGTTTGCTGGCCAATTAAGAACAGGGATACCATGGTCCTTAAACCAGGTACTGGTTGCTTTGGCACTGTGTGCAGGTGCCAAGTCCTGTTGAAAAATGAAATCTGCATCTCCATAAAGTTGGTCAGCAGCAGGAAGCATGAAGTGCTCTAAAACTTCCTGGTATACGGCTGCGTTGACCTTGGACCTCAGAAAACACAGTGGACCAACACCAGCAGATGACCATCACTGACTGTGGAAACTTTACACTGGACCTCAAGCAACGTGGATTGTGTGCCTCTTCTCTCTTCCTCCAGACTCTGGGACCCTGATTTCCAAAGGAAATGCAAAATTTACTTTCATCAGAGAACATAACTTTGGACCACTCAGCAGCAGTCCAGTCCTTTTTGTCTTTAGCCCAGGCGAGACGCTTCTGACGCTGTCTGTTGTTCAAGAGTGGCTTGACACAAGGAATGTGACAGCTGAAACCCATGTCTTGCATACGTCTGTGCGTAGTGGTTCTTGAAGCGCTGACTCCAGCTGCAGTCCACTCTTTGTGAGTCTCCCCCACATTTTTGAATGGGTTTTGTTTCACAATCCTCTCCAGGGTGCGGTTATCCCTATTGCTTGTACACTTTTTTCTACCACATCTTTTCCTTCCCTTCGCCTCTATTAATGTGCTTGGACACAGAGCTCTCTGAACAGCCAGCCTCTTTTGCAATGACCTTTTGTGTCTTGCCCTCCTTGTGCAAGGTGTCAATGGTCGTCTTTTGGACAACTGTCCAGTCAGCAATCTTCCCCATGATTGTGTAGCCTACAGAACTAGACTGAGAGACCATTTAAAGGCCTTTGCAGGTGTTTTGAGTTAATTAGCTGATTAGAGTGTGGCACCAGGTGTCTTCAATATTGAACCTTTTCACAATAGTCTAATTTTTTGAGATACTGAATTTGGGATTTTCCTTAGTTGTCAGTTATAATCATCAAAAAGCCCCCATTGCAAAACTACATAGAGCTGGCCCAGCTGGCATTATTATATATTTTTTTCCTTCCATTGTGGTGTTGCGAAATCAGAATAAAGGGGCGATCACACTACTCTTTTCATTCCATTGACTTGCATTCAAACGCATGCAAATGCATCAGATCGGAAACGCAAGCTCATGCAAAGAAGTTTGAATTTCGCTGCTTTCCAAAATCCAAGTTTGGTGGACTCTGACCTGCGAATTTGTATCATGTGAAGATGTGTGACCAATCGAAAATCGATATGCCACAGTGTGACATCTTAGCTTAATTAAAAGAATGCAAACTTTTTGCAGTAAAGTGGAGTAGATTGTATATTTTTACGTTTTGGATGTATTACTTGTTGAATTTATGTTTTTAAAAAAGACTCTGCAGAGTGTGAAGTTAGCTCACGAACATTGCAGTTCCCAGACTATCAAGTTAATTTATTGACATAATATTATATGAATAATATATCGGTATGGTGTAGTTATAATGAGTAAGTGTAATATACTTTGCTGACAATAAGATTTGTAAAATGTACTTTATTACAAAGCCATCATCACGTCATTACAGGTGTTCCACCAGCAGGCATTAGTAAACAATCCCAAGAATTCTGGGCTGGGAACGGTTTGTAATCATTCTGTGCCAAACCATTCTCAAGTGGAAAAGCAATTAGAACTGATGCATGATGTTGGAAAAGCAGCTATTGTCTCTAGAGAAAAAAATACTGATGTCCTGTCCTGTCCCTGCAAAGGTGGTGACCCTCCAGGAGCAGGTCTGGACACCCCTGTTTTAAAGTCTACAAACAAGTCATACTCTATGTAGTTACTCAAAGTGCAGTATTTTGCAGTATTTTTGCACCCCTCCTGAAAAAGACCAAGATGTCCTTACCAGGATGAACAATATGATAACTGTGGAAAGCAGGCCAGGGCCAAGAGCTGTGGGAACGGAGTGAGCCCGGTAGCGGGAGGTGTTAATGACCTAGCGTGACACACAGGTCTTGAGTCCCATGGAGGAGCTCCGGAATGATAAAAGGAGGAGTGCCAACAGTGAATGAGAGAGGACCAGGTTCCCGCCTCTTTCTTCCCTGAACTTGAACCTTGTTATAGTGGTGCCGAAACCCGGGAAGGAGGCGAGAACCAGGTTCGCTCCATTCCCACGGCTCTCGGCCCCACCCTGCTTGCCACAATTACTATGACATACAATGCTACCCGGGGACTTGCCAAGGAGATGTTAGTATATAGAGTAACATGTATAATGTGCCTCATTAACACAGATAACTTCATCAGGTGGAGATAATCCACCCACAGGTATTGCAACAGATCTGGGAGAGATTAGGAAGGGTTGAATAGAGCTGTTCACATCATGAGAAATCATGCAGTGCCTTCTGTTCTTATCACTGAGGGAGCATTATGTGCCACTAGCCGCTGTCACATCTGTTCTGCTTGTTCTCTCCGCTATCTGCATGCCATGTGGGCTTTGAAGTTGGTAAGGTTACGGTATATCCATTAGTGATTCACAGCATACACCCTAAGTGCCATAAGTAACAATGTCTTCTGGCTGCATGTTAACAGGTGACAGTGTAAAAAAGGATTTGGTTATTTATTTTCACAGGTTCCAGTCTGGTGTACGTGACACTGTCGTAAAGATGGAATTTGTTGAAGAGAGTGGAGACATCAGTGATGCTGAATCATACAGAATGAATGATGAAGATGCAGAAGAACAAAGAGGTTGGTGTCCATTTATGATTGCTTAGTAATCACTAGTGAGGAGCCATTTACTGTCGGTCCAAAACTGATTTTTGTGCATATCCGATTAATATCCGATCAGATTTATCAAGTGTGAACAGCAAAAAAAAAATCACATGAAATGCAATTATTACAAATCTGTATTGAGCTACATTAATATGTGGTTTGAAATCCTATTCAAATTCTTAAAATACGTTTCAGTCTGACTGCTTTGATTGGATTTTGTGTGGTAAAATGTAAACATCAGACGTTATAGGAAACATGGTGAAAGTCGCTGGATGTGCTGTTGCAAAGTTCCGGACGAGCAGAAAATGACGAAATAACAGAGGCATGTTTTGAAACAGGACGGAATAAAGCCGCTCATACCAGCCTCCTACGTTTCCAAGTGGTGCAAACTGCCTCATAAGATGCAGTAGTCCAACGTGGCGGCTACACATTGGCATGTTGTAAAATATATAAGCTCCTTTAGAGTGTAGCTCCAACCAGCTCCAAAACACCTGCCTAGAAGTTCCTAGTAATCCTGAAGACTTTGATTAGCTGGTTCAGGTGTGTTTAATTAGGGTTGGAGTTAAACTCTGCAGGACAGTGGCCTTCCAGGAACTGAGTTTGACAGTGTTGCATTAAAGCAGGCATTATGAACCCTGGACCTTAAGGGCCACTGTCCTGCAGAGTTTAGCTCCAACCCTAATCAAACACCTGAACCAGCTAATTAAGCTCTTCAGGATTACTCGAATGCTACAGGCAGGTAAGTTTGATCAAGGTTGGAGCTAAACTCTGCAGGGCAGATATATAAGACCCTCTCCATGTTGCGTTGTTGTTTTTGGCATATACCTACCAATGGAAAGTCATTTCCATAGAAACCAACGCAAATATTCCATAAAACAAAAGGGCAGCATGGGACACAAACTGGTCAGATTCCAATCGGATACACAAATAATTGGATTTGGACAATGTGAACGTATCCAAATGAAGCGAAGCTAATATTCACATTGAATTACTCGCGGGATTACTTGTTTTAGGTGTCACTCACGCGAATAAAAACATTGTCTTAATGCACACCATCATTGTCATCAACAACAACAACATTTCTTTTTTCCATATTTTTCCTTTATCAACCATGTTGGAGATAACAACTATTGCTGCTCTGTACCTGTTGTGGAAGTCCCAAATACGCCAGAAAGCCAAACGCTGATGTGTCTGAGTTCACAGCACCGTCCAGAGGCGCACACAACAATTTCACCGTCTTCTCCAGGAACTGTGCCTGAATGACAGCCACTTCCAGCATTACGTGAGAAAGACGGGTGCTCAGTTTGATAACGTGTCAATAAGCTCTTCTCTGATTGGCTTGCGCCAATTTCCGCTCAAGTTGAAATTTTTCAATTTGCATTGAAGACGAAATTGAGGAGAATAACGCACATTCACGTTGCACAATTTGTGTCGCCCGGCACTAATTCGCATCTATTCACATCTTTGCATTGACTTTAGATTGAATCTACTCGTGCAAATAATTAAATTAGCTTTTGGTGTGCACACACCATGAGGCACGTGTCAAACTCTGCTCCTTTAGAGTGTAGCTCCAACCAGCTCCAAAACACCTGCCTAGAAGTTCCTAGTAATCCTGAAGACTTTGATTAGCTGGTTCAGGTGTGTTTAATTAGGGTTGGAGTTAAACTCTGCAGGACAGTGGCCTTCCAGGAACTGAGTTTGACAGTGTTGCATTAAAGCAGGCATTATGAACCCTGGACCTTAAGGGCCACTGTCCTGCAGAGTTTAGCTCCAACCCTAATCAAACACCTGAACCAGCTAATTAAGCTCTTCAGGATTACTAGAAAGCTACAGGCAGGTAAGTTTGATCAAGGTTGGAGCTAAACTCTGCAGGGCAGTGGCCCTTGAGCACCAGGGTTGAGAACCCCTGCATTAAATTAACAAAGTTTCAGACTGTTTACCAGATTTGGTGGCTTTAGTTATACAACTTTAGAATTGTAGAATAACATTACTTGAACTGCATCTGCTGAATTTTTGTTTATTTCTAATAAAAGTCCTTTAATTTAGCATTTGTCCTTCTTGAATTAATTTATTAATATGCTACTATGTTTATTTTAGAACTGATGGAATCGAACTAGGAAAATCAGACACAGAATGAAATGGAGGAGAATCAGGAATCTCCCACTTCCATAAATGGAGAACACTCTTTTAGTAGTTCTGAGGGGGGTTTCAATCAAGAAAGCACAGAAGCCACAAATTCTTTCGTATGCCACCATTGTGGAAGGACTTTCTCCCAAAAAGGACACCTGAAGTATCACATAAGAATCCACACTGGTGAGAGGCCTTACAGATGCTCTCAGTGTGGAAAGACTTTCACGTGTAAAGAACACCTTAAGGAACACTTGGGAACTCACAATGGTGAGAGGCCTTTCTCATGCCTTCAATGTGGAAAGAGTTTCACTCGGAAAGGAAACCTTAATACTCACATTAGAACTCACACCAAAAAGAGGCTCTACACATGCCCTCAGTGTGGAAAGAGTTTCATATTTAAAGCACACCTTAAGGAACACATAGGAACTCACACAGGTGAGAAACCTTTTGCATGTCCTCGATGTGGAAAGTGTTTCACACGTAAAGGAAGTCTTAATATTCACATAAAAGGTCACACTAGAGAGAGTCCTTACACTTGCCCTCAGTGTGGAAAGACTTTCCCAACTAAAGGACATCTTGATAGTCACATGAGAGTTCACACCGGATAGAAGCCGTTCACATGCCCTCAATGTGGGAAGAGCTTCACTCAACGAGGACATCTAAAGCATCACATAAGAATTCACACAGGTGAGAGGCCTTTCTCATGCCATCTGTGTTGTAAAGGTTTCACACAGGTGCAAAGTCTCAAATTTCACCTGCAGTTTCACTCTGGAGAAAAGTCATTTGGCTGTGATGAGTGTGGTCAAAAATTTGTTTTGGAGTCACTGCTGAAAAGACACCTGAAAACGCATTCAAATGAGCAGCCATATTTGTGCTCTCTTTGTGGGAAAAGTTTCCTATTTCTTGACTACTGTAAACCACCAGAAAATTCATAGCAGTCTGAAGTCTCACGTGTGCTCCGAGTATGGACATTCCTTCATGAGAGCCAGAGACTAGGAGCGGCACAGAAGAATCCATACCGGAGAAAAACCTTTCAAGTGCTCACAGTGCGGAAAGGGGTTCTCTGAGTCCTGACAAAACATAAAAGAGTGCACAATGGAGAGAAGCCGTACCACTGGCTTTCATGTGGGAGGAGATTTAGACAATCACATAGTCTACAAGCTCATATAAAAAAAGCACTGTCCGCAAGTGGTCACAGTGACCAACCTTCACATTGTGTGAAATTCAGGTGAACCGGACAATGGAATCCGTCAAACAGTAGGATTAAGGCCTGTTCACACCAATTCAGATGTTCGGTGCAATAAACATTTGAATTTGAATTGAACGGCTGTTAATGCATCTGTTGTAGTCTTTCTACAAATGTCCGGCTTGCTCACTCTCTCCCTATTTGAGCATCATGAGCGTATATGACCCCTATTTGAGCATCACGAGCGTATACGTCCCCTATTTGAGCATCATGGGCGTATACGTCCCCTATTTGAGCATCATGGGTGTATACGCCCCCTATTTGAGCATCATGAGTGTATACGCCCCTATTTGAACATCATGAGCATATATGCCCCTATTTGAGCACCGTGAGGTTATATGCCCCTATTTGAGCATCACGAGCATATATGACCCTATTTGACCATCATGAGCATATACGCCCCCTATTTGAGCATCATGGGCGTATACGTCCCCTATTTGAGCATCATGGGCGTATACGCCCCCTATTTGAGCATCATGAGTGTATACGCCCCCTATTTGAACATCATGAGCATATATGCCCCTATTTGAGCACCATGAGCATATATGCCCCTATTTGAGCACCATGAGGTTATACGCCCCTATTTGAACATCATGAGCATATATGCCCCTATTTGAGCACCATGAGTATATATGCCCCTATTTGAGCATCATAAGTGGATATGACCCCTATTTGAGCACCATGAGCATATATGCCCCTATTTGAGCACCATGAGGTTATACGCCCCTATTTGAGCATCATGAGCATATACGCCCCCTATTTGAGCATCATAAGTGGATATGACCCCTATTTGAGCACCATGAGCATATATGCCCCTATTTGAGCACTATGAGGTTATACGCCCCTATTTGAGCATCACGAGCATATATGACCCTATTTGACCATCATGAGCATATACGCCCCCTATTTGAGCATCATGAGCGTATACGCCCCTATTTGAGCATCACAAGCATATATGACCCTATTTGAGCATCATGAGCATATACGCCCCCTATTTGAGCATCATGAGCATATACGCCCCCTATATGAGAATCATGAGCATATACACCCCCTATTTGAGCATCATGAGCATATATGACCCTATTTGAGCATCATGAGCATATACGCCCCCTATTTGAGCATCATGAGCGTATACGCCCCTATTTGAGCATCACAAGCATATATGACCCTATTTGAGCATCATGAGCATATACGCCCCCTATTTGAGCATCATGAGCATATACGCCCCCTATATGAGAATCATGAGCGTATACACCCCCTATTTGAGCATCATGAGCGTATATGACCATATTTGAGCATCATGAGCATATACGCCCCCTATATGAGAATCATGAGCGTATACACCCCCTATTTGAGCATCATGAGCGTATATGACCATATTTGAGCACCATGAGGTTATACGCCCCTATTTGAGCATCATGAGCATATACGCCCCCTATTTGAGCATCATAAGTGGATATGACCCCTATTTGAGCACCATGAGCATATATGCCCCTATTTGAGCACTATGAGGTTATACGCCCCTATTTGAGCATCACGAGCATATATGACCCTATTTGACCATCATGAGCATATACGCCCCCTATTTGAGCATCATGAGCGTATACGCCCCTATTTGAGCATCACAAGCATATATGACCCTATTTGAGCATCATGAGCATATACGCCCCCTATTTGAGCATCATGAGCATATACGCCCCCTATATGAGAATCATGAGCATATACACCCCCTATTTGAGCATCATGAGCATATATGACCCTATTTGAGCATCATGAGCATATACGCCCCCTATTTGAGCATCATGAGCGTATACGCCCCTATTTGAGCATCACAAGCATATATGACCCTATTTGAGCATCATGAGCATATACGCCCCCTATTTGAGCATCATGAGCATATACGCCCCCTATATGAGAATCATGAGCGTATACACCCCCTATTTGAGCATCATGAGCGTATATGACCATATTTGAGCATCATGAGCATATACGCCCCCTATATGAGAATCATGAGCGTATACACCCCCTATTTGAGCATCATGAGCGTATATGACCATATTTGAGCATCATGAGCATATACGCCCCCTATTTGAGCATCATGAGGGTATATGACCATATTTGAGCATCATGAGCGTATACGCCCCTATTTCAGCATCATGACCGTATATGACCATATTTGAGCATCATGAGCATATACGCCCCCTATTTGAGCATCATGAGCGTATACGCCCCATTTGAGCATCATGAGCATATACGCCCCCTATTTCAGCATCATGAGGGTATATGACCATATTTGAGCATCATGAGCGTATACGCCCCTATTTCAGCATCATGACCGTATACGCCCCTATTTGAGCATCATGAGCATATACGCCCCTATTTGAGCATTATGAGCGTATATACGCTCCTATTTGAGCATCATGAGCGTATACGCCCCTATTTGAGCATCATGAGCGTATACGCCCCTATTTGAGCATCATGAGCGTATATACGCCCCTATTTGAGCATCATGAGCGTCTATACGCCCCTATTTGAGCATCATGAGTGTATACGCCCGTATTTGAGCATCATGAGCGTATATACGCCCCTATTTGAGCATCATGAGCGTCTATACGCCCCTATTTGAGCATCATGAGTGTATACGCCCCTATTTGAGCATCACAAGCATATATGACCCTATTTGAGCATCATGAGCGTATACGGCCCTATTTGAGCATCATGAGCGTATACGACCCTATTTGAGCATCATGAGCATATACGCCCCTATTTGAGCATTATGAGCGTATATACGCTCCTATTTGAGAACCATTAGCGTATATATGCCCCTATTTGAGAACCATTAGCGTATATATGCCCCTATTTGAGCATCATGAGCGTATACGCCCCTATTTGAGCATCATGAGTGTATACGCCCCTATTTGAGCATCACAAGCATATACGCCCCTATTTGAGCATCATGAGTGTATACGCCCCTATTTGAGCATCATGAGCGTATACGCCCCTATTTGAGCATCATGAGTGTATACGCCCCTATTTGAGCATCACAAGCATATATGACCCTATTTGAGCATCATGAGCGTATACGCCCCTATTTGAGCATCATGAGCGTATACGCCCCTATTTGAGCATCATGAGCGTCTATACACCCCTATTTGAGCATCATGAGCGTATACGCCCCTATTTGAGCATCATGAGCATATATGACCCTATTTGAGCATCATGAGCGTATACGCCCCTATTTGAGCATCATGAGCGTATACGCCCCTATTTGAGCATCATGAGCGTCTATACACCCCTATTTGAGCATCATGAGTGTATACGCCCCTATTTGAGCATCATGAGCATATATGACCCTATTTGAGCATCATGAGCGTATACGCCCCTATTTGAGCATCATGAGTGTATACGCCCCTATTTGAGCATCATGAGCGTATACGCCCCTTTTTGAGCATCATGAGTGTATACGCCCCTATTTGAGCATCATGAGTGTATACGCCCCCTATTTGAGTATCATGAGTGGATACACCACTTTTTTGGCTAGTTTCCACCGAGTGGTACGGTTCACTACAGTACAGTAAGACTCGGGACCGTAAACCCTGATCCGGCTTGCGATTCCACCGCCAACAGTGCCCTTATGATAGGCGAGTGTAGCGATCGACTTCAATCTCACACGAAGAAGAAAGCAACACGGTTAACAACAATGGAGGACATACAGCAGATCTTATTCTTGCTTCTCAGCATGTGGCTGTTGTCACAAGAAGAAGACAGGAAATAGGGTACCATTCACAACTTCTAGCAATGGAGATGGCAAAAATCACGTACCGTACTGAACTGTACTGAACCGCACCGCTCTGTGAAAAACGAGCCATTAGAGAATCATAAGCAGATACACCCCCTATTTGAGCATCATGAGTGGATACGCCCTGTATTGCTGATTGGCTATAAGAGTGTTTTGTTGCTCCGTTTGGATCGGTCCTATCCACTGGCACACACACAGAACAGACATCTAGCAAATATTCACAAAGTTGTTTGTTTAGGTGTTGATTTAAATTTTCAACTGCATTTCGCAGAAATCGCTTTCTGCACCTTTAAGATTTTGGTCACATTCCCACAGCCACCACTGCTACATAAATAAATACACATTTTTATGTATTCGTTTCAGTGCAATGTACATAATTGTCCAAATAAAAGACAATCCTTGAAATGTGTGCTGGACATTTTCAGTAGAAGGACCTTTCATTTCTTTTTCAGTTGTTTCTGAGTCTGTGATGATTATTATTGAGAAAGCTGTGATAAATATTTGATTATTTCACCCAGCCCCCACGAGTGGCCTTAAAACCAAGACCACTAATGTATAGTATCAGTTTACTGAGTGCAGAGAACACATATTTTCAGTGGAGAATTTCAATACTGTATAAACGTTGTATTCAGCTTGGTTGAGGTAACCATGTTTCGGGACGGTATCAAATGCTGTTCCTATTTAACCTGTTCTAGTTTATTACAACATTGCAAACTGGAGCCTGTATAACCCCTTCTACAACACCAGGTGGAGCAACTGAAGATTTGTATTGTGTTTTTGCTTAAAGGGATAGTTCACCCAAATTCTAATCATTTATTCACCCTCATTTCCTTCTAAACCTGTATGACTGACTTCTGTTATAAAAAAAAACAACATACAAAGATACTCTGAGAAATGTGTTATTCGTCCATACAGTGGAATAGTCAACTAAAATGTTTAGACATTCTTCAAAATATGTGTTTCAACATGCAGGTGATGATGAAATGATTGCAGAATTCAAATTTTTGGCTAAACTATCCCTTTAAGCAAAGACTTTTTAGTCCTTCTGATTACTGTTAAGAATCACGTCGGTTTTGAATTATAGCTGCAATTTTAATAAACCAATGCAGATTCAAAGTCTCATCCGTGTGAAAGCTCTCCCAATCATACAGTAGTAGAAGTCAAGTGGGGCAAGAATACATCGATTGAAAGCCCAATGTCAAATAATCAGATATTTTTTTCTCATGCAGACAGCGCTCATCCTGCTCTCCAACATCGCCAGTGAGACATTTTAGAGGCTGTTTAATAATCTTATTTTTAATGCTGTTTCGGCATATGCATATTGTATAGAATTTAAACAAGGAGGTCCTTTCAACATTGGTTCCCATGAGCATACATTTGAATCTGATCCAAGAATACATCTCACCTTTTTTGTCTGATGAAGGTGAATTCATCCTCGAAACAAAAAAAGTTATAAAATGTGCACTAGTTTCATTGTTTTATACTTAAAAATTACACCCTAGAATGCATTAATACCAGTAAATGAGGTGTAAATCACAGTTATTAGTGGTTTATCCAGCTTTTTTAAATCTAAAATGTAGATTAAAAACATGAATGAACAAAACAAAACAATGAAACAATTAGATTTCACTCAGATTATGCATGTTGAGTGTGTTACAACGGATCTATTTATGCAATTATGCACTGGTTATTGCATTTTAAATGCCATGAGATTCTATAATACACTTGCATTTCTGATCTAATATTTGGTGACGGGCTGGAAAACAAATGATATTATGCCATTATGTAGACATCATTAGAGAGTGTCATACTGGAAAAAGGTGGAAGAATTAGGCAAGCCATTGTATGCATATGACTTTCTTAGCCTCTATCCCTTTAAGAACAACAAGGAGAGCATGAGTGGGGGAGGGGAATGGGTTGGGGTGGAACAGTCCTGTAATGAGCATATTCCACAGACACTCAGCATCATATGGCTTCAGACCATCATGGATACACACCTTTAAATATGCACACACACATGGAGTAGAGGACCAAAGAGCAGGACTAAAGTGATTTTTGACGCCTTCCAGGAGAGAAGCTTCTCCTCTACACCACAGCCAGAGCGCAGAAGGGAAAAGAGAGCAAGAGGGAGCAGCATTAGGGAAAATGCTGTACCAGATTGATCATATTTAACACATAAGCGTGTCGAAAACATGATCTAGAGGGAAGGCGATAACGGCATCCATGCTTCCAGATGCATTTTTGAGACGTTTGGGGGCCGTGTAATGTCTGATTGAGTGTATCAATGCTGCTGCTGCTGTGTGGATCTGTTCGGCTGTGGAAAAAAACTAGGCCTTGTTTGCCTGCTGATCTCCACGCAGGGAAGGCGGGACGCGGCTGTGTGTCTCAGCCTGTTGGGACCGTGCAGAGAGGAAGGGAGACGCTCGCCATCTGCATGCCCGTTGGAAGTGGCATGCACGATAAAGACATACGTTACCAAAGGCTGTGCACAAACCGGCAGGAGCTATAACACCAGGATGCTCGTCTGGTGAATTCTTTACTTTAAACCACTTGGACTGGGTTTTTTCTACACACACAGAATCTACTTGAAGGAATATTGCTGTAACACTTCCTGCCTAGTTGATCACAGTCTTCCTTTTTTTTTTGCATTTTTTCCACTTGACATTCTGAAGATTTGCCAAAACCTGTTTCATGCATGTCCACTGGAGGCAGGTTTGACTTTGATGATGGGGGGTCGTACTGTGGAGGGTGGGAGCAGGGCAAGGCGCATGGCCGCGGGGTCTGCACGGGGCCCCAGGGCCAGGGGGAGTATGCAGGGGCCTGGAGCCACGGTTTCGAGGTTCTCGGAGTTTACACGTGGCCCAGTGGGAACAGTTACAGAGGAACCTGGGCGCAGGGCAAGAGGCACGGCGTTGGTGTGGAGAGCAAAGGGAGGTGGGAGTACAAGGGGGAATGGACACAAGGGTTCAAGGGCAGGTATGGGAAGTTGGAAAGCACTAGCAGTGGCTCCCGATACGAAGGCACCTGGAGCAATGGCTTACAGGATGGATATGGCTCGGAGACCTACTCGGATGGAGGTGAGAATGGAATGGCGTCCTCTGTGTTCTGATAGGGCTGCAGGAAACTATGCTTTCAATCATTCCTACAGTACACACCGAGAAAAAGGGGGTCAAAATTGTACCTTTAGGGGTACAACAGCTTGTCACTGGGGCATATGTGGACATATGTGACCATGGACCACAAAACCAGTCATGAGGGTCAATCTTTTGAAATTGAGATGTATACATCACCTGAAAGCAGAATAAATAAGCTTTCCATTGTTTGGTGTGTTAGGATATGACAACATTTGGCTGAGATACAACTATTTGAAAATCTGGAATCTGAGGGTGCAAAAAAATCGAAATATTGAGAAAATCACCCTTTAAAGTTCAAATGAAGTCCTTAGCAATGCATATTACTAATAATAATACATTTTTTATATATTTATGGTAGGTAGATATCTTCATGGAACATGATCTTTACTTAATATTCTAATGATTTTTGGCATAAAAGAAAAATTGATAATTTTGACCCATACAATGTATTGTTGGCTATTGCCACAAATATACCCGTGAGACGCATGACTGGTTTTGTGCTCCAGGGTCACATATTTGTACCTTTTTTACCACAAAAATGTTCATAGTAGTACCTTAAGGTACGTCTTTGAACTCTAGGATACTAATATGCACCTTTTAGGAGTAAAAAAAGGTACTTTTAAGGGTACTGTCTCAACGACAAGCTGTTGTACCCCTAAAGGTACAATTTTGACACCTTTTTTTCTCTGTGTGTATTTTGCCATACTATTTGGTAGAAGCTAGTTAAATCAGGCAGAAGCAGTGCATGAGCAAATACACATATATGATCTGTAAGTTGACAATAAACATCACTTACAAAGTCAGTATTACTCTATTAAATAATAGAAAACATTGGGTTGTAACTGCGTTGATTCAGCAGATTTCATTATTAGCACAATAACATGCTTTAAAGGATAGCATTTCACCGTATGAACTGTAATGTACAGCACAGACGCCTCTGTACAGTAAATCACCATGGAAACCGACCGTCATCGTGTCACTAGGGACTCTTCGCTGTGCTCGCTGATTGGCTGTTTCACATTCTTGTGTAATCATCCGCTTTCCTGGCGTTTAATGCGGAATGTAGTGGTACTGTGGCATGAATCACGTCAAATACACGTCTATGTTCTCCGGTTAGATTTAAATCCAGAGCTGAATGCGAATGCATTTCGCTCGCAATGTTTTGCCAAAGCACCCAACAACAGCGCGCCAAAGACTTCAGCACCCTGGACAGTGCCTGTCTCCCGCGGAATCTTTTGCCTTTTAACGCGTCTTTGTAACAACACGCGGATTCACGTTCGTTCGAAAACGTAATCACACCTTTGTGTCGAACGTTCTAAAGGAGTTCAGAAGAGCGCGTGATGTCTAAACGCTTAACATAAGTCACTTCTTGCATGAGACTGACAATAGAAATGTGTAGTGAGCAACTGTATAAAATATTTTGTTTGTGCAAGCACATTTAAAAAAGGAAATGATATAAAATGTATATTTTAATTGTTTGTTTATTATGTATAAACAGAGGTCATGACATTATTTTAAAAGGTTAACAATGAGCTCTGGAATGGATCCTCTCTGTTAATGCAACTTAAGAAAATCAACAAATATAAATAAAATATAGCGAGTCACAGGCACACAAAAAAGAGCTGCAATTAAGTGAATATTTATGATTTACACTTAAAGGTGCAGTGTGTAATATTTATGAGGATATATTAACAAAAATGCAATATAATATACATAACTATTTTTTCAGTGGTGTATAAAGACCTTACATAATGAACCGTTATGTTTTTATTAGCTTAGAATGAGCCGTTTCTATCTACACACGCCGCAGGTCCCCTTACAGTGAAGTCGCCATTTTGCCATTTCTAAACGGACAAACTTCACTCCAGCGCTAGTCACTCTCTGCTGTCTCAGATGACAACATTTTTGTCCTGTGTCGGCCACCGTAGCTTCTCTATGTGCTTTGAAAGCGAGGGGTGAGCGGTTACAATTCACAACCTCACTGCTAGATGCCGCTAAAATTTACACACTGCACCTTTAAGCAAAGGATATCCCATTTCCTGTAAACTTTTGACATTTAACAATATAACATTATTTCCCCCCTGATGTGAGATAGCTGTGCAATCTACACTCTCAGAAAAAAGATACAAAAGCTGTCAGTGACAGTGAGAAAGTCAGAAAGTCCTAAAAGCTGTGTAAATTTGCAACATTTTAAACATGATTGCATGATAGATCAAATTAGCTTTAGCTTTAGCTTTATCAAATGATCTTTATTTTAGATCAAATTAAATTAGTCATTGCACACAATTACCTCTTGAGTCAGGAAGATTTTGCAGTGCAAATACGTGTTTAGGAAAGCACAGTGTTGTCATTTAGTTCATCCAGTGTTTTGGGATGAAAAGGTGCATGGCTGTAGAATACGGGTAGGTTTTCCGGGTCTAACTGGTCGTACTCGAAACGAGCCGCCACCTGCTGTTTTCTGTGAATATATATTTTAAAATAAAATGTATTCCTGTGATCAAAGCTGTATTTTCAGCATCATTACTCCAGTCTTCAGTGTCACATGATCCTTCAGAAATCATTCAGATATGATGATTTGATGCTCAAGAAACATTTATGACTATTATCAAAGTTGTGCTGCTTAAAATTGTTGTGGAAACCATGATGCATTTTATTTTTCAGGATTCTTTGATGAACAAACAGCATTTATTTGCATTTATTACATTTATGGATTACATTTATTAAAGAATTTATTAAATAGAAATCGTTTGTAACGTTATAAATGTCACTTTTGATCAATTTAATGCATGCATGATAAATAAAAGTATTAATTTCTCTCTTTTTTCTCTTATCACCACAGAAATATGAAGCAGCTTAACTGTTTTCAACACTGATAATAATCATAAATGTCTCTTGCGCATCAAATCCTCATATTGAATGATTTGTGAAGGATCATGTGACACTGAAGACTGGAGTAATGATGATAAATTCAGCTTTGATCACAGGAATAAATTACACTTTACTATATATTCACATAGAGAACAGCTGATTTAAATTGTAACTTTCACAGTACAGTTTTTACTGCATTTTTTTATTAAATAAATGCAGAAGAGATTTCTTTCAAAAACGTTAAAAGATTGTTCACTGTAAACCCTAACGCTCAAAATAATGAATTGGTTTGAGTAGAGCCAACTCAAATTAAACAAACTAGTTCACTCAAATGAACTTTTATGAGTATTTTGAACTTTCTTTTTCTTTTGAGTTCGCAAAACTGACAAATTTTAAGTAATCTGAATTGTTTCATTGTTTTTCATTTTATGAACTTATTTTAATTTAGACTAAACCGAAACTGGGCTGGGATTTCTATTTCCCAGCATGCTTTGCCATGACACTCAAAATGGAGATTTAAGTGTTAAAATGTTTTTTGTGCAAGATTAATGTTAAGTGGGAGATTTAATAGTGTTTAATGTTTTTTGCTAGTTTAGTCTGTTATGTTGGGTTTTTGGGGGGTTTCCATCATGTGACGAGTGGAGCATGAGCTTAGTTTGAGAACAGATGGTAAATGTATTATAATGCTGTCCTCACACAAGTGCTATGCTAATGCTATCAAAGTAACCAATTAGCAAGGTGGCATTTATTGAATTAGCTAGTTAAAGCTAGTCCACTACTAAAAATGTGAGATTACATAATATTTTTAAGTTAAATGTATGAATTAGCTTACTCAAATATTTCAAGTTCAGAGCAATTCAACTGTATGATTACAAAATAAAAATCTGCAAGTTCTGCTTACTTAAACTTTACATTTCTTAACTAATTTTTGAGTTTTGCCAACTTATTCGGGTTTACAGTATATTGTTTCCAAACTTTTGACAGGTAATGTATATTTTCTGCCTTATTCTGTGATAATTTTTTTTTACATTGTATAAAATTCATGGGGACTAAAGCCCAGGACACACCAAGCCGACGATCGGCCATCGGGCAACGTCAGGCTGTTTTTGAGCATCGCCGGCTTAGTTTTTTCGGTGTGTTCCACACCGTTGGCTCTAGTCACCGTCAGGGTTTTTTGGACAGATTCAACATGTCGGCCCGTCGGTGAGAGAGAGAGAACTCTCATTGGCTGTTCAGTTTAGCGAATGAGTCAGTGCACAAGAATAATAGCAAAACAGCGAGCAAAGAAGTCAAAATGGTACAGATAGAAGGCTGTTCTAATTTTACGTAATTTAAGTGTTCCTGGGTGAAATTTTTAATATTAACATGAGCGGAGTGGAATAAAGAAAGTGATTAGCGGGATTGATATTCAAAAAGGTAAGTGTGTGCTGATTTGTTTACGGTTTGTGTATCTGCAGCCTGGAGCATTGGTTTCCCTTTTGAATGATGAACATAGACTAATATATCTGCAGAAATAGACAGTTGTCTCGTTCACACGCAGGCGCAGAACGTGCATGCTAGCTGACAGTCGGCTGTAGTTCTCTCGGTGTGTTCAAGTACAGATTTTTTGCCCAGACGCGGCCGACGAGAGGCGACAACACCATTGGCTTTCATCGCTGCTAGTTCTTCAACGTCGGTCTGGTGTGTCCAGGCCTTTATGCACAAGTGTTTGTAAACCAAACATAAAATTGGCATAATCCTAAAATATAGGAAACATATTAGATATTAGTTGGTATTGTTCAGATAAAAGCAAGAGATGAGATTAATTCAATCTGTCAATTAGACAAAGGTCAGGGGGAAAAAACTGGTATTACACCTGCACTGTAAACCCAAAGAAGTTGGCAAAACTCAAATCAGTCGCCTCAAATTATTTAAGTTAAGAAATGTAAAGTTTAAGTAAGCAGAACTTGCAGATTTTTATTTTGCAAGTTTATTTGCATTTTAATTGCTCTGAACTTGAAAAACTTGAGTAAGCTAATTCATACATTTAACTTAAAAATATCATGTGATCTCACATTTTTAGTAGTGGACTAGCTTTAACTAGCTAATTCAATAAATGCCACCTTGCTAATTGGTTACTTTGATAGCATTAGCATAGCACTTGCTGAATGAGGACAGCATTATAATACATTTACCATCTGTTCTCAAACTAAGCTCATGCTCCACTCGTCACATGATGGAAACCCCCCAAAAAACCCAACATAACAGAAACTCTTCTAAGCTAGCAAAAACATTAAACACTATTAAATCTCCCACTTAACATTAATCTTGCACAAAAAAACACACATAACACTTAATGTTAGCATTTACTCTCCCTTTTGAGTGTCATGGCAAAGCATGCTGGGAAATAGAAGTCCCAGCCCAGTTTCAGTTAAATTTAAGTTTGTCTAAGTTTATAAATCAATTCAGATTACCTAAAATGTGTCAGTTTTGTGAACACAAAAGAAAAAGAAAGTTCTAAATAAGTTCGTTTAATTTGAGTTGGCTCTACGCAAACCAATTCATTATTGTGAGCGTTAGGGTTTACAGTGTGACATTTCAGTGACATTTCAGAAATGACGGATACGGATAATTTGTATAAGTGATATGAATAATGATATGAACTTTGCTCTTTTGCAGGCACATACCAGGGTCAGTGGTTGAGCGGCATGCGTCACGGCTATGGAGTGCGACAGAGTGTGCCTTATGGTATGGCAGCCATCATCTTCTCCCCTATGTGCACCTCCATAAACTCCCTACGATCCGATCACAGCGAAGGGGCTCCCACTCCAGAAGATGGCTCTGGTGTCAGTGGGGTCTCTGGCAGTCCGGTGGGGCGCAGTGGCTTTGTACTTTGTGCTCACAGTGAAGCAGAAAGGCACAGGAAGAGGAAAGGCCGCTTCCGACAGTCCATACTGAGTGGGTTAAAGTTACGAAGGTCTGAGTCCAAGAGCTCTCTGGCCAGCCAGTTAAGCAAGCAGAGTTCGTTCTGCAGCGAGGCAGGTATGAGCACAGTCAGCTCAGCCGCCTCAGACATCAACTCCAACGTCAGCCTAGGTGAAGCAGAGGCAGGGGGCAGCGTGGATGCCACTGTCACCGAAACATATGCTGGCGAGTGGAGGAATGACATGCGATCGGGGTGGGGTGTGAGCCATCGCTCAGATGGACTTCACTATGAAGGTGAGTGGTTTGGGAACAAGCGGCACGGCTACGGCTGCACCACCTTTCCAGATGGAACCAAGGAAGAGGGAAAATACAAGCAGAATGTCCTGGTGAGTGGCAAGCGGAAAAACCTAATACCGCTCCGTACCAGCAAAATCCGTGAAAAGGTGGATCGTGCTGTGGAAGCTGCCGAGAAAGCTGCAGACATAGCCAAGCAGAAGGCAGAGATCGCATTGTCCAGGTACGAGTCTCTAACAAAGAGTCTCTAAAATGTGTAATGATCCAGAAAGAGTTACTGAGATGACCATTTGAGCAATTTATGAGTAAAAATGTTGCTTTGGAAGAACGGATGCCATCAAAGTGAAATGAAATGCCATTGTGCCAAACTTTCTTCCTCTCTTTGCAGGATGAGCCATGCCCGAGGAAAGGCAGAGGCCGGAGAGGGAGTCGCACAGAGAGCCCTGGAGGAGTGTCGTCTGGCCAGGGCTATAGCCAAAGAACTTTCCCCCTCTTTTCATCACTATGGGAACGGTCAGTCAAAAAATAATTCTGTAACATACAGCCACAGAATCTTCAAAGGATTAGTTCACTTTCCTGATCATTTACTTGCCCCCATCCCATCCAAGATGTTTATGTGTTTCTTTACTTCAGTCGAAAAGAAATTACGTTTTTTGAGGAAAACATTCCAGGATTTTTCTCCATAGAATGGACTTCAATGGCAACCAACGGTTGAAGGTCCAAATCAATGCAGTTTCAGAGGAAGGGCTTCAAAGGCACTGCACGATCCCAGCCGAAGAATAGGGTGTTATCTAGACAAACCATCGGCCATTTTCACAAAAAAATAAACATTTATATACTTTTTAACCTCAAATGCTCGACTTCGGAGATGTGATTCTTCATGGCGTATGATGTCATCACGTCAGAAAGGTCACGCGTGACGTACGTGGAAGTACCGACCCAGTGTTAAAACAAACGTGCAAAGACTAAGTCAAACTTTTTACAAAAATAAAGGTAAAACAACGATGTCGGACAATTTTAAAGTTGGAGGAGAACTTGAGAAGGAGTTTTTCGGCACTGGGTCGGTACTTCCACCTACGTCACAATGTGATGACGTCATACGCCGTGAAGAAGAATAACACAGAAATCGCGCATTTGAGGTTAAAAAGTATATAAATATTAATTTTTTCTTGTAATGATGTATTTACATTATTGTAAATAATGTAACACTTACTATATTTATTTTTATACTCAATGCCTAAAATTAACACTACGACAAATGCAAGTAAAATTTGACGAGTATATGAAATGGTGTCAATCGGCAGGTGTCCGGGTAACATTTTTATGAATTCTAACAATGCATTGTTGTGAGAAGATTAACGTGACCGACGCTCGGGACAGTTGATGGGCCAGCGCTGCCTCGTCACTTAAAACATTGTCGATTTAAATATATTCAAGTGCAAGAAGAGGCAAAAGGGAACTCGATTTATTACTCGCGAGTTGTGTGGGAAGTTTAAACATCCGAGGGCGCACCCAGAATGTCGTGTCTCAGACAGTACGTGAATACAAAATTTAGCTCTCTTTCATGTCTTCCTGTGCTTGAATGGACAAATGCACACAAATGCATGAAAAGCCTGTCTCTGTGAGTATCCATAGTAGGTTATGTCTTAAATTAATGTAAACAGTTGAGAAAGAAAACACATGTGTATCAGTATATTGGATCCATGCATTCGCTCTAAAGTGACACCAGTCTAATATTCCTGCTGCTGCTGCCTGCATTTTTAATGTTAAATAATCACCCACTGCTCTTGACTGAATAATATTTGTAACTTCAGTAAGGATTAATCTATGTTTAAATTATACAGTGAAGACTCTGCAGCGTTGTTTACATTTGATTAGCCTACTTTATTCCATTTCTGTACCTGAAAACTCCTGTTAGACTTACCTGAAAAGCACTGTTTATTTAATTTGTTCTATTGTATTTATTTGTGCTATTGCTTATAATTTGATTATTTGTTCTTATTTGTCAAAATTCCGTGTGAGCAGGGCCGTAGGCAGGGTTTTAAAACCTTTCTGAGGTCCCAGATTTGAAGTTGTTAGGGGGGTAGGCAAGAAAATGTTGATTTCTCTGATCTACACTCACCTAAAGGATTATTAGGAACACCATACTAATACTGTGTTTGATCCCCTTTCGCCTTCAGAACTGCCTTAATTCTACGTGGCTTTGATTCAACAAGGTGCTGAAAGCATTCTTTAGAAATGTTGGCCCATATTGATAGGATAGCATCTTGCAGTTGATGGAGATTTGTGGGATGCACATCCAGGGCACGAAGCTCCCGTTCCACCACATCCCAAAGATGCTCTATTAGGTTGAGATCTGGTGACTGTGGGGGCCATTTTAGTACAGTGAACTCATTGTCATGTTCAAGAAACCAATTTGAAATGATTGGAGCTTTGTGACATGGTGCATTATCCTGCTGGAAGTAGCCATCAGAGGATGGGTACATGGTGGTCATAAAGGGATGGACATGGTCAGAAACAATGCTCAGGTAGGCCGTGGCATTTAAACGATGCCCAATTGGCACTAAGGGGCCTAAAGTGTGCCAAGAAAACATCCCCCACACCATTACACCACCACCACCAGCCTGCACAGTGGTAACAAGGCATGATGGATCCATGTTCTCATTCTGTTTATGCCAAATTCTGACTCTACCATCTGAATGTCTCAACAGAAATCGAGACTCATCAGACCAGGCAACATTTTTCCGCTCAAAATTGCTTAAATCACCTTTCTTTCCCATTCTGACATTCAGTTTGGAGTTCAGGAGATTGTCTTGACCAGGACCACACCCCTAAATGCATTGAAGCAACTGCCATGTGATTGGTTGATTAGATAATTGCATTAATGAGAAATTGAACAGGTGTTCCTAATAATCCTTTAGGTGAGTGTATATGTGCATTTTAAGACATTTGAAGGCCAAAAAAATTTATTAGAAATAGCTTTAAAACCATGTCAGTGGGCAGTAGATTACTTGTCAATACCTACTCTCTCCTCTCTCATCTCCATCACTCTTTCTTTTTCTCTCAGTCTCCTTATCTCTTCCTCTCCTAAAGCTGAGCTTTGACTGATAGTCTTTTCATTTTCATCTGTCAGTGAAGAAAGTAAACTCATATTTAGCCTATTTTTTATTAATCATTTGACAAGTTAATTTACTGAAGGCTACGAGCGCAAAATAAATACATTTATTAAATTAATTCACAACATGTACACATTCATTATTAATCTTATGCCTAATATGATGAGCTTCATTAATGTTTCTTGTCTTGTCACATTGACAGTTAATAATTATTACATTATATGAATCACGTAAATTATATAGCCCTATTTTCAATTCAAAATGTTGAAAGTAGACAAAAGTTTATTTATTTTGTCAAATTATTTTTGTTGGTCATTTAACATTTCTATCCTAAAACAGCTGTCAAATATGACGTTTAGTTTAGCTACTATCTTATCTCGCACTTTATGACCGTTAACTAAAGCATTGCACTGGAACATAACGTGAACATAAAGCCTGCCTACTTTGATTTGATTGGTCATCTCAAATATTTTGACAATGATGAGCGGTGACAGACCAATGAGGTTCACATGAGAAGATCTTGGTGCTGTGCAATATCATTGTAGCACAAAAGTAGTGTTAATACTATATTAGGCAATTATTTCACAACCTTCATTATATACAGAGGTCCGGACCTCATAGCTGGAGATGGCAATCTAAAGCCGCGTTTCCAACGAATTTGTTCCAGAAACTTTTTTCCCCCAGACATGTTGCCGTCTGAGTTTCCATCGCAGTCTCAAGTACCGTGAAGATGAGGCAAATTAGACCGGTGATGTAGGACTGCGCGCGACTTTCCAGTTCCCGCTGGATTTCATCCTCCGCATATAAGCTTAATAAAGCCTGAACCTCATCGTCGGTCCATCGGTCGTATTATAAAAACTCCATTGTTGATTTGAATAGCAAACAACTCTTACTGCACGCACCGCAACAGACTGCTGTGTGGAGTCAAGCAATCAAAATGCTGCGTGGGTCAACCAATCAAAATGCTGCGTGGAGTCAACCAATCAGCATGTTCAGCACCCAAGTTCCACCCCCGAAAGTTTCTCGCAAGCGGGGACTTTCTGAGGGGGACATTTTTACCCAGAACTTCATTTAGACCCTGCGGTCAAAACACACAGAGTACCACCTCAAAGTCCCTAGTTCCTGGAGAAAGTTCCTGCAGTGGAAACACGGTTTAACTTTGCCAGAACACCTTTGCTGATTATGATATTATTTTAGAACGCATTACTTAATGTGACCATGTCCTATATTTCCGTTTCCTAGGACTGGAGTGCCAGAGACCAAAGCATCAGGACAGGAAAGAGAAAGACCTGGAGGGGGTCTCCACTGGCACAGACAGCCTTGAGCTCTGCACACCAGACACAACACCCCCAGCCCAGACGCCTGATCTGAGCCCAGTCCTGAGCAGCCCGTCCTCACTCCCCTGCAGCCCGCCTACTCATCGCACCAGGAGTGCTTGCTTCATGCGGCAGAGTGCTGTGGACGAACAAGGCGGGGCAGAGATTCAGGTTCTAGTGGAAGGTAGAGGCATGGACGCCATGAGAGCTGGGGCCAACAACTGGACTGCCGAGATGTATCCTCACAGAAGAGGGAGCAAAGGGGAGAGCAGTCGCTCCACGACACCATCCCTGCTGGAAGAGGAGATCGGTCACATTAATGGACACGAGAACTCCTCGACTCATCACCCGTGGGAGAACGGCTCCTCTAATCACAAGCCCATTGAGCATATGCCCCCTGAGAAGGTGTGGGATCAAATGTCCTCCAGTCAAAAGCCCTGGAAGCATGTTTCCTTAAATCAGAAATCCAAGGAACATACAATTTCCAGGGAACGAGAACGCGAGCATAAACCATCCAATCACAACTCTGTTGATTGCGACTCTTCCAAGTTCAAACCACAGGTGCACATATATTCCAATCACAAGTCCGCGGGTCATAATTTATCCAATCACAAGACCACTGAGCATGCTTCCTCCAATCACAAACCAAAGGAGTTTATTTCTGCACACGAAAAACCCCACGTTTCTTACCATTATAACCCCCAAGAGCATGTTTCCTCCTATCACAAACAACACGAGCATGTCCACTCCAACCACAAGCCACGAAAGTCCTTTACCAATCATACGATTGGTGAGTCTAGTTTGAATGCATACCAGCTGTCAGACCGTGGAGCCAACAACTCCACTCTGGAATGGACTGTTGAAAACAATCCCCAGTGGATCTCTTCCCATCCACATCTGCAGGAGAAAGAAGGGGAAAATGATTATCGGGTTGAAATGAGGTTCCAGCCCCTAGACTCCGTTTCCCAACAGAACTCTGGCTCTGGCACGAAATGCTCGGGTCTCCAAGGGCACAATTTGCAGAGACTACGTCAGCGAAACCACGAGGGAAAAGAATGGGGTCTTGCAGCCAGGGAAGGTTCCATGGACTCTGTGCAGATGCTCGACACCTTGAATGTTGGGGTCGACGTGGAGGAATGGCCTTTGCACAGGGACATTACTCTTTCACCCCCTTTAACGTCTTCTCCAGAACTACTGGACCAAGAGGTAGAGCATCTGAACCTGATAAAGGCAAACTCAGTAAGTATCTATCTATCTATCTATCTATTTATCTATCTATCTATCTATCATGTTAATTCATGCTAAACCATGCTAGCAAAATGCTAAATCATGCTAACAAAATGCTAAATCATGCTAACAACATGCTAAATCATGCTAGCAAACATATTTATTAATGCTAAAACATGCTAGCAAATTGTTAAATCATGCTAGCAACAATGCTAAAACATGCTATCAACATGCTAAATAATGCTAAAGCATGCTAGCAAAATGATAAATCATGTTAACAACATGCTAATTAATGCTAAACATGCTAGCAACACGCTAGAAAAAACTGGTAGCAAACATACTAAACCATGCTATCAACATGCTAATTCATGCTAGCAACATTCTAAAACATGATAGCAACAATGCTAAATTGTGTTAGCAATGTGCTATTTTGTGTGATAACATTTTTTGTTCAAAATGTTAAATCATTAGCATGCTAATTCATGCTAAAACATGTTAGCAACGTGCTAAATCATGGTAGCAAAGATATTTCTTAATGGTAAAACATGTTAGCAAACATGTTAAATCATGCTAGCAAACATGTTCATTTGTGCTAATAAAATGCTAAAACATGCTAGCAAAATGTTAAATCATGTTAACAAATGCTATCAACATGGTAAATCGTGTTAGCTAACATGTTAATTAATGTTGAAACATGCTAGCCACACGCAAAAAATGCTAGCAAAATTTTAAAACATAATAGCAACAAATGCTAAATTTAGCTAGCAATGTGATCATTTGTGTTAGCGAAATGGTAAATCGTGCTAACAATGTGCTAATTTGTGCTAGCAACATGCCAAAAAAATGCTAGCAACATGTTAAATCATTAACATGCTAATTAATGCTAAATAATGCTAGCAAAATGTTTATTAATGCCAAATCATGCTAGCAAAACTCATTCAAGCAACATGCAAATTCATGCTTACAACATTTCAATTACTATTACTAAGCATAAATTAGCATGTTGTTTGCTAGCATTTTCTAGCATATTATTAGCAACATACTAAATAATGTTAGCAAACATGCTAATTTATGCTTACTGCTAGCAACATGTTAAAAATATTAACAACCTGTTAAATTATGTTAGCAACATGCTAATTCATGCTAGCAACATACTAAATCATGTAAGCAACATGCTAATTCATGCTAGCAACATGTTAAAACGTTATCAACATGCCAATTGTTAAATCATGTTAGCAACATTCTAATTCATGCTAGCAAGGTATTAAAAATCTGTCTGTCTATCTGTCTATCTATCTATCTATCTGTCTGTCTGTCTGTCTGTCTGTCTGTCTGTCTGTCTATCTATCTATCTATCTATCTGTCTGTCTGTCTATCTGTCTATCTGTTTTTCTGTCTATCTATCTATCTATCAATCTGTCTGTCTATCTGTCTGTCTGTCTGTCTGTCTATCTATCTATCTATCTGTCTGTCTGTCTGTCTGTCTGTCTATCTATCTATCTATCTATCTATCTATCTGTCTGTCTGTCTATCTGTCTATCTGTTTTTCTGTCTATCTATCTATCTATCAATCTGTCTGTCTATCTGTCTGTCTGTCTGTCTGTCTATCTATCTATCTATATGTCTGTCTGTCTGTCTGTCTGTCTGTCTATCTATCTATCTATCTATCTATCTATCTATCTATCTATCTATCTATCTATATGTTTACTTTATTGCCTTCAAAACATTTTAACTTTAAACTTCAAACCTTCAAACTTTAAGCTTTTCAAACTTTTTCAAACTTTCTGTTCTGGCTTTCTCAAGCCAACTTTAAAGTTTGTTTACTAGTTTTAGTAATCATCAAAATTAGGTATAATTCGGTATATACTATACTATAGAAGGTATAAAAAGCTTAAACACTCAAAATTCATCCTTTTAGAGGGCTCAATTTTTGTGATGTCAACTTCAAATTTGGAACACAACATACTTTTTTAATTTTTTCTTTCTGAATATATTATTGTGGCGAATCAGATTTAAGAGCTGGTTGGTTTCATTTAAAGCTTAAAACTCTATTGTTTTTTTAAAATTCATATGGGGGAAAAAATGAATAGGAAAAATACTTCTGAAATCCAGCTCTTGGTGTCACTGTTGGGCACTATTTGCAATGTAATATGCAGATCTATGCTTCCAAACATTTTAGAAAGAATTTTGAAATGTTACATTTAGTGGCACAAGGAATAAATATTAATATGATACATTTTAATGGTTTAAATGCAATGCGCAATACCATATTTCTAACGACAATATTTTGCTCTCTTTCTACAGGGCTCCAGCTCTATCCTGGTGGTCTTGGTGATATTACTCAACATCGGTGTAGCCATTTTGTTCATTCATTTCTTTATTTAATCATATGGCCTATAGAATGTCAATAACAGCATTGATCAAGAGTAAGATATGCACACAATGCACACTTAGCACCACTTCTTAATATAAGGAACCCAAAAATTACAGTAGTAAATGTCTGTGTAAGTTGGGCAAGTCCATGTAAATTGTAAACTTCTTTTATGGTTCAATTTATTATATAATTCCATTATAATCCATTAGTTAACTTTGCTTACTTTTCTCCTCCATTCATAATAAAGGTCCATTTACAATATTCCGTAGAACTATTATGCACATTTAGGTTTTTAATATATATGTTTTACCACAGTTACGAAAGATTATTTAACTTGTTTTCTTTTCAAACACACATCAGGCCTGAGACATTATTGAGTAGCGCGACTCTGAAGATTAAAGACAGTCTTGTGGTTTTATGTATGATATAGTTGATGTAAGGTGCAGTTCACACTAATATATAACCAACCAGTCTGAGACCACACACACTTCCACTGTATTCCAGGGTACGGCCGTGTTGCATTAACTCTCTCATCTACATACCCAGATTTGACACACCTATAGGTCTGAGGTAACAGCTATCTTTAAGGGCTTCATCATTCTCATCCAACAGTTTTAATCAGATAAGCCTGCAGATTTCTTCCCACACTTATAACACTCACTGAATTTCAGCACAATCCTGTCGTGTAGTTTTGAATCACCGAAGACACATTCACCATTGACACACTGCTATGCTAAAGCAACTTCCGTATTTCCACATAACGTCGGTCACATCTGCTAAATGACATAAAAGTACAACAGAGGTGCAGCAGTGGCTGAGTATTCCGGCTCATACTCGATAAAGTTTGAGACTGTTTTCAATATATATATTATTCTATACTACTGAACATATTTTAACAAGTTTGCAAGATATCATTGATATGCTGAGTGCCTTTTTTAATTGAGAAACCATCCCAGCGAGCAGGTTATGTACAGGTGGCCGCTCATACAGAGGTCACGTGAAACGGTTCGTCTCTATCCCACCACCCAACCTTTGAACAAATCAAGTTGGCTTAAGAACTGAGCCTAAGCCTGTGGAGATTTTTACAGCATGTTTGTTAGCCTGTTCTCTTCTGCTGTTACTTCTGTGTGATTTTCTGCCTGTCTCTCTGTCCAGCAAACTTAGATAACAATTTGGACTGAAAGCAGTGTAAAAATACCAGCTTATGTTTCTCAGTGGGACCTGACTGACATTATCTAAATTAATGAATGATAAACTGCTATTGTATATTTTATACTACTCATCCAGTGATATCATGTTGTGAGATCATTGCATGCCTACGCATGCCCTTTCTTACGCAATGATTTATGAGATTGTTTCCAAGTTATGTGGAAAATTAATAAAATGTTTGAGGTTATGTTGTGGCTTGTGGTTTTCAAAGAAGACATTCATGCAAAAGGGCAGGTTTTTTATACCGACCCCACTAAAAAGACACTCGTGAGCAGCCTATATATGTATGAAAAGTTCCACATTAGTTAAAGTCCCCCTGCAGTCAATCATTTTATCCCTTAAAACTCAACTTTGATGATGAATGACGTTTTTTCCTTTGAAAACCTGTTAAAATATTACCTGATTACCTGATCCACTCGCTACACCAAGGCAATAATTCAGCCATATATGTTTAAGTCAGATACTATGGAAGCTTGTTTCCACCACAGAATAAAACATTTTAAAAGATAATTGCGACTTTTTATCTCACAATTGTGAGATATAAAGTCAGAATTGTGAGATATAAAGTCAGAATTGAGTGATATAAAGTCAGAATTGAGTGATATAAAGTCAGAATTGTGAGATATAAAGTCAGAATTGTGAGATATAAAGTCAGAATTGTGTGATATAAAGTCAGAATTGAGTGATATAAAGTCAGAATTGTGAGATATAAAGTCAGAATTGTGAGATATAAAGTCAGAATTGAGAGATATAAAGTCAGAATTGAGTGATATAAAGTCAGAATTGAGTGATATAAAGTCAGAATTGAGTGATATAAAGTCAGAATTGAGAGATATAAAGTCAGAATTGTGAGATATAAAGTCAGAATTGTGTGATATAAAATCAGAATTGAGAGATATAAAGTCAGAATTGAGTGATATAAAGTCAGAATTGAGTGATATAAAGTCAGAATTGAGTGATATAAAGTCAGAATTGAGAGATATAAAGTCAGAATTGTGAGATATAAAGTCAGAATTGTGTGATATAAAGTCAGAATTGAGTGATATAAAGTCAGAATTGTGAGATATAAAGTCAGAATTGTGTGATATAAAGTCAGAATTGAGTGATATAAAGTCAGAATTGTGAGATATAAAGTCAGAATTGTGTGATATAAAGTCAGAATTGTGTGATATAAAGTCAGAATTGAGTGATATAAAGTCAGAATTGAGTGATATAAAGTCAGAATTGTGTGATATAAAGTCAGAATTGTGTGATATAAAGTCAGAATTGAGTGATATAAAGTCAGAATTGAGTGATATAAAGTCAGAATTGAGAGATATAAAGTCAGAATTGAGTGATATAAAGTCAGAATTGAGTGATATAAAGTCAGAATTGAGAGATATAAAGTCAGAATTGTGAGATATAAAGTCAGAATTGTGTGATATAAAGTCAGAATTGAGTGATATAAAGTCAGAATTGTGAGATATAAAGTCAGAATTGTGTGATATAAAGTCAGAATTGTGTGATATAAAGTCAGAATTGTGTGATATAAAGTCAGAATTGAGTGATATAAAGTCAGAATTGAGTGATATAAAGTCAGAATTGAGAGATATAAAGTCAGAATTGAGTGATATAAAGTCAGAATTGTGAGATATAAAGTCAGAATTGTGTGATATAAAGTCAGAATTGAGTGATATAAAGTCAGAATTGAGTGATATAAAGTCAGAATTGAGAGATATAAAGTCAGAATTGTGAGATATAAAGTCAGAATTGTGTGATATAAAGTCAGAATTGAGTGATATAAAGTCAGAATTGTGAGATATAAAGTCAGAATTGTGTGATATAAAGTCAGAATTGAGTGATATAAAGTCAGAATTGTGTGATATAAAGTCAGAATTGAGTGATATAAAGTCAGAATTGTGAGATATAAAGTCAGAATTGTGTGATATAAAGTCAGAATTGAGTGATATAAAGTCAGAATTGAGTGATATAAAGTCAGAATTGAGAGATATAAAGTCAGAATTGTGAGATATAAAGTCAGAATTGTGTGATATAAAGTCAGAATTGAGTGATATAAAGTCAGAATTGAGTGATATAAAGTCAGAATTGAGTGATATAAAGTCAGAATTGAGAGATATAAAGTCAGAATTGAGTGATATAAAGTCAGAATTGAGTGATATAAAGTCAGAATTGAGTGATATAAAGTCAGAATTGAGTGATATAAAGTCAGAATTGAGAGATATAAAGTCAGAATTGAGTGATATAAAGTCAGAATTGAGAGATATAAAGTCAGAATTGAGAGATATAAAGTCAGAATTGAGTGATATAAAGTCAGAATTGAGTGATATAAAGTCAGAATTGAGAGATATAAAGTCAGAATTGTGAGATATAAAGTCAGAATTGAGTGATATAAAGTCAGAATTGTGAGATATAAAGTCAGAATTGTGAGATATAAAGTCAGAATTGAGTGATATAAAGTCAGAATTGTGTGATATAAAGTCAGAATTGAGTGATATAAAGTCAGAATTGTGTGATATAAAGTCAGAATTGAGTGATATAAAGTCAGAATTGAGTGATATAAAGTCAGAATTGAGTGATATAAAGTCAGAATTGAGAGATATAAAGTCAGAATTGTGAGATATAAAGTCAGAATTGAGTGATATAAAGTCAGAATTGAGTGATATAAAGTCAGAATTGAGTGATATAAAGTCAGAATTGAGAGATATAAAGTCAGAATTGTGAGATATAAAGTCAGAATTGTGTGATATAAAATCAGAATTGAGAGATATAAAGTCAGAATTGAGTGATATAAAGTCAGAATTGAGTGATATAAAGTCAGAATTGAGTGATATAAAGTCAGAATTGAGAGATATAAAGTCAGAATTGTGAGATATAAAGTCAGAATTGTGTGATATAAAGTCAGAATTGAGTGATATAAAGTCAGAATTGTGAGATATAAAGTCAGAATTGTGTGATATAAAGTCAGAATTGAGTGATATAAAGTCAGAATTGTGAGATATAAAGTCAGAATTGTGTGATATAAAGTCAGAATTGTGTGATATAAAGTCAGAATTGAGTGATATAAAGTCAGAATTGAGTGATATAAAGTCAGAATTGAGTGATATAAAGTCAGAATTGAGAGATATAAAGTCAGAATTGAGTGATATAAAGTCAGAATTGAGTGATATAAAGTCAGAATTGAGAGATATAAAGTCAGAATTGTGAGATATAAAGTCAGAATTGTGTGATATAAAGTCAGAATTGAGTGATATAAAGTCAGAATTGTGAGATATAAAGTCAGAATTGTGTGATATAAAGTCAGAATTGTGTGATATAAAGTCAGAATTGTGTGATATAAAGTCAGAATTGAGTGATATAAAGTCAGAATTGAGTGATATAAAGTCAGAATTGAGAGATATAAAGTCAGAATTGAGTGATATAAAGTCAGAATTGTGAGATATAAAGTCAGAATTGTGTGATATAAAGTCAGAATTGAGTGATATAAAGTCAGAATTGAGTGATATAAAGTCAGAATTGAGAGATATAAAGTCAGAATTGTGAGATATAAAGTCAGAATTGTGTGATATAAAGTCAGAATTGAGTGATATAAAGTCAGAATTGTGAGATATAAAGTCAGAATTGTGTGATATAAAGTCAGAATTGAGTGATATAAAGTCAGAATTGTGTGATATAAAGTCAGAATTGAGTGATATAAAGTCAGAATTGTGAGATATAAAGTCAGAATTGTGTGATATAAAGTCAGAATTGAGTGATATAAAGTCAGAATTGAGTGATATAAAGTCAGAATTGAGAGATATAAAGTCAGAATTGTGAGATATAAAGTCAGAATTGTGTGATATAAAGTCAGAATTGAGTGATATAAAGTCAGAATTGAGTGATATAAAGTCAGAATTGAGTGATATAAAGTCAGAATTGAGAGATATAAAGTCAGAATTGAGTGATATAAAGTCAGAATTGAGTGATATAAAGTCAGAATTGAGTGATATAAAGTCAGAATTGAGTGATATAAAGTCAGAATTGAGAGATATAAAGTCAGAATTGAGTGATATAAAGTCAGAATTGAGAGATATAAAGTCAGAATTGAGAGATATAAAGTCAGAATTGAGTGATATAAAGTCAGAATTGAGTGATATAAAGTCAGAATTGAGAGATATAAAGTCAGAATTGTGAGATATAAAGTCAGAATTGAGTGATATAAAGTCAGAATTGTGAGATATAAAGTCAGAATTGTGAGATATAAAGTCAGAATTGAGTGATATAAAGTCAGAATTGTGTGATATAAAGTCAGAATTGAGTGATATAAAGTCAGAATTGTGTGATATAAAGTCAGAATTGAGTGATATAAAGTCAGAATTGAGTGATATAAAGTCAGAATTGAGTGATATAAAGTCAGAATTGAGAGATATAAAGTCAGAATTGTGAGATATAAAGTCAGAATTGAGTGATATAAAGTCAGAATTGTGAGATATAAAGTCAGAATTGTGTGATATAAAGTCAGAATTGAGTGATATAAAGTCAGAATTGTGAGATATAAAGTCAGAATTGTGTGATATAAAGTCAGAATTGTGTGATATAAAGTCAGAATTGAGTGATATAAAGTCAGAATTGAGTGATATAAAGTCAGAATTGAGTGATATAAAGTCAGAATTGAGAGATATAAAGTCAGAATTGAGTGATATAAAGTCAGAATTGAGTGATATAAAGTCAGAATTGAGAGATATAAAGTCAGAATTGTGAGATATAAAGTCAGAATTGTGTGATATAAAGTCAGAATTGAGTGATATAAAGTCAGAATTGTGAGATATAAAGTCAGAATTGTGTGATATAAAGTCAGAATTGTGTGATATAAAGTCAGAATTGTGTGATATAAAGTCAGAATTGAGTGATATAAAGTCAGAATTGAGTGATATAAAGTCAGAATTGAGAGATATAAAGTCAGAATTGTGAGATATAAAGTCAGAATTGTGTGATATAAAGTCAGAATTGAGTGATATAAAGTCAGAATTGAGTGATATAAAGTCAGAATTGAGAGATATAAAGTCAGAATTGTGAGATATAAAGTCAGAATTGTGAGATATAAAGTCAGAATTGTGTGATATAAAGTCAGAATTGTGTGATATAAAGTCAGAATTGAGTGATATAAAGTCAGAATTGAGTGATATAAAGTTTTCAATTATTTATTTTTACCAGTGAAACCAATATAACATCTCAACATTCACAAATATACATTTCTGACATTCAAAAACCAAACAAAAACAAATCAGTGACCAATATAGCCACCTTTCTTTGCAAGGACACTCAAAAGCCTGCCATCCATGGATTCTGTCAGTGTTTTGATCTGTTCACCATCAACATTGCGTGCAGCAGCAACCACAGCCTCCCAGACACTGTTCAGAGAGGTGTACTGTTTTCCCTCCTTGTAAATCGCACATTTGATGATGGACCACAGGTTCTCAATGGGGTTCAGATCAGGTGAACAAGGAGGCCATATCATTAGATTTTCTTCTTTTATACCCTTTCTTGCCAGCCACGCTGTGGAGTACTTGGACGCGTGTGATGAAGCATTGTCCTGCATGAAAATCATGTTTTTCTTGAAGGATGCAGACTTCTTCCTGTACCACTGCCTGAAGAAGGTGTCTTCCAGAAACTGGCAGTAGGACTGGGAGTTGAGCTTGACTCCATCCTCAACCCGAAAAGGCCCCACAAGCTCATCTTTGATGATACCAGCCCAAACCAGTACTCCACCTCCACCTTGCTGGCGTCTGAGTCGGACTGGAGCTCTCTGCCCTTTACCAATCCAGCCACGGGCCCATCCATCTGGCCCATCAAGACTCACTCTCATTTCATCAGTCCATAAAACCTTAGAAAAATCAGTCTTGAGATACTTCTTGGCCCAGTCTTGACGTTTCAGCTTGTGTGTCTTGTTCAGTGGTGGTCGACTTTCTGCCTTTCTTACCTTGGCCATGTCTCTGAGTATTGCACACCTTGTGCTTTTGGGCACTCCAGTGATGTTGCAGCTCTGAAATATGGCCAAACTGGTGGCAAGTGGCATCTTGGCAGCTGCACGCTTGACTTTTCTCAGTTCACGGGCAGTTATTTTGCGCCTTGGTTTTTCCACACGCTTCTTGCGACCCTGTTGACTATTTTGAATGAAACGCTTGATTGTTCGATGATCACGCTTCAGAAGCTTGGCTATTTTAAGACTGCTGCATCCCTCTGCAATATATCTCACTATTTTTGACTTTTCTGAGCCTGTCAAGTCCTTCTTTTGACCCATTTTGCCAAAGGAAAGGAAGTTGCCTAATAATTATGCACACCTGATATAGGGTGTTGATGTCATTAGACCACACCCCTTCTCATTACAGAGATGCACATCACCTAATATGCTTAATTGGTAGTAGGCTTTCCAGCCTATACAGCTTGGAGTAAGACAACATGCATAACGAGGATGATGTGGTCAAAATACTCATTTGCCTAATAATTCTGCACTCCCTGTAAAGTCAGAATTGTGAGATATAAAGTCAGAATTGTGTGATATAAAGTCAGAATTGAGTGATATAAAGTCAGAATTGAGTGATATAAAGTCAGAATTGAGAGATATAAAGTCAGAATTGTGAGATATAAAGTCAGAATTGTGAGATATAAAGTCAGAATTGTGTGATATAAAGTCAGAATTGTGTGATATAAAGTCAGAATTGAGTGATATAAAGTCAGAATTGAGTGATATAAAGTCAGAATTGAGAGATATAAAGTCAGAATTGTGAGATATAAAGTCAGAATTGAGAGATATAAAGTCAGAATTGTGAGATATAAAGTCAGAATTGTGTGATATAAAGTCAGAATTGAGTG